>OX418225.1:4116662-4846517 GCA_948455865.1 Conomelus anceps
GAAAATATACAATAACAAAATCAATGATTGAGCAGGAGAGAAATTGACAAGAAAAATTAACATATTAGTTTGAGTTGAACAAATATTACAAATATAACGAGATTTGAGAATTGAGAAGTGATAGCCGAGTGCCGTAGCAGGTATCTGATCAATCAGAGATAAGCTACGTGACTCCTGGGCGCTCTTTGTAAGGTGACCGATTAGATTCGCCAGCAAACCAAAAAAACAAACTCTCACACACACACAAACACACCCCTATTCTCCCTTATATAGATACATTTCCTCCCTATCTTATTACACTTACCAAGCTTGTTTCAGAGGTAAAACCAATCAAGTTTCAAATTAAATACAACTGATTACCATTTCAATAGGTAGCACATAATTCCATTACAGTCCAAGTCCAATGTCACGGACCGTATATTTCCCGCAGTCCCAGTTGCAATAACCCAGGCAAGAGTAAAAGTTTAATTAGATTCTTGCAGACCGTGCAGAGGCATTCTGTTTATTTGGTGTCGTATAAAAAGCATAGTTAATTGAGTTGGAAATTTCAATAGCATTAGTGGGCCAACAATTCCTCGGTTGAGTCCCAGTTGTGGAATTATCACAACAAAGGTGACCGAATGTAGTCGATTTTATAATTGAGGCTCTGACTACACTAACGATTTTCTAGCCTCAACTTCGTGGCTCAGAGTTTACAAACGACGGGAATAACGTTTTTAAATAGCATAGCAAATTTATTATATCTTCTACATGACTGTTTTGCGTTGGTTTTTACATTACTTTTGTTTTTCTGTAGTACTTCCCTACAATCTTCCATTCTTTTTCCACTGGAGTACCTACGTAGATTTACTATTTTCAATCATGTTCGTTTTTAACGCTTTTTTCTGATTGTATTTATTTATTTTAAAATTGTTTCTTTTCTGCAACTCACTGCCAACACTCAAGCTGAGCTTTTGTTGGCAGTGCCAGAATTTTTCTTTTTTTAATACAATGTAGTGTATGTAGGAGTTTTGTATATGTACTCTACATTGTAATGTTTACTCTAAATTGTTACTCTACTGTACATTTTTTAAAGATTGTTGTAAGAATTTTTTGACAATATATTTAGTGTACAAGAGTTCCTTTCACATCAAAATTAAGCCTCACCTCAACTAATTGATATAGTGATTATGGTATCTAGTGTATAATTGTTGATCTTACTTGTCTTTTACTCCTTAACTGGAGTCTCCAAGACGTAATCTAAAAAAAAAAACATACCCGGCAGTTAGGTAACCATTGTTGTTTACCCAGCTGTAGGGACATTTTAACATATTATGGTGCAATTCACAATTACCCAATTTTTGAAATTATATACATATAATAATAATTATTATACAATAACTATTGATTCAATAGCGACACTAAGGCTTGTTTCACACATACTAGGCAGTCAGGTGACCGTTGTTGTTTACCCAGCTGTGGGGACATTTTATCATATTATTATTTTTTTGATTATGGAAGCAATTCACACTTACCCGATTTTTGAAATCACATGATACAATGTAATTATGCCGGGGTAAACGACATCAGTTACACAAATGCTGGGTATGTGTGAAACTAGCCTTAGGGCCGCTATTGAATGTTTTACTGAACCTCTGAGAAACTGAGCATAAGTAGAATAGTTCAGATTGTAGAAAGATTCAAGTACGTTATTTTAAACAATGAACACCTCTTTTAACATTGATTTGATTCTTTGTAGCCGTTCGAGATAACTAAAGTTATTGGTTCCAGGGGGCTGGAAAACATGGCTGGAAACAGTTGCTGGAGTTTCTAGAGTCGCGATTTTCCAGGTTATTAGCCGAGAGGGGGTGGAATTGGTGGCTGACTTAAGTGGCCCTGGAAACGGCCTTGATTCTATTACTTTCCATTAGGTTGGCTGCTGGAAGGTTGGAAGGAGTATGCAGACTCCAGAGCTGGAGACTCCAGCGTAGCTTCCAGCAGCAAAACGGGACGAACTTTGTTGTACGACACGCTGGAGGGCCATCGCCATAATTACGAAATAAATTCTATGGCTCTCCTAGGACCTCCGCTGGCTCAGCTTCTGTGGCATAAACACTCATTACATGTTTCCCCACCAGTTCTCCCCCTCTTCTACATCCCCCTCTCCTACCTTATCTTCCCCCACTTCCCACCCATACGTCCCCTAAACACCCTCCTTCCACCACCCCCCCATTGTTAGCGCGCCCCATAACCAAATTACACCAGCCGCCACTACCCGTCCAACCTTTTTCAGTTTTCATCCCCCATCACCGTTTTATTTCCCCTTTTCCCCCACCACGCTTTTTGCACAGAACCTTCTTTGTAATTATTTAATTTCATACGCGTTTTGTTCGTGGCTCTGTACCAAGTACTTTCCCCCTAGCTTTTAAATTTGCATCCCTTAACAAGAAGCGTTAGTAACGGGGAACCTTGCCTTTTCATTGCCAAAATCCCCCACATCACACTCTCCCACGCTCTCTCTCTCACTCACTCTTCCTTTCTTTCTCACTCGCCACCTTATTTATCCTCTCTCTTTTTCTGTTCAAAACTCGGTTTCAATTGTGATTCTCCCATTCCTTTTTCCTTATCTCTCATTCTTTACCTTTTTATCCTTCTCTTTTAATTTTTTCTCACTCTCTATGTTCTCTATCCTCTCTCTTCTTCTGTCCAAAACTCGCTTTTCCTGCGATTTCCCTTACTTTCTATTTTTTCTCTCTTCCTTATCATCTCCCTTTTTCTTTTCCCCCCACATCCTATCTTCTTTATCCTCTCTCTGTTTTTGTCCAGATTTGGTTTTCCTGTAATTCCCCTCTCACTCTCTCTTTTCCATTACTCTACTCATCACTCCTCTCGCACTCTCTACCTTCTTCACTCTCTCTCTCTCTCTCTCTCTCTCTCTCTCTCTCTCTCTCTCTCTCTCTCTCTCTCTCTCTCTCTCTCCCTTTTTCTGTTCAAAACTCGATTTTCATAAAATTCCTATCTCTGATCCCTCCGCTTTTCTTTCCCTTCGCAAACCTGGCATCTATCCAAGTTCATTGCGATCGTTTTGTATTTTTCTCTTCTTTTTATTTACCTTTGTTTCATTGTCACTTTTCGCTTAATTCCATACTCTTCACACTTGTTCCTTTTCTTCATATTATTTCATCCATTTTATACAACTTATGCCCATATTTCGTGTGTCATCCCACCAGCATTAGGCTTATCTGGTAGGCTATACTCTGATGTATTTTTTTTGGAGAATGAAGCCTACATAGGTCTGAGACCTGTGCGAGTGTGCGTGAGTAATGAATTGTATGATGGTGTTTGATGAGTTGGACCTACAGTTTTAGGTGGGTTCCGAACCACCGGGAAGTGATTTTACTGCAGATAACAGTCATTTTGCTGGCCAATCCAATCGGTCACCCTTACAAAGAACGTTCAGGAGTTTCGTAGCTTATCTCTGATTGAACAGATACCTCCTACGGCACTCGGCTATCACTTCCCTAAAGCGTGTGTGATTTACTTAATAAAATCATAGAAAAGGAGTACTTATCTTAAGCATCCTTCATCACTAGTTTAGATATTTTAGTGAATATTCATTATTGTTAAGATGTATTATTGTTTAGATATAAAAATGATACATATTTGTATTTTGTTTTGCTGACGAAAAATGAATTAAATTTCATTTGTTTTTCAAATTTATAACCGTCTATGAATTTGAATAAACCATTCAAACGCTTTAGTTTCAGTAAATCAGTAAATTATTATGACTCATTTAACTATGAATTTACGGAAAAAATCAGACATTTTAGTTTTTGGTGCATCGGTAACTGGTAAGGCAAGGCTCTTATAAGTCAAACATTGATTGAGTTCATGGGAGCCTTACCGGTAACCGGTAAATATTAATGGTGGCGTCTGATTGGTCTATTCTAATTCATAGATGTTATACATTTTGAATAGACCAATCAGATCCCACCGGTATATTGACCGGTTACCGGTAAAGCACACATGACACAACCATTGATTTGACCTTAATAAACGTCAGCTTTCTATAGTAGAAAATCAGTTAACATCAAAACTGTTGCCCCAGCATTCATCAATAAACCGCCACTAATCGACAACCAAAGTAAGAGATTAAAAAGTGTCGAGCAACTTTTTAGCGACGCCGACGCCCGGCGTCGTGACACTCATTAGCAGCCGACGCTGGTCACGTGGCCTGCGATGCGACGCGCCATCTGTTGGCCGAAAAGGGAACTAACGACGCCCCTGAGACCCGCATGGCGGCAAATTGCTAACCCTCTACCCTCTTCCACCCAGCGCCACCATTCTTGATTTATCGCCTCTTTTTTATATGCGGGTCCTCCAACATCAACCCCCTCCCACCCTAGCACTCCCTTCACCCTCTGTTTCAATGTTGCCTTATCATAATTAACTTTTATCGTTTGTTGCGTACAGTGGTCTCCCCCCTTCTCCCTTCTCCCCCATGATCTCCCCCCTTCAACCCTCCCTCACCCACAACAGTAGAAAAACGCCGCGTATCAGTGGTTGTGACATCTCGGTTTTCTATCTTTGTCTGTCTTTCTGTTTCGTTTTTCCCCTTTCTCTTCTGGGAGGGAGAGAGAGAGAGAGAGTGTGAGAGAGAGGGATAGATAATGAATTGAGAGGAAGGTTCCGATTCAGATGACTTTATTTGTGTAAATTCACAATGTATATGAATGATAAAAGTATTATTAATATTAGCAACTCTCAGATCCCCTAGTTGAAGTGAAGTACAGTTATTTTTGAGAGAAATAGAGAGAGAGAAATAGAGAGAGAGAGAGAGAGTGAATGAGAAGGAGGAAGATTTCGAGGGAGAGTTTGTGTGAGTATAGAGTGGAAGAGAAATAGAATAGAAATAATATACTGTCTCTTCAAATTGAGATGATATGCAAGGTGCTAGAGAAGGAGAACCTTCTCCTAGAGAAAAAAGCTTGCAAGAATAGGAATGAAATAATGAAATTTATCAAGGATACAGAGTGAGAGTGAGGAAGAATAAGTGAGTTTTGAGTGAGTAAGATATGGACTAGTAGTTCTGTGAACAGTACACCTCACGCCCAATAATAAGGGTGCTTGCACAGAGAAACTCTCCACGTATGTGATGATAATCACCGTCACAAAATTAAACACAATCATCAGAACTAACCCTTAATTCTTTTTGTGTAGTCTATTTCATGTCTGTTTTTCACAAAAAGTAGCTCTGTTTTTCTTCACGAAGGCTGTGTTTCTATTTTCCATACAGCTGATAGTTCAAACAGATGAAATTTTTCATGTATGCTGATTCCAATTGCACATGATGGAAACCTCATTTTAAAAAATCATAAGTTCTCATAGAAGTAGGTCTAATAGCAGTACTTTTTCCTTTTTAAATAAACTTAAAACGCAAGCAAATTTCGAAAGCCATCCAAATTTCATACATCGCTTGGCATTCCTTAAACAGGAACATCCATGCAAACTTTCACTTGCATGAATTTGGTACTAGCGCTTTGCTGTAAATGCATTACAGACTAACAGACTTAGTTAGGAAGCACGGTTAAAAAGATAAAAATCTTTGTCCAATAAATCACTTAGCATAGTTAATATCATCATACAAATTAGATCATTGTACATAATTTCTTGCACTATAAAATTACCATTATCAGAGTTTACTATTGTGTCTATGTGATGTTGATAATTTTGTTTTTAAACATTCATATGCAAAATTTGTTAATTTACATAAATAAAGAAATATTATATAAAAATCTTATCCAATTTCTCACTGACTCTCTCTCTCTCGTTCTCTCTCTCCCAATCTATCTCTTTCACTCACTCACTCTCTATCTATCTCTTTCATTCTCACTCTCTTTTTCTTCTCTCTCTCACTTTCTTTACTGTCTCTCTCCATGTTTCCCCCACTTTCACACACACTCTCTCACAAACTTTCTCTTTTTTCTCTTTCTATACCTTCCACCAAATCAGCTCTCATTCCAGCCCCTCTCTCTTTTTATTGTACCTATCTAAAAAATAAAACTCAGTGGCGGTGTGCGTTCACTAAACTTCTCCCGCACCTCCAGGCTTACAAACTGTACATACCACAAAAACTCACCCCTCAAAATAAAAAAAAACATCCCTCCCACAAATCCTCCCCTACCTCGCTTAGCTCACTCATTGCCTTTATCTTCTTCAGTTTCCCACTGCAACCCCTAGGATATACTCACTGATGGAATTCATAGTCATAAAAAATATAAAACCACCCCCACCCCCATCCCATACCCTAATCAACCTACATTTCCACCTAGACCACCTTTTATACTTTTCATTGAGGCCAAAAAAAGGAAAAATGAAAGGAAAACCCATTTTTCCTCCATGCCTGTTTGTTATCTGTCTGACAATGGAAATAAAAAAACGGGAGCCACTTGTGCCGTTCCCACAGTGTTTTAAATATATTTCACTACGTTATACGGGTTCGAAATGGAATAACCCGGGTGGGAATGGCCCGAAGCGGGGTCACAATGTGATAATGTTTTTCTCGTTCTGTTGTTGAGGAAATTTATTGTGAAATATAGGTGTAATCCGACCTCTGTTTAGATTTACGTTAATAGTATTATACCTCCTATTATTCATTTGTTTTTCCTGGACCTTGATAATGTTCATATACAGTATTTTAAACAATAATAATATATAACTTTATGATTATGTGATTTTTGTCATAAGTTATACTATACTCTCAGATATATTACAATAATTATTATTAGTGAAAACTATTTTTTTTTTAATTCTAATAGAATAAAAATGATAATGATAATAGAAAAAATATTTTTCTAAAAGATAAAAATGAAATAAAATGAAAATGATAACGTATTCGTTTTGCAGGTATTATACATTCTTGATTTGATTTTGTTCCTAAAAATGTATATACTGTGTAAATATTATTTTTAAGAAGAATCTAAATAAAAGATTTTCTTGAATAAAAGATATTGTTCTTGACCAATGGAATTATCATTGAAATGCAATTACATTCATTTAAAAATGAATGATACAAAATGATCATTCACTGAGAAAAATAGAAGGTGCATATTACCCTAATTTTATAGGTTTCTTACCTTTTATAGTGTAAAAACTGACGACAGCCTTTTAAATGTGATTTTCACCTTATAAATAAGGTAATTTGATTTATTGTGAAATTTACCTTTCATGCTCAAGGTGAAACTCACTATTTAGTTTGTGAAAATTACCTTTTACATAATATGAATATTACCTTGTACAAAATGCGTATATTACCTTTTATAACACGGAATATTACCTTTCATAAAATGTAAAAACTACCTTTCATGTATTGTAAAAATTACCTTTTATTGAAGGTGAAAATTATCTTACATGAAATGTGTAAATTACCTTCTATGAAAGGTGATTTTCCCTGTATGCTTGATTGTGATTGTTACATTCCAAATAGTACTTTCTACTTTAATGTGTGGTTTTGTTGAACGTGGATTCGGACATGCGTGTCCACGAACAGAGCTGAATACACTGCAATGGATGCTTTTGGTATACCTAAACTGTACCAAAAGCATCGATTGTAGTGTATGCAGCTCTGCCCGCGAACACGCACGTCCGAATCCGCGTTCAACGAAACCTCACCAAATGTTATTTGTTACATACACAATATGTTTGCCAAATTTCAAGTGTTCGTTTGTAAACTGCTTCATAATGTATTCTACCATCTTACGTTTTTGATGTTCCGTTTCATATAAACACATAAATTCTTAGAATGGTAGAATGACTTTTGATTAATACAACTAACAAAATTACAGCCATACAAATGTGTACATAAAAAATAGAAATCAAGTGAAAATACTACTTCAAATATAAATCAATTAATTGTATACAGGTATTAACTTTTCAAGTGAATTAAACGACTTGCAGTCAAATTTTTATTAAAACAAGTAGTATTTCACTTACTTCTGTAGGGTTTTAACAACTCGAAAACGTTCGGCCTACAGAAGTAAGTGAAATACTACTTATTTTAATAAAATTTGACTACAAGTCGTTTAATTCACTTGAAAAGTTAATATTAACAACGCAGTTCGTCATGGAACAAGAAATCCAGGAATTTATATGCAGGTAATTTTTAATCCATAAAAAATCTGACAAGATTGCAAATACCAAATTACTTTCTCATTTCATAAAGAAGGAAAATAAAAACCCAGTACTCCAAGTTATTTTAAATTTGTATATTATAAAATGAAAAAATGAACAACATTGTACAAAAATTTACAATGGTTGATGATGATTCTGCAGAGTCTGTTTCTGTCACTATTTTCCAATCTTCTATTAGTTTTGTATCGATTTAAAATTTTCTAGCCTTCTAAGGTCTGCAGCAGTAATTTTAAAAGGCTTGACGTACCCTAGAATTAAAAAACCAACATTAAATGCTGAAAATTATTTGAAAGCTATGTTAATTTAATTAAAGTCATGAAACAACCTAATGACAAGTAGTAATATCTTCACTTCATCAATTTAATTCCTGGAGTCATATTACAATAATTATATTTTTATTACTTTTTAATTTTCACAGTTATAGCAGACGAACTTCCAAATGTGCTATAATATCTTGCCTTTTAAATAAAAATATTTATGAACAGTTCATAACTCAACAAAAACAAAAACAATTAAGGGGTTGTCCAACAAAATTAATAATTTTTAGCTTTTTAATGGAATCTATATAAATAAAATTAGAGTTTTGTCTGTACATTTATCAGAATTGTATATTTTTTGGTTATTTTTACGTTTTATACATTAAATAAGCCGAAAATAGTCTTATCTCACTTTCTGTCTGTCTGTCTGTCTGTCTGTCTGTCACGGCCGCAAAGGTATTTTTCGCGGCCTTCTCCTCAAAAACGAGAGCATCGATCGGGATTTTAGTTATTGAACAGTATTGAAAACATTATTGACAATGTCTTTAGCTATAAAAAACTAAATTAACTTTTTTTTTAACAGAGTAATAAACGTTTAAAAACCAAGTGTTTTGCGATTTTGGATACATTTTACGCGGCCTTCTCCTCAAAAACGAGAGCATCGATCGGGATTTTAGTTATTGAACAGTATTGAAAACATTATTGACAATGTCTTTAGCTATAAAAAACTAAATTAACTTTTTTTTCAACAGAATAATAAACGTTTAAAAACCAAGTATTGTGCGATTTTGGATACATTTCTTCCAAGTTTTATTACCACATAAGAATAAGAACAAATCATGTAATTTATCATGATATATCAATCAGCTGTTCTCAAATATAAATGGTGGGCCCTTCGCGGCGTTATTTACGCTGTCTGCAGACTTGTGTAGTCGGAGCATTGCAGTCTTTTAGGAAACATATGTCTGGTGAATTAAAGCTCATCTTATGTTTTATCAATTATTTCTTTGTTGAAAAAAACTAAATTTTCTAATTTCAATTTATCGAAACAAAAATTAACATTTTAGGAAGGTTCGGTTTGTGCCAGGCTCTTGGGAATTCGCCAGGTAGCACTATTATTACCATGTTAGAAAAAATCACGTAATTTATCATGATATATCAATCAGCTGTTCTCAAAAAATATTCTCTCTGATGCCTCTCACTAAATTGTTTACATTCTAAGTTGTTTACTAAGGGCCCGTTCACACGATACAGTTCTTGTGCGGTACAGTAAATTTGCTGTATCAGTTATTTTGCAGTGCTTTCGTTTGCTTGTAAATTTCATATTGTATGTTCACACAATACTGTTTCGACTGGATCCAGTAAAAAAAGCTGTTCTAGCCGATTTCTACATTCGGTTTTGTCTTCGAAAACTGTATCACTAAAATCAGCTGTACCGCAAAATAACTATCCGTATCCGGTGGCACATGTATTGTACCGGTAATGGATATGTTCAAACGATACGCTTATTACGCTGGAAGCAGTCTTCAGATCGTCAGCATTGATCTTCTTCATTGATATTCTTCAGCATTGATCTTCTTATTAGTGAATTCCAGTGTCCAGAAGTGGAAGATATTAATTGTGAAAATTTAATTTCTCTAATATATGAGAGACCCGCCTTGTGGGACAAGACTTAAGATTAATATATTTATTTAGCGTATGGCGCTACGACACAAATCTTTATGTTATCTAACACAATTCACACATATCAACAATGAAGTCATCTTAGTCACAAGTTTTAAAAAGGGGTGGAACACAAATAAAAATAATAAAATTTTTCAAGTTATATACATATATCAAGTCTATTTAAGTATGCCACTGCATCTGGCGTAGCTACCAGGAAATCATCCAGCCTGCCCTCATAAGCTGTTCTTGTGCACTCTTCTACAATATGTCTTATGGTTTGAACAGCACCACACTCACAAAAAGGCGTTGGAGCCTTTCCCCACTTGTGCAACGCATAGGCACATCTTCCGTGCTGAGTTCTGATCCTGTTAAGAGCCGACCACAGTTTGCGTGGCAAATCAAAACCTGGTGGCTTTTGGGTGATACATGGGACAAGATTGATTTGCCTTGCATGCCACTCTTGTTGCCAGGCGTCTGTTAAACTGAATCTACCATCCAGAGCATGTAATGCCATTCTGGTGGGAGGCTTCCGAGACACCAGGCGGATTTGATTGGCATGTTCTATATCCTCATGTATTGGCAAGTTTTGATTTTGCAGGATCTTGTTGAACTCTCTTGTTAGAGCATTCATGCGTCGGAGGTTGGGGGGTGGAATGTGACTCAGCACCGGGAGCCATTCTGTAGGTGTCGATTTTATGACACCAGCAACCATCCTCATTGAGTTATTCAACTGAGCATCAACCCTGCGCACATGCGAGCTATTTAGCCACACAGGCGCACAATACTCAGCAGTTGAAAACACAAGACTCAGGGCTGATGAGCGCAAAGTAGAAGCTGAAGCTCCCCAAGAAGTTCCACAGAGCTTTTGGATGATATTGTTTCTGGACTTCAGCTTCTCCGCCGTTTTTGTAAGATGGGAGTGGAGCGCCCATGAAGAGACAAAAAACAGATGTTTCAGCAAATACCATAGCATCTCACTTGGTAGCGACATCCAAAGCAGGAATAGACAAGGCACATACAATTGAAATAAAACGAGAACTGAGATGCCTGAAAAAGATTAATATAAAAATAATGAGAGAAAAATTTTTTAGAATATTGAAACCAGAATTTGCGTACTTTGATCAAAATTTAAGAGAAACCTTCAGTAAGAAACTTATTTAAAAAAATCTTACACAAATAAAAAAAATCCTGGACTGGAATAAATAAAACTGAACTGGAAGCGCAATGGAAGAAGGAGGAGAGCACAGCAATAAGATAAGCAGCAAAGCCGGACCGTGTGAACATCACAGTACAGTTGACGCCGTACAGTAAAAAAACCGTACCGCAAAAAAACTGTATCGTCTGAACGGGGGGACCTAAGCTGCTAACAACTTCATGATCGTTGCTATCAAAAAAGCCGACATTCTTATTTGAAAGTCTTATTTCTAAACATAATCCGTACGAAGGACGGGCACAATAGCTAGTAAAATATAAAATTACAATGAACAGGTAGGAAACATTTTTACGATTTGATAAATATGAGTATTTGATCAAAGTATTTTTGACTGAAAAACAGTATTTTGCAAAAAATAACAGAGCGAGGCTAAAGAAATTTCAACATGGCAAAACAATAGATAGTGTTGATTTTTTTAGCACTTAGTTCTAATGAAGAAGGTCTTCATTAGGGGGAGTGTTCAAAAACTATTTCATGGGAGACTTACCCCCCCCCCCCCCCACCAATCAAAACTCGGTCCCCTGGTACAACTATTGGATATAATGTATGTTTGAGATTTTAATAAGTTGTCAGACTTGCCATTACTTGATCAGAGTTGCCATTACTTGCTTGTGTTTTAGATGATTCTTCATCCAATACCGGTAGAATATCTGAATTAGTAGATGAATCTAAATCTGTCAAAGAATGATCGGAGATGATATGACCCTAATCAGTTTCGAAATTTAATGAGAGTAGTTCCTTTCTGCTGGGATCATCTGGATCACTTATAAAGTTTCCTGAATCAAGATCTTGATATTGTTAACTCCTGAAAAATAATTTTTTTCCTAGTTTTTTCTTATTTAACAATTTTAAAACTATACTGAAATTTTGTAGGACTTTAAATTTAAAAAAAAACAGCAACACAGAATAACTAATAAAGAAACTACCAAACTATTAACTTGCTGTCTCAACTTTCTACAAATGTCATGCCATATTTGCAAGGTGGCGCTCAGGGTATAATTTGGCTCAGGATATTAAAATGTCGACATTAAAAGTTGAAAATTGGTGCGTTGCTTTTAGACATATTAAATATAATGCAGATAATCAACGCCTTCCATCAGTCCGAATCCCAATCTCATAAGTCCTTCAGTCAAGCGATCGGCATTTTAATGCACCCAACACAAATTGTTGTCATTGAATTTGTTGTCAACTCTGGTTTAAATGCAGCTTAAAAGCTGAGTCATGGGAATAGAAAGAAAGGTGAAATCAATATAGAATTTTAACAATAAACTTACACTGCCCGTCGATATGCTGAGGTTTGATGGACCAGCTGATTCTGTATTCCTCCAAAGTTGAAATTGGGCATGAAAGCATAGTCTTGGCCCAAAATCAGTGATGAGAAATTCTATGTGTGGATCTTTTATATCCAAGTGCCTCAAAGCAGCAATCCCAACTTTATAATCTGAAAACAATTTAATAATTAGCCTACCGTATAATTTTGAAACTGTTTCATAACACATAGATACATAAATTTTTGGTTTTTCGGTCTATGATGCATTGTAGAATGAAACCTTCCTTTGAAAAATGCAATTGGGTGATTTAGTAGTAACCTACTAATAAGCTGAGTTGGGTAAGGTTAGGTTGGGTGCAAAAGTTCAACTTTTTCCAGGAAAGTTATATAAAAATGCCCTAATTAAATTAAAGTTGATAATTCTCACGATCAACGATTTATTTTCCAATAGAGTCCAAAAGGGAGAGTTTAATATTCTAGCCTATGCTTTATCAAGAATTGCATGAACAACCGACAATATTTTTTGAGTTTTTCAGGGTAAGACCTGAAATTTTGCATACATTCTGAAGGGAATAGACGAAGATATCAGTCTTCTAATTTTCTTCACACAAACATTTATTTACAAATACAAGACTCAAGTTAAGTTATAATTTTTTGCCGGATGATGCCCACTTGAGTCTATGCTCAAATAGGTAATGAAGTGAATGATGATCAAGGTTAATAGAGTACAACAACACTGTCTACTAAGCTTCTATGATGACAAGGTAAAAACATCCAAGTCTCAACAAGATTCGAACTCGAGACCTTAAGGAAAAGCAGTCAGCCAGAGTCTTATCTAATAAAAGACAAGCGCCCCAACTGACTGAGCCATTAGAGGCTGAGTTATTTTAATTAATTTCTCTCTGTCCATTGTCATATTCAGGTTTTTATAGAACTTTATATTCAAGATTTCAAGACACAAGAGCATAGACGATATAAGTTAATAATTGATGAGATACAGTTGGCATAGTAAACTCTAGAGCACTGAATAGATGAACATTTGGCCTGAACCCCTTACCCAGACAAAAGAACATCTTTTAAAAACTTGTTATTTACTATATTATAACAGTTTTCGTAAAAATGTATGTCCTCTTATTCCCATGAGAGCTCTGTAGATTAGATACAGTTCGTTAGAGTTTGTAGGAAAAATTCAAACTCATTAATTTGATCGCTCAAATCGGTCTGACGAATTTGTGCATGACTGATGTACAAGTAGCAGCCATTACAAACAGTCATTGAAAAACAGACATTTGATTGTTTGGACCAATTCATAAGACCGCTTCTTGGTCATAATACGCATCCATGGTACAACTGTAAAGTCTTCTCTGGGTCAGAAGATCAGAAGAAAGAATATTATTCAAGAATAAAATGTTGCTAAATGTGTATAGGGCCACCATTATTATAAATAGTAGCACCTAGTTTAACCTTTTCTATTATGGAGTCAATCCTTACTTTATAAGTTAACTTCAAACTTCAAAGTCCAAACAATTAATTTTAAACTTTTCATTTTCAAACTTAAACATATAATGAATAATCAAAGAGATAAACTCACCTATAAAGTTGTGGGTGTATTCCAGAAGTCCAACAAACTCCTTGTTTCGAAATCTGCCATTGTTGATTAGTTGAGAATCAAAACTAAATACTTGATGAAATGAACAAAGAAGTGCATTCCAGCACTGGTCATGTGATACGCGCATGTGCTGTAGACTGTTACGAAAAGTACTACATTGTAGATTTTACCTTTTGCAAGGTGATTTTCACAATTATGAAAGTGTTAAACGCTGTTATCGCAGATTAAAGTAAGCATCAGTTTATATTAATGTGAAATTCGCAATATCAATGTTGTTAAAAATACACTTTATAAAAGGTAATTTCAGGAATCACATTGAATGAGCACAATTCACCTTGATAAAGTAATTTTTACATTTTAAGATTGTGAATTACCGCAAACAAGTGGTGTTTAGTACCTTACACGGTAAATTCGCTAATTACTTTTTATTATTTGTGTCTTTCACCATTTTAAAAGGTAAAAACTACTTTATAAAATTGTAATAGACACCCGTATTCAGTAGTAATCACCTTTAAAATGAGATTTTCACCAAAAAATGATTTTACCTTCAAAAAAGGTAATTTCTACTAGACAAATTTTTCTCAGTGTTCGTGTAACATGATGATACAAAATGATCATTCATGTAACATGATGATACAAAATGAGAATTCATGTAACTTAGTAATACAAAACAAACATTCATGTAAAATGATGATACAAAATGGTGGATGTAGAATTTTACAAAATGGCGGCCAAATAAACTTGTTTGACTGGAAAACCGTTAATTTTATCAAATGCTTCACCTTCGCCAAAAACATTTAGATTATTATTTTGAATAGAATGATAACACCTTCATGGAAATCGAATCAAAACAACTAAGAAATGGCAAGAAAACTGTGATTCACTGATCTTTTGCCTTTATTAGAATGAGGTAATAGACAAAGCTCACAGTTTTCTCGCTATATTTGAGTTACTTGATACACAATTTTCAAAAATGTGATACCTTTTTGTTTGGAATAATAAGGTCAATCTTTTGAACTTTGATAAATGCAAAAAACTCTTATATCTTTTTTTACTCAGAGAATTCAATGTTTTGAATAAAAAATGTGGAATAATCCAATAGCTGAAAGCACACATAAACTTAAAAAGTTGTAATTTTAATTATATTAACAATACAACAATAGAAAACTGTTCGAAGTTAGTTTGTTTCGATCCAATAAAAGAAGATTTTAAGTAATTTGGGTATTATAATAATAAGCGTATGGCTTTTAATGGTGGGGAGACCCTTACGGGTAGTTCCACCTCGCCGTTTGTGCCATGATACGGGGAACATGGTGGACCTACTATTTTAGGTGGGTTCCGAACCACCGGGTAAGTGATAATAAAGCTTGTAACATCAAGTCATTAAAGCACGGTCACCCATCCAAGCGCAGTCTTGAGCGGTCGTGACTGAACATCACGACCACTTGAACACCATTTGGGTATTGATTGTATGGGATGAGATGTTGTGGTATTTCTCCATAATAAAAGAAAAAGACAGTGATGTTGTCTATACTACTTATACAGCTGAGGATGTATACAGACAACACACATCAGTACAGCTGAGGATGTGGCAGGTTATGCCATGAAACCTAGGTTCTAATAATTGTAAAGTTTTAAAATATAAGTGGTATTGACAACATCACTGCCTTTTTCTTCTATTTTAATTTGGGTATGATTTCCCCTATTGGGTTGTTTGACATTTTTTTATTCAAAATTAGATTTTCTACAAGTCTTGTTAAGAAAAACTACAAATTTATCGTAAAATTAAACAAATTAATTCACTTTGAAAAATGTGTTTTTTGGGTAATTTATGCATATTTTGTTGAATATCTCTAAAATTACTGTTGTTATGTTATGTTTTACTGACTTCTTAGTTGATTCGTGTTATTTTTTAGCGAATTATACATGATACCTGACCAACTTAGATTTAAAGATTTAGAATGAAGGTTCTAGAAACTTAAAATGAGTAAAGCGAACTAGTTGTTCAAAGAACTAGTTGAATAGTTTTAAATTTGAGTCAATTTGAGTTGTTGTATTGTCTAAATAGACAGAGAAGTTATACACTCGTTATAACTCAATAAAGCTCTCAACTAGACGCTGCTAGCCTGAGTAGTGACATGAAGCCGCTGTTGGTGAGGTAATAGACACCGCATCTTCTGTCCTTGTCTTTCCTATTTGAAGTGCTTCTGCAAACTTCCGTCAACGTCTCCGGTGAAATGGCTGAGTCTGGGAGGAAAGAGACAGAGAAGAGGGAGAGAGAGAAAAAGAGTGAGAGAGAGAAAAGATGAAGAGAGAGAAAAAGAGGGAGGGCGGAAAAAAGAGGGAGGGAGGAAAAAAGAGGTAGAGAGCAAAAGAGGGGGAGAGAGAGATAAAAAGAGGGAGAGAGAGAAAAAGAGGAAAAGAGAAATAAAGAGGAAAAGAGAAATAAAGAGAAATAGAGAGGGAGAGAGAGAAAAAAAGAGGGAGAGAGAGAAAAAGAGGGAGAGAGATGATAAGGAAAGGGAGTGAGTGATTCAAGTGGCTTCTAGCTTGGAAGTGATACTAAGAATGACAAAAATAGAGAAAGGTTGAAAATGGATTGGAATAAAAAGAAGAATAAAGATTAAATGCGTAGGAGATGGAAGTGAGAGGGGTGGTAAGGAATAAGTGGAAAAAGGTCGAATAAATAGAGAAGATGGAGGAAGAAGTAACTAAATATGAAGTGTATGGAGCGGTTGTTGAAAGGAGAATAGAATATGGTGGAAGACAGGATGAGAAGAAGTGAAACGAAGTGAAAAGAAGAAGGAGTGAAGGAAGAGATGAAGAAGATGGAGTGATGAGGAAGTTGAAGGGAAATGGAGAATAGTGGAGGAAGATGAAAGAAGATAAAGGAAGATGAAGAACTTACAAGGAGAAAGTGGTACAAGAGGAGTTGAAGATGAAGGAGGGGAAAGAGAAAGAAGATAAAGAATTACGAAGGAGGTTGAAGGAAGATAGAGAATAATAGAGGAAAGTGAAGGAAGATAAAAGAAGATGTGGGAAGATATAGAACAATGGTAGAAGAAGGAAAAAAAGTTGATTAAGATGATGATGAAGGGAGATGGAGGAAAATGAAGCTTTGATGAAGAAAGAGGAAGAACTGTCAAGAATAAAGAGGTGGAAGAGGAGTAGAAGGTGATTGAGGAGAAGAAAATTGAAGTATAATGTCTGAAGATGAAGGAAATTAAAGAAAAATGAATAATAACAGAGGAAAATAAAAAAAATTTATGGAAATGCAGAAAGATGAAGGATGATGAAGCTAGAGAAAGATCTGTGGAGATGGGAGAAGTAGAAGAAGAGGAGAACAGGTAAAGGAGGATAAAAAAGATGGAGGAAAGTCAAAAAAGGAGAAGAAAGATAAAGAATAATAGAGGAAGATGAAAGAAGATAAATGAAAGTGGAAAAATTTAAGAAAAAGGAAAAGCTGACAAGAATAAAGTGGTTGCTGGAGGGAAAGGAGGACTAGGAGAAGGAGGAGTAGGAGGAGGAGGAAGAGGAGGAGGAGGAGGAAGAGAAGAAGGAGGAGGAGGAGGAAGAGAAGAAGATGAGGAGGAGGAGGAGGAGATGGAGGAGGAGGAGAAGAGGAAGGAGGATGAGGAAGAAGAGCGGGAAGATAGTGAATAACGAAGGGAAAACAAGGACATTGAAAGAAGGAAAAGGAAGATGTAAAGGATGAAGGGCTGACAAAGATGAAGAAGAAATTATGGAAATGCAACCAAGAAGGATCGTTCATCACCCCATGTTTGTTTATCAAAGTAGCAGTGTGTTGATGGCCTTTATAGCAAGACACAGACTCTCAATTAAGATAAGAGTGGTCAGCCATCACTTCTGCCCCCAACAAAGCTTCTTCCCTCATATCAATTCTCAAACTTATAGCTATAGGTATTAATTACACTACAAAAAATATTCATTTAATATTATAAGGAATTTTATCTACGACCATGTCATAATGTATGCATTACAGTTTCACAATTGATGCCAAAACAGCTGTCTTTTCGAAATGCTTTTTGAAACCCGTTGCATAATGAGCTCATTATAGTACAGGTTCTACATTATAACACGGGTTCTGGACCAATCAGAAGCATTTTTGATGGAATCAATATCGTAATTCAATATTGTGAAACTATCAGCTGATTTGATCAAACTGCTACACCAGCCACTTTAACCTAACAATCTACTATAACTTCTCGTATTTGAGATGAGAGGTTAGGTATCTCTGACAGTCACAGGTAAAATGAAATTGTTTTAATTAAATGTATACTAGTGGTCGTAGATAAAATAGTGTATGCAACGATTTTATTTGGCCATTAAAGCACTCGTGAGATATTTATAACACTCGCATTCGCTCGTGTTATAACTTACATCTAACTCGTGCCTTAAAATAAAATCGTTGCATAAACTACTATTTAAGCACGAAAAATCTACTATAACTAGGAATAATGGGAATAATGGCAGCCGCAGTGGTGTAATCGTTTATAGCGTTATCTCTGAGATAGCTCTAATCAAGACTTATCCAAAAGTACATAATTTATAATTCTACACTACGTTGTTCTGTTAAATTTTCATTTTTACTGTTCAATCTATTCATCAAATATTATAAAATCTATTTATTAAGCAATCAATCCACCTGGAAAATTAAATAGGCGATTATAGCCTATAAATTGAATTAATAGACCTATATTGGCTTCTCAGAACTCACCCCTACACACAGACGTATAGTCTTGTAGGGGTTTTCCAGTAACTATGTGCAAGTGTAATATTTCTTTAATGTAACGTGTATTTTTTGTGGAATAAAGAATATTTGATTTGATTTGACCTTAGTCTGCTACTCCTACAGTAACGGGTTCGATCCTCGTTCAGCCTGGCTTGTTTTCTACAACCATTCACATCGTTACTAATAAGGCACAAGTCTCAGACTGATTTGAAGATCATCAGGAAGAACAAAATAGTAATCTCCAGATAATTTAAATTGACTGTTCATCTTTTCTTGTTTTTTTTTATGTAAACTAATATGATGTTGAAGATCCATCTTGTTTCCACTAATATGTAATATAAACTTAATAAAACAACTTTTGAATGGAAATTAACTTACGTTATGGCGTGACGGCCGTTTCGCTCTGTTGTCTAGAGCATCGTCAGACGACCCACAGTACACTGACTTAAGGTATGAGTTTGAGGGTAAACTAATTATTGAACAGCCAATAAATCAAATAGTATCTATATAATAGGAGCGAGTATGTGTGTGTTTATGTGTGTGACTGTATTGATATATAATAATTCTTGATAACTTTTGAATAATTATATTATTATTAATTATTATTGAATAATAATTATTGATATATTGAATGATATTATTGAATAATTATTGACTATTGATAATAATGATTCTTCTTTCATAAACAACACAGTGCTATCACAAAGGATAAATTACATATAGTTACAGTCATATAATTATTACAACAAAATAATCACGTATAGAAACTCTGTAGCCATAAAATTACACTACTATAGCAATAAAAAGAAGAGAAATATCTTAATTGAAAGACCTTGCTGGCAAGGCGAACCTGTGAGTTCTTTTCAAGGCGAAAAGTGAGTTCTTGAACAAATATAATATTAACAAACAAACTTAATGAAAATGAAAATCCTCTACTTTCTCCCTCTGTAACGCCACCGAATAAATACATTTGAAGAAGCAAAATGTAATAAAAGTAAGAATCCAACTTGTAGATATGAAGAAAAAGTATGACATCAGCATAAAATTATGATGTAAATCTTAAACCATATCTATGGTTGTTAAGTGTCAATTACTTGTTTTATACACAGATTAACAGCCTTTCAATCTATTTAATAAGAGAATTGGGTGTGTTTGTGTGAGTTTTCATAATTGTGAGTATTTTGATCATAATGAATATGGTTCTAAGTCAACCTTATTCATTGAATGACATTGCAGATTGCATGGTATTCAGGAGAATAATTTGAATACTATTTGTACCTTAAAGTAATGTTGTATAATTTACAGTACTTTAAAAAATATGAGATTTAAGGCCATGAAATCAAGATATAGTAACTAAAACCGCGGAATTGATTAAATTCAACCCCAAAAGCTGTACAATACCATAAAAATCTACAAATTAGTTCATTAAGGTTCAATAATTATGTATTATGCGAGAGAATTATTGTTTTTAAAAAATTATTAGAAAGATTTTTAATTATTAATTGAGTAAAATGATTGAAAACAGTTGTATTGCACTGGATTTAACACAGACGATTGTTTGTCATGAAATCTTCATATTTATTAATAAGTAATATCGTATGACCAGGCTGGCTCAGGCCTGGTGTCGGAGTTGTCAGGTCGCACCTGAATAAGTTCAGGCCTCTGATGTGACTTAACGACTGTCTTTAGGCAGCCGGGACCGACAGCTTAACGTGTCCTCCGAAACACGGGAGTGATTCGAATTAAAATATATTTATATTTATGAAAGATTATTATTAAAGCGATGATTATTTAAATGTCATTTTTTTATTTACAAAAAAAAAGATATTTATAAAGTTGAATGTATAGAATAATTGAATCTATACCGTTTTAACAGTTATCGTTACCGTTCATGATATCTGTAACAAAAATAGCAGTGACCAGCATAAATCTTAAAAAAGTGCCGACAAACGAAATAATAATGAATTAATGACTAATGAATAATTTATTAGTAATATTGTTAATGAATAAGAGCGAATCGGCATTCATTCAATTAGTTCATTTGAAGTTTCGCTTCCTGCGATAATATTTCAGAATTTATTAATCTTCCAACTAATAGAAAAAACTGTGATTAAAGTTGTAGTAAATTGGAGAATTACGTAAAGAGTTCATTCATTGATATCTGAGATTGTTTTTTTTTAATGAATAATGTTCAACAATTATTATTGAATTAATATTGTGTTTTTTATTTACCATATACGTTAATCAATTGAATTTTATTTCGGTTCGGAGACCTTTGTATGCGTAGTGATATTGTTAAGATTGCAAAAATATCTGGATTTGGTAATGTGTTTCCGGCTATATGGAATTGAATTATTGATAGATGGAATGATAAAAGAAATACATTGTAAATTGAGAATTTGGTGTAGGTCTAGGACTTGCAATTGAAAACTCATCTCTGATATAAACGTCTTCATGCTGTTCTTTGTCGACAGGAGAGCAGGGAAATTAGAAATTTGAAGAGAAAGACAGAAATAAAGAAGAGAAAGATGGGGGAGGAGGAGGAGGAGGAGAAGGAGTAGGAGGAGGAGGAGGAGGAAAGGAGGAAGGGGAGGAGCAAGAGAGAGAGGAGGTAAAAGTGAAGAAGGAGGAGGAGGAAGAGGAGGAGGAGAAAGAAGAGAAGGAAGTGATGGAGGAGGACAAGGAAGAGAAGGAGGAGAAGGAGGAGAAGGAGGAGAATGAGAAGAAGGAGGAGAAGGAGGAGAACGAGGAGAAGGAGGAGAAGTAGAAGGAGGAGGAGAAGGAGGAGTAGGAGGAGGAGGAGAAGGAGGAGAAGGAGGAGAAGGAAGAGAAGGAGGAGAAGGAGGAGAAGGAGGAGAAGGAGGAGAAGGAGGAGAAGGAGGAGAAGGAGGAGAAGGGGAGAAGGAGGAGAAGGAGGAGAAGGAGGAGAAGGAGGAGAAGGAAGAGAAGGAAGAGAAGGAGGAGAAGGAGGAGAAGGAAGAGAAGGAGGAGAAGGAGGAGAAGGAGGAGAAGGAGGAGAAGGAGGAGAAGGAGGAGAAGGAGGAGAAGGGTGAAAGGAAGAGAAGGAGGAGGAGGAGAAGGAGGAGTAGGAGGAGAAGGAGGAGCAGGAGGAGAAGGAGGAGAAGGATGAGAAGGAGGAGGAGGAGGAGGAGGAGGGGAAGAATAGAGAGTAGTAGGAAGACTAAAAAGGTAGAAGAGTCTTCTCAAAAAATGAAGATTCATGAGAAGAAAACGACAGGAGAAGAAGAAAAAGAAGAAGTAAAGGAGGACGATGTGGAGGTGTACAAGAAGGTGTAGAAGAAGGAGAAGATGGATAAGGTAGAAGTCTATTCAAAAAAGAGTTAAAAAAGAAGACTCACGAAAAGAAAAAGACAGAGAAGAAAAAAAAAGGATAGGAGGAGTAAGTGGTAGAGAAGAAGAAGAATAAGAAGACGAATGGGGTAGAAGAATCTATTAAAATAAATATTCACAAATAGGTTAACACACGTTCTATATCACGTTCAATTGAAGCGGGCAACCTGCTAGATCTAATATCGTGCTCCATTCTGATCTCAACCAATGACCATAACGCACTTCTCCAAAGTTATTTTGAACAACAATTTTCGCCTCATATCACTCATAACGGATTCCACAAAACATGTTCAGCTTCATAAAACGGAGAAAGCTTTAATCTCATAATACCACTCAAAACAAAAGTAATAACGCTTAAGCATGAATGCTTTCCAAAATCTTCCCATCATAGCTGACTGTTCAAAGAAGCCTTAATCTATTACATGAGCCGTATAATAAAGTGATAGGATTTAAAATGTCAGAGCCATTGAGCTGTTTCGGAAATCTCTCCATTTTATAATAAAAAGCCAATTATTTTGATCGTAGGTAAATTATACGCTTTTCTATTATGTCCAATAACAGCTCGATTCTATCACCAAACATGGACGAACATATTCGCGCATGCTCGACTCGAATGAAGTTCGCCTCGTCTAACAAGGCAATAACGGCTCGGCGGTTAAGAGCGGTTATGGGATAACGTTTGCCTCGGAGCTAATATTGAATTACGATGATTTAATTTTCACCGGCCCTATCACAGTTAATAACAATAAAACTTTTTTTGATTATAGGTTAGCCAGATACTCATCATAGATATTCCGGACTGTATATATAAATAATCCACATATATAGATATAGAAAAAATCATAAATAGATATAATAAATGTATAGGAAACTCGACATAGATATACAAAAAGATTTGAACATAAACACACGGCCAAAACGTGATAAACGTCAGTTGTTGATTGAGCTATAAAGCCGAAAAAATTGCTCATAATTGAAGGAAGCAAACGAAAAATGCGATGGTGATTTTTTGAAGTTCGTAAGGATTTATGTGGCGTTCATGGATATGCTAATGGTGGTTGGCTCGTCACTTGGTAGAGATTATTATGATAAAGTATGATGATATGGTGAAGTTTAGGTTTGTGAAAGATGATGTGGAATCATAAATAGAATGATACATAATTTGTATGGTGGTCTGTTTGGGGAAGTGATTAGGGACCATCCAAATATGAATATTATCTGTGATGTTTTCCATGAGGAAATACTTGATGAACAATCTGATATCAAAACTGACACTGTATTTCTATATATATAAACGTCCAGTTTGAGTAAGTGAAATCATAATTTAAATAGAAACTCAGTTTCAGAGTCCATTCAAATATGAATCTATCTATTATGTTTTCCATGACTTGGTGAACAATCACATTTCAAAACTGACACTGTATTTTTTCATAAACCTATAGTTTAAATGAGTAGAATCATTATTTAAATAGTGAGTGAAATCATTGTTATTTAAATACAGAGTCAGTTTTTATATTAGATTATGCATTTTTGTTATGTAAACTATTGAAGGGAGTATAAAGATAAAGGTTAAGTGGGAGAAAAGACTTCATAGGCTCAACATCACCTTTTTTAAGAAATTTTAAATTCGAATTTGAAGATGGATCCACACAGAGACACGTATTGTCATGGAGCGAGAGTGTATAGCAATTGTTACAAAAAATATACAAACACACCACACACAATAAACAAAACATCCTCAATGAACAACTAAATTTTAAATCACACAAAATTTTTGATCACATTCTACAAAAAAACTATAATTCTTCTAACCAAGAAACTGACATCGATGATCAAGAAGGACGTTCGTGAAAATGGATCTCCAAAATTCAAAAACGTTCGGCCTACAGAGTAAGTAAATTCTACTTAATATTTTTAATAAAAATGTTGACTGCAAGTCGTTGAATTCACTTGAAAAGTTAATATAACAGCGCAGTTCGTCATGGAACAAGAAATCCAGGAAATCAAAAATCCTTTCAGGTGTATAGAAAATAATTGTATTTTTAATGTAGGCTAATTCATAAGGGATTAAATGTATTGCAAGGAGAAAAAACAAAAATTAGCCAAAATATATTCCATTGAAACAAAAATAAACTAAAAACAGAGAAAATATACTCCAAAAAATTATATGGATAGTATCGAAAGAACAAATACAACATTTTATTTTCTGCTTGCACCACCTAATAACAAACTGCTTATCAGACAATATTTTCCATTGAATTTTGATGATACAACTAATAAGATTGTACTAATTATTTTCATTATAATCTGTTAAATAATTTTTTGCAGATTTTTTCAATTTCTCACATTGAACCGGCATTTATAGAGAATTGAAAGGTCTTTTAAAACCCGAACGGAAATGAGACGATAACCTTTTATACGCCTTTTAATTTGGTCCAAGCGTCAAGCTGTCTAACGTAGACGTGACGTCACAAGCCCAACATGGAAAATGAATTTTTTAAATTTTATCATCTTTTCAATGATTGCGGATAGTTCGTCACGGTTGGATGGAATTTTCTACGAAGGGAAAAATTCTGATTAAATTCGTAGCATTGTAGTAGATTTGGTTCACTACAGATTTGTTTTAGATTAATAGGAACGGTGAAGAAAATGTGAGGGATGTGTAGAATCCATTGATATATACACATGTATTTTTTATTTGTTATATTTTTGGGAGCGGCTCCCTCTTATTATGCGCTTATCAGCCTAATCATTGGTTCTTGGAATTGAAAGTGAAGGATATAGTTTGAATTATTCGAATCATTTTAATCTTGAACTAAACATCTATGAACTGTAAATTTAATGAGTGATGAGTAACTCCTAACGAGTAGTAAAATGTTTCATGCGTATTCTAGTGAACAGTGATAACAGACAAGATCATAATAATTGAAAATATAATGTTTTCATTTCATCTATAGTAACAAGTTGACTGTTTTTTAAATGTTGTTTTATATTACATAGAATACATAGTTTATAATAGTTTTTTGTTGTAAATTTAACGACTTGCAGTCAGTTTACGACGTCTACGTCAAACTGACTGCAAGTCGTTTAATTTACAACAAAAAGTTGATATTAACTACGCAGATCGTTATGGAACATGAAATCCAAGAATGTAGTTGTCAAACTATATGTCTGTAGTTGTCAGACTTAAATGTCACTATTTTTTATTATGATTTCATTTCATTGAACAACAGGAAACAAAATTTTTCTTTTAAAATATAAAAGGAACTTATACATTTTTTTTTTTAAATAACAACATTTCAAAAGGATTCCTTGTCTGAAATGACCTTCCAATGAAATCTCTAAAAATTCTTCATTTTGTGAATATTTACATTCAAATACCAAATAATAAACTTTCTCAAATACTGCAATTCACATTTCAAACTAAAACTTAAATATTTTCCAGCTAACTCTTGAAAAAATAAACAAATTGAGAAGAAATGACGCATTAGCAAAGGAAAAGGAGAGAGCTGAACAAAAAAATCAAAAGAAAAAAGACAAGACCTTCAATTTTTGCTTTTATTAGAATGATTGTTGATTTTCTCTTTTTTTTAGACGTATGAAGCCCACATAGGTCTGAGACCTTTGCGTGGGTAATGAATTGGATGATGGTGATTGATGAGTTGGAGCTACAGTTCTAGGTGGGTTCCGAACCACCGGGAAGTGATTTTACAGCGGAAAACAGAGTCGTTTTTGCTGGCCAATCCAATCGGTACAAAAATAACGAGTTCAAATAGTGTGTATGGAATGATTGCTGATTTTCCCCCTTTTTTCGGAGGATGAAGCCCACATAGGTCTGAGACTTTTGCGTGGGTAATGAATTGGATGATGGTGATTGATGAGTTGGACCCACAGTTTTAGGTGGGTCCCGAACCACCGGGAAGTGATTTTACAGCAGAGAACAGAGTCTATTTTGCTGGCCAATACAATCGGTACAAAAATAGCGAGTTCAAATAGTGTGTATGGAATGATTTTTCTCCTTTTTTCAGAGGATGAAGCCCAAATTTGTCTGAAACCTGTATGTGGGCAATGAATTGGATGATGGTGATTGATGAGTTGGAGATACAGTTCTAGGTGGGTTCCGAACCACCGGGAAGTGATTTTACAGCAAAGAACAGAGTCTTTTTTGCTGGCCAATCCAATCAGTACAAAAATAACGAGTTCAAATTGTGTGTAATACAAGTTTACTCTCAACACTCCGTAACGTGGCTACGTAACACGACGCTATTTCCCAAATCCCGCTAATCCGGCAAGAGGTTGGGACATACGCTTGACATGAAACAGGATTAAGACCTACTAAATAACCTGATGCATCTACTTTGTACAGATATTGATAGGAGCCGGCGATAATATTTTGATAGATCTGTTTCTAAATAGGCGACAATTCCCCAATGTATGGGAGCCACGATGGCTCCCTAGCATTTAATGGATTGTCGATTAAAATGCAAAGAAAGTCACGTGGCGGTCACGTGATCAAATCAGACGGTAATCCTAGATGAATGGAGCGTCGTTCGAGATGGGGTGGGGGTTGTTTTGTCACGGGGTGTTTTGTTACAGGGCGGGGTGAAAGATAGGGCTTATTGGCGGCATCCCTTAAATCGGTTATCAACCAATAAACCTAATACCAACTTGAACTAATGGACAGGCTTACACACGCACACTCACGCAAACTGCGGTAGGGATTAGAAGATTGAGGAGGTGATAGAAAATATTATGTACTGTTTGCAATATCAGGGATGCAAATCCGCCAGGAATATTGTCAAGGGATTGTGGTTCTTGTAGTTTTCTCATAGAATAAAAATTTGTTATATCAGTAAGTATGATTTAGTATGCATATGTTTTATACTGTTTGTAAGCCTTGAGCTGGAAGAGGGATGTATAACGTATAACCTAAGAAGAATATTGACAAGGGAATAAAGTATTTGTAGTACTCTCATAGACTAGTAATTTGTTGTATATTAGGGAGTGTTATTTAATACACATATGGTTTTTATTTTATTTTGTAGATTACGTCTTGGGGATTTGTAGTACTCTGATAGCTGATAGTACTGTATAGGAAGTGTTATTATTTAATACACATATGTTTTTTGTTTTCTTTATTTTCTTTTGTAGATTACATCATCGAGATTTGTAGTACTTTGATAGTAATTTTCTTACATATAAAAGTCAAATACCACTGACTCACTCACTGGCTGACTGATTCATCGCTGTTCCTCGAAATTTACTTGGCCAAGAAAGTTGAAATTTGGTATACATCATGTTTAGTAGAGACTCTAGACGCATCCTAAGGACAGGTTTCGAATATTTCTCAGAAAAAAGTCTTAAAATAGACGTTTTTCTAGCATTTTTTAGCATTCTCATGAACTATTTGACTAAAAAAGTTGAATTGCGGTTTATGTAGATTTTTGGATTAATGGATTTTTGTGGTATATATGGATTTGTGGAGTTTTGGATTTAGAAGTCTACAAAGTTTTCAAAATAATTTTCCCGAAAATATGCGCAAAATTGTAGTTCTTCTACTGTATTTTAGCTCTCCCAAAAAACTACTTGGCAAAAAATTTGAAAATAATGATGTATGATAAGTTCTGTGTTTAGAACCGAAAATACGTCAAAAATTGGCGTTTTTCTAGATTTTATCAGCGTTCTCAAAAATTACTTGGCCAAAACAGTTCAAATTTGGTATAGGTGCTCAGTATTGGACCGAATCACTTTTTGAAATTTTTCCGAAAATACGCCAAAAATTGGTGTATCTCTAGATTTTTTTACCGTTCTCAAAAAATACTTGACTAAAACTGCTTAAATTTTGTATGGGTGAAAGTTTTCAAAATTTCCTATGGATAGCCATGTAGAGAATACATAGCTGTGTATTTCAGCTTTAGTTTGTCGGTGATTGGGGATTAATTGCGCTTCTGATGCTAAAAATATCTCATGTTTTCATAATAAATAATGTAGTTGTGACATCAAGTCTTGTTCGTTATCCATTTTAACTTTTATTACATTTTATTTCAAAGTAGGCTTCTCCTGCCTTGAGTTACAAACAAGATATATATATCTATGTATATCTATATAAAGCGAAAACGAATAGTTCAAAGCAATAATTTTTTATAGCATCTCCATTACATATAATTTTTTAATAATATTTTATAAGAGTGTCAGCAGTGTATAGGCTACGCGTTATAACCTTTCAAAAGTGCGGCAAATTCTCACTACGAGATTCTTCAAGTTATGTCTGTTTCATTACACCGACAAAAAAGATGAAACATTGTAGTTAAGCTAGTTCTGAGACTATTTTTAAGGCTATTGGTGCGTTGATCAGTGAACAGACCATTAATTAAGTTCACCGACTTGACCGTTTGACCTTTAAAGGAGCGAAAAAAGGTCAGATATAAGTGAAAGCCATAGATTGAGCCATAAATGCCATATAGTTATTGATATAATTACTGTAATTAAAAACACCTCTTAATTGAGACGACTTTTTATCCAATTATTAATCGTTTAGACGGATATTAGACGAGGAAACATGCAGTTCATGACAGTTAAAAACAAATGACTGAAAAATGTTCTCACACTTTATTATGTTTTCATGACGTCGATTTGATCTTTATTATCGTTGTCGAAATGCCGAAAATTTTCGTGTAATTTATTAATTGAGACATCAGGCTTAATGGTTTTCTACGTTAATTACGTCCATTAAAAGAATAATCGCTCACGCCTCCTTGTTTCAACGCTGTAGCCTATGGAAGGCCCGTTCACACAGTCGGATTTGTTTGGCGGGTTGGTTCACACTGGATAGAAAAGGAATGTTTGGAATGTTTAAAACAAAAAATCTTATTACTGTCTAAATAATAATGATAAAACACTAAAATTAAAATATTTTTTATAATTCGTTTTAATTACAACCTAGCACAGTAGTTACTATTGTTCGTTCAGGCAGGACCAATCAGAAGACAGGGGGGCGTGGCCACCCCCCTTCCCCCCTCCCCCTGTTCAGACATTTTGTAAACGCCCACCCCTTCCCCCTGTCGCAGTCAGCCATTTTGTTTTTAAGGTCCCCCTACCCCCCTTCCCTATGTGCCCCCACTTTATTCCCAATAGATTAAGGGGGGACCCCCCGCAAGCACCAATGAGAGAGGACCTTTCCCCCCTGACCCCACCTCTCACAGAAGGTTCCCTACTCTCGCTTTACCCTCACTCTCCAAGTCCAAGTTATTTACAGAATAATCCCCCTAATTTGGCGATTGCCCAAGTTATTGGCTCTCTACTGTAAATATAGCGTTTACCACCTACATAGTTTTTGTATGGAAGGCCTCATACAAAATGAATATTCCTCTAAGTAAATATTTGCGAATTTTTGCACTCTCCTTCTTGTTCATCCTCACTGTACATTTTAGAGTGTATTTCCCCTGTGATTGAAGAAGCCAATCAATGCTCATTAAAATGAGAGTTATCAATAAAAAATTCGAAACAATTAATAGTGTCATCATTGTAATAGTCCAAGTCTGTAGTGTGGTTATTAGAGTTTTCATAATTGATTTCTCTTGCTTTGTTTCCACGTTTTCGTTTGGCAAGCACCAAATGGCGACAGCAAGAAGAAGAAGAAAAAATAACATGGGCCATCCATAAATGCAAACAATCAAAGACATTATCGTCAAAGTAATGAATAAATCTTTCATCGTGCAACTCAACGAGTTTATTGCTTCCCTGCCAACGGCTTACTGAACATGCGTAGTCAGTCAGTCAGTGTGGGATAGGGTGAGTGTGCCCTGTCTGGCAACTTCGGAGCAATGAGCTCCATGGTTGCTCATCGCAATACTGTGCTGAAATTTTTGGGGTTCCTACTATTTTTAAGACCTTAAGTAGAACTTGGCATTTTTTTTTTTTTTTTTTTTTTTTTTCATGTCTGTTTTTCTTAAAAATAATTTTTTTTTTTCCTATTTTCCTAATTAGCTGGATACAATAATATAATATAAGTAATATAGTCTGTTATACAACGAATATTTAAAATATTTATACAATGAACATGCGTAGGGGGGAGGAGGCTTATTTATAGAATATTCTGTTCTTTTACTCACTCTCTCTCTCCCCCTCACTATATCTCTTTCTATAAAACAGTTTAAAAATTAGCTCTATGCATGTAGCACGTGCGCGGCTGGAACTCTTTCCTCCAACACTGTCAAAAAACCTCCTACTGTGTGTCTACACCATTAGAAGCCTAAATTCCTTTTACATTGGGGGAGTAGAGTTATTTCTAGAACATGCTCGCTCTCTTCTCACACTATCTCTCACTCTAACAACCGTTAAAATTATCAAACGTTCAAAACTTTCCTCTCCAGCAAAATTATTAACGACTTAGTAAAAATCTTCCCGCACAGTTTTTGCGAGACAGATCATTACACCGTTGGAAAATCTTTTTTACATTTTCTCTCAGCCAAATCGAATAATGCGTCCCACAGTTCATTTGTGTCTGTTATTATTTGAACAATAGAATCATTACAGCAACCATAATGCAAATGAGCCGACCCACCGTTAATTATATCTAACATATCATAAATTTCGGATAAAATAGGATAATAATGAGAGTTTTCTGTTTTTGTTATTGCTGAATTGGAATCCACAATTCCATATTCACCGCCATCATCATCATCACCTCTGCCACCACAATAAGTTGCGCACTTGATATTCTTTGCAATCATATCAAACTCGTTTATTGTTATTGCCAACAGAAGACGGCTAATTTTTTTGAACTTTGAAAAACTATAACACTGCGTCATTATAGTGATTTGTGCATGCACAACCTTCCTCAACGCTAGTTAAACGTATACTAATTAAATTTTCACTCGCTTTCCACCCCGACAGTAAGCCAATGTGAATTCGTAATTGGCAATAAATTATTGTCAAATGCAAATTCACATAGACTTTTGCTGTACGAGTGGCGGGCGTTATTTTTAAAGTGTTTCCCCAAAATCTCAACTAAATATAATTAGATTTAACGAGTATATACTTTAGTCAAATCTAACTATAAATTAGTCATGATTAGGCCTATATCACTATGCTGTTGGTGTTTACATCTCCTTTAAATATGCTTGTCCATCAGTATATTTAAATTTCATATACATCTTTTTGGTATTAAAATCTTCTAAATTTTGATTGTTCAACACAATTTGAAATTTTTCTGGTAGCAATATGACGTAATATCCATCTCCCGAACTGTCACGATCATACAACTTTATCCAAATTCTCTTTTCACTGTCAATTGATGCGTGAATGACAGCTAACCATTCCTCTCTCCAGGTCGGTGGTACTGCTCGCAGCGGCAATATTTCGGCAGACAAATTGTTGAACGCCTCCACACAAAATTCTTTAGAGTCCATATTTGAAATGTTTTCGCTTTGACGATCCGTCTCAGACTGAGGATTGAGACAAGTTCTCTCTCACCACCACCACCACCACCACCGCCGCCAACACACAGCGATATTATATTGTTGATGATGCCGTCCACTTAGTTGCCTCTTCTTCTAACTGAATTAATTTGTTTACACAAACTCTATGCGGTCTATAATAAGATAAATATTCGTTTATATCGTTAACATTTACAGTGCTTAGAAAAATACACATCAATTGTTTTGCAATTTCACTGTTTTCACATGTAGATTTTTTAATCGCCTCTTGACACAATTCAAACCACTCCAAACATTCACGCAATCTGTTCTCTAATTCTGTATCAGAACACAACCACCTTTGAGGATCCATATTTGTGACTGAACATTGTAGTTGTCATACCTCACTATTTATATAGTGGAATTAACACCGAAAAATCAATTGTTCTCGGATCATTTTTGTGCATGTTTATAGTACAGATTCGCACTTTATGTAAATCCAACGTAAAGCCACAATAAATGCAAACTATATTTTTCCCGTCAAAGTAGAACCCTTGTCTCGCATAATTTCTTTTTACAGCTCTACTATAATATGTGCAATTTTTCATACTTTTCATTCGGTTACTTTCACAGGTATAATCAATCTGTGCTCGTTTCAATGCCAGTTCACTAACAATTCCCGATAACAATAAGGAATAATGTTGTGCGCTCATTAGTGCACACCTCCCATTCGGAACATTTTTGTGCATTTTACATGCGTCAAAACACCACGTATTATGAAACTGACTGAAATCTGGTTTTGGGAAATTTTCAGGTATGCAATATACATTGCCATGCAGTTTTCTCAAAAAATCTGCCTTCTCTTTTCCCTTTGTAAAAATTCGTTCATATGGAGCGAGATATTCGCTTATCAGCGAATCTGAATATTCCAAATCACCCGATTCCCATGATAATTTATGAAAATTCCGTTCCAACCAAATCGCCTCTCGAAACATTTTCCAGTTCAAAGTAGATTTCGGGAAAGGTGGTTTGAAGTGAAAAAGTGCGTAATAATTAGTATCGTGATCAACTATTGCAAATTCCTTCACAATAATTTGGTTATTATTATCTTTAAACCAGTGGAGATCAACAGTAGCAAATCTCTTCTTTTCCACCACCTTCTCCTCCTCCTCCTCCTCCTCTGCTCCCTCCTTCTCCTCCTCCTTCTTCTCCTCCTTCTCCCCCTCCTCGTCCATGTTACACTGTATTCCCACCGACCGAGTTTTACCGTTCATACTAACCTCAAAGTCACTATCAAAATATTCCTCCTCACTTGATACTGCGTCAAACACGTTTTCCATCTCTTGAAGCATACTCCCCCATGAAGAAGTCATCTCGATGTTGTATCAGTGCAAACTGCAACACTACTGACGATAAATCGCCTCAGCACACCTTTTTGTATTATAAAAAAAAAGCATGCTCTAGCGATAATTTATTGTACTTCTCGAACTAAAGAAGTTAAGGGGGTATACTGCATTATACTATCGCTTATAAGAATACAATATGCCGAAGTTGAATCAGGTACATCCGCACTAAATTCCATTTCCAACCTAATATCTGTGGACGATTTCAAATGCTCTGATTGGTGTGAACAATCGATCACAATTATAGGGCTTTTTTCACAAAAATTACTAAAATCGACATCATTTCCGTGTTCTGCATTTACAGCTCTATTGTAGTAGCTTGGTGCAAAGTCTAAAAACATACGATACATTATTTCCTTTCTTCCCAGTAAATTATCGTAAGGATAATATTGACTGTTGAGATATAGTTTAACATTATGCAAGTTGCACAAATCGAAATTAGCCATCGATTTTTTAATAACATTTTTTCTAGCTGTTTGAAATGCTAAAACCACATAGCGTGGTACATCTAAGTGTGCTGATGTTTTAATTGCCCACGAATGAATTCTAGATTTTGTCATGTTTGGTAGTTCGTGAATCTCCCACCTTCTAAAAGAAAGTTTTAAAGGTCTATCAGAATCGAGCAACTTTAGAAATTTTAATCTCACATGATCCTCTAGCTGAACATACGGAATTTTCCAATTAATTTTTTCAATCGATAATGATACGCTCGTTCCTGTTGCGGATTCCACGCAGTTAACGTCCGAGGCTGATCTCAATAATACGAGTTCTTGTTTCAGATTCAAAATTATTCGTTGAAAGTCTTCAAAAAAGGGGATGAGGAGTTTGAGGGGGACGCAAAAAACGAATTTGTTGTCTGTTAGGCTATACCCATCTCTGTCAAACCCTGCCAAATGGTAAGTATTCTTATCAAATATGCTTTTCAAAAGTAATGCTTTAATTGTAGATGTAATGCCTACAAGTCTAGACTTGGCTACTTGTTGTCCTGCCAATTCATAACGAATCTCATCAAAAAGATGTCCAACAGCGTTGCTGATTAATTTATAATCGGCTGCTACGGGTGCGTCGGCATTAGTTGCTCCGGGCTTTGTGCATGTTACACTCCCTTCAATATATAGATAGGATTTGCAGGGCAGGCTATAAATATCTTGCTGGTTTACTGCGATCCTGACCTCGTCTGAATTACCCAATTTCTGTCCAGAATATGTTGTGTGTGTATGAAATTCATATTTAGTAATATCCGAGTAAAACTGAATTTGACTATCAACGTCTAGAATTTCGCTTATTGCCGCTCCTGACATTTTTCCAATTTACTATAAAACCCAATTTTTCTAGTATTCTCGCGTTTTTATGTGTTAGCACGTTTTTAGGTGTTAACGCTGTTGAGCTTAAACTGCTACTGAGAGCATTTTTCTTTGCACCGCTACTTACATCATCATCACCATCTCGGTGACGAACATATTTGTCCGCTCTCGGTCGAGCGTTGAATACAATAAAACCCATCTTAACCTCTCCTTTTTTCACGAATATGTAGCCGCACTGTTATAGAGTCTCCTCGAAAATCGATAAGCGATCCGTCCTGGTCGGTTACCTTTACATCAATAAACTGTATTCTGCGTGTATTTAGAGGTAGATATATAATTTGTGCAGGTGTTTCGTTAATCAGATATCCTGCTGCTACTCGAGGGAGGAATTCGTAAATAATATGTTTTTCCTCGCCGTTGGCGATGCTCCCACACGCTAAATTACACGATACTACAATTGTATTAATAGAGCTTATTGACACTAAATGTTGCGAAGTGTGCCATGTGTTTGCAGCAAGCACAACTTTATCAAAACCCAGTGTTTTACCAACTGAATCGTTACGGGTTAAATCAATTGGTTCGTTAGAATAAATTTCAACTTTCATAGTGTTACTATTTGGGCGTATAATGAACCTATCACCAGTTATATTCAATTTCGTCTTTAATGCACTTATTATCTCATCAATTTCGTAAGAGCCTGTGTCAAGTTGTACCAGATTATTACCATATTTAAAACTAGAATTTCTCCCCATAATTATATTGGGGATGCTGTTAAAAGCCCACAGATTTATGAGTCCGATTTCAAACTCACGATTTCTATCCAGTTCTAAAACACGATTTAAATTTACATATAGATTACTCGTTTTTGAGGTTAGTGTAATAACAGCCATTTTACTATTTGACCTATGCGATGCTTCCAACACCAGTGTAAAATTACAACTGGTTAGCAAGAAACAGAATTGTTAGGTGACCGCAAATGTCGCTGTTTAGCGGTTGTACACGATTAGTATTGTAATAAATTTGCACATTTTTTTCTTTTTTCCAATACCGCATCAATTCCATGGGAGGTTGGAGATCACCAATGGGATCAAAATAGTAAATCTTTTTACCGTTTTTGATGTAAGCAATCCAGTGTGTTCCGTCACTTGCAAACATGCCTAAATTAACGATAGCCATCTCGTTGCATAGCAAATAATTGGGTAGTGTATCAAGCATATATATGCCCCGCAGAGGAATATCTAACAATTTCACCCATTTTAGTAAATCATGATTTGACAATGCTCCGTGAATATTAATTCTATTCATCTTTACTTTTAACTTTTCTTCTTATTCTTCTTCTTCTTCTTCTTCTGTCCTTTACCTCCGCGCCTCTTTTTAACATTAGTAGTAGTAGTCTTTGGAAATAATGATAGCCCATAACGATGAGGAATGATGGGAGGGGGTGTCAGTATTCTCCCACCCCTAATTGATGGGTATGGTTTTAGATAAAATCCACCTCCACTAATATGATTTTTCAACCGATTAATAGCTTTTTGTCTAATATAATCACTATGCCTTTTTCTAATACCTCCCACCTTACACTTTTTCTTCTTTCTCCTATTCCCCAAACCTCCCCCAAAGGCGGCTTTGGCGTTCATTATGTTAGTAACAAGGTAAGAATAAGCTTTTTCAGACAAACCTGTATTAGAATCTTTGAATAATTCCCAAGCTTTACTCGCGAGTGCCCTGTCAGCTGCCGCGCGAGTTCTGTTATCACTGGATTGCGCATACGCAATATCGTGGGAGCGACAAGCTTCGTCAAGCTTATTTATACCTCTATCACCTCTTGCTAACCTTTTTGCTAATTTTGTGCCTGCTCCGCAGAAATTATACCCGGCTAGATGCGCTTCTACAGGTAACAGGTCAATACCTTTATTGATTATAGATGAAGCAACACTGCCAATTTTTGATAAAATTCCTTTACCTCTCCTTTGCCTTCCAACAGCACGTTTCTTCTTCTTACTCTTTAAAACAGCACCCATCCTTTCATGTCAAAGGTTGAATGCAAACTGAAGTTTATATGTTACTACACAGTTGATGTGTTTTAATCAAAAGAAAATTTGATCTCTCATCACCAACTGTTGAATTAACACAATTTGCAAGTATGCTATAATAATTGTAGAAATTGCACATTACTTCTCTTTCATCAACTAAATATTTATACCAGTGTATCAACCCAATTCCAAAAGAACTCGACGTTTTGGAATTGAGAGATGAATCAACACATGCCTTGATATGAAATAATGTACGATTTCTTGCTGCAGATGTTTTTGCTAAAAGGTTAAAAAACCATTCAAAATTTTCTATGCTCCTATTATTATTATTTTGCACCAACTGTTTCACCTGTGGATCATTGCATTTATTCGATCCAATTTTCAAAAGTAATAGATTATTAAAGCAGCATAATATAAACACAAGAAGTAATATTGTTTTCCAAACCGTATTAGTTTGGCATAAAATGCTTTTTTTAAAAGAGCACTCCATCTTCTTCCTACAAGTGTTGTAAACAAACTGATAAAAATAGAACGAAGCATGACCCTCACACATTCTTGTTTAGGGGGGAAGCGATGTGTTGAGGCATGCGCCATCATCACGTTCTATTTTCAAGCAAGTATGCAGGGGGGTGCGGAGGTGCCCAACCTTCGCAGAAGCGTGCGTGCATAAATAGGTCAATTTGAATTATTTACTCTCACAGCTGCTGCATCAGTTCCCTCAACAACAAGAACGAGAGAGAGATAGCTTCGAAATTTTATTATCAGTTTGAAACTCTACTACACTACTCTACTACATACTACTTCATCAACACCGAGGTAAGCAATATTTTTTTTTCAATGAATAAAACATTTAAAATTTAAACATTTAATTTTTTTTTTTTTAAAACACAAACACAATAAATAATAAATATGTAAAACACACAAACACAATAAAACACAAACACAATAAAACACAAACACACAATTAAAACATCAATCACAAAACAAAACAATTGTGAGTTTAACTCATCTTGTGACTAATTAGCACACCTCTTTACAAGTTTAACATCACTCCATTTGGGAGTGATGTGTTTGATTGTGACAGCCATTTTGTCACAAGATGAGTTAAACTCACCTATGTTTTCTTCAGTTATTGAGTTGTTAAATCTGGATGGGAGGAATATTTCAATTTCTGATTGTTCTCCTTGGCTCCATCCAAATCTATTGAAAAGTTTTAGAATAATTTTTTTGCCGTATCTCGTCGTCGCAAACCGTGCCCGCACCACTGGGTATGGTATACCCTCGACCAAGTTTGATATTGGCACACACTTTTTGATAGCTCCTGTGTTGTTGAATTTTTCTATCAACATTTCCGTATCTTCTGCACCATCCTGATGCGGTTCCTTCGCCGCCTCCTCCTCCTCCTCCCCCAGCAACGAGCGCAGATCTCTGTTACAGTAATTCGCCTCCTCCAACAGGGGCGCAACAGATGAATCAAAAAATGTGGAGCTCTCACACCCTTCTCCAAACAATGTCCTCGGCTCCTGCACACCCATTCTCCGCACCCCCTGTGAATTAAAAAAAAAACTGTTTAGCAACAATAAAAAAAGTTGATATAATACACATATTTTAGAATATTTCAACAACAACATCAACAAAAAAGAAACTGTAGAACATTAATGGATCAATACTGTCTAATAATTCCAAAAGAAAGTGTTTAGCAACAATAACAAAAATTGATATAACAGACGACAATTCGCACATTTTTCAGAATACTTCTGCATCAACAATAACAACAACAACAATAATAGAAACTATAGAACATTGATACAGTAATAATTGCATGCTTATTAAATGTTTTCCTCACATAGATATGCTCTCATACATTGATAGTGTAATAATTCTCTGCTTATTGAAATGTTTTCCCCCAAAATCACAACTAAATTAGATTTAGCTCTCATACATTAATAGCGTAGTAATAATAATAATTCTTCGATTATTGAAATGTGTTCCCCCAAAATCGCAACTAAATTAGATTTAGCTCTCATACATTAATAATAATAATTGCATGCATATTAAATGTTTCCAATTCAAACTCATTTTTCTTGCATAGATATGTTCACATTACATCTCACTTCAAAGAGGAAGTGTTTATTCCTGCATAGAGATGTCATACAACACAAACAAGAATGGATACTAAATGTGTGTTTATTAAATTGAAACAACTATATATTTTTTGGAATGCATATAAAAAGCAATAAAGTGTAGAAATTCTTTTGCATAAAGGATTAGCATAATCTTTTAGTCGGAGTATGCTAATCAAAAGGAGAAAATTTCTGATTAGCATAATCTTTTAGTCAGAGTATGCTAATCAAAGGAGAAAATTTTTGAAAAACTAACCTCATTTAACACGGTGAACGGATCCCTCATCCTCGCCGACTTTTTCGGTGTTGGTGGAAGCGTGGTTGTTGACTCGAAGAGGGCTGACCTCTTGCCTCCGCGGATGCCTGTGTTGTTGAGCAGCCCGTGCCACTGGGGAGGTGTGTGATTTTCTTCGTTTTCTACGAAGTAGTTGATCGGCGGGTGAGGTGACGTCATGGAGGCGGCAGCAGCAGGTGCAGTGTATGATGCGGATGGTCGGGCGTCCATAGTGAAACTGTGTGGAACCGCTCGAAATCTCCCTTTTTTATAGCTTACGATTTTTAAAATAACTATATCTATTATGTGCTATGTTTCAGAATGGCACGTGCGAGGCGACCAACGGATTGGCAAGCAACATTTTAGCACACACACACACACAAGATTACTATTTGCAATGTGAGTATATATTTTTACTAGAGATTATTATTACTATTATTGCTCAATGTTTTGAGGACAATGTTTCAAATGATAAAGTTTCTTGAGATAAACTATTACTCTACAAAATACACATTTATAATAATATCCATGCTTATGTTGAAAAATCCGCATTTACCCAACTCCCTGGGGAGATTTTTGATGTTTTACAAATCACTAGAAAATGTGTGTGTTTATTCCGAATTTGGATACATTGGGTTTTCTATTATCAATTCTCTTGATAAGCAATCTTTACACAATAATTAATTTTATCTAAGAAAATATCTTTGAGTGTGTTGTCATCTAGTGAACGATTCTTTTCCATATTTTTACGTTTAATTTCTGACCAAATTAGCATGTGCAATTCATTCAAATAATAGCAGAAGCACGAATATCTTCCACACTCATCCCAAATTTCACCGCGTTTTCCAGCTTCCTCCTTCGCTGTTTTCAATTTTTTGCATCTTTCCAGATGTGCAAATTCATGTTTGTTTAGAAAATTGTGAACCAATACTGACAGATATTCTTCTACGTTGCCAAATGGCACAATCAAAGTTTTAAGTAATTCTATTCCTTCTTTCATTAATGTACAAATACACCGTTCGTTCATGTCAGGGTAACCTGTTTCCCTACAATCCTTCTCTGATGATGTTTGCATAATGTGAAATTAATTTAAAATTATTACTTTTGCAGAACTGTGGAAGTGAGGAGGTAACACTAACTAAGGTGTTGAATGCTCGAACGATGACAGACTACTAACAATTAAAAATGTAAGTATATTGTACTTATACTTCTACTTCTTCTCCTCCTCCTCCTTCTCCTCTGCTCCCTCCTTCTTCTCCTCCTCATACTTATTCTCCTTCTCTTCTTTATTATTATTATTCACCAATGTTTATAATATTCAGTTGTACCCAGACTGTCGGAAAGAGAACATTGAGTTGCATGTTGAATGTTAACATACTATCGGTTAAAATGTGAGTATATTGTGCTTGTACTTTTACTTCTCCTCCTTCTCCTTCTACTTCTACTTCTACTTCTACTTCTTCTTCTTCTTCTTCTTCTTCTTCTTCTTCTTCTTCTTCTTCTTCTTCTTCTTCTTATTCTTTATTATTATTCATCAATATTTTTTGTTTCTCTTCTTCTTCAGAAAATATCATCAGTCGCATCTAGTGTGTTGAAAAGGGAGGAACGATGAGATATACAACAGAGAAGCTGCGCGCATTAAACGCCAGTGCAGTTCGATATCGCATGACCTACCTGGACGAGGAGGTGGACATCGAGTCAACGTTGAATTCATGCAAACCGCACATATTAGATCTGGTGGTCAACGAGGCGGATCGATTCAACGGAAACGTCAAATGGTTTATTGTTCTAAATGTAATTTTACAAAAACTAGTTGTATTGCCTGGAGATGAAGAAGAGCAAGTGTCAAGTACAGTTAACTTTCATAGTTATTCCGCCATAAGCGTGAATGTGCGTGAGAATCTGGATGAGTTGGACAATTTCTTTGTGTTAGCTGTTAGGAAAATTTTGACATCTTTTGAGAATTTTGTGAGATTTGGAAGCGGTTGGGTAATTAGAAAAATTGATTCACTAGATCTTAACATAATTAGGTACAACCCCATTTATTCTGCTTCATCTACTTATGTTGAGACACCTGAATTCATTAAGGCAAAAAAAGCTATCATTAATATAAAGAATGAGTCTGACAGCAAATGTTTGTTATGGTGCATATTGGGATTCATAAATTATAGGTCTAAACACATGGATGTAGAATATTTGAGTAGGTTTGTTCACACAATTAATACGCAAGGTGTTAACTTCCCTGCTACTTTGCGTGACATAAAAAAAATTGAAGCGTTGAATAGCGACATAGCCATAACTGTAATAGCCTATGATAAAAAGAAGTTTTTCCCATACAGGTGCAGCATATACAGAGAACGCACCCATCAAATTAATCTTTTATTGATAACAAGTGAAACCCAACCTCAAAAATCACATTTTTGTCTCATTAACACCACAAAGGGGAAAAACGGGCTGTCTCGGCTCTTGGGTTATCTATCAAAAAATCATGCACAATCACATATTTGTAACTTTTGTTTCCACCGATTCACAACAGACAAATCGGCGCACGTAGATGGGAAGGTGAACTTAGAAAAACACAAAGAGCTTTGTTCAAAATTTGTTGCACAAAGAACGTCAATTGCGAAAGAGGGGGAAGTGCTTAAATTCACAAATTATACATGTACATTGAAACCAAAATACGTTATTTATGCTGATTTCGAGTCATTTATTGTGCCGATGCAAAATAATGAGGGTGGAGAAGAAGAAGAAGGAAAAGAAGAAGAAGAAGAAGAAGAAGAAGGAAAAGAAACGCCAACCACATCTAGCTTCACTAAAAAGACAAGTCAACACATCCCGTGCGGCTACTGTTTCATAGTATTGAATATTGAGGGTGAAATTTGTTATGGACCAAGCATCTATCGTTCGCAAGATATTGGTGATAACATTGTAGAAAAATTTTTAGACGAAATAACGAACATAGGTGAGCAGCTTTATGAGGAAATGAAAAATGCTATACCGATGATACCTCTGAGCAAACAACAACAACTTGAATTTAATAATGCAACAAAATGCGGTTTGTGTGGAAAAGTTTTTAAGAAGGATGGGGTGAAAGTTATGCATCATTCACACGAAACCGGTTTTTATATTTGCCCCGCCCACCCTTCATGCAACTTGAACGGAAAAGCACCCTTTTTTATCCCCTGTTTCTTCCACAATTTCACCAATTATGACAGTCACCACATAGTGAGGGCATTAGGGGGGTGCACGAAACGGATAGAGTGCATAGCCAATTCTTCGGAAAAGTTTGTATCAATCACTGTAGGAAAAATTAAGTTTTTAGATAGCCTTAAATTTATGAATGCGTCATTGGACAGCCTTGTTAAAAACCTATCAGACAGTGATCAATTGGAAACCAAATTCGGGAGAATGTTTTCTGTGTTTGAAAAGCAGGAACATAGAGAACTTTTAATCAGAAAAGGTGTTTATCCATATACATATTTTGATTCTCCTGAAAAATTCCAAGAAACAAGCCTTCCCCCAATCGAATGTTTTTATAATGATTTGACCGAAACTGCATTAGATGAGAAGGAGTATGTACATGCCCAAAATGTTTGGAGTGCGTGTAACATTCAAACTTTGGGAGAATTTCATAATTTATATTTACTTTGTGACACCCTGCTCCTTTGCGACGTTTTTGAAGAATTTAGAGCATCATTATTTGATAAATATGGGTTAGATGTAACCCACTTTCTCTCACTTGCTCACTTTTCGTGGAATTGCATGCTGTATCATACAAAGGTGGAACTAGGATTAATTAGTGATATAGACATGCATTTAATGCTAGAACAAAATATTAGAGGAGGTTTATCAGTCATCCCACATAGGTATGCTGAAGCAAATAATCCCTATATGGCCTCAATGTATGACCCCAGTAAACCCACAAGCTACCTTCTTTATTTGGACGCTTGTAATTTGTACGGCTGGGCTATGGGACAATCGCTGCCGTCAGGCAATTTTAAATTCCTATCACAGGAGGAAATTGACCAAGTTGACTTTTTAAACACAGCTGATGATTCCGAATATGGGTACATTCTTGAGTGTGATCTTGAATATCCCAAATCTCTTCACGATTTTCACAACCATTTCCCATTAGCACCCACCAAACAAGAAGCTCCATTACACCTACTGTCTGAATACCAAAAAAGTAAGAGTCATAAATCATCGACAAAACTGTTGGCCACGCTCTATGATAGGGAAAAATATGTTTTGCATTACAGAAATTTAAAATTATATGTCCAATTAGGAATGAAGTTAAAATGCATTCATAGAGTCATTAGATTTACTCAGTCTCGTTGGCTAAAACCCTATATTGATTTTAACACAGAGTGTAGGAGAAATGCAAAAAACAAATTTGAAATACAGAATTTTAAGGCCCTATCGAATATAATTTATGGAAAAACTTTACAAAATAACAGGAATCATTATCAAGTAAAGCTTGTTACTGACGAGAGTAAATTAGATAAATTAATTTCAAAACCCCTATGCAAACGGTGGCATATCTACAATGAAAATGTCATGGCAGTATTTCTAAAAAAGTCAGAAGTCTGCTTGAAACATCCCATCTTTGCAGGATTCACAATTTTAGATTTAAGCAAACACCTCATGTTTGACTTTCACTATAATAAAATTTTAAAAATGTACCCTGCCCATTGTGTGAATCTTTTGATGCATGATACGGATTCTGTGATGTATGAAATAAAATGCCCTGATGTTTATTCAGACATTAGGAATAACATTGAGTGGTTTGATACCTCTGACTATCCCCCCTCCCATAAATGCTATTCCACACAAAACAAGAAAAGGGTTGGAAAATTCAAAGATGAAGCCAATTCAAGAATAATTACGCATTTTGCCGGCCTTAGACCAAAATTGTACTCGTTCAAGTATTTGGATGATGGGGGTGACATGATTACGAAAAATACTGCAAAAGGAGTGAAGAGAAATGTAAAAGATAGGTGTCTAACATTTGATTTATACAAAAAATGTCTGTTTGAAAGAGTTGTGCATTATGAATGTTTTAACATGATTAGAAGTTATTCACATAAAGTTTACCAGCTGCGTTGTGCGAAAACGGCGCTATCTTGTCGCGACGACAAGAGATTTATTTTTAGCAGTCGGTGTGCGGAGACGCTAGCTTGGGGACATTACAGAATTGGCGAAAATAGTGTAGAGAATGATGTGGTGGTGGTGGAGGATGAGGAGGAGGAGGAGGAGGTGAATGTACCCTCATGCTCAAGATTACTGCCTCTCGCTGAAGCGCCTAATACCAACTGAAAAGGGGTGACGATTTAAAATTAGATAGTAGACTCACAGCGCGTGCTAGCAAACAGGAGTGTGAGATGGTAGAGTCACAGCACGCGCGCATGCTAACTTAGTTGAGAAACAATATTAGAATGAGAAAGAGCGAGATGAAGAGAGAGGAGAAGGATTCATTAGCAGATGAGTTGAATGGAAGACTCACAGCGGGCGGTGCTAGCACAGTGTTGAGAAAGAAGAACGGAATGAGAAAGAGCGAGGAGATGGTGAGAAAGAAGAAGAAGTCGTCGGATTTGCGCGCTCGATTAGCAGAAGAGCTACATTCTGTGCCCAGAGTCAATTTTAATAGAAGGAAATATGAGTTAAAAAGTGAACAAGATCTTATTCAGGCAGATTTGATTGACATGTCATCATTAGCAAAACATAATTCAAATTTTAAATTTATTTTAGCTGCAATTAACTGTTTTTCAAAATTTGCATATTGTACACCAATACATACAAAAACTGCGACCTCTGTGTATGCTGCACTTGAGCCTATTATTCAACAAAATAAAAATGTTAAACTTTTTCAGACAGACCAAGGTACCGAATTTTTTAACACAAAAGTAAAAGCATTATTAGACAGGTATAATATTAAACATTACCATGTTTTTACTGAAAAGAAGGCTGCAATAGTCGAACGTTTTATTAGAACAATCAAATCAAAAATATATAAATATTTAACGCAGCATGGAACAAAACGATGGGTAGGAGCATTACCAACAATGGTTAAAGAGTATAATAATGCTTTCCACAGAACAATTCAAATGCGGCCATCTGATGTGCGCAAAAAGCATAGGAAACAAATAATAGGTGCACTTAATAAAGCTGCAAACCAACGTTTCAAATCGAAACGAATAAAGCCGAAATTTAAATTAAATGATGTTGTGAGAATTAGTAAGTACAAACAGGTATTTGACAAATCTTTTAATTTTAATTGGAGTGCCGAACTTTTTGTAGTTCACTCAATTTTCCCAACCAAACCCGTAACGTACATTTTGCGCGATTTGAATGGAGAAATAATTTCAGGTCGATTTTACGAGCAAGAGATGAAAAGGACGAAACTTGATGCGTCTGAACAAAGTGTTTATTTGGTGGAGAAAATTTTGAGAAGAACTAAATCTAGATTTCTTGTTAAATGGGTAGGATTCTCTGAACCGAGCTGGGTTGATAGAAAGGATTTGCTCGGTTGAATAATGTAAATATTTTACTTTAAACAATGCGAAATAGGTTGAACAAATTATGTACATACTGTAATTATTATTAGAATACTGTATAATTGTAAATATTGTGGAATAGTGCGCACAAATCGCATGCGCAAATCAATTACTGGAATAAAAATAGGAGTCAGTGTTGAACCGTATTTTCATTTTAGTTTCCCATTAGCTAGCATAGTGACACAATATGGGTGAGGAGGAGGAGAAGGGGGGTAAAACCTCGATACCTATCATCAATTTTGATGAGATTATTACAGGTAAACCGCACACCGAGAGTAAAAATGGTAGTTTATTACCGCATAATGCACGCATTATCCTGATTGGAAGATCCAACAGTGGTAAGACAAATACGTTATTGAATTTGATTTTCAATAAAAACGGATTGAAATTTAAACATTTATATGTTTACAGTAAGTCATTATATCAAGATAAATATGAATTTTTGAAAAAGGTGTTTTCAAAGATAAAATGTGTTACTTTTCATTTATCAGACAATACTGATATGATAAAGCATCCCAACAAAGTTGAGAGAAACTCTCTTGTCATTTTTGATGATTTACAATTAAGCAATGTACCTCAAATTCGTAATTACTTTACAATGGCGAGACATCGCGATGTGGACAGTGCTTATCTGATTCAAAGTTACGGATCTATTAAAAAACATCACATCCGAGATAATTGTAACGTATTGATTATTTTCAAAATAGATCTGTTGAATTTGAAATTAATTTATAGAGACTTTGTGGGGGAAGATATGAGTTTCAGTGAGTTTAGAAAACTATGTTGGGAGGTGTGGTCAAAAGGTGCTCACAAATTTGTTTCTATTTTTACTGAGTGCAAACCAGAGAAGGGTAAGTATCGAGAACAGTTGGATAAATTCTTAAAACCACCCACACACTGAGGTGGGTACAGTGTTTGCACGTTTTTTGTTCATTCAACGTTTGATCATACTTGGGATATTACACAAAGAGTAAGCTAATGAAGAAAATTAATATGCGTAAGAAACGCGGTCGTGCTGCTCCTACCGCTGCATCATCTGTTGGGGAGAGAAGCAGTTTAATAGATAGAATAAAAAAATTGAGAAAAACTATTATTGAAAAACACAGAAATTTATTAGGTTTTCAATCTCAGACTGAAGAATTTAATCGTAAAAGATTGGAGCCAGTTATTCGCCCCCTATTGGAACTGAACAGAAGCACCATCTCTGCAGGAGATAAATTAGACGGTTTGAAACGAGAAAAAAAGTTTGAACAGAAAGCGAAAAAGGAAGAGATGACGACAGATGAGGAAGATGTGGAGGAAGAGGAAGAGTTGGAGGAGGAGGAGGAGGAGGAGGAGGAGGAGGAGGAGGAGGAGGAGGAGGATGGCAGCAATAAGTTGCTCGATTCGAGCAACACATTGCCGGATTTGAATTCAACTTTGAATAGGAGTAGCAGAACCGCTCGTCTCACACGAATAGAACAATTAATCGATAATTATTTAAATGTGTTTCATACTGTGAAATTGAACAATGATATTCCTTATGGTATTCGATACAATAACGAAAATGATGTTTATTATATGGGTGATAAAAAAGTCAGTTTTGACAGCACATTTGTGAATGTTGGAGTGGGGGTGGGAGGGGAAGAACGGTTTAGAATAACTCATGGGTTATTGGAATTATTGTTCACACCCCGCCCGAACATAAATCTTTACAATGAAAGGGATTTAGCGAAATATAAGAAAATATTACAACTGACTGGTTCACATTTGAACAAACAGGGTTATGTTAAACGCAATTCTGGTGCTAAATCACAAATTATTCAAAAGTTATTTCCACCAAACAAACGTTCAAAGTATGGGAAAGGATTATTGAATTTTGTTAGAAATAAATCACGTGATAGAAACTACATATTCTGGGATGATGTTAACGAACTAGTCGAACGGTTATTTATTTTAATGGGTTCAAAAAATGCAGGAAATTCAGCTCACGATATTGAAATCGATTCGATATTACAAGAACTGCGAGAAGGTAACTTTATACAGTAAGAAATGCGAGGACAGCCGGCGTTGCCAGGAAGCTGTTCAGTAGAGCGAAAGAGGAGAGAAAGAAATATGAGAGAGAGATGTGGCTGGGTGAAACCGGCTGTTGCGAAAGAGTATGTTAGAAGAAATGCGGAGTGGGCGCCCCCTCACCCCTCTGCGAAACATCGTGTAAAGTGAGAATAGCCGACTAAAGACATGAGCTGGGGTGGTGACGTCAGTGCTGCCAGCGCGAGTCATCTTGACAAGCAACACAAATCGGAGCCTCTCCGCTGGAGCGGGTGTACCGAGGTGTTGATAATTAATTTCGACATTCGAACAATGAACACCGATCGATTCGGTAGGCTGCATACAGTGCATGCGAAGCAATTAGAGGAGTTAAAAAAATTAGTATCAAATTTTGACAAGTTGAAATTTGAATTGAGTGAGTTGAAGAAAGCTGTTTTAACTAGAACAGAATTTAACAATGAAAGAAGCCAACTTGTCTCGTTTGAAAATCTCAATAGTGGATTAAGTATAATTAATAATGTGTTGGAAAAACGCATGCATGATTTAGAACAGGTTGTTTTAACTAGGAGAGAATTTGAGCAGGAGAAGGCTAGTGTGCTGGTGAGTAGACATACCCTCAATAATGAGATGAAAATTATTAGCAAAGAGGCAAAGGCAGAAAGAGATAAACTACTCACTCGAGATGAATTCAATAGGGAAAATTTACTCACTAAAAAAGAGTTTATAATTGAAAAAGCAGGATTCATCTCATATGAACAACTTAACACAGCTGTAAAAATATCACAGGACCTATTAATGGATTATGTGCATAATAATCGAGATTTCAAGAGGCATTTAAATGATCTGATGTATAGATATGCCTATTATTTGATAGAAAAATGTGTAATGGCTGCCAGAACGTTTGATTATAAAGAGTTGGAGGGACGAGGACTATTGCCAGAACATACTGTCAGCGAATTTCTTCGGCTTATTGGGATGGATGAGCCAACGATAAAATATGATAGTAGTTTGTTTTTACCTCCGCAACAAGAACGTCTATTACAACGGTATCAATCTAGGAATCGGGGAGTGTAGAAATATTCTATTTCTGTGTACAGCCCCCCACCTGCTAGGCACGCGTTGCGACCGTTAAATTCTAAGGTTAATGACCTGAGAGAGAAAGTGGGGGTCGGATTATTTGAGCAAACAGCAAACTATATTAACACTGCACGTGCGAAAGAGAGAGAGGGCTTTGAGAATCACGGAAGGAGGTAAAGCGTGAGTAGGGGGGCGGGGGGTTACGGGAGCCAATAACTTGGGCAATCGCCAAATTAGGGGGATTATTCTGTAAATAACTTGGACTTGGAGAGTGAGGGTAAAGCAAGAGTAGGGAACCTTCTGTGAGAGGTGGGGTCAGGGGGGAAAGGTCCTCTCTCATTGGTGCTTGCGGGGGGTCCCCCCTTAATCTATTGGGAATAAAGTGGGGGCACATAGGGAAGGGGGGTAGGGGGACCTTAAAAACAAAATGGCTGACTGCGACAGGGGGAAGGGGTGGGCGTTTACAAAATGTCTGAACAGGGGGAGGGGGGAAGGGGGGTGGCCACGCCCCCCTGTCTTCTGATTGGTCCTGCCTGAACGAACAATAGTAACTACTTAGCACTACGTCAGCTAATTAAGAAATTTAATTTTGTGGGGGACCTTGGCCACCTTATTATACGGCTAATATTCTAGGTCAGGGGTTCTCAAACTGTGGTACGCGTACCCCTTGGGGGTACTCGAAAATTTTCAGGGGGTACGCGGGGCAGGTTAATGAAAAAATAAAAATTAAACCATTTTTCCCCGTTTCGCAATCACGCAGGGTTATTATTTAATAATGAAATCTAATAAATTGAATACTTTGTGGTCGAGTTACTAGGAACCAACAAGTGCAATAGGTTTGTATAACTATTTCGTAGAAGTTCAGAGACAAGGTTAATGTTGAGGAACTACAAGCAAGCTCATCCTTCCTACTTTTTTTGTAATGGGTTTCAAATATGTTTCCAAATGTATTGTGTTTTTGATGTAAAAACAATTTTTAATTTAACCGTCCCCCCCCCGCAACATCTCATCGCAATAACAAGGGGGTACGCTAAATTTAAATTTTTCATTAAGGGGTAGAGTCCTTGAAAAAGATTGAGAACCCCTGTTCTAGGTAATTTAGAAATAAGTGTCCATATAGATGTGCAGTCCATTTTCCAATTCTTAAATCAGTTAAAATCAGCGATAAATAGTAAAAATGTCAATACCTTCAATTCAAAAACAAACATGAAGATAACCATTTGTTTGTAAACGATGTAGGCAACTAGACCAGGAAGAAAACATTACATTCTTAGGAGTTTTTTTTGGATAGTCGATTGACCTGGGCTCCATATCAAGTGCTCTTGATAAGTTTATGTGATAAATTCTTTTCAACAGAACACATTCCTCTTCTTGGCAGGCAGAATACAAAGTAGCAATTTATTTTGATTGATAAAAGTTTGACAGACAATTGTGCTTAATAAGTATTTGGTTGCCATTGAGTAGTTTACTGGACAGTCATTTATTAAATTATTGATCGGCCTATTGACAGTTAGTATTGGTTTTTTACAGTGATATAATAAATTCATTATTTTTGTTGAACGCTACGTTATTGAACTGTTTGTTTCTTATTGCGTTTTTCTTGTGTGTTTTAAATGATTAGTGAGTGTTGTAAGTAATTTGTGCAAATAAAGTTCAAGTGTTGCCAACATTAGTTCTTATCTAGCTGTCGATGAGTTCGGATCGATTATCGGAGCTCCGGTTTGTAGTTTAAGTCGGTTTTGAGGTGCATCAATCCGCCTGATTTATCGTGTACTTGCCGGCTCCGTGTCCTACTCCATAGCCTAACGTATAATAACTACTTGAATAATAGTTAAAAAATACGCGAAAATATACAATTCGAAATGGTTAAGTGTAAAAAGTGTGAAAGGGACATAGTTGGTGTTGGTGTGAAGGGGAAAATGGATGATTATAAGTGCGTTAGTTGCCAGTCTCAGTTTCATTCGACGTGTGTAAGTGAAACATTAACACGTGGTGCAAAAACAAACTGGAAGTGCGAGGTATGTAACCCTATTCCTATGTCAGGGACAAGTAAACTTGAAAATAGCGATCAAATCGATACACCAGTGCTGAAAGCGATTGCTGCATTACGTGCTGATATGAATACCCGGTGGGACTCAAATGATAAAAAACTCGATAAGATGCAGGGAAACATTGATCTTTTAAACAGTAAATTTGCGGCTTTTAAAGAAAAACTCGATGGTGTTGAGAAACTGGTCATAAGTGCCGATAGGGAAGTCAAACTATTAAAAGCAGAAAATTCTAAATTGAAAGATGAAATCAGTGATCTACAGCAGCACACAAGAAAAAACAATATTGTGATTTCCGGTATCCCTGCTCTCCCTAGAGGGGCTAACGTGTTCCCGATATTAGAGAAGATCGCCGAAATACTTCAAATTCAATATTTTCGCACGGACTTTAACGCTGCCCATTGGCTTCCCGTACGCGGGGGCGGACAGTCAATCCTCGTTGCATTCGTGTCGAGAATTGTTAAGCATGAGTGGCTACACGCGAGACGCCAGCGAAAAACACTCATGGCGAACGAGATTGACGTCAAATTCCCTCAGTCTCAAATCTACATGAACGACCAACTGACGCAAAAATCGCGTGAAATCTTCAATACAGCGAGGTCCCTTGTCAGACAGGAGAAGCTGGCCTCAGTGTGGACGAGCGACGGCATCGTGATGGCCAGGAGGAGTCCGGGTGGACGGCCCTTCCGGGTGACCAGTACACAAGCCCTTACCGAGAAGGCGCCGCCTCCGGGGGCCGAGGGGCCCGCACCTGTCCCGCCCGCCACTGCCCAGCGCGCTAACACAGTGTGTGCAGGCGCCGAGCTGACGTCGCAAGCAAGTAGTAGTTAGTGATAAGACCAGAAGTGTAACGAACGAGGCCCAGGTAAAGCAGAGAAAATTTTACTTCTTCTTTTTTTTATTATAAATTATACAGCATACCAATCGAAACGGTACTGATTATGTTTGGATAGCTGTATAAAGTGACTTTCATCGCTAATTTGAATCATTGTCTTATCTATTGTGATCTTTTTGGTCATTTCTTCATTTCAAGTTAATGAACATTTCTTTATTGCTCAAGTTGAGTGAACTATTTATTTTTTGTCTTGAATATTTATACTATGGTTTCCTTCAATCTCACTTTCCTCATACTTCACTTCGCATATCCTTGTTTATTCTTTGTTGCAATGCATGGCTGACTAAGAGTAAATAAAGTAACTGAGTTACTATTAATGGCTCATTGAGAGTAAACTTAATTTATTTTTTTTTTTAAACTTAATACGAGTAAACTCGTATTATGGTTAAATTTTTTTATAAGTGTCCACGATGAGTAAAGTTATTCTCTTATAGATTAGTATGATTTTATTTTTCTCCATGGCTCCTGTAATTAATTAATTGCAGGGGCCATGGAGGAATGATTTATTACGATTAATATTTAATTGATTAATTACTTTTTTTTTATTAATTTTGTACTTTTGCTTATTATCTCTTTTTCTTGGAAGCCGCCTCACATTTATTAGCTTGAAACGGTATTAAAAGATAGATCGAAAAGCATTTCAATAGTTCATTATACTATTCTAGTTTCAAGCATGAAATGGGGCCGACGAGAAATAACGAGATAGAAAAAAGTCACCTATGCATTGTAGCAAATTGATTTTATTTCGTATTTAATTCTTCTTTACTTTACTATTATTTTCTTGATCTATGAAATATTAAATAACTACAAGGTATTTACTGTTAAATTATTTTATATCCATCATGATGGAATGGAGGTTCTAATAAATTCTGGAATTGGATAATTATGAAAAGATTACATTATTATGAGATGACAATGAGATAGGGTTATTAGGAAAAACGAAACTACCTATCCAATGTTTCAGAATCTTTAATTGTACAGAGAGAAACACAACAAGGTATCGGTGAACGATGGGGTAGAGATAATGAGAAGTCCATCTATGTTTCTAGTAAAATATAATCTAATTTTGCGAATTAATGTATTATTCACGTGCACATTTAATCCCTTTTGCTCATTGGTGCAATCAAAAAGTAGCCTACTTGTAAAAAGCAACGTACGTAAAGGGGATTTAAATTTTTTCTTTTGTTCTCTTTCTCTCTTTTTTATATCGGTATTTTGTATTTGTTTTTCTTTCATTGTAATATAATATTGTTTCCAACTTAATCCCTAAACGATAAAACCTAGTAAACGTTTATTATTAAGAAGCTCGAGATTTCATTTTTGAGAAATTGAATATATTTTTTTTTTTTTTTTTTTTTTTTAATTTAATGAGATTAGTAGAGCTTACTTACACTAGCAGTGAAACTTAAATGAGAGTAGTGTGAAGTATTTAAGATCCTTGATACAGATTCCATTCTTTCTTATAGATACATAAAACCTAGTAAACGTTTATTATTAAGAAGCTCGAGATTTCATTTTTGAGAAATTGAATATTTTTTAGTAAGATTAGTAGAGCTTACTTACACGAGCAGTGAAATTTAAATGAGAGTAGTGTGGAGTATTTAAGATCCTTGAAACAGATTCCATTTTTTCTTAGAAAATGAACCTTTCATTGGAGGTAGAAATAACCACTATTTATTCTAAGGAAAATAACCTTCATCAGGAATTGATTTAACAAACTACTGATTTCACTGTCTTCATCGACTTGTATGCCTAACCATTCAAAGATAAAATAAATGGATGCGACTATGCCTATCAACGTTTGAATAACAATGATCAAATTTATGTAAACATTAATTTCTTACTTACATGTTCATTTTATTATTTTTGCACTATACAAGTTAGTTAACATTTAAGTTTAATTTGGCTTTGCATATTAGCTGTAAGCCGGACGATGCACCGATTAAATATGATAAAAATTCTTATGAATGAGGATAATGATCTCGAGAGACCGATTATTGATTGTTTAGAGTTTTCTAATCTTGTAGATTACAACAACAGCTTTAGAAGTGTCAATGGTGAATACTGTGATGGGTCAAATAGTTTAAGGGTGCTGCATCTGAATATTCGTAGTTACAATAAAAATTTTGACGAGTTATTAATTTTATTGAATGAAATCAAAATTAAATATAATTTTATTGTTCTAACAGAGGCTTGGCTTAGAGATGATAGTGATCTTATGAGTCTTGAGGGTTTCAGTTTATTTCGTACATACAACAGTTTAAACCAGTCTGACGGTATTGTTGTGTATATTGATGAATCTTTATTAGTAACTAGCAGCCAGTTCTCTATTGGCGAAGTCGCAACGTGTCTGTCGCTGACTTTCAACTGGGCCAATACTTCCTGTGAATTATTCTGTATCTACCGCAGCCCGTCTTCATCACTCTTATCTTTTAACAACGGCCTGCAGGACTTACTTAGTTCCGCGTCGCCTAATCAATCGAAGCTAAGAATAATTGCAGGGGATATTAACTGTGATATTCTTAACCCCAATTTACAGGCAGAGCGATACCTAGATATCTTATGTGAAAACGGTCTTGTAGCATGTGTGGATAAGATAACACGACCCAGAAGTAACACCTGTATAGATCATTTTTTCATTTCACTTCCTAAAAATACTCAAGCTTACTCTTCTATTCTGCAAACAGAAATTACTGATCATTTTGTCATATGCCTCAATATTAATTTCAATTATTCAAAAACAAACAAAATAGAACGAAACTACTATGAGAAAATAAATTGGCCAAGCATTAAAAATTCCCTTGAAAACGAAACATGGAAGGAAGTATTGGACTCAAATGATGTGAATGTTGCTTCTGTTAAATTAAACAAAATTTTATTTAATACGCTAAAACAAAACACAACAGTTCATGTCTACAGAGCAAAAAACACAAAGTTAAAGCCTTGGATCACGGGTGGTCTTCTATCATCCATACGACGCCGTGATAAATTGAGTAAAGAGGCCAGGAGAAACCCCCTAAATGCGCAGATAAATTCTAAATATAAAAGATATAGAAATACTTTAAAATCATTAATTAAACGCGCGAAATTTGACTATTATAAAAATAAAATTAATGAAGCTCATGGGGACCCAAGGAAGTTTTGGGGTATTGTAAATGATGTTGCAGGACGCCCGGTGGGCAAATCAAAATTTCCACTAAAAGCCTTTTGTGGATGCAGTGGCACTGCGACCCCCTCCTCCGATGATGTCAAACAAATTAGTAACGAATTCAACGACTACTTTGCCAGTGTCGGTCGCCGGTTGGCTGAGGCTCTCGACCCCGCCGGACCACCTGAGGTGAACGACGCTGACCATGCCGCTGGTTCTGAGTTCTGGCTGCGGCCAGTAACACGACACGAGCTGACTGAGGTGGTAACGAGCATCAGGGGCAACTCTGCACCCGGCTGGGATAAAATACCCTCAATATTTATAAAAAATAATATTGATGCAATAATTACTCCATTGCTTCACATAGTAAATCTTAGCATCAATACAAAAACATTTCCTACACCATGTAAGGTAGCCAAAGTGGTGCCAATCTATAAATCAGGACAAAAAAACTTAACATCTAATTACAGACCGATTTCTCTACTATGCATCCTATCAAAAATTCTGGAAAAATGTATAAAACTACAACTTTCTAGCTATCTTGAGCGTGAGAAAATAATATCTGATCACCAATTTGGCTTCAGACAAGACAGAAGCACGTCTCATGCATTCTTTGAATTTACAAAATACGTATCAGCTGAAATTGGAGACGGGAGACGTGTCCTGGTTACTTTCCTGGACTTGGCTAAAGCATTCGATTCCATAGATCGCCGTAAGTTGATACTTAAATTAAAACATATTGGCGTCCGATCGCTGGAGTGGTTCATAAGCTATCTGGAGAACCGCTTACAATATGTAAGCATAAATGGAATTGATAGTGATGAAACTGGAATCGACTATGGGGTGGTGCAGGGAAGTACACTGGGACCGCTCCTGTTCTTAATATATATTAATAATTTGGAGGAGGTGGCGACTGAGGGGAAGTTGTTTCTTTTCGCTGATGACACGGCGGTGGTGTCGTCCGGCTGCACGTGGGATGAGGCTTATGAACAGGCGGGGGCAGATTTGGTCGGAATCAAGCGCTGGCTCGATCAGAACACCTTAACATTAAATATTGATAAAACAAAACATATACCAATCTTTTTCAGAAATAACAGTGACCCTGCTCCGAGAAGACTGTCCCTGCATACCTGTGGTGACCTACGGTCGGGGACCTGCAACTGCAATGTAATTGAGCGTGTTGATAGGTACAAATATCTAGGGGTAGTAATCGACCATAAGTTATCTTGGGCTCCACACATTCAGGAAGTCAAAAAAAGGCTCAGAAAATTTATGTACGCTTTTTCGCAGCTTGCAATGGTGCTGACTGTGGGTCAATGCAGGACTGTTTACTTTGCCTACGTGCAGTCGATGCTCCAGTATGGGATACTGGCGTGGGGGGGAGTCTCGGCCGCCGTGCTACAACCTTTAGCTGTCACACAAAGATCTCTTATTAAAATAATTCTAAATAAACCGCTAAGATTTCCTACCGATCAACTTTTCTCTGAATTCCGAGTCCTCGATATCAGACAAATATACATAAAAACTCTCTTACTTTTTACCAAATCTTACAAAACAGAAATTTTCACCGAGTTGCTACACAATTACCCAACCAGACACAGATTGAATTTTGGATTTGACACCCCTAGAGCTACCTTCACATCTGTTAACAGTAACCCTTTCCGTATGGTTCATCTGCTCCATCGTAACCTTCCATTTCAAATACAGGAGGCTGAGGGACGCAGTGTCGCTGTGTACAAAAAAAGGGTAGTCGCCTGGCTGCTGGGAATCGGCCGAGAGGCTTCTGAAGCTCTCATCAACTCACCCTACATGTGAAAGATCCTTTCTAGGCCTATTCTGAAACTTTAAGTTGATTTCTCTTTCGCGATGCAGCACTCTTTGACTTAACTGAAAAAATATTTGTGAATATTACTTACTGTATTATGAAAAACCCAGACCACTATATACTTCGGACTAGTTTAAGAAAACTAATTCCTTGTCGAATTATATTTTCTTCTTTAAGAATTTCCATATTGTTGTTTTAATCTATCAAATATTGTATTAATGACTACAATTTCTTATTTCTGCAGTTCTTTTATAATTATATTAGGATAAGAATTCTTTCCCCACGCACGGATCTAGAGTCCATGTGGGAAATATATATTTCCTGTACAATTGTATATTTATATATTTTGTAATTTTGTATTTTATTGTGGAAATAAAGAATTGAATTGAATTATTACCCCAACACATAGTTTTTTATAGTGGGGTTTCTAAAGGTGAATTACTGATATAAAATATTCTGTATTTATGAAGTTTAACTAAAAGGATTTTTGTAATTATTATGTTATTGTTTAAATAAATTTTGATTTGATTTGATTATTTTAGTGATAGACCCCGTAACAATAAAAAATACATCTCGATAGTGTAAAATCATATCCGCCTGTAGCGATGACAGCGAGCCACAGCCTTCTGAATTATTTTCCCGCGTTAATGTTGCTGTCATTACATGGCTAGCATTTTGAAAGTAACAGCTCACCTAATAGTTGGCTTTCAGAGAGTTATTACCTGTGACAAATAGCAAACATTAAAGAGCTATCATCACCTACCAGAACATGCCACTATGTAATTGCAACCGTAATGCAAGTAATTTTAGAGCCATCAACTTCATGAAATGGAGATGAGAATGGAAATTATTCCATTGCTATGGATATGCAACCTACAGGTAATTCAAGCAAGCAAGGTACAGTAATGGAGATAATGTCTTATCACTTTCCAGTACATAAAAGTGGAATTGCGTTTTCTTCAATTCGGTTTAGCTTAATTGAGCCATATCACTTACAATGTTCGCTTCGAAAAGCTCGAACTCATTACTGTACAGCTGGAGTGAAACAAACTGGTAAGCCTAGGTTCTTATCGTGTGAGCATACTATCAGGTGGGTTTGGAGTCCACCTAAATTAAATCATAGCTTCCTAAAGACAAGGCCGCGGCAATGTAGAAGTGGCAACGTCGCAAGGAGGCTGGCTGCAAGCCTCCAGTTCCATACAAAACAAATGGACTGACAGTACGCGCTCACTTTTTTGGGCTATTTTGAATGCGATTTCAGACAGTTGAGTGACAGTTTTCTGTGAAACTATGCCTAAGAAATGTGTCGTTCCTGGGTGCAGAAGCAATTACGATTCCGAAATTAAAACAGAAGGGTTTGTCCCTTGTTTCAAGTTTTGTGTATACAGTATTCATATTTATATTTTAAAAGAAAAGAGGCATTGTGGTACTAGTAATCTGGACTTAGCTAGAAAGATAGTTTTAATAATGAGTAATATTGTGATGAACAATTACTCGAAGGCAAGTTATCAGAGAAAACTTAAAATTTTGTCATAATTGTAATTTTTTCATTTGTTGTTTTTTTATAATACAGTATTGTTGTTTGATCATAAAATTGTGTACACAGTACAACAAAACTAAAATAGGCCTATGCTTATTATACTATACTATGTTTATTTGTTGAAAAATAAATTTCATTACCAGTATCTGGTAGCTTTATGACAGCACTATTACAAAATATTGTCATTCCACTTTACTAAAAACGTCTACTTTTAGTCCAGGAGACAACTAATTTAGTTAGGTATCATTATAACGACTTGCAGTCGATTTTAATTTTGTCATTTTTAAAATTGACTGCAAGTCGTTATAATGAAATGAAATACCTAATTTCAACATCACAGATTGTAATTTATCCAGAAATTCTAGTTTTAAACTAATTTAGGTTTACTGTACGATGGTAACACTCCTTCCCTGTCTATGCTCGAAATAACCATTTCCGATCTTCAGCTGATTCAAAATAACAATAAATTACGAAAACTAAAATAGCATGGCAAGAAAATTTGTTTTAGTAGCAATTCAATCCATGAATAACAAGTTGAGAACATGAGGTGTTGGTTACACGAGCACTGCCTACTACTGGCAGAGCCGGCCTCCTTCCTGCTGTAGGAGCGGCGTTGACAATTTTCTCGCCGGGGCCTTGTCTTCAGGGGGCTATGATTAAATGCAAGTCCACCATCCATCCTGGGTCTTATCACCTTCCAATAGATAAATGTGGTAATTATAGTGGAAAAAGTCTTTTTTAATGTGGTTTAGCATCACTTTTTACTTCTTCACATATCACTAACTTCTTCTTTTTCACCTTTTTCTTCTTGCTATTTTCATTTTTTCGTCTTCTACTCCTCCACCTACTCCTTATCCTCCTCCTTCTCCCACTCCTTTCAATCCTCCTCCCACTCCTCCTCCTTCACGTCATCTTCCTCGTCTTTTTCTTCCTCCTCCTCCTCCACCTCCTCCTTCTCCTCCTCCTCCTCCACCTCCTCCTTCTCCTCCACTTCCTCCTTCACCTCCTCCTCCTTTTTCTTCACCTCCTCCTTTTTCTTCACCTCCTCCTTCTCTTCCTCCTTCACCTCCTCCTTCTCCTCCTGCTCCTTCGTCTTCTCCTCCTTCTCCTCCTCCCACTCCTACTCCACCTCCTACTCCTCCAGAAGATCCTAATCAGATGCATATATTTTTTTTTATTGGACAGTAGGTTATGGAATATGCTGCCACTTAAATCTAAATTTTAGTTTAATTGAGTTTAATATTGTTATAACGGCCGAATCTAGTAGCCTACCTTTATTTATCTCAGAACCATATTTCATCTATTTTTTATCACAGATGTTTGACTAACTGCATTCTCCGGGGGTATGTTACAAAATAAAGTGTTAATATATTACAATTTGTAATAAATTACAATGTTTAATGAATTTAAATAAACTATAATACATTTTAATAAATTACAATGTTAAAAAATAAAGCTCCTGTCCGTCTGAGTATACAAGAGTATTGATGTAGATCTTTTTTTTACCGGAGGATGAAGCTCACATAGGTCTGAGACCTGTACGTGGGTAATGCATTGTGTTTGATGAATTGGACCCACAGTTTTAGGTGGGTTCCGAACCACCAGGAAGTGATCTCTTCGATATGAATAACAGAATAAGAATGATGGTGGAGGAGGAGGAGCAGGGAGGAGGAGGAGGAGGAGAAGGAGGAGGAGGAGGAGAAGGAGAAGGAGGAGGAGAAGGAGGAGAAGGAGGAGAAGGAGGGGAAGGAGGAGAAGGAGGAGAAGGAGGAGAGGGAGGAGAAGGAGGAGAAGGAGGAGAAGGAGGAGGAGAAAGTGGTGAAGGAGAAGGAGGAAAAGGAGGAAAAGGAGGAGAAGGAGGAGAAGGATGAGAAGTTGGAGAAGTAGGAGAAGTAGGAGAAGGAGGAGAAGGAGAAGAAGTAGGAGAAGTAGGAGAAGGAGGAGAAGGAGAAGAAGTAGGAGAAGTAGGAGAAGGAGGAGAAGTAGGAGAAGTAGGAGAAGTAGGAGAAGTAGGAGAAGGAGGAGAAGGAGGAGAAGAATCAGAAGGAGGAGAAGGAGGAGAAGAATCAGAAGGAGAAGAGAAAGACAGCAGAAGAAGAACAAGAAGAAGCAGAAGTACATTGAATAAACAACCAGACAATTTGGTAAAATATGCCTTACTTTCGCATAAGATTGAAATATACTTCTACCGAAAACAAATACTTTATTCTCATTATTTCATTTCCAGGGCATAATAATTCTCGTAATGATAGAGGTTGGACATTATTGGCCTCTAAATGGAATAGAGGAAATAGAAATGAACTGGATAAACGTTGCCATCAAAATGGAGCAAACAGAAGGGTAAAAAGAAATGGAAAAAGTTTTCTGATAGCTTCGGAAATAATGAATTTTTATCCGTTCGCCAGTTACTACTATTCTCATCATTTTTTTCTTTTTCCTTTTTTTTCATTGGGGTGATTTATTGGGTTGGGGTCAGGCACTACCCCGCTCTCTATTTCCGTTCAAGTCGATAGGGTACACGCGATTTTTACACCCCCCCCCCCCCTGCTTCCCTCTACCCTATCAAACCCCCTCCCACCAATCTAATCCCCCCACAAATCACACAATTTCCTTTACATATCTCTACATTAATTTTCTGCTACTGGTAGTACCCGATTTGATAGTGTAAAACGCCTCGACTAAATATTAACTATTGATAGCTGTTTATATCTGTACCCAGAACAATTAATTGACACGTAACAACCTAACAAACACGCCATATTAAACTACTAGCATTTCCCCCGGTCTTGCCCGGGAATCCATTTTGAAGTTTTTTTTCTGGTAGATTACTCTTATGATAGCGGTCACAAAATTTCGAAATTGGGAAGGGTGAGTGAAATACCATACAATGTTTATACCATACATTTTCAAAGTATTGGATCCCAGACAAGGAAGCATGCAAAGGAAGTAGCATCTAGGTTGCACAAAGACAAATCTGTCTTCCAGAATAGGAATCACCACCACACTACCAGATACAGGCATCTCCTCATATCAAACAGGGCAAAAAAGGCTCTCTATCAAAGACACTACAACCATCTAGCACCAAAAATCTACAACTTAATTCCTGAAAACATTAAAGCAATAGGACATATCAAAAAATTGAAGCAACAGCTTCATAACTGGCTAATAAATATTGACAGACAGCATTTAGAGAGGATTTTTTCATACAATTATTATGATGGAAACTTGTAATTTTGAAAACTGACCAATCCTTAATCCTATATCCTATTTTTAACTAAACCTCCTTTTTCCTCTACTAACACCTACTCTAGAACATGGCATGCCATAGTGGGGTAGGATGATTTCCAAAATATATGTTTCATTTATTATAAGTATCTTATTACCTGAATATAATTATTGAACCTCTTGGTTAAAATTCTTTGTATTGTATATTGAAAAATGAAAATAAAATTACTATTTATTTATTATTTATTTTATCTGTTAGTGCTTCTTTTACAAAGTGTAATTCTAAAAAATAATCTAAAATTGGAAAGAATTAGTCATTGTTCTACATAGAGTATTTCCTTGTAAAAAATTGACATAACCTAACATTTGGATTCTTGAGTGTTGTAAATTTATGAAGAAAGCAGAAGCAGTTGTGCGCGAAAGCCTTTTGTATCTTTGCTTTAATGTTATAAATAAATAAATAAATTAATGAATGAATGAATAAATAAATAAGTAAGTAAATAAATAAATAAATAAATAAATGTGTTTACAAACAAAATGTTTTTTGCACTGATGATGCGAGTTTTTAGTGTTTTTCAAAGCTAAACTACCTTTTTAGCAAACTTTCCAGCTCTACCCACCTGCATAGTTTTGTATTTAGTCCTTTAGATTGGTAAGTGACAGCCGTAAGCCGTAGCTGGAATCTGTTCAATCAGACAGAGATAAGCTGCGTTCTCCTGGGCTCTCTTTGTAAGGGTGGTCGATTAGATTGACCAGCAAAAAATACACTGTTCTCTGCTGTAAAATCACTTCCCGGTGGTTCGGAACCCACCTAAAACTGTAGGTCCAACTCATCAATCGTCATCATCCAATTCAATGCGCACAATATGGTGAACTCGCAAGAGGCTTGGTAATTAGCAGCTGTAATATTGATACAGAGCTAATCTGTTGCTTTGGCTTTGACATATCGGCGTATCATTTATATAATCACCATAGTGACGTATCATGTTATCAGCTGCTCTATGAGTTTCCTGCATCTAAATACATTTAGAAACCGTAATCGCGCCCAAAAATTAAATTTGAGCATCAATTTCGAAAATTCAGGGAAAAAATAAAAAATTGAGGTGAATTGAATCAAGTTTAGAGGAAGCTTGCATTCGAATCCCTCCAGCGGTCCTCATGTGTACCTTGTGTACTGGACTGTATGTTCTCAAAAATTCTTTCAGTATCCTAAATAATATAATTGTGTATTTTTATTTAGTTTCTATATACTATATAGCTTATATTGAATTTGTCTCTTTCGACTACTAATAGTTGTAAGTCATTGATATTTTCTTTTAGTGTAAATTTATTTATTGAGAAAAAACTATCTATCTATGTATGTGCGCGACTTATCAACATAACAGCGTAATAGTATATCACGTTACTAGGCTGGAAAGTAACGTTTTGCCGGTCGAGCATATGATAGTTTATGCACGAGGCGAAAGCCGAGTGCAGAAACGTGAATATGCGAGAACCGGCAAAAGTTTACAGCCGTGTAATGTACGATATTTTTTGTTATACTTGATAGAAAGGCATGATACAATCAGCTGGATAATATGGAGACATTCCAAAGTATGCAAGACAATTCAATCAGCTGCTTTATTTAGATTCACAATTTGATGGGTGAATTCCCAGATAAAAACCAAAATAATGATAGCCTAGTGCAATCAGCTGGATAATATTCGAGACAGGTATTGAGTAATGTAATGAGTTGACTATATATTGTCAGGCTGGTTTCTCCTCTGCCCTCGATAATTAAAAATAATATTTGAAATAAGTATTTCCTCCTTGGAAATGCTGTAGATGCGGTAGAGCTTAAGATTTGATCAAGGCGAAAAACTTGGCAGATTCGAATCAAACCTTACAAGAAAAGCAATATGCCCCTCAAGTAATCCTTATAATTGTTTCTCATAGGCCTTGGAAGGACATATTACTGATTAATTGAAGATTTCCGGTCGTACCTAAATCTTATGCTAGTAGAAAGAAAAAAAAATGTAACCAATAAATTCAGTATCACCTGTGAAGTGGCCGCTATTATTTGGATAACGCCACTTTATGTGATACACATTCAGATCCACTAGGGACCGAATACTGTCTCTACCCTTGCTCAATCTTGAACAGGTGAATTCAACAATTGAACTCCTGACTCACAAATGAGTGATGTAATATAGTTGGACCAGAGCAATCGTCAAACAGGGTGTAAAACAGAATAATGTAAGAAATAATACTTGAGAAATTTATTGGCACAAAAAAGAGAATATGTTCCAAGCATGGAACAGAGAATTAAAATTAGTATGAAACTTATTAAAAGTGAATTGAGATGAATCTATGGTTATTAAGTTTTTTAAGAAATATTGTTCATAATGAGATGTTTGAAATTTAATGAAGATTGCGTGATTTCACCTCACTAAGGGTGTTTTTTGACCACGAGGATGACGATTTGTGCCTGTACAGTGATAATTTAAATTAGGAGTCGTCCAGTATGGATACTTTTCGACGACACTTTTACTACGCGCACAAATGGAATTCCATTAATTTATATGAATTATATTCACCACTTTGATGCATGAGGTCGATGTGGAATATTGCTGTCCCTTCATTTGGTGGTCATCGTGTACCTCACGATTCAGCTGGACGTAAGTCGTAGTTGGGAGTTTCACAATGTTTAAATTAATTTAAAAAATAGACATCAGTCGTCATTTGGAACTCTACAATTAAGTACTTGTGGTCCTGCCAGAGTAATTTACATTTAACACTTAATTTAACAAATATTTAGCCACACAAATTATTGGGCTACTCCCTCTAGACAAATATGGCAAGGACTGTTGAAGCCTCTGAATAAAAATTTTCACATAGAAAAAGTCACGTGACATCCACAATTACAGGGGTTGAAACCTCTTTGGAATTCTGCATGTCACAGACTAAACAAATAAAACAATGAGAAATTTATAACAAATCCATTTTTTTATGGATGGGGAAAATAATGAGCGGTCCTTAGCGTTTACAATATAGTTTTAGAAAATAAAATAATTTGAACATAATTTGGTTGAAAAAACTTGTCCGAAAGCCGGTTCATTTACAGCTGACAGATTACTGATAAGGACGGTAAGGTAAACAATGAATCGAATAAAGTTATGGTTAATTGTTACTAGTCTATGGATGATTGAATAAATACTTATTGTACAGTAAATTAGGTTTGTATTATGATTTATTTATCCGATTTGTTTTATTAATAATCTATTCAAGTTTATTTTTAATCTATTCCTTTTTATTTCTTGGTGAAATAGTCGTATGACTAGGCTGCTACATCTAGCATAAATCTTTACTTTTTTTTTTGTTAATAATTAACTTAGTGCCCATATAGCATTTCATAAAAATGCGACCCCACATAAAGCCCCTCAATTAGTAAGGCTTTTTGCCAAAAAGGCTTGCTAATTTCAAAAATTGTTGGGTCGTATTTGACTTGACCTTAGTTGACTTATTATATATTTCTGACTTATATTTTGTGCAATATTTTACTTTGCTACATTTCAACATACATTTGCTTTGTCATTTTTCACATTATCAAATAATTTCATTCAGTTTCCTTACTTTTCACATTAATAGATTATCTCAATATTTTTCCTTTCACATTTAATACAATGACAATTCTCTTTCAGGTACATTTCTCAAGTTCACTTCATTTTTATACAATATTCACATAAAGTTGGGCATAATTAGCATTCACATTACAAGATATTATTCATTTATGTTCTTGCCTTCATTTATATAATATTATCTTAAATAGGCTACATTAATTTACATTCATTTCAGACATAATATATCACTAATAACCTTATATTATATCCTTATTCAATATCTCTTATAATAATATTAATACTTTACATTTCGGTATGCAAATTTTGCAAATAATTCAATTTTGACTGACCATAACATTAAAAATATAAAATGGCAACAACATTGCTGTGAATGATTAATTAATACAAGTGAATATTCTAATTTATTTTTACATGCATGACTAGTATTTAATTCGACTTCCATGCCATGAGACATTAAAACAATAAGTAAAAGGTGAGTAATTTATCTAAATCTTAATATATTAGTATCACAGAAATATTTTTTTTTTTATATAGTATTTTTTTAGATTTTTTTTTTTTTTTTGGACGTCAGTGACGTTATTAATAAAGATAATGAACAATAGTTGATTTATTTAATTTCCCTTTCACCTTTTTTATAAAACTAGTTTATAACAATTTGCATGACTATTCTTATCACTAGTATCAATAATTACATATAATACCGTACTTAACAATAAATACATTTATAAATCCGCGCCTTTCGTGGTGAGGTAGCTATGATGACGGCTGAATCCTTGACGTCGATGCTGTACTCACACTGACGAAATGATGTGGCTGCAACGTTGGCGATTCCGGGGTAGTAGGTTGTTCCTCAATGGACATCAACGGTACCTTTAAGTTTTCTTCTTGACATTCTGTCTTGAAGGTTGTAGACTCATATGACTGGGTCGTGAGGTGTGGATGTTTGTGCATCTCCCTACTGTTGGTTGAATGCATTATGCAGCAAACATCTTGGTAGCTGTCACTGGCGGCACAGTTTACAGAATTCTGTGGCAAAATTTTATGGCCAGACCATCCTAAGAGAATCCGTGAAGCGGAATCCAGTGTCGCTGGTAGTATGGTCTACACAATTCCCATAGCAATCTTGTTAATAACAGAGATTGACCAGACTCAATGATTTAAGCTTTCAGCTATACTGCTTGTTCCTTTTCGTCTGTCCTTATTATCCTTTTTATTATCAAGTTGCTTTTCTATTTTGTTCATAACAGTTGTTTTGGGAGGTCGATTTGGCTGCTTTTTGAATCGAGTCCGCCGCTTGTAGGTGTACCGGCGATCAGTTCCTAGCGGTGGAAGTAATGAACTGGCTTTGTGCCTAGGTGTAGATCGGTACACAGGAGTAGAGTTCGGGTTCTTGAGCTTCTCCTCGCATGGAATGTTTTCAGTGACTACCTTATCTTTTTCTGTATTTTTTATTTCATCTAAGGTAGTCTTTGACAATTGTCAATTATTCCTGCGGTTGTTTCCAAAATTGGGATTTTTATTTCTTGGAGTGGAGTCTTCATTGCGTCCCGTTGTCTGTGCTGTAGGTGTGTGAGTCTTTCCAGAAGGCCGTGGTGCATTCGTCGTTGGTGGACAGTACTCTGTAGCCTCTACTGCTCTATGCTCCCGCTCCTGACTCGTACACTCTCCAGTCGAAAAAGTTTGGTTATGTTGATTTTTATTAAACCACGTTGACCCTCTATTATTATTTTCCTGATAGTTTTTATTTCTACTTCTATTATAATTGTTATAATTTCTTCTATTTTGATTAAAATTATCTCTTACTTCCCGTTGTTCTTCTCTTTCATGTTGTAGTTCATTTCTCTGATTATAGATGCCATCGAAATAATTATGAACAGAGGTAACGCGATGTAGACACTGTTCAAATACTTCGAAATTGTCGAATTGTTGGGAGCTAAGTGCCAACTGTACACTCTTAGGTAATTTTTGAATAATGATCTGTATTAAATTTGTTATTTCCAGTGGATGATCTAGAAGTTCATTTTGATATTTTATTTGTGATGCAAATGCTGTGAATGATAAATCGAATCTCTGAACATAACGGCAGGTTATCAAGTGTGATAGCAGAGCTTGTTGTCGTGCTGGTGGCCAAAATGTAGACAAAAATTTATCATTAAATTCTTTCAGGCTATTAAATTCAGTTATTCGACTCCTGAAAAATATGAGTGGTTCACCTTGCAAACAACACATTAATTGTATGCGCCACATAGGCCAGCTAATTGTAGCCATGGAATCTATGGTTTGTATTTGCTTAATAAATGTCATTGGTTGTACGGTGTCACGAGTATTGTCGAATTTCGGCAAGGAGGTAAATAGGTGTTCTCTACCGGTACCTGTGTTCATCATGTCCTGCTTCAATTTAGCAATGTCGTTTTGAGATTGCATAATTTGCGATCTCAACTCGCTGCTGACTGCTGAATTTATGTCACTTGAACGAATACTGCCCAATTCAGTTTCTATTTGTGTTATTTTTGTTGTGGCAGTTTGCTGTTGAGACTCAATCTGGCTGATTTTTTCCTCAGTCTGTTTGAATTTATAATTCATTTCATTGCTTAATTTACTCTCTACATTCTTTGTTTGTGTGAGCAGTAACTCTTTTTGCGCATTGCCCTGTTCATTTACTGTAGTGTGCATCAACTGAATTTGATTATCAGTGTGTTGTATAGCCTGCTGGTGATGTGCAGCTATGCTTTTATTTAAATTTTCCGAATTTTCTTTAAGATGTTGTTGAAAACTCGCTTCCAACTCTTCCACTTTACTGTCTAATTTTTTGTTCACTGAATCGATTTTACTGTTAAGTTCTTGGGCTGTGGCATCTAGGCGAACAGACAATTGGTCCAACTTTTCATCGAATCTCTGACATACTTTTGTAGATTGTTGTTCCAGCTTACCATCTATCTCAGTTAATATTTGTTGGCTTTGTGTTTCGGCTTGCAGTTTTTGTGATTCAGCTTGCTGACGAGCTTGCTCCTTCATGAACTCCATTAACATCGTCATCGTATTGATCGGCAATGGTTCAGTGGGTGCTGGTTTGTTGTCAGCTACTGCGGTTTGGGCGCTGACATCTGGGCTCGGCGCGGCCGTCTCTAAAGGAGTATTATCACACTCAGTATGTGTGGATGATAGTAATTCTCTGACTTCTTGGCTGAATCCAACAGACGTCGCGCTATCAACTGGCCTGAGTTCACATACTGATGTGGAGTCGTCCAAGTCCACGGTGAAGTTGGCTGCTGAACCGTCGTTAGCCATGTTGATATGTGATTGAGTCAGTACAGTGAAAATATCAAGTGCTAATAGTGCAGTGTGTGTTAAAATTTTGGATAACCAATTACTCAAGGTAAGCTTTTTATTATGATGAGTATTATTTGAAGTATCCGTTGTCAGTGATTTTATGACGCTGATGATAGCTAGCCCCTCACTCACGAAAGGTTACAATGCGCGGTAGTGACTTACAACTAACATGAACAAACATAAAAAACAATGCAACAATACATAATATTAAATGTGTCCAAATTGCCATGTGCAATAGTGGGCAGGAAGTAGATTCTACAGAATTATATTTCTGTCAATTATATTGATATATAGTACAAACTAGTCAGCTGTGGCTAGTTGTAAATATTGTAGGTTCCAAACGATTATGAGTATAACATGAAAAATTTCCTACGTCTATTAAGGATCGCTCATTAATGGGAGTGTTCAATTTACCTAACCCCAGTGCAGCGAAATCACGCAACTTTATAAGACCTGTTTGACAATTACTCTGCTCTGAGTCTATATTAATATAATTAAGGTTGGTAAATTTCGACTGCTCCAGTATGGTATTGGTCCCTTTCTTGTTGATTGAATTACTGAAATAGAACAAGATTAATATTCCACTGCTATTTCCGCTTCCCGACTGGTGCATGAATTCTGAAAATAAATTTATTAATGGAACTCCTATTATTTTCTCGTCTCCCAAACGGTCACCTTGCTTCGGGCGCCATCTTGTCAGGCTGGTTTCTCCTCTGCCCTCGATAATTAAAAATAATATTTGAAATAAGTATTTCCTCCTTGGAAATGCTGTAGATGCGGTAGAGCTTAAGATTTGATCAAGGCGAAAAACTTGGCAGATTCGAATCAAACCTTACAAGAAAAGCAATATGCCCCTCAAGTAATCCTTATAATTGTTTCTCATAGGCCTTGGAAGGACATATTACTGATTAATTGAAGATTTCCGGTCGTACCTAAATCTTATGCTAGTAGAAAGAAAAAAAAATGTAACCAATAAATTCAGTATCACCTGTGAAGTGGCCGCTATTATTTGGATAACGCCACTTTATGTGATACACATTCAGATCCACTAGGGACCGAATACTGTCTCTACCCTTGCTCAATCTTGAACAGGTGAATTCAACAATTGAACTCCTGACTCACAAATGAGTGATGTAATATAGTTGGACCAGAGCAATCGTCAAACAGGGTGTAAAACAGAATAATGTAAGAAATAATACTTGAGAAATTTATTGGCACAAAAAAGAGAATATGTTCCAAGCATGGAACAGAGAATTAAAATTAGTATGAAACTTATTAAAAGTGAATTGAGATGAATCTATGGTTATTAAGTTTTTTAAGAAATATTGTTCATAATGAGATGTTTGAAATTTAATGAAGATTGCGTGATTTCACCTCACTAAGGGTGTTTTTTGACCACGAGGATGACGATTTGTGCCTGTACAGTGATAATTTAAATTAGGAGTCGTCCAGTATGGATACTTTTCGACGACACTTTTACTACGCGCACAAATGGAATTCCATTAATTTATATGAATTATATTCACCACTTTGATGCATGAGGTCGATGTGGAATATTGCTGTCCCTTCATTTGGTGGTCATCGTGTACCTCACGATTCAGCTGGACGTAAGTCGTAGTTGGGAGTTTCACAATGTTTAAATTAATTTAAAAAATAGACATCAGTCGTCATTTGGAACTCTACAATTAAGTACTTGTGGTCCTGCCAGAGTAATTTACATTTAACACTTAATTTAACAAATATTTAGCCACACAAATTATTGGGCTACTCCCTCTAGACAAATATGGCAAGGACTGTTGAAGCCTCTGAATAAAAATTTTCACATAGAAAAAGTCACGTGACATCCACAATTACAGGGGTTGAAACCTCTTTGGAATTCTGCATGTCACAGACTAAACAAATAAAACAATGAGAAATTTATAACAAATCCATTTTTTTATGGATGGGGAAAGTAATGAGCGGTCCTTAGCGTTTACAATATAGTTTTAGAAAATAAAATAATTTGAACATAATTTGGTTGAAAAAACTTGTCCGAAAGCCGGTTCATTTACAGCTGACAGATTACTGATAAGGACGGTAAGGTAAACAATGAATCGAATAAAGTTATGGTTAATTGTTACTAGTCTATGGATGATTGAATAAATACTTATTGTACAGTAAATTAGGTTTGTATTATGATTTATTTATCCGATTTGTTTTATTAATAATCTATTCAAGTTTATTTTTAATCTATTCCTTTTTATTTCTTGGTGAAATAGTCGTATGACTAGGCTGCTACATCTAGCATAAATCTTTACTTTTTTTTTTTTGTTAATAATTAACTTAGTGCCCATATAGCATTTCATAAAAATGCGACCCCACAATATATATATATATTTTTTAGGATTTTACAGTACTTTACTGTCTTCCTTCCTTTAATCGAGTCCTCCATCTCCGTCTGTCCTCCCACTCACCATCCCTCAAATTCCTCATAACCATCCCACTATGAGCTTTCTATGTTGTTTCTTTCGTCTCTTTGATGGATTTCCTCGACTAAATTCTTTAAATAGGTTTCCAATATTTTGAGCATCACTGCCTTCCCCCGTATCCGAATGAAGGCTCCCTCTTGCAGAGGTGTGGATTGCCACCCGTGGATAATAATTTTTAGTTTTGCTCCCCATATTTTCAACCTTTAGGTTTTTGCCTGTGCTAGGTTGTTAACGCCTAACGTCAGAACCCCCTTTAGGAGGACCAGTCTGGTTCTTCCGCCATTGTGACTAACTTAGTCATCTTCTGCCTTCCGGACCGTTGACCACATACTATATATATACATATAATATATATATGTGAGTCAACGGAAAATTTTTTCCGCACTCCATATGTTTTTTCTTATCTTGTACGGCTATAAGGCCCTATTTCCTATTTGTCAGCTGATTTTTCCGATCTAGTACGGAAAAGAGGCACTTTCCATACGTGACAAATGTATGGAAAGTAGCTACTTTCTATCAAGTGTAACAAAAAAGGTTTTACAGAAAATAATTATACGGATAAAAACCTCATTTTTCAGATATATAACAGTAGATAACAAACCAATTATTGTATCAGCTGACAAATAAAACTCATGTTTGTAGGGGAAGCTAAGGTAAGTAGTCTTGTAGAGTTTTAATGAAACGTCCGCAATTCAACAGAACAAAGTGTTGATGATTGTGTTTGCTTTAAATAGAAGGCTATTACAATAAAAACTTTAAAAAACACTTTTAAGTGGAAATTGTTATTATACTAGTAGAAACAAGATAGATCTTCAACAGTATAAGGATATTACATTTTGGTAGAGAAGGGTTAAATTATTTGAAATACTTTCTGTGGGACACTCCTGGTGAGAAATTGGTTAAGATGAAGAGAGTGGGAGCGAGATAGGGTTTGAGAGAGAGTGAGAGCGAGTGAGAATGTGCTAGTAAGAGAAAGCCATAACCAATACTCTGATTACTTTGGCAGTGCATAACTGAATAAGCCGTATTGAATTGTGACGTTGCAATTCTGGTCGTCATGGCAACCACCAATGGGAGAGCAGGATCGGTCCCTTCCCTATTGGTGGCTGCGGAGGAGTGGAGATGAAGAGCTGATGAACGAGACACCAAAGCAAGGTGAGAAGAGATTTCCTCCAGAGGGAGGCGAAATAGAGGTAAAGTATATTGATAGGAATTGAATTGAGCTGGAATTGGATGAGAGAAGGACAGCAGAGGAGGGAGACGGGATACGTGAACGTCAGAGAGAGAGAGGAAATGAGAGAGAGTGAGAGGAGGTGGAGGGGAAGGGATAGGAGAAGGAGAAGAAGAAGGGGGAGAGGGGGTGGATGAGGGTAAGAGGAGGAGGATGAGGTGGATCAATCATCAACTTTCATCATCATCAACAGAGAGAGAGAAAAGAGAGAGAGTGAGTAAGGAGTGCGAGTAGGAGTAGGTAGGAGGAGGAGGAGGAGAAGGAGGAGAAGGAGGAAAAGGAGGAGAAGGAGGAGATGGAGGAGAAGGAGCAGAAGGAGGAGAAGGAGGAGGAAGAGGGATGGAGGAGAAGGAAGTGGAGGAGGAGTAGGAGGAGGATGAGGAGGAGGAAGAGGAGGAGGAGGAAGAGAAGGATCAATCATCAATCCCCATTATCAGAGAGAGAGAGAGTGAGAATGTGAGAGAGGGGGGTGAGAGAGAGAGAGGATGAGGAGTAGAAGGAGGAGTAGGCCATTAAAAAAATGTAGGCCAGAATATTATGATGAAACCAATTTAGTTGTATTGAATTGGTTAAATTACATTTGATCCTTCAATTTTTTAATTTTAAAATGTTTTAATTCTAGCCTACTAAAGGAATGAAAGTAATATCAAATTGATGGAAACCCCATATTAATATTGTAGTGAAAATTAACATGGAAAGAAGGATTTAGATCAGCGTTATCGCTTGTGTCAACAAGTCTGCTGGATAAAGCAATTAATCACCAATGAATACGATTACTATAGAATCTGTATTCATTGTAATTACTCTTCTTTTGACACTTTTATGATATTTGCTTTGAACTTTGTAGAATATTCTAGGTGTTTAATTAGAATTTAATGGAATCTTATCGAATATTGTGGAAGGTGCGTGGGAAGATCCTTGATTGTTTATTTAAGAATTCGGTAGAAGTTGATAGAAAAATAGAGAGATACTGTTGGTGTCTGACGAGTTGATCCCTGGCCGATTTTTCCCCTTCTCCTCCAACTCTCTGCTACTGTGCATTGCAATGACATTAGCCCTAGACTCAACTAGGCTAGTTGAATCTGGCTGAAGCGCAGAAAACCTGTTTGTCTCTGGCCGTAGTTTTCAAATTAGGAATAAAGCATGAATAGAGCATGCGCAGTTGGCTTCCTACTACCGCCGCCCGCTCCCTCACCGAAAAACCAGGGATCATCTCGTCAGACCACAACAGTATCTAGATTACGGAAAAATGTATAAAGAGAGAGACTTTTGTAAAATCAGTTCAGTTGTTGTTCCACGTTGATAAGTGGAAGTAGTGACAGTTCCTGTTTCCGTTAATGCGGACAGTGCAATCCCGTTGGCGCTATTACAAACCGTGTAATGAACTTACGTTGTCTGTAGTGATAATTCTTTTACCTATTATTGTATCACGGACTTGTGCTACGTAAATAAATTGTTATTTTTAGACGTTCCTCTTGAATTATTGGGCAGTTTATTAGACAGTTATTATTTAATATTAGATCGGCCTTTTAAAATTTAGTGATTGATTTTTGTACAGTAATATTGAAATCTCTATATTAGTTGGATAATATCGATTTATCTGTTTTTGATTGTTTATTTTTACTGATCAGTGCGTGTTGTGGATTTGTGTAAATAAAGTGCAAGTGATAAATTTAAGTGTTGCCAGCGTTATTTTAGACATAGAACCCGTAGAAAAATATTATATTTATCAGAATTGAGTCCAGACTTACTCAGGCCCTTCTCCATCACTTGAAAGGTCTTCAAACAACTTTTCATCCACCTCTCCGGTATAAGACAGTAGAAAGGATGATCCTGTATACTAATATAATGTGTGGTTGTGAAGTAGTGTAGGTGGAAGAGAAGAACAGAAAAAATAAACAAAACGAACAGAGGACTACGAACACAATAATTAATTCCAGAGAGATATCCATCTCATAATGTCTTCATCTCAACGTGTTATTATAATGGACGACTACAGGCTAAAAGATAGATACCGTACACCTACCTACCTACTTGTGGTGTAAACGTATAATAGGGGTGCATTGAATTATTATATCCTCCTTCTCCTCCTATTCTTTTCATTTTCCTCCTCCTCCTTCCATCTTCTCCTTCTTACATCTTCCCCTTCTCCTTCTCCTTCTCCTTCTTCTACTTCTTTGCCATATTTTTCTAACCCCTCCTTCTTCTTCTTCTACTTCTTTTCCTTATTTTTCTAACCCCTCCTTCTTCTATCTCCTTCCTCTTCCATCATCACCTCCTTCTTCTTCTCCTCCTCCTTCTTTCATCTCCCCCTTCTCCTTCTTCTTCACCTCCTCCTTCTCATCCTTGTTCTCCTTCTTCTTCTCCTCCTCCTTCTCATCCTTGTTCTCCTTTTTCATCTCCTCCTTCCTTATTCCCCTTCTCCTTCTTCCTCTTTCCCCTCCTTCTTCCATCTTCCCCTCATCCATCTTCCCCTCATCCTTCTTCTCCACCTTCTTACATCTCCTCCTTCTCCTTCTATCTCCTCCTCCTTTCAACACCTCCTTTTTCCTTCTCCTCCTCCTTCCACCTTCTCTTTCTTTCATCTCCCTCTTCCATCATCACCTCCTTCTTCTCCTCCTCCTTCTTTCATCTCCCCCTTCTCCTTCTCCTTCTCATCCTCCTTCTCATCCTTGTTCTCCCTTTTCATCTCCTCTTTCCTTATTCCCCTTCTCCTTCTTCCTCTATCCCCTCCTTCTTCCATTTTCCCCTCATCCTTCTTCTCCACCTTCTTACATCTCCTCCTCCTCCTTCTATCTCCTACTCCTTTCAAAACCTCCTTTTTTCTTCTCCTCCTTCCACCTTCTCTTTCTTTCATCTCCCTCTTCCATCATCACCTCCTTCTTCTCCTCCTTCTTCTTCTCCTTCTTCTTCTCCTCCTTCTTACATCTCTACCTTATTTCATCTTCTCCTTCTCCTTCTTCTTCTCCTCCTCCATCTCATCCTTGTTCTACTTTTCATCTCCTCCTTCCATATTCCCCTCCTCCTTCTTCTCATTCGCCTCCTTCATCTATCTCCTCCTTTTTCCATCATCACCTTCTTCTTCTGATTCGCCTCCATCAATTCCCTTCTTATTCTTCTCCTCCTTCTTCCATCTTCCCCTTCCCATTCTTCTTCTCCTTCTCTCATCTTTTCCTACTTTCATCGCCTCCTTCTACTTTTTCCTCCTTCTTCTTCTCCTCTTTTATGCATCTCCCCCTTCTCCTTCATCTTCTCCTCCTTCTTCCATCTATGACTTCTACATCTTCTTCACTACCTTCTCTCATCTCCTCTTTCTTTCATCTCCTCCTTTTTCCATTTCTCACTTCTTCTTCTCCTCCTTCTTCCATCTCCACCTCCATAATTCTTTTTCCCCACCTTCTCTCGTCTCCTCTTCCTTTCATTCTCTCCTTCTTCAATTCCCTCCTTCTTCTTCACCTCCTCCTCATCCCTCTTCCTTCTATCCCTTCTCCTATTTCTTCTTCACCTACTTCTTCTTCTCCTCCTTCTTCTATGTCCTTCTTTTTCCCTCTTTACCTTCTTCTTCTCCATCTTCTCCTTGTTCCCCTTCTCCCTTTTCCATCTCCTACTTCTCCTCCTTCTTCCATCTATCCCTTCTCCTTCTTCCTCTCCTCCTCCTTCTTCCATCATCTTCTCTCATCTCCTCTTTCTTCTTCTCCTCCTTCATTTATCTCAACCACCTCATTCTTCTTCTCCTCCTCCTTCTATGTCCTCCTTTTTCCTATCACCACCTCCTTCTTCTCCATTTTCTCCTTGTTCTCCTTCTTATTCTCCCCCTTCTCCATATCCTCATAGTTCTCCTCCTTTTTCCCCTCCTCCTGTCACTTCGACTCCTCCTCGTCTTCCCTCTTCTTTTTTTCTTCTTCCTCTTCTTTTTTCATCCTTCTGCAGCTTCTTCTCCACCACCATCTCCTCCTCATCCTCATTTTCCTCCACTTATTCCCCCTCCTACTTTTTCTTCTTCTTCGTGATCATCCTTTCTTGTACCATTCCCTTCCCACAAACCCCTTATTCTATTCCTTACTTCACTCCTTGTACTCCTTTATTTCTCTTCTCATCTACACGTTATCCTTCTTACATTCTCACTCCCTCTCTTTCGCTCTCTTCCTCTTTTCCTTGCATTCTTTTTCTATTTAGTCCTTCTTCTATCCTTTTTTTCCACCTACAAGATTCGATCATACAGTTTGGCATATGGTATGCTGCTCTATTCCTCTATTAATGATTTTCATATCAGTAAAATCAAACGTTGTAGCCTCTTCAAAATACGGTAATCGAATATCCTTTTCCCATTTTTTCTTTTTCTTTTTATTCTCGTACCTTCTCTTTTCAACGCCATTTTGTTATCTGTATCTTGACAACCGTCTGACACCCACCATCATCGATTCTTTCTATTACACCTTGACTATTCCTTTTTGTCTCATCTTCAACAAGTGATAGCCGAAAGCCGTAGCAGGAATCTGTTCAATCAGAGATAAGCTACGAAACTCCTGGGCGCTCTTTGTAAGGGTGACCGATTGGATTGGCCAGCAAAACAGACTCTGTTCTCTGCTGTAAAATCACTTCCCGGTGGTTCGGAACCCACCTAAAGCTGTAGGTCCAACTCATCAATCACTATCATCCAATTTATTACCCACGCACAGGTCTCAGACCTATGTGGGCTTCATCCTCCGAAAAAAAAGAATTTATCTTTTTAATCTTTATATTTCATTATCAGTATTTATATAGGGAAGTGATAGTTGTGAACCGTAGCAGGTATCTGTTTAATCAGATTAGCTAAGCAACGCTCTCCTGGGCTCTCTCTGTAAGGGTGACCGATTGTAATTGACAGCAAAAAATACACTTTTTTCTGCTGTAAAATCACCTCCTGATAGTTCGGAACCCACCTACAATTGAAGCCCACATAGGTCTGAGACCTGCGAGTGAGTAATGAGTTGGATGATGGTGATTGATGAGTTGGATTCACAGTTTTAGGTGGGTTCCAAACCACCAATATGTGATTTTACAGCAGAGAATGGACTATAAATACATAATTATCTGAAGCCTAAGTTTTGTATCATACCTTCCAAGGTATACAAGCAAAGTAGACTATATAAGCCTTGGGTGCCTGCAATGTTGAACAACTTCGTCTATAATCTATTTTGGTTGAGTTCATGGGAGCCGTACCGTTCACCGGTAAGTAGAATTTTATCGAAAACTAAGTCGTCTAGTTGATCTATTCAAGTTCTTGAACGTTTGTCAATTTAAATACACCAATCAGACGGTTCAGTTTCCGGTAAAATTTCATTTACCGGTGAACAGTACGACTCCCATGAACTCAACCATTATTCTTGAAATCACTCATTATCAAAAATTTATTTAATTTTCAAAAATAAAAATTGTTATTATCTGGAATTGTTGACAAATATTGAAAGTTTTTATTTTTTTATGAATTATGAAGTCTCACAATACCAATCTGAAATCTACTGAAAAGAAATTCATAAATTTACACAATAACGTAATTCAACTGAGAATCTAATTCTTCCACCAATCTCAGTCGTCGCCCTCTTCTCAATCTCCTCCCTTTTTTCCTCTCTACTACCTCTTTATTTCTCTTCTTTTTCCAACTCCTCACACACACACACACACACCTCAGTCAACAATAGAATCAATGTGTTACAGGAATTCATAATGATGGGGATCGCTCAAAACACACATCCCGCCTTGGGGAGACGAGAAGTGAAAGAATTGATCAGGCTGATGTCTGGCTTGTAATTCCGTTGTAGAATAATTTAATAATATAATTAGAGGGCGTGCTTAGCTCTAGTGGGCTTATCTTCACTATTCACTCTTCACTACATTACATACATATATATCGACTATATAGTCACTGGTGGTTAGTGAGAAAAACCTGCCTGCTATCATCAGTCTATGTAGAACCATTTTTTCTCATTTTTCTCACATCTCAGCCTATAAGATAAAGTCATAACTGATTAAATAGACTTTACCGATAAAAATGTGGGCCCCATTTATAGCTTTAGAGGTGTAGCCCATAGGCTAGAAGTATAGGCTTATAAATAGGTAAATGTGTATATCCCTGTATAAGTATAGTTCTTGTGGTTTTAAGGAATAAGGTGTGTGGGTGTTTGTTATTTATTATTTATTTTTTTTTTTATTTGTTTGTTTGTTTGTTTATTTATTAATTTATTAATTTATTAATTTATTAATTTATTAATTTATTAATTTATTAATTAATTAATTTATTTATTTATTTATTTATTTGTTTATTTGTTTGTTTATTTATTTATTAATTTATTAATTAATTTATTTATTTACTTATTTATTTATTTATTTGTTTATTTGTTTGTTTGTTTGTTTGTTTGTTTATTTATTTATTTATTTATTAATTTATCAATTTATTAATTTACTAATTTATTAATTTATTAATTTATTAATTTATTAATTTATTAATTTATTAATTTATTTATTTGTTTATTTGTTTGTTTATTTATTTATCTATTTATCTATTTACTTATTTACTTATTTATTAATTAATTAATTTATTTATTTATTTATTTATTTATTTCTTTATTTATTTATCTATTTATTTATTGTGACAAATTTGCAAGGAGTGTGAAGGTGCAACAGACAAGTCCAAAACTGCTCCGTTCACAAATTTTGAATATCTTACATTGTCCAAAACATTGAGGTTAAAATTTAAGATACGCTGAAAACCTTCACTCGAAAAATAATAAAATTAATCTCATTTGACCACTATTAATTTGAAAGTTCACTTGAAACGAAACACTAAAAACAGTTAAAAATAGTTTATAATGTTAAATTTCTATATAAACTTTTGAACCGAAAAATATTATCTGGTTGCTATGGTAAAATTATAAAACTATGTTATTTGTTATATAGTTTAGCTAATTAGTAAGCCAGCTAGTTGAGCTCTTAGATTTTGTGATAAGCTTGTAAAATTGGGTGGTTTTGGTAAGGTGGTCTTTACTGGAACTACAGGGAAAAGTAATTTTTTCCGGGGTCCTCCCCGGAAACTTGACGCTCAACATGAATTTTATGTCTTTTCATAATTGAAAATCTTGCAAAATGTGTCACGAATTTTCAACAATTTGGTTGATAATTACACACAATATTATTCTTTATATAGCTCATAAATTCCATTCCAGTGAGGCTTATCAGGGAACAACCAACTAAGCTTGTTCCAAATAATGTAAGGAGATGCATAATCGATAATCATTCCTTTGATTTGGGTGTTTTGTAACATTGTTAGTGGTGTTTACTGGCAGAATGATAAAAGATTTTCCAATAGTTATGTTTATCCTATTAGGTTATTTGCATAACCTATTACCTATACATATTTATATATTTCTCTTATTATTTCCAATAGTTATGTTTATCCTATTAGGTTATTTGCATAACCTATTACCTATACATATTTATATATTTTTTTGTGAATATTGGCTTTTATATTTCCATTGTTTGTTTTAAATTGAAATGGATGACTGTGACGGAGAACTACCGTACTAATGCTACTCCCACTGGCGAACACGTGTTTTCACTTAGACCTATGCCAGTGGTTTTTTTACACATCTTGTGCCACATTTGATAAATATTTGTCATTGTTAAGTACTGCTTTACTGACATATTCTAGTTATTAAGTTACTGAATTTCGAAGTGTTCTTATTATTTGCTGAAGCTTCTCACCCCCCCCCCCTAAAAAGTATTTTTTCAGTTACTGCTAAAACAATTCTGTGCTTGTTGCTGCTCTACGATAGTCCTCTATCGCAATAAGTGCCTCCGTTTGGACAGTTCTTCAGCATATAAATAAAATTAGAGTTTTGTCTGTACATTTATCAGAATTATATATTTTTTGGTTATTTTTACGTTTTATACATTTAAGAAGCCGAAACAAGTCTTATCTCAATTTCTGTCTGTCTGTCACGGCCCCGAAGGCATTTTACGCGGCCTTCTCCTGAAAAACGAGAGCATCGATCGCGATTCAAGTTATTTAACAGTATTGAAAACTATTTTGACAATGTCTACAGCTATAAAAATCTGAATTAACTTTTTTTACAGAATAATAAACGTTTAAAAACCAAGTATTGTGCGATTTTCGATACATTTCTTTCAAGTTTTATTACCACGTTTTATTACCGAGAACTTCGATCGGGATTTAAATTATTTAACAGTATTGAAATTTTCAGGCATAATGTAGAATAGTCCCGAGATGGTTCCTGTGAAGGTTGGGAGTTCAAAAGTCCTTGCTGAAGGACACAAAAAGGAGAAATCTATCCTTAAAGGAACAGCTGATAGAAATCAATAGTTTTTAATCATATGGTGGGCCCTTAGCGGCGTTATTTACGCTGTCTGCAGATTTGTGTAGTCTGAGCATTGCAGTCATGTAGGAAACATGAATGGCTCAGCTTATGTTTCATCCATTATTTCTTTGGTGAAAAAAAAAACAAAAATTTTTTATTTCAATTTTTCCAAACAAAAATTAATGTTTTAGGAAGGTGCGGTTTATGCTAGGCTCTTGGGAATTCGCCAGGTAGCACTATTATAACTAAAATACCTGTGATGCTTTCCATGACGAAATACTTAATGAACAATCTAATATTAAAACTGACACTGTATTTCACTTTTAAATAACGTTTTACTCTTTTAATCTTCTTCTTCTTCTTCTGAAAAGATAGCTTCTTTTCAGAAGTGAAATGTATTCCTCAAGCATCTCCAATATATGTGAGTAAAACATTATTTAAAAGTGAAATACAGTGTCAGTTTTAATATTAGACTAAAATACCGTTCGTTGCAACGCACGGGTGAACCGCTAGTGTATGTATAATATTATTATTATTATTATTATTATTATTATTATTATTATTATAAAATTATTGTTCTTGAGCCGTCTTGAAAATATGATTGGCATTGCTCTGCAACCTAGCGTCGCGTTTTATAACTAACCTGACATAATTTTTGAATAGTTTTCTATATTCGCCGCTAGATGGCGTATGCGTGCACATATCATTCTCAACTGGTAGATCCATGCAGGAAATGAACTTGGAGGCTTGCAGGAGCCACGTTCCTTCATCCTCCATGCAGTGGCGTAACGTACACCCCCGCAAACCCAGCGGCGCGGGGTGGCCCGGGCTATAAGGGGGTCCGTACTGAAAATATAATTTTTCAAGAAATGGCCTGTGCCCAGACTGATTTATATATATTTATTCAAAAGAAATGAAACTGAAACACTGAAGAAGGAAAGAAAGCATGTGTAGGCTAAATATTTTCAGGTCAATTTTTATTGTTTACTTTATCAATTCGTAAATAGCTTAGTGGAGGAATTCAGAAGCAGGATGTTGTGACCAGAGAGAATAGAAGTAGTTCTTCTTCTATACTCTCTGGTTGTGACTTCAGGAAATTAAATGAAGAGATACCGAGAACAAAACACTCTTCAAACAAACTTATCTAGACTGCTGTAAATCATGAATGAGGCTATGTCACCACTGTGCAAATATTGGAGAAAATTAATTATTTTCCCGTTGAATTCCCTTATGTTTATTATCATACAAAAACAATGTGAAGTGGGGGGTTGTGTAGTAATCAGTCAACATTTTTCTTCATACATTACCGTGTATTAAATTCAGTCTCTTTTGAATCATCCAGCTAGATGCATGTACACGTGTCCGGTAAATTGGCCTAGAGCCCTAGAGTAAACCGTATCAAGTGAGTTCGCGAGTGTGATCGTGATATTTATTATTTGGAGTGCCATTTTTTCCATTTCTGTTCTATTTTTCAACATGTGTGGTATTGTGATGCCATACTTTCATTTTTTAGTTATTTCTATTTATTTATTGACTTGTACATTTTTAACAATATTTAGAAGGAATAAACCCTTGATATATTGGATCAATTACGTAGCTATTGTATAAGTAGGCTATATAAAATAATAGTTTTGGTTCAACTGTGCCAGTTCTCCCAATGCAGTAGAATTTTTTTCTTATACTGTAATAGTATCAGCAGTATAAGTAGTTTCCGTTTTCTCATTCCCGCCAGGAAATTTCTTGATTTTTGTTCTCTTTTCCTGACTTAGTAATTTCACCATAATTTAGATTAAGTGCCTTTTTATTAAAATTGAACCTGTGTCCGTGTGCACGAACGAGGCGAATTCTGAGAGAATACCACTTCTGAGAAAAGGAGAGGAGGTGCTAAAAATGAGAATGTGTATGTGGATCCTATGGAAGACCTCAATTTCAAGGTTTCTATGAAGTTAATTATTTATAATAAAATCAACACTCAACAATTTCCATCTTTCAGGAACCCGTAGGCTGGAGCCAAAATCATTACGGTAGTCTAGTCCCCCCCTTGAAACATTATTGAATTCAAAAATTTAATTAGAGGAAAAGGCATTTACTTCTTACATAATTATGATAACTGCCCACAAAATATGCAAGTTTTTCAGGGGGAGGGTGGTAAGGGTGAGGGGGATTCTTATGATTTTGAGGAGAGGGGCCCAGAAAATTGGTTGCGGGGGGGCCCAATCGGAAAACGTTACGCCACTGCCTCCATGATTGTAATTCCTCCATGGGTTTGGGTAGCTGATAGATCTTTTGTCTTCTGTATAACAGTATCAAACTAGTATGATACTAAAATGTGTTTAAAAAACAGTAGTAATACTGGAAAAAATACAATACTCCTGTCTGCATTATGAAACATTTATTGCAAAAAATTGTTTTGTCTTGTATAAAAGTTTATATCCTTTTTTGAAGCTGTGAAAAATAGAGTGATCAATAACAGGAATAGGTTTCCGGTACTGCTCATATTTAATAATTTAGGGAAGTGATAGCCGCGAGCCGTAGCTGGTATCTGTTCAATCAGATAGAGGTAAGCTGCGTTCTCGTAGGTCCTGTTCGTAACGGTGACCGATTAGATTGGCCAGCAAAAAAGACACTGTTCTCTGTTGTAAAATCACTTCCCGGTGGTTTGGAACCCACCTAAAACTGTAGGTCCAACTCATCAATCACTATCATCCAACTCATTATCCACGCACAGGTCTCAGACCCATGTGGGCTTCATCCTAAAAAAAAATTCTACAACATACAAGAACTACTTTTTACATACAGGTCATAAATAAATGTGAGTCCTGTGATAAATTAAACATTATGTCCTTGTAAGCATTTCTTGATCATTATTTAGTTGGGATACTTTCAATTTTTTAATTTAATTTTATGTTACAATTTATATTTAGAATTATTACCATTGTAAACTCGATTTTATTCTGGCGAATGCTTTCAAACACTAATAGAATATAATAGTGTCTTTATTGAGGACAAAAATAGAACAATAATTAACACTTTTGTTAAAGTAAGATCAAATTTAATATTCTTTTTCTGAAAATAAAATTGTGAATTATTGTGCTTCGAGGTGAAATTTTTAGTGAAACAGACCTAACCTGACATTTTGATTCTAATTTGAAATTTTGTGAAAAACTGTTTTGTGCATTAGCCTGTTGTATTCACATTTATTGTATGTTAGTTAAATGAATAAATAAAAAAAATAACAGTTATGATATAGGCTATAATATGATAAATTTGTAATAATTTCAATATTTTAATAGCTCATGACTTCAAACATTTTGCGCAGACAGGCACTCATAGTTTGTTGACCGTCTGAGGTGTTGGAAGTTGGTAGCTTCAAAAACTAATAATTAAGTAAATACTGGTTTGATTTACTGAATGTAAGGTTCCAGGTCGTAATTAAACTAGTAGATACAGGTAAGAGCTGGTAATGGAGTACAAATACTAGAGTTCTAATAAAAGAAGGCTACCAACTTCCAACACCTCAGACGGTCGACTAAAGAAAATTAAATTAAACCATTGCAAGATGACGTCATCTTACAGAGCTCAATAGGGAAGCTGTTGCACTGACTCCGTCAAATGACGTCATCTTATGGTGATTTAATTTTATTTCGTGTAACTGGCCACGAGAGTGCCTGTCTGCACAAAATGTTTGAAGTCATGAAATATTAGAATATTAAAATTATTGTTTCTTTAACACCATAACTGTATAACTGTTATGCTTTGCTCTATTTTTTGTCCTCAATAAAAACACTATTTTATTCTATTTATTATTATTTCATTATTATTATTATTATTATTATTAAGATTCATAATATGAGTTATAACTGGGTAGAATAAAAAGGGGGAAATAAATCAAAGGATGATGATACTGATAATTTAATATTCTGGTAGGCTGAGATTTCTTGATGAAAATAAGAACTTATGTGCTTTAAAATGTGAACTTTTAGGTTAAGGTTGTTCTAACTATGTAGAAGTAGAACTGGCCACTGGGCACTAGCTAGCAACGATCAATGCCATCAATCTAGAGATTGACAGAAAATACAGACAATGGTCTGTACGATGAGGAAGTGTTGGATAGCGCAGATACATAAGTATATAGAGTTACATAGAAAACTGTTATAATGGATATTACGTTCATGAATATTCCCATCATTATTGGAAGAAAAAGCATTATAATTATATTTATTTAAGAAATGTGTGTACCATAATTACTAATGTTGTATTTATTTATTTTTATTGCAAATTATATTGTAATACTCTTCAAATAGCTTATAGCTAGAAGAGAAATAATTGCACTGTGTGTATATGAAACTGTTTGTATTTTTTGAGATGAATAAATTGAAATTGATAAAACAAAAATTGAAATTATTATTATTATTATTATTATTATTATTATGAATATTATGAAAGTCTAATCACACCTTTAAGGGAATTTGAAAAAAATCCAGGCATAACATCAATATCCTTTATTGCAATAGATAGATAACAAATTAAATTTTGAAACTTGACATGGACAAAACAATAGACATCATTAACCTGCACATCTACGACAATTTCTGTTCTTTGTACAAAATTCCTTAGTTGAGTATTTTCCTAGGATAATTTTCTCAAATTTTTCTTACAAATTCACATAAATTTCAATATTTTCAACAGTTTTTTCACTTTTTTCCTTACCACGATTAATTTTGATGTTTGGATGGTGCTCACTATAATTCTCAAATGTTAGATCCATGGAGGAAATGAACTTGGAGGCTTATGGTTTTTTGGTAGAAGTCTACTTGTTCATGATTAAGTAGACAGCATTTAATACGAATACTACTGCCTCAACAGCTGATAGGATAGTTTTATACAACAGATTATCTCTATCATTGAGATAATACGATAACTTGTCATTGTAAACCATGAATGTGAATACTGTACATAGTATGTATACCACCGCACCACAGATGACAAAGTACAGCATCTGGAAAAAACAACAAAGTAAATTAATTGCATTTTATCCAATCTAGCCCAGGAATCCAGTCTGGAGTTTCACTTTTCTGGTAGGCTATCAATGTTATTGTGGGTCTTTTGCACTATAACCCCGCATTTCAAAAAATTGTCATTGAACAGTAGATTCCTAGCCTAGCCTAACCCAATTCAACCTAGCCTAACCTAACCTAACCTAACCGGGTCTTAGGTTAGGTGAGGTTAGGAATCTACTGTTCAATGACAATTTTTAAGAAATAACCCCGCATTTCTTAGTGCAAAAGACCCATTATTGTAGCGGTCACAATATTATGAAATTGGAAAGGGCAAGTGAAATTGAAGTTTTGCTAGCCACACAGCTCAGCTGTTTGAAAAGAGAAGTGCATAATTATTGATTAAGCTGTGTTTTTCGAAAATTAGCAGCTGCAATATTGATACAAAGCTAATCTGTTGCTTTGGCTTATGACATGTCAGTGAATCAGTGTATCATTAATATCTCAATATCTGCATCATGATGACTTATACAAGTATCTGCTGCACTATGGTTTTCTTGCATCTAACCCATTTTACATAAAAGCTTAATTCAAACATTAATTTTAAGGTAAATACCAATGAGAACTTGGGCAACAGAATTGAGTTAGACCATGCTAAAATTGTATGATGTGTTAAAATTAAACATGTGTACCGGTATTCAACTGCCAATGCCAATACAATTCAAAAAGGGAATTAGGAGCTGCAAAATTGATAAAGAACATGTTGTGCGATACTTTGGCTTGTGACTTGAGCCCTTTTTGTATCACAGTGAGATGTATCATGTATCAGATGTTCTATTAGCTCCCTGCATCATCTAAGCACACTTTAAAAAAATAATAGTGCTCACCAAGAGGGGTAGATACATTCCTCTTCAAAATTTAGACATTAATCATCGTTAGAACCTCTATATGTATTACCTTTTCGGTCCTGCCCAAGAAATTTACAGTTAAACACTTAATTTTAAAAAAGTTTGGCCACACAGAATATACTAGGTTTTTCCTATAGGAAAATTTTGCAAGGACTGCGAGAAACGCCTGAATAAAATTTTAGAAAGAAAACGTCACGTGACATCCAGAATTACAGGGGCTGAAACCTCTACAAAAATTCTGCATGTCACGGATTAAAACATATTAACAGACAAAATAATGTGAAATTCATGCCAAATTCAAATTTTCATGGATGAGGGAAATAATGAGCAGTCCTTGGCCCTTACAATTAAATATTTAAAAAAAATAATAATTTTTAAGCATAATTCGTTTGACAAAACTTGTCCTAAAGCCGGTTCATTTGCAGCTGATTACTGATAAAAGTTATAAACAATGGATCCTATAAAACTTGGGTTAGTTTCTACTATTACCAACTTACCAACTTATACCAACTTTTTTACCAACTTATACTGAAAGAATGCATATCGCTTCTGATGAGAATCTTCATAAGCCTACCACAAGGGGTCAACCTCAACAAAACACCAACCCTGGTGGCAGGCTGATGCAGCTTCTCTTCAGAAGCAAAGTGCATACCTCCAGTATAAGTGAGTGAAAATCATAATTTAAATAGAAATACAGTGTCAGGTTTGATATTAGATTGTTCATTATTATTGTACTTATAATCTAATTGAGTGATCAATGATTTAAAATATCATTATCCATCTGTAGCCTCCTTGTGCTTATTCAAACTCCAGTCAAATAAAATCTACTCACAGCGATGCTATCTTCTTCTTCACCGATGGCGACCATGATCAGCATTCCAACTATCACAAATATGTAACCACCATAAACTGCAGTAAGAAGGAATATTTCCATTTTTCCTCCTGCACGCCAGCAGCCATAGTGGATAACACATAAAAGCACTGCTAGGACCTAAAACAGAAAGAAGTAAATGTAAATATAAAAATTTAATGATTGAAAATGTATATTTTGATAGGTAAATAATATGAATCTATAAAAAATTGTGGGACTTATGCACTGTAACCCCGCATTTAAAAAAAGTGTCATTGAACAGTAGATTCCTAGCCTAATCTTACCTAACCTAACCTAACCAGGTCTTAAATAAGATTGGGTTGGGTAAGGTTAGGAATCTACTGTTCAATGATAATTTTCAAGAAATGCAGGGTTATAGTGCAAAAGATCCAAAATTGTTATGATACAGTTTTATTAACATACAAGTATCAAATTTAGTGTTCCAAATCATTGCCGTTTTTGTGAAATCTTTAAGACAAAAAAAATAAACACACATCACCCCTACTTGTTCTTATTAATGTTTTAACTAATTGATGACAGTCTTCTAAATGTGCTACTAGCTCTCTAATCACTATATTTTTACACTCTTCTCAATTCACATCAAAATTAAGCCTCACCTCAACTAATTGATATTAGTTATTTATGTATTAAGAGAGTGAAGCGCGACTTTATCGCTCGAGCCAAAACATTTACTGCGCGACACGTAGCGGAGCACAGTAATTTTGCGAGAGCGATAAAGAAGCTTCATGTGCGAATTTTTCCTAAAACTGCAGTTCTGGATTCCAATAAAAGCTTGTAGTTTGTAACATCACAGACCATGCATGGATTTGGTTAGCGTTCGCCTTTTTTGAGGTTATGTGAATTTCATGGGTTCCGTGATCCACCAATGAGAAGACATCAAAATCAAAACAGAAGCGTAAAGAAAACAGCTGGCGAGCATAAAGTACTTTACTGCTTGCTGAGCAGTAAAGAGGTATTTTACAATTAGTTTTCAGTACGTAAAGAACTACTTTACTAGCAGTTGCAGGAAAAGTAATTTTTGGTATCTAGTGCATAATTGTTGATCTGACTTGTCTTATCCTCCTTAACTGGAGTCTCCCAAGAAGTAATCTACAAAAAAAAAAAATTGAATATTTTCGACAGAGAAATTGATAGTCGATATTTGGTCGATCTGTACCAAACCCAAAGCTAACCTAACCTATCAACTATTGATCGATTTTGACAGCTATTGTTTCATTGGACTACATACAGTACTGCAGCATTTATCTCACTTTCTTGTATTTACCAAAGTTTACATTTATTTTACCTGCTCAAAGAGCTTTGTTCTCTTTAATCTCCTTTTCAGTTTGGTTGTTGTCAATTAATTACATTAACTATGAAAGGTGTTGTCTCAAAATTTTGATGATATATGTTTTTTCCTTTGTATGCTTTGTATTGCTTTATACATTTATCTCAAATACCTCATAACTTCATTACATAAGGTTCATGAGAATTTTATTTGATAAAACAATCATCCAATCAAACTAACCAAGATTCTATATCTATATTTTATGAACTCTATTACTATTCTCTACTACCTATATTATGTCGCAAACAAACCTTAGGTTCATGTGAGTGTTGTCTCAAATTTTTTATGATATATTATTTTTTCTTTGTATGCTTTGTATTGCTTTATACATTTTTATACTCACGTGATGTATCAGAAACAAATTAATTCAATTCAATATTTATATTTTACACTTTATAAAAGTATAATTACTAAACTGTTATAGTAGATTGACAAAATTCGTATGCCCACTTTAGCTCAATGAGTTGTGTTCTAAGTCTCCCTTGTATATTATTTTTGAAATAAACTCAAAATTATTGTATTTTTTTTTTAAATATCAACACCATCATGAAAATTATTATAAAAAATGAATGTTTCCCATTCATTTCACTCAGGGTTCAGGTCCTAGCGATGCCCTAGTGATAGATAGATAACGAATTTATTGTGATCATTTGAAATATTGCGCATTAACAAAAGATATCATAAATTTCAAATAAAGCAAGGAACAAGACAATACAAAAATTCATTCAATTGTGAATTCAAAAATTCAATTGGCATGGCTCATGCCGTCAGCCAGAGTTGGAAGTTTATCTATTCAGTATTAAATCACAACAATATTCCTGATAAGATTGTCTCTTTCTTAGTAACTTTCTTAGTAATGGCGAAGGTGATATTGTGGAAGGTATCCATAATGAATAATAAGACGAAATTGTCACAACCACATTTATTAAAAGTTCGAGAAACTAGTTTCGGTTGTTACACCATTATCAATCTCAATCAAACTGAAAACTGAAGTACAGAGTAGCCTTATATATACTGTACATGGAATGATACTATTGGCTAAGAGGGAAAGAGGCTGACCTAAATCGGACGTTGTGATTGGTTGTCAAGTCACGCCCCCTGGTGGGAGGAGTAACAAGCAAAAATACGAGTCAAATCAATAACTAAACACTGTGAAAATCAAGAAAGTAACAAAAAAGTGTAATAAGGCTAGAATTTAATCAAACTAAAATTAAATTTTTTTTTTTTTTTTTTTTGAAAATTAGAAGCTCACTGAAGTGTAATCAAGGTCAACTGAGAAATACACATAAGAACTGCTTTTTTACAAATAGGCTGGAATTATAATGAAACCAAGTTAGTTGTATTGAATTGGTTAAAATAAATTTGGTCATTTAAATTAGTCATTTTAATTAGTAGTGGAATCGTTTTTTACCAACTTAGTTATCTCCAAAGCTTCTAAAATGTTCAATTGTCTGCCTTTGCCAATCAAATGCAGAAATTCAACATTTTCTTCAGCCTTGAACTTGTGTCCATTATTAATGAGATGTTCTGCAAAATTTGAATCTCCTTTTTGGGTTTTCCAATCCCTGATATGTTCATTTACCCTACATTTGAAACTCCTACCAGTCTGGCCTACATAACAAGCATTACAATCACCGCAATTCAATTTATATACCCCACTTTTATCCCAGATATCAATTTATTTTCAAATAATAAAAGATTGTCTCTCCAATTTATCATCTTCTAAAATTATTATTTCGGACAATAGCTTATCTTAACAGTATTTCTATGCCTAACCCCTTTGATTTATCAGCTGTCAATAAAGAACTCTATTATTCTACCCTAGCGTTAACATGTGATCATTTTCAAAGACAGCAAGACTTAGGCCCTGTTCACACGAGCAACTTTTTGCGGCGCTACAGCTGCTCCACTAACGCGCGTTAGTGGAGCAGCTGTAGCGCGCGTTAGTGGAGCAGCTGTAGCGCGCGTTAGTGGAGCAGCTGTAGCGTGACGGTAGCGCAGCAGCCGCACGTCTGTTGCTCCACCACGCGCGAGTAACGCGCTGCAGCTTGCAACCAAACCATTTACATGGTAGTTTTATGATTACTAGCCGGCAAGCTCGCCTCGCTCGCCTCATCTGTTTGGACAGGGGTTGCACCCTCTGGATCGTAAGAGAGAGAGGGATTTTTTATTATCAATTTTTTTTGGCTCATTCCATTTTTAGGTTTAATGCAAGTCTGTTCTACAGCAGGAACAATTGTAAATTACAAACATAGCAAACTCAAATTGAAATTAAAAATACATCACAAACATCAAATAAAAAATAAAAATACAATACATCAGAAGTACATTGTCACAAAATAAATTGTATTGACATGAGTAGTATTACTTCATTAAGAAAAAAATACAAATAGGCCTATCGTAACGCAAATTAATAAAAGAAACTATAGTGGTTTAAAAATGTGATAAATCTTGGGTTACCCTCAAAATTTAGAGACAATTTTGCTTGCATTGCACTCTTTTACTGATTAATAGCAATAAATTAATAACTATTTTTCCATTTCTGCTTTTTTTCTGTTTTTATTTTGTTAAAGCAGTTTTCTATCTCAATAAAGAGAATTTTTCTTGGCTATGGCTAAGATCAGGTCAAAAAGATGGGGGAGTGAGAATAACCGTAAGTTATATTTAAAAAAAAATATATATATATATATATATACTCGGCAGTCGGCAAAACTGATATTTTATCAGTTTATTGTATATCTCTTCTTGAATCATAACTATTTATATGATTATTATTGACTAGTTTGTTGATGTTGTAATTTTATACGACGCAAACATGCCATTATCACCTGATTCAACTCCAGGAATTCTAGAGAACAAGTGTCAATATAGTCCACACACATACATACTCTCTCAAGAAACAATAAAATAACTAGAACTAGGATAGTCTAGACTAGAATGAAGGTCACTCGAGAATGGAAGCTACTGTATTATTAATTTGTGAAATTTGTTCATTGTCTGCTACTTTGACTCCATTAATATAAGTTAGTAGAACTCATTAAAGTTGAAAGGTACCAGACTTACAAAAATAATTCTGTTGGACTGAAAAAAATAAACATTCTCATACATCTCTTCTTTTTAGATAGTAATAACATTTGAAGTATGAAAAAACGAATAAATATTTGTTTATTCATTCATTATCCATATCATTTACAATTTGTGAAGTTGTTCACATTGTAAACCCACCCAAAACTATAATTACTTAACTGAATTGATGTTTCTGAATGTCTTTAAATAAGGAAATTTTTATACTTGATAAAAAGGGTAATTTTGCTGATATAAAGAAAATTCAAAAAGATATGAGCAGTGTTGAACATATAGAACATGAAGGCAATTTGAAAAATTCAAATATCCGAAATTTCACCAAATTTAGATTTTGGTTGAGATAAGCATCAGTGGCGCATAGCCGCGCGTCTACGCGCGTCCGTTTTGCAGCTGAAAAAGTAGCAAGCGTGTGAACAGCAACCGGCAGCTGCCATTTAGTTCTAATGGCACTGAGCCTTTCGGCATCAGACGCTCCACTTTTTGTGACAAGTTTCTGCGGCGAAGCCAGCAGCCGATGAGCAGCTAAATTCGTGGTGAAGTGCCGTGTGAACAGAACACGAAAATCCCATATAAGACAATGCTTCGCCACCAGCTGCGCCACAGACGCTCCACAAAAAAACGCTCCGTGTAAACAGGCTCTTATAAATACAATCAAATAAATAAAAAACAGACTAACTATTAGTATTAGTTTTTGTAAAATATTTAGTTGATCAAGCTTTTTTAGTGTACAAGAGTTCCTTTCACATCAAAATTAAGCCTCACCTCAACTAATTGATATAGTAATTATATATGGTATCTAGTGTATAATATTGTTGATCTGACTTGTCTTATACTCCTTAACTGGAATCTACAAAAAAAATTATCTCTACGGTTGAAAATGTTGGCACCAAAAATGCATATAAACACTTGAAAGGAAGTAATACGAGCAGTGGCGTAGCCAGGGGGGGGCCATGGGGCCCGGCCCCCCCCCCCCCCCGAAATTTCAGAAAAAAAATTTCTCAAATAACTAATAGATAAGGTCTCATTAAAGCCTATCTGTTTTGTTGTATTATAACGAACAGATTACAGAAACACTGTTTGTGTAATGGAATATAGCTACAGTTATAATCAGATTAATGCATTTTTCAAATTTTTCGTCAATAGTTACTCATATAGAAACTTGTTAGGTTCTCAAATGGATAATTTTGATTTAAAATGAGCTACGAAATCGAATAAAACATGTTAGAAAACCGTGACTACCATAATTATTTATTTATTTATTACATTAAATAAAATGCAATTTTCAAGTTTGAAGTGGATTAACTTTGTTAATTATTGATAAATCACCTTTTTGAATGAACTCATCTTGTAGAAAATTTAGTTTTGAAGTTAAAATTCAGTATAACCCAAAGTTCATAAAATCGGGATTTTATAAATGAAAACACACAAATAAATGCAAGTTCTATGCAAGCGTGTAAAATCAGTGTGCTATGATAAAAAAATTCCGATTTCAAACTTAGGGTTGGGTGCGTTTTAGGCTAATGACATAAATTATATGAAACTTATAATAATTAGTATTAATTTTGAGATTCAGTACATAAGTTAAGTATGATTAGTTCCAATTCAAGGGTTTTGACTCAAAATAGTCACAGATATTGGTATATCAAACTTTATCATTTCAAACCTGGCCACCTAGGTTCTTGGGTAGTAATTTTTCAAAACTTTCTTTTGAACTTTAGAGCCTAACAAGTTGTCTAGATTAGCTTCTCACACCACTAAATTTTAAAAAAATCCGGACCCTCCTATACCCCAGACCCCCCCCTTGGTGAGCCCCCCCCCCGAAATTTTATCCTGGCTAGCCACTGCCCACACCCCCCCTTGGTGAGCCCCCCCCCCGAAATTTTATCCTGGCTAGCCACTGCCCACACCCCCCTTGGTGAGCCCCCCCCCGAAATTTTATCCTGGCTAGCCACTGCCCACACCCCCCCTTGGTGAGCCCCCCCCCCCCCCGAAATCTAATCCTGGCTACGCCACTGAATACGAGCAATCAGTAAATAAATATACAGTGTATAATACTTATCACCACTGGTGAAGCAAAAACTCAAAATGATTGAGATGTTGATGAAGGTAGACTACCGTAGTCGTAAATTGAAAGCATTACTACAGCGGTTCGAGGAAGCATTACTATATAGGCCTACTATATATACTAGATTATTATGCTGGATATACTATTGTTTATCCTATAACAAATTCCCTTTGATGTCAACAAATCTTCAAATAATATCAATCAAAAAAGAATAATATAATTTTACAAATACTTGCCAATTCAACAATTGTTAGAATAATTAATATCATTTTTTTATCCATGGTGTGATTAGAAAATTTGTCCAAATGTATTTTGTACTTCCAAATCAGTTACTGACAATTGATCACATCAGCTACATTCATTTTAAAACGATCTGATTGTTTTTTGTAAATGGGCCTGACCAAAATGCTGTCACATATGATACAAAACACATATGTTTTGAACTTGAACTTGTGTATATTTTACTTTTTTTAAGAATATTTTTATTTGTTCAGACTTCAGTAGCTCTTGTCAATTATTTCAACTTTTAGAAATAATATCCTATTTTCAAAAAAGTGGGCTCGAGCAGTATGAGTTCTCAATACAAATGTCAATCTAGAATAAAAGCTGATACATGAGCGTATTAAACGTCGTAAAAAAAGTACAAAACGTCATGACGTTTTGTACTAATATTACACGACGTTTAATACGCTTTGTATGATGATTATACTCTGCTAATATGATATTCATACAAGGTGATATACACTATGATATTATACTAATGTGATATACACTATGATATTCATGGCAAGGTATCATGATGTTCAGTCACAAGCGATGAAGACGGCGCTTAGATGGGTGACTGAGCTGCTACGACTTGATATTATCACTTACCTGGTGGTATAAAACCCATTTAAAATTGTAGGTCCACCATGTTTTCACCAAGATTTTGTTTTAACCACCAAAAATACAATGTTCTCTGCTGTGGAATATCTTCCCGGTTGTTCGGAACCCACCTAAAACGGTAGGTCCAACTCACCAATCATTATCATTTAGCTCATTACCCACGCATAGATTATTGAAGGCCTATGTGGGCTAGATCCTTTGAATAAAATGAAAGCACTTCAGATTTTGAATTAAATAAGGCTTGTTGCACAATAAACTTATATCTTACCTGTAGACTTGATACTTTTCTTGAAGTATTTGTTCTTGTGTAAACGTGAACAACTCAAAATTATAATTATTGCCAATTATTGATAACTGATCTCATAATGTAGTCGAAAAAACTCTAACGCTGGTGAAAAGGAGGAGGAGAGAAAAAGGAGGAGAAGATTAAGGAAAATAAGGAGAAAGAGAAACGGAGGAGAAGAAAAAGGAAAATCAAGCAGAATAATGTTCTCTGCTGTACCCTGTAGACAAATCTCGAGTGAAGGATTGAAGGAAAAGGAAGAGAGAGAAGATAAATGAAGGAGAAGAAGAAGGGGAAAGAGGAGATTAAGGAGAAGAAGGAGAAAGAGAAAAGGAGAAGAAAAAGAAGGTAAAACAAACAGAAGACAATGTTTTCTGCTGTACTCTGTCGACAAAACTCGAGTCAATTATTGAAGGAGGAGGAAGAGAGATAAGAAAAATGAAGGAGAAGAAAAAGGGGAAAGAGAAGATTAAGGAAAAGAAGGAGAAAGAGAAGAGGAGGAGGAGAAGAAAAAGGAAAAACAAGCAGAAGACAATGTTCTTTGCTGTACTATTTCGACAAAACTCGAGTATAGGATTGAAGGAGGAGGAAGAGAAAGAAGAAAAATGAGGGAGAAGAAGAAGGGGAAAGAGAAAATTAAGGAGAAGAAGGAGAAAGAGAAGAGGAGGAGGAGAAAAACGAAAAACAAGCAGAAGACAATGTTTTCTGCTGTTCTCTGTCGACAAATCCAGAGTAAAAGATTGAAGGAGGGGGTGAGGGAGAAGAAGAAGGAAGTATATGAAGAAAGGAAAAGAGAAGATTAAGGAGAAGAAGAAAAAGGAAAAACAATAAGAAGACTACGTTCTCTGCTGTACTCTGTCCACAAAACTCGAGTAAATAATTGAAGGAGGAGGAGGAGAGAGAAGAATGAGAAGAAATAAAGGAGGAGGAAAAGGGGAAAGAGAAGATTAAGGAGAAGAAGGAGAAAGAGAAGAGGAGGAGGAGAAGAAAAAGGAAAAACAATAAGAAGACAATGTTCTCTGCTGTACTCTTTCCACAAAACTCGAGTAAAGGATTGAAGGAGGAGGAAGAGAGAGAAGAATGAGAAGAAATAAAGGAGGAGGAGAAGGGGAAAGAGAAGATTAAGGAGAAGTAGGAGAAAGAAAAGAGGAGGAGGAGGAGAAAAATGAAAAACAAGCAGAAGACAATGTTCTGTCGACAAATCTCCAACGCTTGAGAATAAAGGATTGAAGGAGGATGAGGAGAAGGAGGAGAGAGAGAAGAATGAGAAGAAAAATGAAGAAAGAGAGGAGAAGGAGAAGAAGGGAAAGAGAAGAAAAAAGAAAGAAAATTAGAAAAAGCAGAAAAAAGGAAAAAAACAAGTTGACCAAATATAAAACTTGACTCACTTCATTTTTTAGATCCTTTATAAAATGTAATCCATTTGACCAAACAAAGCAATTTGTCAATCAGTTTTCTAAATCACATGCAGCATTCTCGTTCCTACTCATCGTTTACGTCATCATTTGACTCAACATGACATCATCAATGAATAATAGATTCAAGATGGCTGAAACGTCATCAGTGACAGAGAGAACCGTCCATTCCGGTCAGCCTTGGCAATATCCAATAAAAATAAAAAGATTAGAAAAGTAATAAAAAATCGTCCAACGCTTCCAAATGTGTAGAATTAGTGGATCCTGTCTGCATGTTATGATAGCATAGGTATAATTAATAAAATGTATACTTACAGGCCTTGGTAAACATTCATTGAGCATGATTGGTTAAGTTGCTATTTGTTCATTGGTTTATTCTTGGCATATTATACCACTAATTCTTGGCATATTACTAATAGGCCTTGATTGCCTGCTCAACTTATTTTTGAAGTTAAAGTTATTGATTGATCATGGATATTTTAATTTTATTTCCCAGATTTTGATCAGAATTCATAATGAATACAACATAACGAAAAATGAAAAAAATTAATTTCAAAACTGACACTATATTTCTCTGATGTTTCCCTTGACGAAATACTTGATGAACAATCTAATATCAAAATTGACACTGTATTTCTATTCAAATAATGATTTTCACTTACTTATGCTGGTGAGGTGCATTTCACTTCTAAAGAGAAGCTTCATGAGCCTGAATCCTTTAAGTGAGTATAAATCATAATTTAAATAGAAATACAGTGTCAGCTTTGATATTAGACTGTATTTATATTTTAATTATAGTTCTAAAACAAATAAATTATGTATTTAATCTATGAAATGTTAATATTAAATCATAATTTAAATATAAATAGTGTCAGTTTTGTTATTAGATTGTTCATTAAGTATTACGTCATGGAAAACATCACAGATAAGTTATTTTATCAATTGATTCAACTGAATTTCTGTATATCTGATGAACAGAAGTTTGTCATTTACTGAGTTCTGCATATGTAATGGAAAATGAATTATTGTAGGCCTATCAAGTGATTCAACTAATAATCTGTCTGTGATGTTTTCCATGATGAAATACTAACTTGATGAACAATCTAATAACAAAAATGACACTGCATTCCAGTTTAAATTATGATTTTTACCCACTGATACTGGAGGAATACATTTCACTTTTGTAGAGAAGCTTCTCTTTAGAAGTGAAATACATCCCTCCAGTAATAGTGATTGAAAATCATAGTTTGAATAAAATTACAGTGACAGTTTTGATATTAGATTTTAAATATGTATATTTTTAGCTGTTTCTCATCGAGTTGTTGATGAAACTGTTCATGATAATTATATAGAATCTCTGTTCTCTGTTATAAAATAAATTTCTTCATTTGAAATGGAAAATTATAAATATTTATTATTGTATCAAGTGGTTTATCTGAACTTTTGTATATTTCCTGCTGTTTTCTTAACTAACTGTTTATATTTTTCTGTTTTTATTTCGTGTGCTATGCTAAGTTGATGTATCAATTCTTCTATCACTGACAAACTGTTTCTATTCACGAAATCTTTGAAAATGTATTTTTTATATCTGTTGAAATGAAGTCAATGATACATAAGTTCATGGATTATTTTGAAGTAACTCATGGAAAAAATTGATTATTTAAAAATTCAAACAATTATCTTGTTTGGCAATGAATCTTGAATTTTGTAATAGAAATGGGTCAATTCATTAAATTATTTTTGTGCTTCAGCTTCAGTTTTCTAAAAAAAAATATCTACTTTCTACACAAATATGAATTTTACATAAAAATCTATTTTTTGTTTGAACTGTAAATTACACCAATTTTCATTTTTGTGTTTCGACTTGAATTTTCTCAAAAAATCTCAACTTTCTAAAGAAATATAAATTTCCCAAAACATATATTTTTTGTGATGTTTTCCATGACGAAATACGATCAAATATTTAGCACAACAAAACGGATACAACACCAATCTAGTAGACAAAATCCTGAATAAAATGAAAAATAAAAATCTAAAACCTGCAAACCAAAACAGATTTGTCACACTCACATATTTCAACAAAAACTCACACAAAATAGCTCACATCTTCCAAAAATCCGGATTAAACACAACATTCAGAACAACAAACAACCTGAAACACCAGCTCCAACAAAAAACAGCTCACCTAACAAACAGCACAATTCACAAATTCAACAAACCAGGAATATATAAGCTCAAATGCTACATATGCCACAAGTACTACATAGGACAAACAGGCAGATCATTCAACACAAGATACAAAGAACACATCAAAGCACTACATTCTAACTCTGACCCAACATTTGCAGATCACTTAATCAACACTGGACACTCACACAATAACATCCAAACTGACTTAGAAATTCTACACACATTCAAAAAAAGCCACAAACTAAATACACTGGAGCAATATGAAATATTCAAACACCATAAACAAGATAGAACCAACTTACTCAACGACCAAACACAATTCAAATCTAACGCAATTTTTAACTACATAATGGCTGCTCATCCTAACCTCAACAAAGCATGACCACTGTGGCGGCAGGCTGACGAAGCTTCTTTTCAGAAGTGAAATGCATCCCTCTAGCATCTCCAATATAAGTGAGTAAAACAATATATATAAGTAGAATACATTGTCAGTTTTAATATTAGATTATATGTTTTTTGTTTGAGTTATTGTAAATTACACCAATTTTTAGGTAGTGAGTAAAGCAATATATAAAAGTGAAATACATTGTCAGTTTTAATATTAGATTATATATTTTTTGTTTGAATTATTGTAAATTACACCAGTTCTTAGTTCATATTTAATAACTAAATTTTTATATTCCAAGTGGAGGTCAAATAACTTACAACCTGACTACATCCTATTTGAAACTACTGGAATTTTGATGTCTCAATCGAAGCAGCCTTGATACAGGTTTGGTCAAAGGTTTGTTAACATCAAATTTCTTGAGTGTAGACACTCAGTTCTCAGTAGTTCTGAATGTCATTGCATGCTATCTCATGTTACCGTGCATTTAATAATATTCCACTCAGGCTATATAGCCTGAAACAAGGTCCTCTACAAGATATGACAAATTGCAGTGATGTGAAGCAATAGAAAGATACAAGTAAAAATCTCCAAATTAGAACACTGTAAGAGTATCTTGTAAAAAGAGGCTGAAAAATGTTTTACATTGATGTAATGTTTTGTTTTTATCTGATGAGAGAGGAGTGAGTGTGTGTGTGAGAGAGAGAGTGAGTAAGATAGAGATAGAGTGAGTGAGAGAGATTCAGATAGCTTTATTTAAGTAAAAGTACAATTATATGGCTACTGACTATAACCTTACAATGAATGACATCACCTAGATTCATGGAAAGATAGAAGACGGTACAAAATATTATACAAGACGATACGTTTTCACGTTTACTTTACAAAATATTTAGTTGATAAAGCTTTTTTTCAAGCTTTTAAAGCTTCATAAAGTTCCTTTCACATCAAAATTAAGCCTCACCTCAACTAATTGATATAGTAATTATGGTGTATAATTGTTGATCTGACTTGTCTTAGGCGGCGTTCACACCCGCACGATATGCGATATGCGATGTATCTTAAGCGATATATGATACGCGACAAGCACGGACAGATACTTGAAATGTAGAGGGAGGCGATAAAAATGGTTCACACCGAGGCGATTGCGCAATATATCGTAAGCGATGAATCGCACCAAGTGCTGCATGCTATCGGTCTTTGCGATTAGTTGCATACGATACTAGGAAGGAATTTGTTAAGTAAACAGACATTTCGTCATACCGAGCGTACATTATAGTACTCCAATATTCTTTCTCCTCTCTCCTTCATGCTATCGGTACATGCTTTACGATTAGTTGGATATTGACTTCGAGTAGTCAACATGTCGGGAAGAGAAGACAAGGCTGTATTTCATTTTATTAATTTAGTCAATCGTCATTGCATCTGGAATCAAATTGTTTATCAAATACTGTATTACAAATTCAAAATGTGAATATTTTTTTAATCTGATACAAGAAATAGCTCATACTTTTCCAGTTGAATTATCAAAGAATTACAAATTCGTCATTATCTCATCGTTTATCTCATCGCCAGAGGTGGCGCCGATTTATCGACTGCAGTATGAACCATCTTTGCGATATATCTCAACGATATTTTCACTGAGATATATCGCATACGCATATCGTGCCGGTGTGAACGCCGCCCTTATACTTCTTAACTGGAGTCTCCAAGACGTAATCTACAAAAAAAAAACTATTTACACTGTTACTGTTACACTGTTTTGTAAGTTTGATTATTGACATTTATAAGAATGTTTGCATAGCAAATGAAATGGAATATCCAGGTGATTCATTTATACAAAATGGTAGAGTTGGGGCAATATAGCCCTATTTTACACTAAAGACTGATAAAGAAAGAGCGAAGAGATGAAAATGATGATAAAATTACTAAGATTGATTGATTGATTACTTTATTCATGCAAATAATAATTCCACAGTTACAAGTATAAAATACAATATATAGGCATCGCCAAGTATTATCACATTGAATATTATTCTGTGATGTTTTCCATGACGAAATACTTGATGAACAATCTAATATTAAAACTCACACTGTATTTCACTTTCTTGTATTGTTTTACTCACATATATTGGAGATGCTTGAGGAATTCTCGAGAATTGCACTTCTGAAAAGGCTGACGAAGCTTCTTTTCAGAAGTGAAATGCATTCCTCAAGTATCTCCAATATATGTGAGTAAAACATTACAAAAAAGTGAAAAACAGTGCCAGTTCTGATATTAGATTGAATATTATTAGTCTCTTATTATAAAAACTTGAAATTACGACTGAAAATGAGATTATAAAAACTTTGTGAAGTATTTGCATGAAAAGGCGAAGTTAGGGAAGATGTCCTTCTCTTACACCCTATCCAAGAGAGAGATTAGATTAGATTACTTTATTCATGATAAATTTACAAATTTTCAAACTTGTCCTTACATAAAATATTCTCAGCATCACATAGAAAGTAGACCTGTTTAATATTATTTACACTGTGTTCAAAATATAAACAGTGATCTAATAGGTAGAGCTAATGGAATGAAATTCTAAGTGATGCATATTTTTATGAAAAGGCGAAATTTGGACAAAAATTCGTTCATTCGAGCACTTGACCCTGAGAACATTTCGTTTTTGTTATTTTTATTCAGCAAAATATTGAGTTATCGTAATCCAATTGACTTTAGATTGTAGAATGATACTATTTTTATGAAGTATTGATTGCTTATTTGATGAGAATGTATAGTAAATGTGTTTTAATACTAAAGAGATTGATTGATTGATTGAATGCCTTTATTAGGGCGGAGTTAGGACTCCTGGACCTCTCTTCCACTCAGCCTTTTCAATTATAAGTTAAATTCACAATATGAAATGCATACTAATAGATTACAATATACAGAATTAAAATGATTATAAAATAAATTTCAAATAAAATGCTGTAAACTTTCTGCACTTACACACTTACACACATACACTTATTCAGCTTACAGAGATTCAGATGACTTTATTTGTGTAAATTTACAGTGTACATGAATAGTAACAGTATTATTAATATTAGCAACTCTCAGATCCTCGAGTTCAAGTGATGTACAGTGATTTTTGAAAAGTGAGATATAGTCACAACACAACTCTCAGAGATTCAGATTCAGATTTAAATGACTTTATTTGTGTAAATTTACAATGTATATGAACGATAAAAGTATTTATCTACGACCATGTCATAATGTATACATTACAGTTTCACAATTGATGCCAAAACAGCTGTCTTTTCGAAATGCTTCTTGAAACCCGTTGCATAATGAGCTCATTATAGTTCAGGTTCTACATTATAACACGGGTTCTGGACCAATCAGAAGCATTTTTGATGGAATCAATATCGTAATTCAATATTGTGAAACTATCAGCTGATTTGATCAAACTGCTACACCAGCTGCTTTAACCTAACAATCTACTATAACTTCTCGTATTTGAGATGAGAGGTTAGGTATCTCTGACAGTCACAGGTAAAATGAAATTGTTTTAATTAAATGTATACTAGTGGTCATAGATAAAATAGTGTATGCAACGATTTTATTTGGCATTAAAGCACTCGTGAGATATTCATAACACTCGCATTCGCTCGTGTTATAACTTACATCTAACTCGTGCTTTAATAAGGGTCAAAATAAAATCGTTGCATAAACTACTATATTAAATATTAGCAAATCTCAGATCCCCTAGTTGAAGAAGTAAAGTTGATTTTGAATCGTAAACATAATGGTTGAATAGTTTGAGTAGAAAAGTTTATAAATACATATTCTAAGGTATAGTACAGCAGAAATTGTTTTAAAAAAATAAAAAACATAATGAAAATAGAGCTTGGATCTGAGAGATGAATTACACATTACACAAAGAGGGAGAGAGAGATTGATTGATTGATTGATTGATTTCTTTATTCATGCAAATAATAGTTGGACAGTTACTAGTATAAAATACAATATATAGGCATCACCAAGTATTATTACATAAAACATTATCAGTTACTTATTACATAAACTTTTAACTATATACAAACATGAAATTATTACTGAAAATGATATTAATATGATATACAGAAGAAAAAAAAGGAAAAAAGCTTGGTGATACATTTGTATGAAAAGGCGAAGTTAGGGACGGTGTCCCTCTCTTACACTTAACCTATAAATTCTACCTAATAGTGTCTACACATTATGAAATTAAATAAATTTTAATAATATTAAAAAAAGAAAATAAAATAGAATGAACTAATAAAGGAAAAAAAAAACTTATAACTAACAGGGTTTAGAGAGAGAGAGAGAGAGAGAGAGAGAGAGAGAGAGAGAGAGAGAGTGAGAGAGGATTTGAGAGAATGAGAGATACGGAATAGAGGCCAAGGCTGAATAGTTAAACTATTAGAATAAGCTTTCTCTCACTCCAGGAGACTCAAGATATCGGAGAGACCTTCAGAAGAAGACAAGCTTAGAGCAAAAACTGTGCAGTTAGAATAGTAAATGACTTGTAGTAAACGTCTTATTCTAATTTATTCTACTGGTCTAAAACAATGGAAGGTCCTGTGAAGTAGTCATCTTGGAAATAATGTCAGTTTTCTGTGAGTGGGAAGTGAGAATAGCTGTTTTCTCATCGTTATAAAGAGGTGCACAATGGGGTTTGATTGATGTTAAAGTTTCAGGCTGAGGGAAGCAACGTTTAAAAAAGTAGGTTTTTCAAGATAGAGATCAATCATAGTTGTACAGTTTACTCAGTACTATTTTATTTCAAATTTTTTACTCATTTATAAGGAATTGTTGATTTTTAAAACCGTTAGTGAATTTTACAATAATTTATCGGTTGGATTTCAAACATGCTTATGTTTTTTAGAACTTATTTTTTATAATTTTTAATACAAATTAATCTATAGTCCTCAAAATCCCCCAAAATATACAAATTCTAACGGCCAGTTGCACGAAAGAAAATTAAATTTGACCACCGTAAGATGGCGTCATTTGACGGAGCCAGTGCAACGACTACCCTATTGAGCTCCGTAAGATGACGTCATCTTACGGTAGTTAAATTTAATTTTCTTCGTGCAACGTGCAACGTTGATGGGAAACTTCTTTTTTATTTTATTTTGTTCCAGTAAAATAGCTCGTATACAATTTATTAAAGGAAGTAATACAGAACGTAGTAAATAACAGCTGTCATTAATTAAGTAACGGAAAATGTATTTCATTTCATATTTATTTATGAATTATTTCAGTTCTTATTTCATTTTGTATAATAATAATAATAATTACTATATTATTCTATTTCATTTTAAGTTAATAATAATGTTGTCTATGCAAGCAATAAATGAATATTTTTTTAGGATGAAGCCCACATAGGTCTGAGAACTGTGCGTGGGTAAAGAGTTGGATGATGGTGATTGATGAGTTGGACCTACAGTTTTAGGTGGGTTCCGAACCACAGGGAAGTGATTCTACAGCAGAGAACAGTGTGTAATCGGTCACCCTTACAAAGAGTGCCTAGTAGAACGCAGCTTATCTCTATCTGATTGAACAGATTATTAAAAAATATTTAAAAAGCATTTAATACCAGTCCTTTTAAAGCCTGATTGGATCTGTTTTTTGTCACCCCCCTTGGGCTGTCACCCGGGGCGGTCCGCCCCCTCCGCCCCCCCCCCCGTTGCTACGCCACTGTTTGAAAGCATTCGCCAGAATAAAATCGAGTTTACAAAGGTAATAATTCTAAATATAAGTTGTAACATAAAATGAAATTGAAAAATTGAAAGTAGCCCAACTAAATAATGATCAACAAATGCTTAATTTATTACAGGACTCACATTTATTTATGACCTGTAGGTAAAAAGTAGTTCTTGTATGTTGTAGAATTTTTTTTTGAGGATGAAGCCCACATAGGTCTGAGAACTGTGCGTGGGTAAAGAGTTGGATGATGGTGATTGATGAGTTGGACCTACAGTTTTAGGTGGGTTCCGAACCACAGGGAAGTGATTCTACAGCAGAGAACAGTGTCTTTTGCTGGCCAATCTAATCGGTCACCCTTACAAAGAGTGCCTAGTAGAACGCAGCTTTTCTCTATCTGATTGTACAGATGCCTGCAACAGCTTGCGGCTATCGCTTCCCTATAATAGTTTATTTGTAATAATAGTAATAATAATAATAATAATAATAATAATAATAATAATAATAATAATAATAATAATAATAATAATAATAATAATAATAATAATAATAGTAATAATAATAATAATAATAATAATAATAATACTAATAATAATAAACCTAATTACTTACTACCAGCCAATTAGGTTGTGATATCGGCTACATAGTCGTAAATTAATAATAATAATAATAATAATAATAATAATAATAATAATAATAATAATAATAATCTGGGTACCCCCAGAAGAAGGGAGTTTATTAATTTCAAAAAAGACAATACAAAATGCAAATTTCCTTTTTTTTTAACTAGAAAAACAATACATTATACAGGAACGAATGTTACTCCAAAACCTTCACAAGAAGGTTTGACTGGAGGAGTCGAGTTAATCCATATCATATTATAAACAGCAATAATCAATTAATAAAATTATATATAATCAATATAACTTATGTCAATACAGGAATTGCTAAGTCAGAATGAGTTGATAAAAATCTATAGGAAAAGTTATATAGTTCATTCCAAATTTAAATTAAATCATTGCTATCCATCATATAACGAAAAACAGTAAACTAATAAACAATGAGGCTTGGTAATCAATATGTTGACAAGAATCAATAGTCAAAATTAAAATAATAATAATAATAATAATAATAATAATAATAATAATAATAATAATAATAAAACAATAATAATAACAACAACAATAATAATAATAATAATAATAAGCATATTGCTTTTATTGGTTGGGGAAACCTTTAGTAAGGGTAGTCTCACCTTGCCGTTTGAGCCATGTTGAGATGGTGAACCTGCTATCTTAGGTGGGATCCGAACCAATGATTCACTTGTCATGAAATACATACGGTATCTAGTAGAATTATTCAAAGTGAATTATGAAAAATGAGTAATGCCTCTTCATGATATGTCTGTTGATTGATTTCATAACAATGAGCACTGAAACAACGAAATATTGAACTACACCTTTTGGGCGTTTAATTGACATAGTCTGGTGATTGCTGTATTGTAGTGAAGAGATGGGAGACAAAAAGAAGAAAGAAGAAACAATAAAAAACGAAAAAGAGACTGAGAGAGCATGAGTGAGGGGAAAGAAATACAGAGTGTTAGAGGAGAATGAGGGGAGGGGGTGTGGATAGAGTGACTGAGAGAAAGAGACAGAGAGAGAGAGGAGAGTGAGAGAGGGAGAACGAGTGAGAAGAAAGAATGAAATAATCAAGAGTGTTGACTACATTCCTCTTCAATGGCAGCATTCATCTTTCAACAATGTGATTCATAACAATAAGCAGCTGACAACAAAGAGTGATTCATCACAAAAAAATGGATAAAATTAGGAACATAACATGTAGAATATATAGATATTTAAAGTGTGTAGAGCAAAATATAGATATAGAGTTGACTAGTCCACATGAAATCTATTCAAGAGGTGATGTCATAATACGCAGTCTACCTCAACATTGGCTGTTAATAATTTATTTCTCTGAAATGAAATGAACAACTTTGGAGATTACATCAACTGGAGTATCTCGATTCGAGGTAAGGCAATTCCTCTAGCACACATCGTGGAAAATTGATAATCATTTTGACATTCATTGTGGGATTAGAATGCAATTATTTTTAGTACAATCCAAAAACAGTTCAATCATTACCGTACTCTGAATTGGTATGTAATAACTATATCTAATGATTATTGATGATTATTATTTCTATTGAAATGTCAGAAGTTGACCTTCTTGATGTTAAAAATTGGTTCTTTCTTGAAACTTAATAAATAAAATTAGGATAATTTACAATTACTACCTGAATTGGATGCCTCAATCGAACGGTTAACTTTTTGTCAAGTGGAACAAAAAAAATCCTTTCAGACTAAATAAGTTACTTGATGAACAATCAAATATCACAACTAAAATAATATTTCTATTCAAATTATGATTTTTATTCACTCATACTGGAGGGTTGCATTTCACGTCTAAAGAGAAGCTTCATCCCCCACAGCTCACCCTACAAAGGCCCGACTCCAAAGTATAGAGTTCTATTATTTTGAGCCGGTTCTACATTAAGTTATTTAATCTTAGTAAACTCTACAATGTAAACAAAATGTATAATGTGCGGTTACAATAAATGTAAAATGTGACCTCCATATTTGTGAAGTGAAGATAGTGTATGAAGCTACTTTATGTGTAAAAACGAATGATATTAACCAAAATCTTGACGTACACGATTAAAATACAAGAAGCCGAGGAGATTATCACTTGGTGAGTCACAATAAAAGCTTATTTAAACAAAAACCTAGTTATATTGGTAGGAAACTCTACAACAAGCTACCACAGTTTTTAAAGAGTCTTGAAAATATAGAAATATTAAAAAAACAATTGAAAAAATATTTGGTTGAAGCTTTTTATAGTGTACAAGAGTTCCTTTCACATCAAAATTAAGCCTCACCTCAACTAATTGATATAGTAATTATGGTATCTAGTGAATAATATTGTTGATCTGACTTGTCTTATATTCCTCAATAGGAGTCTCCAAGACGTAATCTACAAAAAAAATATGCCAACAAGATCTTAGTATTTCAGGTGAATGATCTCATTAAACAAGGGGCTGAAATTATTCATTATGGCCGAGTTCATGTTCAAGAATATTTAAGTGTTACTGACCCCATTCTACCTAGGCGCAGACAGATCGATTGATATTAATTAATCAGCTCGACATTATTTATTGATAATATCAACTTGTCAACGGTAGGCCTACCGATTGATAGGCTTAGGAAAGTTTCACTTGTACAACTTTTTGATTGAAGCTCTCTGAGAGTGTCCAGGAAGTTACAATCATAAAATTGTTCAAGAATATATGACTGTAGACAGGGACGCTCCGGGGAGGTTGGGGGCCCCTGGGCATTAACTACCTGGAGGCCCCTTGCTGCCCCTGATGGAAGGTGGGTCCGGGGCTCCCCCCCCCCGGAAAATGTTTAAAAATATTACATAGAAAACCCGCTTTTTTCCTAGTTATTTTACCAAAACACCTGCAGTACTCAACACTTTTTTGATTGTAATATTCACACAGACAAGATCGATTTTTATATGGATGTAGTTAATCAGTCAGTTTGTCAGTTTAGTCAGTTTGATTGAGATTGATAATGGTGTAACAACCGAAACTAGTTTCTCGAAGTTTTAATAAATAATGTGGTTGTGACAATTTCGTCTTATTATTCATAATTGCTATAAGTTCAAACATACACATTACTCAGGTTAAATACTTGACCATGTAAAAACTTGCACAACGTTTTTATTTATGAATCGTTATTAAGGATTTTCATTGCATACTCAAATAAAAAATAATACTGCTTTTAGCCTTGATGAACCTCATTACTATTTACGTAGTTTTAATTTAATTTTACATCATTAGAATTAGCCAGCTCATCTATAGCAATATTTTTGTCAATGTTTGTAAACAAATCTCGTTCAACCGCCATTAGCATTAATGCTGACAACAATGGGGTGTGTCATGAGGCTTGGGGGGGATGGGCACCCCTGTAGAAGTTGATACATAAAGAATGTATTCTAATAGCAATGTCCTGTAAGTAGACAGTTGGAGTTGGCTGCTTGGTGAATAGGTAGTCTTGAAAAGATCTGGAAATAAATACCTCCACAGCCAAAGTCTTCAAGACGTAATCTTAAAAAAAAGACAAAATATCTACCCACCAAACTACAATAATCAATATATCCATTTCCATAAATTTTGTATTTGTAAAAACTATTAATTCATTTAACTTTTTCAGCTAATTCCTACTATCCTTCTTGTCATACTCAACCTAAAAATGCACTTATATAGGAATATTAAAAAAACAATTGAAAAGTTATTTAGTTGATAAAGCTTTTTGTAGTGTACAAGAGTTCCTTTCACAACAAAATTAAGCCTCACCTCAATAACTAATTGATATAGTAATTATGGTAACTAGTGTATAAAATTGTATAATTATTGATCTGACTTGTCTTATACTCCATATCTAGGATTACCATATCACCGGATTTCCCCGAACATCTCCGGATTTTGAGGCCAAAAGTGAGGCTCCGGGAAATTTCACAGGAAAATAAGAAATCTCCTCTTTTTGACGGTTTTTATAGAATCCCCTATTATACACTCAAATTTTAGTCTCTTTAAGCTAAATGTTTTGGACAATATTCAAATATTCAATTATGAAGTTGAAGATCCATTTTGTTTCCACTAGTATATAATAATAACTTAAAAAGCAGAGCGAAACGGCCGTCACGCCATAGCGTGAGTAATAATTTCCACTTGAAAGTGTTTTTTAAGTTACTATTAAATATTCAATATTCAAATTTGTGAAGAGAGCAGTTTTGAACTTGAGTCTGTTGCTCCTTCACATTCATTGTAATTTTGTCACAATAAATAAATTTTGTCTTGTCTTCTGATTAAAAATGGTCGATTTTATGGTAAGTTTACAAGTCCTATTTGTAATTTTCCAACCAGCAATATCTTCTATTAAAGAAGCCAATTATATTTAAAAAGATTGTTTTTATTCTTTCTTTGTAGTGGCGAAGTTGATATTGTGAAAGGTATCTATAATGAATAATTTAACGAAATTTTCACAACCACATTTATTTTAAAATATTGAGAAACTAGTTTCGGTTGTTATACCATTATCAAACTCAATCAATCAATCTCAAATGTTTGATTGAGATTGATAATGATATAACAACCGAAACTAGTTTCTCAATATTTTTTAATAAATGTGGTTGTCACAATTTCGTCTAATTATTCATTGTTTTTATTCATTTAATTTTCATAGGAGATGTCCCTATCCGCTAACGGCGACCCCCTTTCACCCTCTAATTTACAACCCATTTAAAAATCTCCTCTTTTTTGGTGATTACCATATGGCAACCCTATTCTTAACTGGAGTCTCCAGACAAAATCTACAAAAAAAAACTTAATACATCTTGCAACCATAAAATGCATTAGATAACCAGTGCTTCCGATTCTAGTTCTTGTTGTTGTTAACCTCCTTCCGAAAAGACGCCTAGCTGATGACCTGCGCAGATTAGATGCGCAGTAGCAAAGAAGTTTTGTGTTTGGAGATAGTGCGTTGGCTAGAAATCGCTCATAAGCTATCTGTTGTTTGCGGTGGAATAACTCACAACAAGTTACTAACTTATCAGTGCGTCTGCTGTTTAGTTATTTTCAAGAATAATACCTGTAAGTACTCCATCTTTTTATTGAGTTTCTAAGATTCTTGTAAATAAATTATTTCCATGTTACCAAAATTAATAATTATATATTAGAGTTATGTAAATTAGCATGAAATCAAATTTACTTCTCTTCAAATGTACAATGACATTACAACATATTGTTACATAAATAACTGATTATAAATAACATAAATAACAAATTCCGAATAAAACTGAAGTAATACTCTTTTTCTAAAACTAGAATATTATCTATAGTACTACCTAGTGATATTTACTACTAGTATGTAATAGTATGCATATTTACAATCATTATTAAAGTAGACCTACTACTTGTTCAACAATATTGAAATTTACACTACTTATTTATTGTATTTTATACATATTTATTGGCATATTTTTGTACATAACCTTTGTAGCCTAAATATGTACCACTGTTCTGTAAATTTGCGTATTCACAATATTACAGTAATGTGGACAATAAATATTTTTAATGTTTCAACATTGCATATCATTCATAGATATTATGGTGGAATTGAGGTAACTTCATTTTTCAGTGTTCCTTGATATAAATTTTCATATTTCCAATCAATATGCCATTATTGAACAGAAGAGTGTAGTTCTTTAGTATCTAAAATTTTACATAAATTCGATTTCTTTGAATTAATCAGAATTTGTATAATATTTTTGAAATATCATCATTATTAAATGTAGAAATACTATTGATTTTACACCATTTCAAATTATTCATAAATATTATAGATGTAGTTAAGAAAAAATATAATTTTTTCAGGATATCTTCTTATAAATTTGTATATAATCAAATTTTTGTTTTAAACTGCCATTATTGCTCTGATTTAGTGTTTTTATGTTACAATGAATAAGTTCCCAAGAATTTGTGCATGGATTTTCATTATGTAGCCTGAATATTATGAAATGTCAGTCTGAATGTTATGTAGAATTGTATATATTTAACAATCGATGGCTATTAAACTGTTTCAGAGCAGTTATGTTATTTCTGGAAGTTATGCAATAATTTCATTCAAATTTTAAATTTTATAACTAATCTGTATTTGTACAAAATTTTCAATGCATTCATAAAAATTGCTGAACTATTTCATCGTACTGTACTCCCACTCTTAAATTTATGTATGGAAAAGTTGCAATTTTTTTAATGAAGCCCACATAAATTTCATATCAATTTAAATTTATTATAAATTAAAAATTTCTGAAATATGTTCAATTATTTTCTTCTATTGCTGAAATATTTCAGTGTAGGCAATAGTGGTCTCAAAGTTATGTGTGAGAAGGGCAAATTTTTTAAATGAATCATTATGAGCCTCAGACTTGTGCGAGACTTGGGGAATGATAACACAAAAATGTCAAGTTTTGTCAGGATCAAACCCAGGACGAACGGGATAGTACTAATTTCATTTATCCAATTGATCAGACAATTTTTGCTCTAAATATTCTGTTAATTTTGTAGTTCTAAATTTCAAAAATCAATCATTACAACCGCTTTTCCGATTGAAATGTCAAGAGTTGACCTTTTGGGTTTTTAGACATTAATTATTATGTTCTGTAATGCTACGAATGAAAGTACAAAATAAGTCAATGACATCCCACGACTACACAGAAATAATCTCCATTGATTCAAATGTCAATTTAGCATTTTCTGTAATTTTTATTTCCTCTAATTATCCTAAAATGTCTTTTGCCATAATTTCTATCCACACAAAAGCAGCTTAGTGATTCTTCGTCATTCAGTCTTCTGAATATTTAAAAAAAAATTACATGGAATATTCATTATTATTTTTATGCCAGATATTATTGAAGAAAATAGTCCCTGATATTTTCCTTTCTTCGCTAAGGATTTTTATTATTTAATTTTTTTGGAGGATGAAGCCCACATAGGTCTGAGACCTGTGCGTGGGTAATGAGTTGGATGATGGTGATTGATGAGCTGGACCTACAGTTTTAGGTGGGTTCCGAACCACCGCGAAGTGAATTCACAGCAGAGAACAGTGTCTCTTTTGCTGGCCAATCTAATCGGTCACTTATTATTCAATTGACATTATTCGGTCAATCATTTTATTCCTATGATACATAAAAATCAATAAAAATATAAAATAATTTAACATTAATAAAATGTCATATATTCATCCTTTTATTGAGAATGCTGCGTTTTAAATGACTAAAACCTACTGCTTTAGTACCCAAAAAATTAAGTAATTTTTAGTGTAGAGACTACAATATGCAGAAACATATCCCTTCTCCCTTCCGCAACAAAGATAATAGGCATAAAATTCTTCTTTGTTTTGGCGATATCGTGAAAGATATTCATAATGGTTTTGAAAGATATATACACACGCCATGAAGATGAGTCTCCATGACTGGAAAACGTTTGGCCAAGAGTGAGTAGCCTACAAATATTTCATTTCAATTCTTTATTCCAAGTAAAATAACACTTTATGTGTATAACACTTTTTTAATATTCTTTATTCACAATTAATAATTGGCTGCAAGTCGTTAAATTTACAATAAAAAGTTAATATTCATAATGAATAAAACTTGACAATGCCACAGCCACATTATTTATTATGAAAACACAAGGTACTATAGTTTTGGCAGTTATTTTCATGAATACTTCTAAACTTCTTTTCCCTTCTCCCTTCTACAATACCTACTATAAAAGTACATTACAAAAATCAAAATATTAATTAATTACAAATTCATTAGCATTAATTAGCATTAATTCATTAGCATTAATTACAAATTCATTATCAGTTTGTCTTGAGATTTAGATAACTCTATGACCTACTTTTAGTTGACTCTGCCAGTACTTTTCATGTGCATAAAAGTATGACAACATATTTGATTATTTAAAATAGGAGAAGTAGCAAATCATGCGATCATGAGTCATTGATGGAAAACTTCAACTGTTATCTGTTTTGTTTTTGTTGACTTTTTCTAATAGCCAATCTATTCTTAGTTTAATTACTTAATCAACATGAAAATGGAATGATATGACATGAAAATTGATGCATTTCATACTTTCCTAGCCTTTTATAGCAATCTACACAGTTTATTCATTATCTTTAGCTGGAAAAATAATTAGAGCTACGACTGAAGATTAATTTATTGTTTCCAGGACATGTGTAGTAAACCATTGCGTGCATGAACTTATGCAATATTTTGTATGGACAGAACACGCATTCAAGTAGCTCTAAATATTATGAGGCTGCATGTTAAACAAAGATATTTTGACTATTTATCTTCAGTCAACATATTAGTTAATTGAAAATTCTTGCAAAAGAAATATGCCTCATGTTTAGAGTTTTATTCGGTTTCATCAAAAGCTAATCATTTTTATTATTATTGAAAAGACTTCATCAATATATCAAACAACATTAACTGAAAACTCTTTTAAAACAATATATAAAAACAAAGTTAATAATTTTTATTATTATTAAGAAGACTTCATCAATTTATATCAAACAAAATTAACTGAAAACTCTATGAAAACAATATATAAAAACAGTCTGAAAATGTGATTGAATTGACTTCTACATTTTTGGCTCTAAAACCTTAACTAAATTCAAAATTATATTCACTTTCTTTGGACTATTGGACAGTTTTAGTAATTCGCTTTTAAAGTTGACATCTAAATTTTATTTTTTATTTATTTATTTGTTTTGAGCACACGCTCATACAAAGGAGTTGATACATTTTACATTGATCAAAACAAAGCAATCAACAAAAACAAAAGAACATCTAAATTAATATTCATATTTTGGAAAGAATCAGGAATTGTACATTAAAGTGAAATTTCTAGTTAAACTTGGTCATAACATAAAATTTGGATTTTTTAACTAAAAATTTGAAAAGAAAGCAGTAGTGGGCAGTGCCTGTTGTATCTTTACTTGATTGTGTTTTTGTAATAAATGAAGAAAATAATCACTAAAAATAGTTATGTATGCTCTATTAAGCCAATGAATACAGACACTATTTGTATTATAGTACTATATCTGTATTATAGTAATATATCTGTATTAAATGTGTACTATCTGTATTCATTGATTAAGCTTAGGGACTCCTTGCTTTTATCAATATGGTAAGCTAATTATGATAGCAATCAATGGAATTCAAGAAGTGATAGTCGTGAGCCGTAGCAGGTATCTGTTCAATCAGATTAGGTAAGCAAAGCTCTCCTGGGCTCTCTCTCTCTGTAAGGGTGACCGACTGGATTGGCCAACAAAAAGACTCTTTTCTGCTGTAAAATCACTTATTGATGGTACGGAACCCACCTAAAACTAGGTCCAGCACATCATTCACCATCATCCAACTCATTACCCACGCGCAGGGTTTAGACCTATGTGGGCTTCATCCTAAAAAGAAAATAAATAATAATAATAATAATAATAATGCTCCAGTGAATAAATATTCTGGAAACACACTTCTAATAACTTTTACTAAAATATATAAGAATGAAGAAAATTTCGTCTTGTTATTCATTATGGATACCTTCCACAATATCACCTTCGCCATTGCTAAGAAAAAGTTAAAATATATAAGGTATCTTTGCTTGGAATAGGGTTTTACATGAGCTCACTGTAATTCAATGCAGGAAAAGAACAATTTACAATTTTGTTGTACTCAAGTAAATGAGATATCTGTGATGTTTTCCATGACGAAACAGTGACGTAGCCAAGATTTTGAAATGGGGGTCGACTGACCGGGGGGGTGGGTCTGGGGGTACTTCCCTGGAAATTTTTTGAAAAATAGAGGCCCTAGAACAGTCTTTTTTAGCTCTCCTGGAATTGAAAATAACACCAACATCAGTGCTTTGTCGTATTTTACGTTTAATTTAATGAAAATTATATAAAATTTAGGACCGGAAGGGGGGGTCTGGACCCCCAGGACCCCCCCCCCTGGCTACGTCACTGGACGAAATACTTGATGAACAATCTACTAACAAAACTGACACTGTATTTCTATTTTAGAAATATAAATACAGTTACGGTTTTGATATTAGATAGATGAGATAATTGAAAGACTGCAACCATGGTAATTAGAAAACAATTACCCCATTGTTTTAAACAATTATCTAATCACCTTGACTGCAACTACAATAAGAACAGTACTGGCACTTCTTCCTGCAGTTTTTATCCTAAAAAAGCACAGTATCAGTTAAAGTCAGAGAAACTCAAGGTTTGTTTTGGATTCGATTTAAGAATTTGGTTACGCCTCAAAGGTGAACGTGTTTCACTGTGAATCTCACCTTCAACCTACAAAATTAAGAGAATGGGGTCACTAGAAGCTAGCTGTGTAACAAGATTGATTAGCCTATGAAATATTAGGTTTTAGAGCTTTTCAACGAAAATGCAGATTGGATGATGTTAGCTGTATAACAAGATTGATTAGCCTATGAAATATTAGGTATTTTTAGTTTTTTTTTTATATTTCAACGAGAATGCAGATTGTACGATGTAGGTACTAGAACAGTACCTTTATTTTACCTACACCATTTTCTGTATATAGATATGATACACGTCCATTTACACAGGTGTTACCGTTTAACATAATATTATTCGTTGATCATCCGTTGTTAAATAAATATTATCACACTTGATTGATAGCGAACGCTTCATCGATGTTTCAAGGTCACAAATAATGTTAACAAGTTTCAAGGTCATTGATTTAGTGTTTTAGTAGCCTGATATTTAGGTACAGTAGTAAAAAATTGGGTAGTGTTCAAGCATGTTCATCCAGGAAAATCAATTGGGAAGATTCCAATGCAAATTGATAACCGTGTGCCGTAGCAGGTATCTGTTCAATCAGACAGAGATAAGCTACGAGCACCTGGGCCCTCTTTGTAAGGGTGACCGATTGAATTGGCCTAAAGTAATACTTTATTCTCTCAAAACCATAATATGGATAATATAAAACCACTAATATAAACTCACTAATACTCTGATCTTAGAGATCAACTTTTAAAATTGTTCACATAACATTTATTGACAAAAAATGCATTCATGTGAGGCCATTTCGCATTAATGGAATGCTTCCTCAGACCCGGCTGGAGGCATGTCATTCAATCAATGCGAAATGGCCATCACAGGAATAAGTGAATATTGAATTTACTTGTAAAGTCTATTTTCAATATTCATGATTAAAAAATATTTTTAAAAGATTTTATTCTTTCAGGCATGCTCTCACTCCACTTCTAACACAGAAAAATAGATTATCTCTCTTATTATTTTTTTAGCGGAGGATGAAGCCCACATAGATCTGAGACCTGTGCGTGGGTAATGAATTGGATGATGGTGATCGATGAGTGATTGAAAAAGATTAATAAAAATCTTATATTTTTGAGCTTCTATCCACTTTAGCTCTAAGCTGATTTCAAAATCCTATTCTGACCAACATTTCGTTACACAACTTCTACTCAAACATAAAGAATTCCATAAAAATGAATGTCTAGGCGTTGAGCCAAAATCAAGTGTATAACTTTGTAAGCAAAACCGAAATACTTCTGACGCAACTGCATCATTGAAAGCATAGCTCGCTTATCGTGAACAAAAATGAGTCAGAATGTATTATTACACTTATACAGATTGTACTTTACATACAGAGAAAAATCTGACTGGATTCCACAAAATACAAAAACAAATTTGAGTGTGTACTTCAAGTAAAAATTTATTTAAGTGAGTACTTGAATATTATTGTAAATTACAAGTTAGTTTGAAGTGTTTGACAATTGAATAAACTGACAAATGTACATAAACAGAATTTATTAATTTTGAATTCCTTTAATTGCTATTAGTTTATACTGAAGACTTCCGCAATGCGGCTCGTATCTCACAAGTTAGTTTGAAGTGACTGACAATTGAATAAACTACATAAAGATAATTTATTAATTTCGAAATTGCGGAAGTCTTCAGTATAAACTAATAGCAATTAAAGGAATTCGAAATTAATAAATTCTGTTTATGTATATTTGTCAGTTTATTCAATTGTCAGTCACTTCAAACTAACTTGTGAGATACGAGCCGATATGGCCAAGTTGAAAATGAATGCTGCTGTGCAGAAAGGTCTCTATGGTCTAGTGGTTAAGGCGCTCAACCGGCAATTGGGAGGTCCGTGGTTCGATTCCCGGTGGTGACTGATATTTTTGTACAGTAGCATTCATCGATTTCCATCAGCTATTCAATACTGTTGTCAATATCCGCCATTGCGGAAGTCTTCAGTATGAATTAATAGCAATTAAAGGAATTCGATATTAATAAATTCTGTTTATTGTAAATTCTTGATTGAATGAATTTCAATGTTTTAATTCGTAGATTATAATTCTAAAATGAAAAGTGTAGTCTGCAGGTACATTTTCAAGCATGGACATCACTAGAAAACAATTAAATTTATTTAATTGTTTGCAAATTTATTTAAAAATATGACTAGATTCTTCAAAATATTAAATTGAATTCGAGGAAGCCGTTATTTCAAATACAAATTGTTTCAAGTGAGTAAGTTACTTGAATGTCATTGCAAATTATATTATTTTTTTTCTTTTGAAAAGACAATAATATAATTTGCAATAATATTTGTAATAATTGGATGAAGCCCACATAAGCCTGAGACCTGTGCGTGGGTATTGAGTTGGACCTACAGTTTTAGGTGGGTTCGAACCATCGGGAAGTGATTTTACAGCAGATAAGAGAGTCTTTGATGCTGGTCAATCCAATCGGTCACCCTTACAAACAGGACCAACGAGAACGCAGCTTATCTCTATCTGATTGAACCTGATACCTGCTACGGCTCGCGGCTATCACTTTCCTTTATAATCTCCAAAGTTACAGTTTATAAATAATTGTAGGCCTAGTTTAAAAATAAAAAGTGTAGCTTGTAGGTGTTCTATCAAACATACGGTAGTACTAGGAATACGTGGGTGAAATAAACTTGAGTGAGTACTTTAAATAAAAATTGTTCCAAGTGAGTACTTGAATATGCTTGTAAATTATGATTTACAACTTTGTAAATTATGATTTACAACTTTGTAAATTATGATTTATGACTTTGTAAATTATGATTTACAACTTTGTAAATTATGATTTACAACTTTGTAAATTATGATTTACAACTTTGTAAATTATAAATTATAATTCAAATATAAAAAGTCTAAACTGTAGGTGCTTTTTAAAGCTAACCAGAAATACATGGGTGGATTTTTGCAATATTTATTTTAATGATAAGTTAGATATGAGTCATGATGACGTGTGTTGTTGGTATGCGCCCACTTATTTCTCACTCGTTCTCTCTTTTCTCTTTCTTTCTCTCAAATACACACTCATTCTCTCTCTCTCTCTCACTCATCCATTATCACCATCTCACTCACTATCATTCTTTCTCATACTCTGATCCTCTCACAAAATCTTTCTCTCTCTCTTCAAGACAACACACACTTTTTCTCCCTCTCCCACATATGAGATCATCGATCATTCTATTTCGAAACTTTAAACTTGGAACTATTGTTGATTGGCTTATTGACTACAAGGTTCATTATTATTATTTTGCACTCAAACTTATTCATAGCTATAGATATAATACAGTACTGTTATGAGTTAAAATAGATATAGATATAATTGCAATAATAATAATGAAAATGAAAATATGCTTTATTAGGCGGAGTTGGGACTTGAGAGTCCCCTCTACCACTCAACCTTGATATATTATATCAACCTCGATTAATAATAATAATAATACTTTGATCTTTGAGTAAGGTGCTTCCCACGTCAACATGAAATAAAATAAGATTTACCAAATTTATAAGTAGAAATTAGTTTATAAATACTGTAGTATAAATTAGTTGAAATTTTCTCTATGTAATTGAAAAATGTTGATTTTTTTTAAATTTTGAGTTGAAAATATTATTTTTTTATTCTTCTTGTTTCACGATAATTCACAGAAAATACGGAAAAAGTAGAAAGCTCAAAATTGAAGCTGCTACTTTCGATTTTCTATATTCTACATTGAGTCATCTCATTACCCACGCACAAGTCTTAAGCTTATGTGGAAATCGTCTGCGTTAAAAAAATCAGGAAAGACAGAAAAAATAACCAACAATTTATAATTTTAAATATTAAATACTTTTAGAATGACAATGTTTAACTCTATTCTCTTCAATCAGTTTTTTACAAATTTCTCTTATTTTTCTACACGATAATGCGCTAATAGCACTAGTCTACACTAATAGAAATCTCTCCATTCCACTAGCTTCCGTTTTCCCCATTCAAAAATAGATCTGAATTATTGTGAAATAGCCAGGCCTCTTTTATTTCGGGACACTTCTGAGCGAACAAGACACTTTGGTAGTCATAAATATACAATTTCTGGAGTGAAAAATCAATAGCATGTCAATTATTTATTGGTAAAAAGATGGAGACAATGATCTCTTACCCGCTCTTTCTCTTTTTCTCCTATCTCTCTCACACATACACACAAACACACTCTTTCTGACTCTAATCCACTCTCTTACTCACTCGCTCCACCCCAATCAGTCACCCTCTAACACACTCTCACACCCTTCCTCTCTTTTTATTTCTCACTCCCTCTCACTATTTCTCACAATCTCTTAATAGGGCAATTAATCAATCTCTCTCACTCTCTTTCTCTCTGCCATACACTATTTCACAGTCTCTCTTCCACTCTCTTACTCACTCATTCACTCCCCTCTCTCTCCCACTCTCTCTCTCTCTCTCTCTCTCTCTCTCTCTCTCTCTCTCTCTCTCTCTTAATAAAGGCAATCAATCATTCTCTCTATCTCTCACACCCCTTCTTTCTCTCTCACACCTCTCTCTCTCACGCCCACATTCTTACTCACTATCTCTCTCTTTCTCTCTCACTCCCACTCTCTTACTCACTATCTCTCTCACTCTCTCTCTCACTATCGCTCTCTCTTCTCCTCCTTCTCTATCTTCTCCTTGTCTTCTTACTTCTCCTTCTTCTCCTTCTGTTCTTACTTCTTCTCCTTCTCCATCTCTTCTTACTTCTCCTTCTCTACTTCTCCTCCTTCTCTTCTTACTCCTTACTTCTCCTTCTTCCTCATCGCCTCATTCTCTCGCGCTTTCCCACACGCTCTCTCTCTATCTTCTCCTCCTTCTCTTCTTACGTCTTTCTCATTCGCTCCTCCTCATTCACTCTCTCTCTCTCCCTCTTTCAACTCTCCCTCTCTTACACCCTATTTCTCTCACTCTTTCTCATTCTAACACTCTCTCTTTTTTCTCTCTCTCTCTCTCTCTCTCTCTCTCTCTCTCATTCACCATCTCTCCCTTTCCATTATCTCACTTTTTCTTTCTTTTTGTCTCTTGACATTCATATTCGAGTGCTTCTTAATGGCATCGGTAAACGAAGAGGGTCACAAAAGAAAAGAGTGGTGTCATCGCACTGTACTAAAATGTCAATACTTCCGCCATTTCACTATTTCTACCTATAATTTAGATTTCCATCTTCATGGCTCATCAATTTATAACTTGAACTTTATCTTTTCTTTTTTGCTGATGAATCTCAAATGAGCCCGTGGCTTTTGTGTGGGTAATGAGATTAATGGGAATACAAAAATGTTAGTCCGAAACCAGGAATCAAACCCAAATAAAAGTTTCCAAAATATAGTTGGTCACATTGTGTGTCTATATAAATAAAATTAGAGTTTGTACATTTATCAGAATTATATATTTTTTGTTATTTTTACGTTTTATACATTAAATAAGCCGAAAATAGTCTTATCTCAATTTCTGTCTGTCTGTCACGGCCCCGAAGGCATTTTACGCGGCCTTCTCCTCAAAAACGAGAGCATCGATCGGGATTTTAGTTATTGAACAGAATTGAAAACTTTATTGACAATGTCTTTAGCTATAAAAAACTAAATAACCTTTTTTTTAACAGAGTGATAAACGTTTGAAAACCAAGTATTGTGCGATTTTGGATACATTTCTTCTAAGTTTTATTACCACATAAGAACAAATCACGTAATTTATAATGATATATCAATCAGCTGTTCTCAAATATTCTCTCTGATAACTTTCACTGAATTGTTTATGTTCTAAGTTGTTTACTAAGCTGCTAACAACTTCATGATCGTTGCTATCAAAAAAGCAGAAACATAAGTTATTTAATCTTACTTCTAAACATAATCTGTACGAAGGACGGGCACAATAGCTAGTTATGAATAAAATTGAAAGAGTCGATTCTGCTGAGTGACTAGAGTCGACTGGAGTCCTATAGGAAGGCGTGAGAAACAGCTATTATTGACTCAATTTTTACTCGCATCAAATAACAAGAATCACAAGCGCTGAGTCAAAAATATGAGATACTCTGCTGACTCAGCTTTATTCACCCTACCCATATCTCGATAACCACACTGCTAAATAAGATGAGAGTTCCAGGTTCATTTAAAAGGCCTATATTATATGCGGCTAGTGCAGCTTTCAAAAATTTTCCTTCAAAATGCACAGAAATTGTTTAATTTTTTAATTTTGTAGAAATCAAATTCCTTGCCGCACGGACGGCTTTCAGGGAAGGAGCCCCTGGCTAGATGTTAAGGGTGCTTGAACAGTGGAGCTTCGATATTACGGTAGTCAAAAACTTGTGTTATTTATACCTGGAAACGATATATAAGGTGCTACAAAAATACTAAAAAGAATAAATTCATCAGTGCTATAAGAATGAAGAATGATAGAGATAGAGCCTCCTTCTCTTCTTTCTTCTCCTCCTTCTCTTCTTACTTTTCCTCCTTCTCCTTCTTTTCTTACTTCTCCTCCTTCTCCATCTCTTCTTACTTCTCCTCCTTCTCCTTCTTTTCTTACTCCTCCTCCTTCTCTTCTTACTTCTCCTCCTTCTCCTTCTTTTCTTACTTCTCCTCCTTCTCCTTATCTTCTTACTACTCCTCCTTCCCCTTCTCTTCTTACTTCTCCTCCTTCTCCTTCTCTTCTTACTTCTCCTCCTTCTCTTCTTACTTCTCCTCCTTCTCCTTCTTTTCTTACTTCTCCTCCTTCTCTTCTTACTTCTCCTCCTTCTCCTTCTTTTCTTACTTCTCCTCCTTCTCCTTATCTTCTTACTACTCCTCCTTCCCCTTCTCTTCTTACTTCTCCTCCTTCTCCTTCTCTTCTTACTTCTCCTCCTTCTCTTCTTACTTCTCCTCCTTCTCCTTCTTTTCTTACTCCTCCTCCTTCTCTTCTTACTTCTCCTCCTTTTCCTTCTTTTCTTACTTCTCCTCCTTCTCCTTATCTTCTTACTACTCCTCCTTCCCCTTCTCTTCTTTCTTCTCCTCCTTCTCCTTCTCTTCTTACTTCTCCTCCTTCTCTTCTTACTTCTCCTCCTTCTCCTTCTTTTCTTACTCCTCCTCCTTCTCTTCTTACTTCTCCTCCTTCTCCTTATCTTCTTACTACTCCTCCTTCCCCTTCTCTTCTTACTTCTCCTCCTTCTCCTTCTCCTTCTCTTCTTACTTCTCCTTCTCCTTCTACTAGAATCAAGAGTAAAGAGAGATAGAGATAGAGTGAATTAAGAGTCAAAAGTCGGAAGTGATAGATAATAGAGTCAAGAGTGAACATATTTGATCAATGATCCTTAATACATTTATCGCTTGAAGCTCCAATGTGGCTTAACCCATTCCGAAGCATGTGTTTGATTTTGCAGCTATCCTCTAGGCTCTAGTATCGAAGCTCCTTATAAACTATGCATCCTTAGGATACGGAGAGGTACCTCCTTAGGGTACAAGCCTGTGTTACAAGGCAAGCAAAGCGAGTTTGCCGGCTAGTCTTCTACTGATTGGTATAAATAGATTGCTGTAGATAGAGGCTTAGTAACCTATTGGTGATTGGTCACGCGTTGAGCGTGGTGTTCAGTCACGACAGATCAAGACTGCGCTTGGATGGGTGACCGTGCTTCAATAACATGATGCTATAAGCTGTATTATCACTTACCTAGTGGTTCGGAACCCACTTAAAATAGTAGATTCTTCATAACATGGCTCAAGTGGCGAGGTGGAACTACCCATAAGGGTCTCCCCACCAATAATGAGTGCAGCTAGTGAAGATTTTTGGCTTATAAATTAATGTCAAAATTCCAAATTATCTTTTTTTCAGACTGCGTTAGTGTTTGTTTGAAATAAAAAATTAATATTCTTTATCTGCAAAAGACTTGTGATTGTGAATAATTATTGTGCTTCAAAGTGAAATTTCAAGTGAAACAGCGACCTAACCTAAGATTTTGATCCTACTTTAAAATTTTGTGAAAAACAGTTTTGGGCAGTAGCCTGTTGTATTCACATTTATTGTATGCTAGTTAAATGAATAAATAAATAAAAGCATTATGAGTTGAATCTACAGTTTTAGTTGGGTTCCGAACCATCAGGAAGTGATTTTACAACAGAGATACGTCTTTTTTGATGGCTAATCCAGTCGGTCACATTTACAAAGATGGCCCAGGAGTTCGTAACTTATCTTTATCTGACTGAATAGATACCTGCTACGGGTCACGGTTATCACTTCCCTTAAACAAAAATCAGCTATTATTTATAATGCTTATTATTATTATTATTTTATTATTTTTTTACCATCATTATAATTATTATTGTAGCGAATATTAAATTGGAGAGAATAGAAAGAAAGAAGAAACAGTGGTTCTCGGTGTTATCTGCTATGTAAATGTTTACTTTTAAGCAATTAATTACTCTGCTTTTGACACTTTTATGGTGTTTAATTGGTAATTTGTAGAATGTTCTAGTTGTTTGATTAGAAATTAATGGAGTCTTATCAAATATTGTGGAAAGTTCGAGTTTCCTTGATTGTTTATTTTAGAAATCGGTAGAAGTTGGTAGAGAAATCTAGATATATCTCAATTATGAAAAAGTATATAAATAGAGGTGGACTTTTGTAAATTTGTTCAGTCTTATTGTTTGGAATTCGTCGTGATAAACAAGTGTGACAGTTAAGTAGTTCAGTTGTTGTTCTACGTTGATAAGTGGCAGTAGTGACAGTTCCTGTTAATACAGACAGTGAAATCCCGTTGGCGCTATTACAAACCATGCAATGAACTTTCGTTGTCTGTAGTGATAATTCTCTTGACAGTTCTTTTGTGATAATTCTTTTGTCTATTACGGACTTGTGCTACATAAGTTAATTGTTCTTCCTCGACGTTTCTTTTTTAATATTATTGGACAGTTTATTGTACAGTTATTGTTCAATATTAGATCGGCCTTTTGACATTTAGTGATTGATTTTTGTTCAGTTTATTGAAAACTCTTTATCAGTTGAACAATATCGTTTTATCTGTTTCCGATTGCTCATTTTTGTGTAAGAAATTACTGTACAGTGAGTGTTGTGATTATTTGTGTAAATAAAGTGCGAGTGATTAATTTAAGTGTTGCCAGCGTTATTTTAGACATAGAGCCCGTAACAATATGGATGTAGTTAATTGCTATAAGTTCAAACATACACATTATACAGTGAGTGTTGTGAATTATTTGTGTTAATAAAGTGCGAGTGATAAATTTAAGTGGTGCCAGCGTTATTTTAGACATAGAACCCGTAACATTATTATTATTATTATTATTATTATTATTATTATTTCTATAGTAACCTCCAAACTTTAGGCACACTATAGATCTGTTATGATAGATGCTAGCCGAAAATTGTCATTGTTGTTTAGTGTGCGAATATTCTCTTGGTTTGTGAACAATGCATCATTATCTTTACTACGTATGTACAAGTACAGTATTTGTTCAGCACTGAGCAGTAGTGGCCTAGATTACATGTGGGTGGATTCAACAGCGGATATGGCTGATGAGTAACTCAGCTACCGTGTAAACCCACTAACTTCTACTTCTTATTCGCCTTTTTCTTTTTCTTCTTCTTTTTTCGCCTCCTTCTTCTTTTTCCTCCTTCGTCTTCTTCTTTCTACTTCTTCTTACACCATCCATCTTTTCCTTTTTTTTCTTATTCTTCATTATCATGTAGCTACTGTGTAAACTCACAAACTTCTCTTTCTTATTTTTCTTCACCTAATCATCCTCTTTCTTTTCCTCCTCTTTCTTCTTCACCTTATACTCCTGTTTCTGTTCCTCTTCGCCTTCTTCTTTCCACTTCTTCTTACATCATCCATCTTTTCCATTTTTATACTTCTTCATCATCATCTGGCTACTGTGTAAACTCACAAAATTCTTCTCATTCTTCTTTTCCTTCTCCTTATCATCCTCTTCCTTTTCCTATCCATTTCTTCTTACATCCTCCACCTTTTCTTCTTCATCGCCCATCTTCCTATTTTCCTTTTTTTCCTTCATCATATTATTTTTATTATTATTTATTGTTATTTTCTCCTCCTACTCTTACTCCTCCTGCTCCTCTTCTATATTCTGCTCCTCCTACTCTTCATCATCCACCACCATCTCCTCCTCCTCCTCCTCCTACTCATCTTCCTCTTCCTCATCTTCTTCGTGTACTTTCTTCTTCTCCTCCTCACACTCCACCTGTTCTTCTCCCTCCTCCTCATTCTCCTACTTTTCCACCTCCTCTTCCTCTTCCTCCTCTTCATCCTCTTCCTCCTCCTCCTCGTCCTCCTCCTCATTTTCCTCCTCCTCTTCTTCGTGTATCTTCTTCTCCTCCTCCACTCCTTCCTTTTCATCTTGTTCTTCCTCCGCTTTTTCTTCTTCTTATTTTTCTTCTTCTCTTCCTTTTCTTCTTCCGATTTCTTCTTACATCATCCGTCTTTTCCGTTTTTCCCCTTCTTCTTCTTCATCATCCATCTTCTTCTTTTTTTCTTTTATTTTCATTATTTCGTCTTCTACTCCTCCCCCTCCTCCTCTTCCCCCCCCCACTCTTCCTTTTCTTCTTCTTCCTCCTCCTCCTCCTCCTTCTTCTCCTCCTCCTTCTCCTCCTTCTCCTGCTCCTCCTCCTTCTTCTCCTGCTCCTCCACCTCCACCTCCTCATTCTCCCCCTACTCCTCATCGTCATCTACCTCCTCCTCCCTACTCACAACTCCTCCTCCTACTCCTCCATCCACTCCTCCTTTTCCTCCTCATCCTCCTTCTTATCCTCCTCCTCATCCTCTTTTTCTTCCATCTACCTCAACACTTCAACTATCAGTAGTAATGACAGTACGGTACATAAAAAAATGTACTTAAAATATTTTAGCTGTTCCATTGCTGTTTGCATGACAGAGATATGTGAACAATATTATTTGGATGCAGTTTGTGAAATGCAAGAAGAAAAAGATGGATGCAGAGAAAAACACAAGACGAATAAAAAGTAACTTAGTTGTCAAGGTAGGCGTGCGTGTACGCGTGCGCGCAATTTGAGGCCATGGCCGTGTGAATCACGCAGCCAACTGTAGCTGGATTGATATAATCTAAATCTAATGCATAAACGTCTTAATGCTGTCCTCTGTCGATGAAACTCTAATGCTGGAGAGTCAGGGATTTAAAGAAGAGAGGAGATAGGGGAAGGAGTAGGATGTGGAGGAGGAGGAGAAGGAGGAGAAGGAGGAGGAGGAAGAGGAGAAGGAGGAGGAGGAGGAGGAGAAGGATGGGGAGAAGGAGGAGGAGGAGAAGGAGAAGGAGGAGGAAGAAGAAGAATAGGAAGAGTGGGAGGAGGAGGAGTAGAAGACGAAGGAGGATGAGGAGAAGTATTAGGATAAGTTGGAATAGGTGGATGATGATGATGATGATGATGATGAGAAGAAGGAGGAGGAGGTCAAGGAAGACGATGATGAGTAGAAGGAGGAGTAGGAGGAGGAGGAGAAGGATAAGGACAAGAAGAAGAATCAGTTGGAGGATCATAAGAAGCCTTGGAAAATAAGAAGATTTAGAAAAATAAGAACTTATTTTCTCATGAGGAGGAAGTGAGAGATCACGAGGAGGAGAAGGATGTGGAGGAGTAAAGGAGTAGGAAGATGAGGAGGAGGAAGCTGAGGAGGAGAAGAAGGTGGAGGTATGAAGGAGAAGGAAGATGATGATGAGAAGGTGGTGAAGGAGTGATATTTATATTTAAAATAAAATATTTGATATTTATTTAATACATCTTACGTTGCCAATTCTAGTAAGACCTATGACAAACATTAAAAAATATAACAAAAAAAATACGTTACATTGAGTAATTATAGTTGAAATAAACTATAAAGATTAAAGAAAGAAAAAAAGTGAAGGAGGAGGAGAAGGATTAGGAGGAGGATGTGATGGTGAAGAAGGATGCTAAAGAGAAAGGGATGGTGGATGAAGAGGAGGAGGAAGTAGTAGTAGAAGGAGAATAAGATGAAGACGAAGAGGAATATGATGATGATGATGATGATGATGATGATGATAAAGAAGTGAGATGGAATGATAAAGACGTAGTAGTAGCAGTAGTAGTGGTTGTATTAGAAAAAGAAGACCCAGCTGAAAATTTGGTAGATGAGGAGGACTGAAATAAACAAATAAATTTGAAGAAATAATTACTTATTTTCTCATGTTCCTATTGAAAATAATAATTATTTTTTCTCAGTTCTTATTGAAAGTAGAGTACAATACATAATTTTTTTTCGGAGGATGAAGCCCTCATTGGTCTGAGACCTGTGCTTGGGTAATGAATTGGATGATGGTGATTGATGAATTGGACCTACAGTTTTAGGTGGGCTCCGAACCACCGGGAAGTGATTTTACAGCAGAAAACAGAGTCTTTTTTGCTGGCCAATCCAATCGGTCACCCTTACAAAGAGCACCCAGAAGTTTCGTAGCTTATCTCTGATGGAACGGATACCTGCTACGGCACTCGGCTATCACTTGCCATTATTAAAAAAAATTAAACATAGTATTACATAATATTTACTGTATCTACGTAAAGTACATAATATTATTCTGAATGGAAATGTATGCTGGCCAATCCAATCGGTCACCCTTACAAAGAGCGCACAGGCGTTTCGTAGCTTATCTCTGATTGAACGGATACCTGCTACGGCACTTGTCCACACTTTCCATTATTATATAAACTAAACATATTATTACATTATAAATACTGTATGTACATAATAAAGTAGCCTACATAATATTATTCTGAATGGAAATGAGCAAATTCAATAATTCTATCATCTGTGATGTTTTCCAGGACAATATCTGTGAACAATCTAATAATTTTAGAGAATAAAGTCTCCATGCTTCAACTAAAGCTAAAACTGACACAGTATTTCAATTAAGTATACTTTTTTACCCACTTATTGAAGATGTTAGAAGGATGCATGTCACTTCTGAAAAGAAGGCTAACGAAGCTTCTTTTCAGAAGTGAAATTTATCCCTCTATCATCTCCAATATAAGTGAGTAAAAACAATATACTAAATTGAAATACTGTGTCAGTTCTGATATTAGATTGTAAATTTTATCTTATTAGGTAATTCAGTGATATTCAGGAAATAAACAAGTCTAGAGATGAAAAGACTCGAAGTCTGAGCTATTCAGAAGTATTTCTAATTTTTCTACAGTAGTGCTCAATTATCTATAATTAATCGAATAATTTTAACTTCGTGATAGGACATAGTTCGCTAGAAGTCTATAAAAAAACCTGCAGATAGGCCTACTCTGAAGTTAATGACCCTAATCCTAGACCCCAAGATTCGTCTAGCATTCGCCACAAAAATTTAATTCCATTACTGAGATGACCTCAAGTCGTTAATGACATCGTTTGTTTGACCTTATCTACTTTCCTTCTCTCACGTTTGCGTCTAGCAATTTATCACTTTTATAGTTGACCTACTCTTCTGTTATCCTCTATCCTTTTCTATTCAATTTTATTTTATTTCTTTTCCTTTTTATTTGACCTTATCTTCCTTCTACCACTTTTATTAAAAGTTTATCAGTTTATTACTTTTACTAGCAGGTTGACTGATTTAATTGAATCTGGATACTGGCATGCGTAATAACCTATATACAAATTTAATTTAATATAGCTTCTATTTTTTTATTGCTCTTCCCCTTCTTCTTCTTCTTCCCCTTCTTCTTCTCCTCCTCCTTCTTGTTGTCCTCCTACTTTTTGTCATATTCTACCTCCTCCTCCTTAACCTCATTTTCCTCCTCCTCCTTCTTCCCCTATTTCTTCTTCTCCTCCTTCTCCTTCTCGTCCTTCTCCTTCTCCTCCTCCTCCCTTTACTCCTCCTCCTTCTTCTGCTCCTCCTTCTCCTACTCCTCATATTTCTCCTCCTCCACCTCCTCTTCCTCCTTCTTCTCCTTCTCCTACTCCTCCTCCTTCTTCTGCTCCTTCTTCTCCTTCTCCTACTCCTCCTCCTTCTTCTGCTCCTCCTCCTCTTCCTCCTTCTCCCACTCCTCCTCCTTCTTCTGCTCCTCCTCCTCTTCCTCCTCATCCTTCTTCTGCTCTTCCTACTCTCCCTCCTCCTCCTTCTACTTCTTCTTCGTCTCCTTCTCCTTCAAGTCCTTCTTCTCTTCCTTCTCCTCCTCGTTCAACTCTTTCTTTTTCTTCTTTTTCTCCTTCTACTCCTCCTTCTCCTCCTCCTCCTTCTTCTCTTCCTTCTCGTCCTTCTTCTTCTCCTCCTTATACTCCTCTTCCTCCTTCTCCTTCTCCTCCTCGTTCTCCTCTTTCTCGACTTTTTGCTCCTTATCCTGCTTTTCCTCATTTTCCTCCTCCTCCTATTCCTCCTCTTACTCATTTTTCTTCTCCTTTTCTTCCATCTCTTCCTCCTCCTTGTTCACCTTCTTCTCGACCGTTTCCTCCTTCTCCTCCTTATCCCTCGCCTTTTCCTTCTCCTTCTCCCCCTACTTATTTTCCTTGTCATTCTCTTACTCATCCTCCTTCTCTTTTTCCCTCCTTCTTTTTCTTTTCTTAATTTTTTCCCCATTCTTCTTCCTCTCCTCCTCAAATCCTCCATCCTACAGCGTTAGAGTTTCGCCAACAGATTACAGCAAGTAGCTGTTTATTATACAGGATAGTTGCCACACTTTTCTACCCTCATTTAGCTTTTTCTATTCCTTTTCATGCTTCTCTCTTCATCATTTTCTATTCTCTATCTTTCTTTATCCTCTACCTTCTATCCTTCTTAATCTTTTATTCCTTCTAATGCACCGTTCTTAATTATTTTCTATCTTCTATCCTTTCCTCTATCATCTATCCTTCTTTATCCTTATTTATTCTTTTTCATGCATCCTTCCTCATCATTTTCTAATCTCTATCGCTCTTTATCCTCCACATTCTATCCTTCTTAATCTTTTATTCCTTCTAATGCACCGTTCTTAATTATTTTCTATCTTCTATCCTCTCCTCTATCATCTATCCTTCTTTATCCTTATTTATTCTTTTTCATGCATCCTTCCTCATCATTTTCTAATCTCTATCGCTCTTTATCCTCCACATTCTATCCTTCTGAATCCTCTATTCCTTCTAATACACCGTTCTTAATCACTTTCTATCTTCTATCCTCTTCTCCATCATCTATCTTCTATCCTCCTTCATCCTTATTTATTCCTTTTCATGCATCCGTCCTCATCATTTTCTTCCCATATAAATCCTAGATCCTTGAAACGGAGAAGCGCTGAGTTATCATTGGTATCTCCCCATTTAAATAATATTTTGAAAGCGCTCTGCTTAATCAATCGTGGGCCAGTTACGTCACAGCTGTTGAACTCTATCTCTGTTCCATTTCTATTCTAATTTTTGACCCGAGTCAACGACCCTTCCAGGAATGTGACCCAGAATTTCGTAAAACAGATGTCAAAAATTAAGAAACATTTTGGGAAATGTCTTCAAACTTGAATTGAATGCTTAAGGGATTTATGATAATAATGATTGAACTGTATTACTATTTTTTACAAAACATTACTTTTCCCACTGTAGTCATACAAGTATTAATATGAATTATTATTGAAATAATAGTAAACAAGTTCATTTACTAACTTATATATTACTGTTTTGTAAAATGTATTGTACCTGCGCAATTATTGGGTTTTGGAAAAATAAATTCATCCATTACCAAACAGTAAAATAGCTAATAGTAACAGCTAAATAGGATTTGGTTGAATAACATTTTTATATTCCAGTCTTTATTGTTTGCTATCATATTAATTTCATATTTTTATTTTTGGCATCACTAGCATTTATAAGAAACTTATAAGAAAGAACTCAGTAAATACTGTATTGTAGTGAATTCAATAGTTAATAATTTTTATATTGAATAATATAAATAGTTCTTTCTTTTTCCCAACAACTTTTATAAACAATTATTCTTTTTTCTGAAAAGTTTAAAATGAATGAAAATCATTAAATCTCAGAAACATCAATCAACTTATAAATCTGTGATGTTTTCCATGATAAAAATATTACTTAATGAACAATCTAATATCAAAACTGACACTGTATTTCTATTTAAACTATAATTTTTACTTACTTTTACTGGAGATACTAGAGGGATGCATTCCACTTGATAAAGCTTCTCTTTAGAAGTGAAATGCATCCCTCCAGTATCTCCATTAAAAGTGAGTGAAAATCATATATTAAATAGAAATACAGTGTCAGTTTTGATATTAGATTGTAGCTAATAAAATTTTATTACTCACTTTTATTATTTTTCAGATTGTTAAAATTGTCAATTTCATTGTGTGAATTCTCAAGCTTTAACAATAAATTCAGTTCCTGGATTTCTTGTTCCATGACGAACTGCGTTGCTAATATTAACCTTTCATGTGAAATTTAACGACTTACATATTTGACTACAAGTCGTTAAATTTCACATGAAAGGTTAATATTAGCAACGCAGTTCGTCATGGAACAAGAAATCCAGGAATAAATTCAGCTTTAAATCATATTTATTTTTTTAAATTTATGTTCATGTGAAAGAAATCAATTCTATTCCTGTTGGCATTAGTGAAACAAGTAGGAAATACTGTAATGGACTCGGTAACCTTTTCACAACATGTAACTCACTTAAAACTTAAACAATCTAATATTAAAACTGACACTGTATTTCACTTTTATATAATATTTTACTCACATATATTGGAGATGTTTGAGGAATGCATTTCACTTCTGAAAAGAATCAGGCTGAAAAAGCATCTTTTCAGAAGTGAAATGCATTCTTCAAGCATCTCCAATATATGTGAGTGAAACATTATTTAAAAGTAAAATACAGTGTCAGTTTTAATATTAGATTGTTCATTAAGTACTTCGTCATGGAAAACATCACAGATTAAAATTTAAAACTTCATATTTGCGGAATAAAGCTGTAATTTGAATTTTTAGTGCACAGTGAGCAGTTCTATTTACAAGGTGTGTTGAGAAGCATGCAAACGAAATGTGCTTTATGAATTTTTCTGTAGAAATGATTCCGTAGGTTTGCAATATTCAAGAATGCTTTTAAGATTTATTTGAAGAGGAAAATTCATCGCTATTCATCGCTGCAATTCATATTGTTCATAGTTTAGAGCTGCCGCTACTGGTAATTTGTAGTTGATGTTTCAAGGTCATAGAAAAATTGCATTTTTAAGACCAGCTGCTTTGTGAAGCAGTAGAATATAGGCAAGGTTATTAAAAAGGTTATATAGGCAAGATTCTATTAACTTTGGAATATAGGTGCTTATAATCATCTAGGCAAATAGCTTGAAATGAACGCGAGTAATTTTCCTTCCATAGAAGTGTTGTGTAACGTTTTAACCATAAATTCATTATTTTGCAGTTACTAGCCGTGGAAAACGTAATGGGAAAACTAAATGAAAATTGTAAGCACTGTATAGTTGATGAAAATTTAGATATAATGATTGCTCAGGCAAGATTTCAATATATTGTTAGGAAATTAATGTTAGAAAAAACATTATTCTACGCTACTCATTATGTCAATTGCACTTCCGGTTTCATTGATAACACCTGCCGTACTGCAAACAGGTCATAGGTTGTAAGGAGAAGAAGAAAAAGGAGAAGAAGAAGATGAAAAAGAGACGAAGAGGATGATGCAGAAGAGAAGGGAAGAAAAAGGAGAAGCAATCAGAAAAAGCAAAAGGCAAAAAAAAGCAATCAGATGTTATGTTGAAACTGAGAAGATATCAGTCATGTTGAGAATATTTCAAGGCATATTGTTTTCTTACATTCCCATCTTTGTATACCAGACTATTCTCAATACTACTGATATTTTTTTTTTTTTTTTTTTTTTGTAGATTACGTCTTGGAGACTCCAGTTAAGGAGTATAAGACAAGTCAGATCAACAATATTATACACTTCTAACCACTAATAACAATATTCATAACCATAGAACCAGATTAGGCAGTAACTACCATTTACCTAGTGTCAACTTAGCCATAGCCAAGAAAAATCCCTTCTACCAAGGCATTACCTTTTTAATAAGGTCCCAGACAGAATAAAATCTATAAAGACAAGCAAGAATAAATTTAAAGGGGAAGTTGAAAAATATTTATTAAGTCATAGCTTTTACTCATTGAAGGAGTTATATCGTAAAGCTTAAATTTAAAGTTGATGATTATTTATTCAATTGAAGACTACATTATGTAAAGCCTAATATATTGTAATATGGCTGTTTTAATTTTAAGTGAGAATTACAAACACACATTAGGACTTTGTAATGATATTTTCATCTTTGACAACATATTTACTGTATGTATTACGTTATTTGTTGAATTTTGTTGTGCTAGTTTTAGCTATTTTAATTTTGACGATTGCCATAATTGTAATGTACAATTTCAATGCAAAAATAAAGCAATTTCAAATTTCAAGAAGTGAAAGAAGGATAAGAAAAAAGAGAATATTAAATTAAATTTACAAATAGATTATGACAGGCTCTATGAATGCCTGATAATCGAGCCCAAGCAAAAATCTGGGTAAATTGCGCCCATAAATAAGAATCCTTGTAAATCGCGCCAAGCTTAAATATTCTGTTCTAGTGTCTACCTGTCTACCTAGAGCGAGTGAGTCATGGGCCACTAGCATTACTTGACAGGCGTTTAATAAGGGTAATGGCCGTGAATAACCCCCCGGTTCATCCCTGACACAGTTTATTCTATTTTATTTATAACCTAACCTAACGTAATCTAACCTAACCTGACAGAAATCAGTTTATTTTCAATAAGTTTGAAAAAATGACGATGCTTTAAGCTGATTTTATTTGGTTTAATAATGCCACATGTGTATTTGCTTAGTTTAACTCATTTAAAGTGAGAGAACAACTAAAAGGAGAGGGGCGCAATTTACGCTATGTGCGGACTTACTGGGCGCGATCTACACTGGGCGTGATTTTCACTTGGTGCGATTCACAAGGCACCAGCTCTCTAAACTTCCAGATTCAATTGAATCGGACAACCTACTAGTTTGTATAAATTATTGACATACAATCGATAAACCTCAACAGTTCTGATTTGAAACAAAAATAGATATCATAGTGGTTGAAAACCTTTTATTCCCAGAACGGATACTATCACTTTTGCGGTGAATTGTCATTCAATTAGCATATAATTGGTGTGACCCATATCTGGGTCACAAGGCAAGGCGAGGAGCTTCCACTATCAAACCCACACAATGCCAATGAACTCCCACACGCGCAAGAGCTGCAATAATGTGACACAATCGCTTGACAACTGCATACTTTTGTCATTCTGATGACTGATGACTGCTTTCATTTTACATGTGTGATAAAATTTGACATTCTGAGCGACTTACTTGACTCTATTTTCCTTGTCCGGCCATAAGGGATTAATGTGTTTTAAAGTGAGTGACCTAAATATTCAACATTATATTTGTAGTTTATTGTCTTTTTTATTCGTTTTTTGTGTTTAATATTTCATGAAAGATTAGAGGCTAACTTATCGAAATCTAAAACCGCAATAATGATTTTGACTATTTTTTAATTTTACTCTTATAAATAAATCAAATTTCTAAAGAATTTAAATAAAAAGTTAATTTTAAAATTAAAAGTTTAATTTTACTCTTATAAATAAATTAAATTTCTAAAGAATTTAAATAAAAAGTTAAATTAAAATTAGTGAATGAGTTTAAACATGAGTGACCTTTCTATGCAACAGTATATTTGTAGTTTATTTTGTCTTTTCAACTTGTTTTTTGTGTTTAATATTCCATGAAAGATTAGAGGCTAACTTATAAAAAGCTAAAAATGCATTGATGATTTTTTATTATTTTTTCCTGGATTGTTTGTTCCATGACGATCTGCGTTGTTAATATTAACTTTTCATGTGAAATCTGAAGATGGATCTCATAGATTCGAAAGTACTCGGCCAGATTAAGTGAGTTATTATACTTATTCTTAACAAATATTTGACTGCAAGTCGTTAAATTTCACATGAAAAGTTAATATTATTTTTCATTTTGATCCTCATAAATAAATTAAATTTCTAAAGAATTTTAATTTTATTTAAAATACAATTACAATTTGAATTTGAGTTCAAATTTCTAAAGAATGAGAATGACTACATTTGAGCTCTTGATTACAATTAGTTGAATTGAAAATGCCTTGAAAGATCTCAAAAATATTTTAGATGGCCTTCAAGAAAAAGTGAATTACTCTATTCTTTGAATAATGTAAGATAATTTGAATGTACTTAAGAAAAATTTGACCCAAAAATACTTGATAAACCTGTACACCTAAATTGTTAAACCTGTACTAACAACATAATTACAATAAATCAATAAAATTAATTTAAAATTTTCTCAAAATAATATAAATTATGCGAGTAAAAATAAATCTACGAGTAGATTTTTTTCTGAGGATGAAGCCCACATAGGTCTGAGACCTGTGTGTGGGTAATGAGTTGGATGATGTTGATTGATGAGTTGGATCTACAGTTTCAGGTGGGTTCCGAACCACCGGGAAGTGATTTTTCCACATTGACTGATGTATCTGTAGCGTGCTACTGAATTTGATAATTCGAAATTAATAAATTATAGTCTATCATTTATTACGCAGTTTTTAATCTATTTAAATGCTATTTATTCATGTGGCAGTCAATAGTAATGTGGCTTCAGCATATTTTTAGCATTAAAAGGATATTTGGATGTTATTTTAAAATTTTGTTAAACAAGTTATTGTTGTTTTATTGCCATTGTGTTGCTAGTAAATTACAGGTTTATCTTGAATGCTTGAAAACCGTGACAGTTTTTATGTCTAAACTAGAATAACCATAAATTAATATTGACATAAAATAAATTCTAAAATTCTAAAGATGTGAACATTTAGCAGTTTACACTCCAATAATTTAATTCTGAAATCCCCCAAAATCACTCCCATTTAGTCATTTATGCTAGATTGAAATAACTAGAACTTGAATTTTTCGAAGGATGAAGCCCACATAGGTCTAAGTAATAAGTTTTATGATTGTTATTCATGCAACCTACAGGTTTAGATGGGTTCCGAACAGCGGGGAAGTGATTTTACAACAGAGATACGTATTTTTTTATGGCTAATCCAATCGGTTACCCTTACAAAGATGGCTCAGGAGTTCGTCGCTTTTCTTTATCTGACTGAATAGAAACCTGCTACGGACTACGGCTATCACTTCCCTTAAACAAATTAGCAATTACTTATAATGCTTATTATTATTTTATTATTATTATTATTATTAATTAAACATAAGCTATTATTTATAATGCAGTCTTTAAGCGATTTGATTACTACTTACTAATGTGGACTAAATTTTAGTATCTACTAAACTAAAAAGACTTCTCCAGATCCTTTCTGAAAAATCACCTTTATTCACCAAAATGATGAATAAATCACACACCATTCCTTCATCGCCTTTATTCCGCAGAAAAGTTTTAAATCTAGCGATGATTTCATCCTAGGAGCAGCTCACAAACAAACAGAAGGGCGACCTCATCCAAATTCATCTCTAAAACCGGTTTCAAACCAGGGTGCCCGTAAATGTGCATTACACATACTGTGGCCTTGTAATTCTAGCCTAGATAGCGGGCTTAAGTCATAACAGAGAGAAGAAATCGAGAAAGACGACGGAGAGACAAAAAAGATAAATAAAAGACAGAGAAGTAAGTTTTTCACTAGCCTAGATTTGGGCTCAAGTCACAACAGAGAGGAGAAGTAGAGAAAGACGACGGAGAGAGAAAAAAGATAAATAAAAAACAGAGAAGGGGAAGAGAAGTAATTTTTTCACTAGCCTAGATTTCGGGCTCAAGTCACAACAGAGAAAAAGAATAGAGAAAGTGAATGGAGCGAGAAAATGGAAGAAGATAGATTTAAAACAGAAATAGAATAGAAAGGATAGATTAGATAGATAGATAAAATGTATTTATTTCTTTTTTGTCTTTATTAAAGGATGGATAGAGAAAGAATAAGTGGCCAGGAAAAAGAAAGAAAATAGATAGAAAACAGAGGAAGAACGCAGATAAAAACATAGGAAGAGAAAAGAAGTAAGAAATTGTGAGAGAGGCCTTGAAGCTAAGTCTAAGTCACAACAGAAAGGATGAATAGAAAAAGAGAGAGAACATAACTTAGATAAAAAACAGAGGTAGACTATGGATAAAAAAATAGAGAGAGAGAAAAAAAGTGATGAATTGTGAGAGAGGCCTTCAATTCTATACTAGATTGCGGGCAGAACAGAAAGGATCAATAGATGAAGAAGATGGAAGAAATAGAAAGAATGGGGAGAATAAAAGAGAAAGAAGATGGATAAAAAACAAAGAACATGAATAAAAAACAGAGAAAGAGATGTGATAGCCGAGTGCCGTAGGCATGTTCAATCAGGGATAAGCTACGAAATTCATTGGCGCTCTTTGTAGGGTGACCGATTGAATTGGCCAGCAAAAGTCTGTTCTCTGCTGTAAAATCACTTCCTGGTGGTTCGGAACCCACCTAAAACTGAAGGTCCAACTCATCTATCACCATCATCCAATTCATTACCCACACACAGGTCTCAGACCTATGTGGGCTTCATCCTCGGAAAAAAAGAAGTGAGGAATTGTGAGTGAGTAAGCATTACCATGGCCATCAGAATATGAAAGCTAAGAATGACTATATTACAAAAGTATGTTTTATTTGCAGGAGAGTCAAAAGGTGTAATACGCCTTCCAGCCCACAACATAATTAGGTATTGCCACTCTCCTTGAAGCCTCCTAATAGAAAACTGATGATGTAATGTGTTTAAGAATGTTGTGCTCATGTTTTGGATCTTGGACACTGGAGTTAAAATAGTCAACGCCTTGTTTGCTCATTAATTTTTGTTAAATGAAAACCAATGGCGTAACTAGAGGGTCATAACGGTGGAGGGGGGATTGCGAAAGTAATTTCTCTGCTGTAAAATCACTTCTCCATGGTTCGAAACTCACCTAATACTGAAGGTCCAACTTATCAATCGCCATCATCCGATTCATTACCCACGCACAGGTCTCAGACCTATGTGGGCTTCATTCTCCGGGACAAAATTGGGAATTGGTGTAGTTATGAAGGGGGAGTGGGGGAGAAGAAAAGACTTTCTAACAATAATTCAAGACTATAATGTTTAGTTTATTCAAAAGGGGATTTGGGGTACTCCCCGGGGAAATTTTTGAAAAATAATTCATTTAAAACCACATTTTTAACGATTCTAGGCACAAATTAATCCATTCTAACATTATAACCCAAATTGTGTGTAAAAGATAGTAATTTTCATATAGGTTTTGCATCATTGTCAGTGGTAGATCTGAGGTCTTGTGCTAAAAAGATTATGTTGAGAAAATGAACCTTTTTAATTAAATTTATTAATTTCGAATTTCTTTGATTGCTATTAGTTTATACTGAAGACTTCCGCAATGGCGGATATTGACAACAGTATTGAATAGGTGATGGAAATCGTTGAGCAATTAAAGAAATTCGAAATTAATAAATTCTGTTTATGTATATTTGTCAGTTTATTGGGAAGTGATAGCCGCGAGCCGTAGCAGGTATCTGTTCAATCAGATAGATAAGCTGCGTTCTCGTAGGTCATGTTTGTAACGGTGACCGATTAGATTGGCCAGCAAAAAAGACACTGTTCTCTGCTGAAAATCACTTCCCGGTGGTTCGGAACCCACCTAAAACTGTAGGTCTAACTCATCAATCACCATCATCCAACTCATTACCCACGCACAGGTCTCAGACCTATGTGGGCTTCATCCTCCAAAAAAAAAAAAAAAAAAAAATTGTCAGACACTTGAAACTAATTTTTAATTAAATCAAATATTTGTTTCTTACAAATCTCTTGGCCTATATTTTACACTCTGGTTGTTCAAAAATGTCATTATAAACCAATATTGTGGAATATGTACTTGTATATACTTGTAATGTAATGTATGGCTCTTGTAATTGAAATATTTAATGTATTTATTGCGTAATCATTATTGTAGTGACGAAAGTAAAATCAAATTTCCATAAAATTAATAGATTTTGTTTTTTCTGTTCACAGACATAAAACCATTCCAACATGCCGATCAGCAGGTTAACCATCGTTAAATTCGCCGAATTGGTGAGTAGAACAACGCTTTTTTTAAATAAAAATAACCATTCAAGTAATAATGTACAATTATGCACAATAATCGACCCAATCTAAGTCTGAATCATTATAATAAAGTCTGAATCACCATTTCAAAATTACACATCAAATCCTTTCTTCAGCCTGTTGATTTTTTATATATTTTTTTAAATTATTTTATATTATTATTTTTATTTTGTTATTATTATTATTTTATTATATTTCCCCACTTCAGTGTAATTTTTTTTTGCTTATCTGAGAATTGCCGGGGACCTGCGAACCGCGGTCCATGCGGGTTTATAATAACACTTAAATATACAATATAAGTTCTAATTAACATAACATTTGTTAAATATAGCTTTTAATAAATATAATTAAGTTGTATGATTTGCTCAAGCTGTATAAATCATTATTCTACATTATGTAAAAAAGTCTGTCTCTTAACTCCCCCCTGGCCCCTACACACAAACGTATAGTCTTGTAGAGGGTTTCCTTACAAATTATTTTTTACCTGTGTATCATTTTGTAATTATTTTGGGAATAAAATAATTTTTGATTTTGATTTGATTTGAAAAGTTTCATAGTTCATTTAAAAATATAATACACTAATATTACATGAATATATATAATTATTAGTTCATTGAGTCAATCATTGAAATCTGTGATGTTTTCATGACGAAACACTTGAACAATCTAATATCAAAACTGATACTATATTTCTGTTCAATTTATGATTTTTACTCACTTATACTGGGATAATGTAATATATTTATATTGTACATTGATATATATATATACTGCAAGATGAGTGACTAGGGAATACGCTATGAAGCCACTTAAAATCGGGCAAACTTCATTGCGTTAATGGGAAAGAAGCATAAATAATTATATTCCTGGATTTCTTGTTCCATGACGAACTACGTTGTTAATATTAACTTTTTAAGTGAATTCAACGAATTGCAGTCATTTGACTGCAAGTCGTTGAATTCACTTAAAAAGTTAATATAAATAATTATGTTGGAAGATATTGCTAACTTTCCCCCCATAAGAATATGCATTGGCGTTGGCATTTGCCCAATTTTGTCTGACTTCACAGTTCCATAGACTTGAAGGTTAGAGTTACTCATCTTGTGGTATATCAATGATATCATATAGCCTAATCACTTATACTGAGGAGCCTCAGGCTGATGAAGCTTCTCCACAGAGGCAAAATGCATTCCTCAAGTTTAAGTGACTAAAAATCATAATTTAAATAGAAATACAGTGTCAGTTTTTATATTAGATTATATTGTGTATATTGATCTTACATTTGTTCTGAGAATGCTAAAAATTTGGATTGTTTATTCAAAGTAGATTACCGGTGTGTAATGATAGTAATATTTAAGATGAGATTTGGAAAGAAAACTAAGAGACAGCTCTAAGAGAAAACTAAATATCATTAAATATTTACAATGTTACATTTTTTTAATTTCTGAATTTTTAAATGTTCTAACTTACATGCAAAACTAACAAGCTCTGTGTATCCTTTTTGGCACGCAAGAATTTTGGGCCGTATTTATGAACGTTCCTTCAGTGTCTCTTGACTCGAAGGACTCTTGACTCGAGGTACTCTTGACTCCAGGGACTCTTCTTGACTCGAGGGACTCTTGGCTCGAGGAACTCTTGATTCGAGGAACTCTTGACTCGAGGGAATCTTGACTCGAGGGACTCTTGACTCGAAGGACTCTTGACTCGAGGTACTCTTGACTCCAGGGACTCTTGATTCGAGGAACTCTTGACTCGAGGAACTCTTGACTCGAGGGACTCTTGACTCGCGGGACTCTTGACTCGAGGGACTCTTGACGCGAGGGATTATTGACTTGAAGTGTAATGTATTTATGCACGAGTTTCAAGAGTCCCTCGAGTCAAGTATCCCTCGAGTCAGGAGTCCCTCGAGTCAGGAGTCTCTCGAGTCAAGAGCCATTCGAGTCAAGAGTCCCTCGAGTCAAGAGACCCTCGAGTCAAGAGTCCCTCGAGTCAAGAGACCCTCGAGTCAAGAGACCCTCGAGTCAAGAGACCCTCGAGTCAAGAGTCCATCGAGTAAAGAGACACTGAAGTGAAGTGAAGACATTTATAAACACGGGCCTTATAGCCTCATGAGCTAAAAGGAAATGATGGTACAAAAATAATTATCTTCCCCCACTGTCATTGCCCAATCAGCTATCAGCTAACAGACAAGCTAATTACCAAGTCAATACACGTTCCTTATAAACTTTCAATGATAAAATAGACATTAGTTGAATATGCAATAGCTTTGAAACTTTCAACTTTAAAATATTCCACTCAAGTACAATATATGCAATAAGTTGAACGTTGTGCTGGCTAATGTATTGCATGTCATTGTTGAAAGCGTTTCCGTTCTTCATTTTAATAATAAGTATGTCTCATATTTGAGCTGATGATGTAACTCGAAATGCATTCGCCTAGCCTGCACTGTGGACTAGAATAGAATACCGTAGTGATGTAGATGGCGATGCAAACATTGCAAACAATGCATACATGATCCGTAGGCTAAATATTCTCTTTTTTGAGAAATTTGTTGTCTTATTTGCAGAGGCGGATTTGAAGATTTTCCGTTCCTGGGCTATCCACAATTTGCCGCCCCTCCCCACCACATTTTATTATTTTGCAAAACAATGCATGATTATAGTTCATGTTCTATGAAGGACACAAGACACAAGTTACTTCAAAACCATTTCCTTCTTGACTGATTAGCCGCAAACAAATCAATGATGTCATCATAATTTATTTTTTTCTTCATGTTGGAAATTATTTTAGTTTTTGGAATAATTTGTTTATTTTTTACAAAAATTTGCCGCCCTCTGAATTCTGCCACCCTGGACTATGGCCCATTCAGCCCATATATAAATCCAGCCATGCTTATTTGGTGTTAAATGAATGCGTTCTCGTAAGTCCTGTTTGTAACGGTGACCGATTAGATTGGCCAGCAAAAAAGACAATGTTCTCTGCTGAAAATCACTTCCCGGTGGTTCGGAACCTACCTAAAACTGTAGGTCCAACTCATCAATCCCCATCATCCAACTCATTACCCACGCACAGGTCTCAGACCCATGTGGGCTTCATCCTCAAAAAAAAAAAAAAATTATGGTTAATTGAGTTAGTTACCTCGTAATTTATTAATAGTTGACCAAACGTAGTGAGGTCTCAACAGTTCTAAACTATATAATTAAAACTCATAAATCACCATCATCCAACTCATTACCCACGCACAGGTCTAAGACCTATGTGGGCTTCATCCTCAAAAAAAAAAAAATACATAAAAAATTGAAACTACTAAACGAAAGAGACGGAGCTAAGACTATAAAGTTCTTTCTTTGTAGATTACGTCTTGGAGACTCCAGTTAAGGAGTATAAGACAAGTCAGATTAACAAAGAGCTCATAATTATTATTTTACTACTCAACCGCTCGATATAAGCTTGAGCCCTTTAAAGAAATAATATATTATTTATAATACAAGAATCTGGTATCAAATTATCTATTAAACTGAAACAAAGAATGCCAGGTTCAAGAATAACCCCCCCCCTCAAGCAACAGTAAATCTGATTTATTATCGCCATTGACTTCCTACTACATCAAGTTTTTTATTGTTGGTGATGCCCACATGAGTCCGAGACTTGTGCGTGGGTAATGATAACACATAGATGCCAGACGGAGGAGCGGGATTCGAATCCACGACCGCTGAAACGACAGCAAGCTGAAGATGAGACGTCCCAACCAGTTGTTAGTACAAGTATTATTTATTCTAACTGGGAAATTATATTAACAATATTCTACGAGTTTGGTGTGATGGATCCAAGACAACTCTACTCTAAAGAAATAATCCAGAGAATACACAGGAACACAGCACACTTTGAAAACAGAAACCATAGTCACAATACAAGAAACAGGCACCTTCTTATTGCGAATGTAGCAAGGAAAGCCTTATACCAGAGACACTTCAACCATTTAGCTCCCAAATTGTACAACCTGCTTCCTGAAAACATCAAGAGCACAGCATCTGAAACAAGATTCAAATCTGCAGTCCACAAATGGATATTAAATACAGGAAGGCAAAACTTGGAAATAATTATCTCAAACAACATGTGAGCTCACTTACCTAATAATTCCGCACTAACCCCCCCCCCCCCCCCCCCTACTCTAGAACATGGGTAAACCATAGTTGAGTAGGGTAATTTCCAAAAATTATTTCTCAAAAATTGCAGTTTTATAGTTATTAGATTCCCATTTAGTTTGCTAATATATATTATATTGTTTTATAGTTTTAATTAATTATTGATTGATTGGAAATGTTTTTATTGTTATTTTTTCTAGATTTTGGCAATTGTCATCGCCTTCATTCACAACAACACATTTGAAGCATCGGGCACTTTCGAGCTGTATCTGCTGGCTGCCACATTCGGAGGATTTGCCATCATTGTGATTGGTGTATTTCTCGGCCACATTACCGGAAATCCTGTTAACAGGAGTGTGGTGAGTAATCTATAAACCCATTCAATATATAATCTTCTAAAAGAGACATAAATATCCTCGGGAGTCCAAAAAACATTCAAAATAAAAATAGATCACACAAACGTTTTGATCACATTTTACAAAAACCACAATTCTTCTAACCAAAAAACTGACATCGACGATCTAGGAACACGCCTCTGTAAACGGATCTCAAAGATTCGAAAGCGCTCGGCCTACAGAGTAAGTAAATTTTACTTATTCTTAATGAATAGTTGACTGCAAGTCGTTAAATTCACATAACAAGTTAATATTAACAACGCAGTTCGTCATGGAACAAGAAATCCAGGAATATAAAACTAGAATTATAAAAAAATGTTAAAAAATATCCTAGTGGTATCAATTGAATTTGGCAGTGGATTCGTAATCGTCCCGAGAAGCGCATGCGCAGATGAAGCTCGCTGATGCTGGATGCTGCCTGCTAGGCTAGGTTAAGTCTTAATATTCTCCAGGATAAAAACTTTAAAAAACACTTTTAATTAACTCACATTATGGCGTGACGGCCGTTTCACTCTGTTGTCAAGAGCAGTACACCTCAGGTGTACTGTGGGTCGTCTGATGATGCTCTTGACAACAGAGCGAAATGGCCGTCATGCCATAACGTGAGTTAATTTCCACTTAAAAGTGTTTTTTTTTTTTAGTTTTTATTACATATTAGTGGAAACAAGGTGGATCTTCAACATCATATTCTCCAGGATATTCACATCATGGGACTATTATCACCAGCCATTGCATTTCAAAGAGCTCTGTGTAATTTAACATAACCTATACTGACAAATATTTGTACTCTTGTAAACATTTAGAAATAGAGACAGTTTTGGGCTAAAAACCTGTAGTTTCTTCACAATAAGTTGTATTTTTACGGTATCAATAAATAATAAATAAATTTGTTCTTATACTTTTTATAACCTAAAATTTGAATTTTTTACTTGGAAATTTGTAAAGAAAGCAGTAGCTGGAGGAGCCTGTTGTATCTTTGATTGGTATTATAATGAATGAACAATGACAACATACAATGAACCATCATATTAGATTAGCATCCTGATGTATGAGAAGTCATATGGCATATGGCACACATACGGTATTGTATCTTCTTTTTTTCTCAAAATGACACCATGATTCCTTGTATTCCATGTATAATAAAGTCATAATGGTACTATAAAGATTTTCAACTAAAGACAATGATAGGGTGTTTGGTTCTTATAGAATGCATAGAATGTTTTATTAGAAATAATGCAAACAAGCTTTGAAAAATCCTTTGCAAAAAAAAAAGCTTTGAGATTGCTTTCAAATTAAATTTACAAGTAATCTGTAATTATTCTACCAATCTTCTAAAATTATTAATAAAAAACGTTTTCAAGAGAAAATTAGTAGTAAAATGGTAGTAATGTACAGTAGAAACAATTAGTCTGGGCGCACGGCCGTTTGGTAGTCAGCCATGGCGAGGGGAGTGTTTATCGCTCATTTCTAAAACCATGTGGCCCATGCGACGCTGCAGATTTCTTCAAGGCCAACTAGTCAACTTTTACAGGACGGCTAGTAGTGAAACCAGAGCCACGCGCCCAGACTAATTGTTTCTACTGTAATGGTGAATAATAGTACTGTTCAATTATCATGAAAATAATAAACCCATATTCAACCAATATTCTCTGGAATAACATATAGTATGCCTATAATAATTGATATGAGCATCTCCTTTTGAAAAGTAAGCAAGAGATACTCAATCTAATATCAGAACTCTGACACTGTCTTCCTTTTTAAATTATGATTTTCACTCACTTATACTGGAGATACTGGTGCATTTCACCTAACCTAACCTAACCTAACCTAAACAAAACATGACCCCTTGCAGCAGGCCGATGAAGTTTCTCTTTAGAAGTGAATGCATCCCTCCAGTAAAGTGAGTGAAAATCATAATTTAAATAGAAATACAGTCAGTTTTGATATTAGATCGTTCATCAAGTATTTCGTCATGGAAAACATCACAGAAGAAATACTTCTTGGATTTCTTGTTCCATAACGATCTGCGTTGTTGATATCAATTTGTTTTGTAAATTTAACGATATATTCACAATTTAAAACTGACAGCAAGTCTTTAAATTGACAACAAAAAGTTGAGAAGAAATACTCTTTTATGCACCTCTGATATATTGAGGTTTCAGCCAACACCTATGGCGGTGTTGATACATCCTAGTTGACAAATTGAATTAATTATATTATTATTATAATTGAATTAATTATTTTCTGTGTTAATTTTTATTATATTCATTTTATAGTACAATTCAAGAAATAGAATAATAGATTTATTTCGATTAAAAATGATTTTTATCCTTTCAGGACCTGTTCTTCTGCGTTGTTGGAGCTATCCTGTACATCCTGTCAGCCTACTTCAGCTACCAGCGATTCCAGGGATGGACTTACGACAAGGGGCACGCAAACTTGGGACTTACTAAGTCCGCTCTGTCCCTCATCCAAGGAATTGTGTTCATTGTTGACGGTTTCTTCACATTCAAACTTGAATAAGTCCCAGTCAAAAACATTTTCAACACCAAAAAGAATGTTTTTCAAAATTGGACAGCATTCCGTCCCAGTGGCGCTCGCCAGTAAACACCAGAAAGACTCTCAAGATTCTACAGAAGTACAAATTGTGATTAGTTAACTCACATATTAATTTATTATGAACAAAAAAGTGAAAACTGAATAAGCTTCAATCAAAACATTGAATATATGATCTTGAACGATTAAATAATATGTTTTTTAAACTAGATAAAAATTAATAGCAAAACTACATTTTATACAACATTTATAGCACGAACATTTAATCTTGAATGATGAAATAACAAGCATTTTTCCAATATTAGACAAACATTTGTAGAAAGTCTTTGAAAAGTATTTTTATAAGTGAAAAAGCTGTAAAGATACAGCAGAATTGTGAATACTTACATATTTATTTAAAAAGTAGCTTTTAATAAGTTCATCACATATCATTACATTGAAGCCAGTACTAAAAAAATGCATAAGAATTTATACATTAAAATATAAATAAAATACTAATGCCCGGTTTCTGAGTTGTTCATTAAGTTTAATGGATCATTAACCCATTGCTCCAGCATTGAGTTAATGGTTCATTGAGTTAATGAACAACTCAGAAACCGGGCATAAGTAGAGACTTATCTATAAGTAAGAAAAGATCAATCCTGGATTCTGGAACAATTGTAAAACATTATTATCAAATTCTTCTGTTCTTTTATGTAGTAGCGTGAATTTATTAAAAATTCTAAAAAAGAAGGAAAAATATTGCAATTTCTAAGGTAGAATTTTGGATTACTGTTTATATATAGAGTTGAAGCATTGTGTTTTTAAATGTTTTGAGTATTATCTTTAAAAGGCTCTAAGGATTGAGCTGAAATGTCTAAAAGTAAATTTTGATTCACTGTTTATATACGGTATATAGTTGAAACATATGTTTTAATGTTATTATCTGTACCTACTTCATAAGTTCCCACTAATGTAACACTATTAAAATTTTCTATGTTATATTAAATTACACTTGGAAAATTTTTGTATCACTTTTCGAAATCACAACTCACTTAAACGTTTTTTTATACATTTTAATATTATTGTTCGTTTCCAGAAGAGATTTTCTGCATTCCGCTGTGTGTGTGTGCAAAGAATCTCAAAATAAAAGTTCGGTATTTATTTAAATATCTTGTATTATTTTTGGAGTTATTCTTTTATAATTCTCCTATATGTTTCTTGTTTTATAGTAGTGTTTATGAAGATTACACTTTTCCTATCATTGGGTGGCATAAATAAAGTTGAGTACTCATACTTTTGACTCTGTGCTTGAGATTCTTGTTATTTAATGTGGTTCGGAACCCACCTAAAACTGTAGGTCCAACTCATAAATCACCATCATCCAACTCATTACCCACGCACAGGTCTCAGACCTATGTGGACTTCATCCTAAAAAAAAAATATTGAGTCAAAGCTGTTTCTCAAGCCTTTCGATCAGACTCCCGTCGACTCAACAGATCAACAGTCGACTCCAGTCACTCAACAGAGTCCACTTACTCAACTCATGATTGATTGGACTCCCATCGACTCAACAGATCAACAGTCGACTCCAGTCACTCAACAGAGTCCACTTACTCAACTCATGATTGATCGGACTCCCATCGATTCAACAGATCAATAGTTGACTCCAGTCACTCAACAGAGTCCACTTACTCAACTCATGATTGATCGGACTCCCATCGACTCAACAGATCAAAAGTTGACTCTAGTCACTCAACAAACAATTGTATATTTACACCACCAAATTGTCTCACATCATTACCCAGCACCCACGCATAAGATTCAGCATAGGCTTGGGCCCATAATATTCTGTAAAATATTTTATTGATTAATTTAATATTTTATGAAATAATGACTTTTCCAACTTTTATCACAAAACTTCTCACTGCCACAAAATTAGATGGCTCAAAGAAATGACAATGTATCAGAAAAACAACTGACTGCGGTGACAAGCCACATAACTGCTTGCCTTGTCAGACTTGTAGACTAGGCAACACGGTACGAGTAGTGTTGTCAATTCGTGCATTGAGGTTGGCGATTCTCTTCTATCAGCTGCTGGCATGGTCACATCTGACAACACTGCAATTTTTCAGAGCCGCCTAATTTTGTGGCGTGAATAGAATGATTGAACGAATGACTTTCTAGTGGTAATACACACATTCCGCTTTGGTGGATGTTTTGCTCTGTTGTATGAGCATCTTTAAACAATCATTGGCCATCTTATGAGCGATTAAATTAATTTTTCAAACAATATACAAGTCAAACATATTTTATTAAATATCCACGCCAAAAATCTTTTGGAAAAGATAAATATATAATATTATTTCTTTAAAAATATTTTACAGTGTGATAAGGGCCTTGATACAGACAGTTTCACGGTGCTTGGCGTCTCGATGGAGCATGCGCGCTGAGCGCTTTCTCCCACTACTGTACCTGCTGCCTCGCAGTACAGTCAAGTTCAAATATTCCCTAAGTCCGCTAACGCTAAAACGTTCAGCAGAGAGTGTATTTGACGCGACTGTACTTCACGGCTGGGGGGGAAGCGTGGTGGGAAAGACTTTCTGTCTCTCTCGCACTGCCTCCCCTGCCACCAGCGAGACGCCATGCACTTTGAAACGGTCTGTACCATGTAAATCATCACTAAAGGCTTCTTTTACACACAACTGGCATCATTCTTCTTATTCATTTACCCAACATAATTTCATTGAATCATAAATGATTTTAAAACGTGTGACGCGCTCCATGTGGTACAATGTCTTTACAGCCTGGTAGACGAAAAGTTGAGTGACTGAAGTTGACTGTTGATCTGTTGAGTCGACGGGAGTCCGATAGGAAGGCGTGAGAAACAGCTGTGATTGACTCAATTCTTATTCACATCAAATAACAAGAATCCCAAGCGCCAAGTCAAAAATATGAGATACTCTGCTGACTCAGCTATATTGATACCACCCAATATCTCGATCTATATTGAACGTCTAAAAGAGTGCTTGAACAGTGGAGCATCAATACTCAATGATAATTATAGATCGAATCCAAACAGAATGTGTGTGTGAATGTGAATAATCTACTAGTAGTATATATATCAATGGGACACACACTCAAGATGTAAAGCTTCATCTCCAGCATGTTTCCACTTTCGTAATGTTAGGTTAGGTTATCAGCCTGATATCTCATGGAACAGCTTAAGAATCAAGATGGCTAGTTTTAGGAAATTATTTGTTAACTTCCAATTTATTATTATTGAAAGCACAATCAAGTAAAGATAAAACAGGCACAGCCCACTACTGCTTTCTTTACAAATTTCCAATTTAAAAGTACAAATTTTAGGTTATGTTCAAGTTCAACTAGAAATTTCACAAGTAGGCTACCATATATAAGGAATAAGGCTTGTTATTATTTTGTAATCATTTATAGATTATAAATATAATCTGTTTCTAACTATAGGACTTGTTCTGTCAATAGCAGGTTTTATAAAATTAATCGAATATTATTCTACCATATTATATCATTCATTATAAAGTATATTTCGAAAGCAAATTGACTTTATATAGAGTATGTGACCCAGTCCGCTGTCCATTTAGCCCAAATCTGCATACCAGGAAACCGAGGCTTCAGAGGTTGAAAAATGACAAATATATAAATTTCATCAATTTATTATCGTACAACAAAAACACAATGTCAGTTTTCGCCAATACTTTTTAGCATACACGCGTTTACTTCTAAGACTTACAACAGAATATACTATCGCAATCAGAAAATATACTATGTAATCGTAATTGATAGTTATAATATACATAATTATGTAAATACAGTATTTACATTCACAAAATAGCTGAGTCTCTTTCGAATCAAATTTACAAGCATTGCTATTATTTATATTTAGGATAGAAGTAAGGTTTCGTTACATATGTATATTGTATTGTTGAGATGGTAATATATATATACTGTTCAGATGAGAAAAATATATTTGAGCAAAACTTAATTTATCGCACCAATTTATATTCAATAGAAGTAAGAAAATTATCAAGTAAAAAATATATTTTTGAAACAAAATAAGCCGATAGATGGATTGGAATTTCTGATTTACAAAAAACATTTGGAAATTAAATAATTTCAATTTTTAATTTTTATTTTTATTACAAATGACACAAAAGCACATTATCAATTACTTTTAAATAAAATTAAATCCTTGATTGAGAAATCAAACTGATAATAATTCTAAGTGTAATGGGAAGTACTCTATGACGAAGATAAATCAAATGAGATCATTATCTTGGATTGTACTAGGCATAGACTTAAATTAATTACATTTAAATTAAATACAGGAAACAGAATGATTAGAGTTTAATAAATGTTCCGTATTTTACATACGGCTTTTTAAAGCCAACAAACTTAATGACTTCAAGTCAATATGAATTCTTGGGAGGATTATTTACTATCACCCACGTTGGTAAAGTTTTGATTCAAACTTTGTAAATAATATTAATAAATTGCGAGTTTTGATATCTTCAATACAATAATGAACTTTATAGGCTTATGAGAATCCAGTTCAGTTAAAAGCCTGCGATTAATGTTTAAATGTCCAATAGATTTATAAACCTGCATAATAATAAATATTGATTTGAAAAGAAAATGTATGAAAATGTGTGTTTTAAAGGAGAGTTTTACATGTTTCGAGAAATATGAATATTACTTAAGAAATCATTGAGGGTGATAAAAAAATGAAGAACTAAATAAGGCTGAATGATGACAGAAATGATAGTCATGACTACTGATAAAATTAAAATAAATGGAAAAATAATTGAAGATTGACTACTGATAAAATTCAGTAGATAAAAATCAGTAGTCATGACTACTGATAAAATTAAAATAAATGGAAAAATAATTGAAGATTGAATTTTTTCTAGAAGAAAACAAAATGTACAGAAACTGAAAATTTGTTTAATTTATTATTTAATTATTGAGATAAAAATACAATGAATACCAAGATGCAATAGACACGTCAAAAACTGATCTTATTGCAAATTTCGACTTGGCTACATTTTCCAGAACTAGGGGAGGAATATATTGCAGATTGTACAGAGACTAAACATTCAGGAGAATTTAATTAACAATAGATTCTATCATGGTAGACAACTCAGTAGCATTAAAAACCATTTGCAAGGGTAGAATATCTTAGCACAGCCGAGACTGGATTATAACTATTATTATAATAAAGTATATGCGTATGGCTTTCATTGGTGGGGAGACCCTTACGGGTAGTTCCACCTCGCCGCTTGAGCCATGTTATTGGAAACATGCATGGTGGGACTACAATTTTAGGTGGGTTCCGAACAACCGGGAAGTGATTTTACAGCAGAAAAGTATTTTTTGCTGGACAATCCAGTCCGTTACCCTTACAGGAGGACCCAGGACAGCGTTGCTTATCTAATCTGATTGAACAGATACCTGCTACGGCTCACGGCTATCACTTCCCTAAATTATTATTATAAAGATTATTAGAGATCCGGAAATCTAGAAAATAAGATATGTATTTTAATGGAAGAGTGGTTTGCGCTACAAAATTTACACTAGCATCTTACTATTCAATCTGGTTTTTTTAAATATATTTTTATACTAATTTAATTCTACATACAGTCCATTTAATTCGTGTTCAATGGAACCAGAAGTACCTCAAATTACGTAAAACTCAGACTACACGGAAAACCTCGTAAAAAATTGGATTTCAATTGAAACGCCATTGTTGAAGTATAACTAAAGAAATATGCTTTTATTTATTTATTTATTTATTCATTGTGACAAATTTACAACAAGTGTGAAGGTGCAACAGACTTATGAGAAGGTAAGAAGGCATTAAAATATAACTCAAAAATAATTTTATTTTTACTTTAAAAATTGATTTTGAAACTGAATTTTACTTAAAAAACTCAAATTTGGTAGTTCGGACTTAACGGATTTTCGGACTACTGACTCTCGAATTATCGGGACTACTATATTCAGTGCAATGGGATCGAAAAACTTGATATTAGTGGAACAATTTTTCTTAAAAATAAAAAATTTGGAGGTCAACTATGTTTTCCTTAACATGGCTCTAATGGTGGGGTGGAATTATCAGTAGAGTTTCTCCCCACCAATAAAAGCCATATGCTTTTTATTATTATTATTATTATCATCATACATTATAATATTATTTTCGTATTATATTAACGTTTATTATAATATATTATTTTTGGAAGCTCAACATTATCAGCCCAATCTAGCAGAACTTGTTTCATGAGACGCAGTCACATGAGTTCAATGTTCAAGAACTTCGCTTTTCTCAATTTTAGTTTCTGTACAATCATTTGACATTGATGCATATTTGAACTTCATAAATGAGTAAAACGAAACAAACCATAACAATCTTTAGAACGATGATAGCAAAAATTAATATTCAAGAATAGATCTGAGCATAGACATGAAACTTCCTAAAATATTGCTTTTCACAAAGGAAATATACAGTTATCAAGTAATTATATCACGAACAATGCTTGTTGAGAAAATATAAATTAAGTTCTCTAAAGACGAAAGAAATCGACAAATAATATACAGAGGGAAGACAATGAAAAAGCATAAAATAAATTTTCAAAACAATGAAGTAAAATGAAATATACATTTTTAAAATAATCAAATATGTTATTCAACTTTATTATGTAGGGTATTCTAGGTATCAGTAGAATTTCAATAAGTTGTGGAATGTTATTTATATATTTTTTTAATTAACTTTCTATTACTCACTGCATTAATTTATCAAGGATTTTAATGAGATAAGATACGTATTAAAAAATAAATATTGCATGGTGTTTCGTTTACAAATTGTTGAAGGTCAGTCTAGACGAAGAAACTTTAGATCGCTCTCATAGAGCAATATAGAAATTTGCTAGACCTGTGCATATATACGCATGCAGAGTAGTCTAGATTGCTCTAAGAGAGCTCTCTATCATAACGTGTCTAGGTTTGGATAGGCCTTTAAGAACCAGTCAATTACAACAGAGTAATACAGTCTTCCTTCAGCGTATTAGTAGACTATTTTTATTGTTTTTCAAATTGATATTTCGTGTAAAACAGTAATAAATAATACTCCGCAAATAGAAGCAAGGGTGCGCTTACTGCGCAACATGAATGAATTGGACCTCACCTCGCTTCCATTTGTACTCTTCTATTGAATTCTGTTTCACAAAAAGTCACGCTACGTCCCTAGGTTTTCCTGTTCTAAATTTTACATTATTTCATACAGAAGAGCACCGAGTAATATATGTGGCAAACTGTAACTGTAATATTTATATGGCACCGAGCTCATATTCTATTTTCCAGAGTTAGGTAACAAATTTTTGATCATGAATCTAGAAAAATATGTTCTGTTTAAATACGAAGATTAAGAAAACGGGATGGAGAAGCTAATATATTATATGAGATAGGCCAAGTCTAATTACAGGCTGCAAAGCAATGCTGTACCACTATAAAACTATAGTAATGTTACTGTAGTATTCATATAACTTGGCAGCGTGTAGCAGATGGAACATGCTACATCTGAACCCAGCATACTGCTGCCAAGTTATATGAAAACTACAGTATAATAGTTTGATGTTATAGGTCCATATTAATTTTTAACTTGATATTTAAACATAAATTATTGTTGAAAATACTTTTCTAGTGAATTTTTCATAATATATAATAATATGCTAGTGAAAACATAAGTGAATGCGTATGGCTTTTATTGGTGGAGAGACTCTTACGGATAGTTCCAACTCGCCGTTTGAGCCATGTTATTGGAAACACGGTGGACCTACAATTTTAGGTGGGTTTCGAACCACCGGGAAGTGATTTTATGGCCGAGAACATGGTCTTTTTTGCTGGCCAATCCAATCGGTCACCCTTACAGAGAGGGCCCAGGAGAGCGTTGCTTATCAAATCTGAATGAACAGATACCAGCTACGGCTCACGGCTGTCACTTCCCTTGGTGACAATAAAGGACGATATAAAATTATTCAGGTACGACCTGAAAATTGGGTTAATACCAGCCAGGTTAATCGAAATTAATTTAATTTTTTAAATTTAAATTTTATCAAGTCGTGAAATAAAAACTTATTGCACTTTCAGTGTTAATTTTTCGCCCCCCCCCCCATGAGTCTGAAACTTGTGCGTGGTTAATGAGGTGGATGATTATGCGAAATAGGCCGGGCTGAACTAAGGGAATCGAACCCGAGACCGCAGGAGTAGCAGTCAGTCGGAGATAAGTCCCCAATCGATAACACACCACAGCGGATGCCTAATAGGTTGCAAATTGTATACTAACAATATTATTAAATATTATATTATTTTCTCAAATGTTGTTAAATTTCTACTACTAATGATTAGGCTGTATACGTCTACTGTAATAAATAATAATTCAGGACTATAATAATACGGTTTCTATCATACAAACTCTTTATTTGTCACTAGCATATGAAAATTAATTTATTCTATTTCCATAACTTCAAAAATTGAATAAACAGATTTAAAAACTAATATACAAATTGATGTTGTCAATTCTTATAATTATTTACATCAATTTTTAGCTGTTGCTTATGAATTTGATTGAATTACTGCTGTATTCCTATTTAATTTAATAATTCACTTCCCTGAAAGAGCTTGTTCTTCATTATTTCGAGGAATCTTCTTCAATGAATTTATTATATTAATAAATATTATTCATTTTATGTATTGTTCTTTCGTATTTTGCTGTGATTTGAATGGTTCTGTGAAGGGGAAGGAATATTATATAAATAAATTACTTGGAAAAAAAATAAATACAGAGTAGATGGTTTATGATAAATAGTAACTTTCTGGTTACTTCAACACGAAATCAACCCAATATTATAATAGATAAACAATTTTTAATGATGTTTCATACAGATATAGTTTCACCTTGTTAGGAAAACATATCCGTGAAAAATTGGCGAGATAAATAATACGAAGGAGATAGATTCAATAACAAATTATGGTTCTTGGGGTAATTATATGCCGAATTAAATAATTGGGCTAATAATGAAAATAATGAATAGCCATAATTAAATCTAGTAAATAATGAACACTGCCGAAATATACTGGAATAATTTATAGAGTAATAATTGACAATAAACAAACAAGTATTAAAAAAATTGATTTCTTGAAATTGAATTGAAAAAATATTCAATTGATTGTGTGAGGCTGTCTGACAGCTGAAAAACTATATGGGAAGATAAAAAGTTCAAAATTAACAACACTGTATTTACAGAAAAATGATGATGCGAATGCTCTTTTTCTATAAAAAAGAAATAATTGAGAAAATATGACATAAAAAGGAATAAAAGTGAACTAATATAGATTTATCAACACACTAATAAGTGAAATACTTGATGGAATTTTGGGTGTAATCTGGATAACTCATTTTATACCCTTAATATGCAATATTGTTAATAATATCATTTCATGTTTACATAAAATGATATTTTGAGAAACATTTTTAGAAATTTTACTGAGAATCTTTGTTATTTGTTTGTGGTGAGTAAATAAATTAATATATAGAAATAAAATATGGATTAGACGACTATGCAAGTATTATGCAAGATATTTTTTAGCGTAATGAAATGGCACGTTTGTGATTATGTGAAAATAGATAAATATTGGACTAAAATTTAAAATAACTGAATATTGAATAGAAAATATAGATATTGAAACAATTACTTACAAAAATTGAATGATTAACTTGAATTCTAATCTGGTATATACTGGCATTTCAGACTATTTACATATTTCACTTGATAGTGATTCATGTAAAACATTAACAAGAAAATAGATGAGTATTGAAGTAGACTAATATTTAAAATAATTGAATATTGAATAGAAAATTATTGATATTGAACCAACCACATGAAGAAATTAATAATTTACTTGAATTTTTTTCTGGTATATACTGAAATTTCAGAGTACTGTATTTAAATATTTCTCTAAAGAGTAAAGAGAAATTCATGATTAATTATAGTAGACTTAATATCGTTTTTTTCTGCTATCAGTGAATAAATTAATAATGATGTGCTTACAAATAATTCAAAACATTGGGAATAATCATAAATAATTGATAATTGATTAATGTCACGCTGATACCCGAATTATACAACACGTAAAATACATTTCAATAAGTTAGAATGCTTGATTTTAAATTAAAATTGCAAAAAACTATCAATATACAGTCTTAATTTATGAAAATATACTCACTATAAACATGATTTGGTGTTGAAAAAAAATATATTTTGTACTTAAATTATGAATGATAATTAAAGTGGATAATTCCAAAATTGTTGGTCTAGACTTTGTATTATTTCAGAGAAGTAGTTGAATGTGTATTGAAATTAAAAATTACAAGAAAGTGAAACAACTGACTGTACATGACAATAACTGAATGAATAAGAATAATAATGATGAACGTCATCACAATAAGAAAATTTGTCATCATTCCTGAAAGCTTTCTTTGAACCATATTATAAAAACTAGCGTCATATCTGAGATTGATTATATTTTTCTAGTTTATTACCAAGAAACTGAAACTTTTTATTTTTAAATGTTTCCAAAGTTTTTAGTTTGTAATTTTCTTGTTTGTTTTACGAAGTTGAGACGGATAACTTCAATATTATAGATAAGTTTCCAAATATCACTTTTATCAAACGCAGTTTTCAAATTTTTTAGTTTTTGTTTCAAGAAATTGAGATTTTCAACTCCATTTTTTAATAGACAAGTTCAAATATCAAGTTTTATCGACTGTACGAATCAATTACAAAAATAAATAAAAGAACTTTTCCTTCGAAATTCAAAAACACAAGTCAAAATAAACTTAATACAGTATTGAAACCTAAGTATTTTACACTGTGGAGCAGTGTATGACCCTGTATATGTAAGACATGAAGCTTATGTGGAGGAATTCTATGTTTAATTAAATTAATTTGGCTGCATTCGCTTAAAAAATACAGGATAAGTTATTATTAACGCCCTAATAAAACAACCTTACACTAAAATCTATTTTACAAATTACAAGAATGGTGTTTGTTTCATTTCTACATTATCTGTTTTATAAACTATTAGTGAAAATATTTACGATTGTAGCGACCTAGCTTATCGGCTGTCAGACTTCGAAAATTTTATCAGCCATTTTTTCGTCTGCTCTCCGTTCAACCCTGTAAAAACAAAAATATTAATGAAATTTACAATTTATTAACAAAATTGGGAATAATTAGTGAGAAGTACAGTTGATAAATACGGTTACAGAAGCATGGAGTTCAATGAAAAAGGATGCGGTAATGAAAATCAGCTGTTCTTTCTGTAAACAGATGTTTACCGGCTCGATTCATCAATGCTCAGTAGTGGTGAATATGTACGAGTATGACGAAAATACAAAAATAATAGTATACACAAGTCGGCGGGCCGCTTAGCGCAGTTGGTTGGGGCGTTGCAACTTCAGCTTGCTGTCGTTTAAGTGGTCGTGGGTTCGAATCCCGCTCCACCGTCAGGCATTTATATGTAATCATTCACCTCATTACCCACGCACAAGTCTCGGACTCATGTGGACATCATCAACAATAAAAGTCATATATTATAATCTTATACAACTAACTTATCAATGAAATAAAATGAAACAACGTCTAAGTTTAGTTTATTTGAGGAATTCCATAAAAAAAGGCTTCGTCTCCATGGAGAGGACTAAAACAACACCAAACTTGTATTAAAGCTAACCACGAGGCTTCCTTTTCTCAAGGGATACTTGAAAACCTTGAGAAAAGGCTAAGAAAGCAGCCTGTAGTTGTGAGCCTACTTTAAGGCTTCCTCAACTTAAGGGAAGATTTAAATGTCGTTTCCCAAGATTTTTCAAGTCTCCCTTGAGTTATATAGGTTCATACATACAGGACCAAGTATCACTCCTTCCCTTGAGAGGGATTTTCAAAGGTACCTTGAGTTGAGGAAGCTTCAAGGTAGGTAGGGCCTAAGGGCCGTATTTATGAACGTTCCTTCAGTTTATCTTGAGTCGAGGGACTCTTGAAATGTAAAGTGGTTCGGAACCCACCTAAAACTGTAGGCCCAACTCATCAATCCAATTCATTACCCATGCACAGGTCTCAGACCTATGAGGGATTTATCCTCCAAAAAAAGGGCATATATAGGCATTTCAATAGTCACTCTACTCAAGAGATACTGAAAGAATGTTCGTAAGTAAGGCTCTAAGTAAGGCCCTAAGTGAGGTTCTAAGTAAGGCCCTAAGTAAGGCTCTAGCCATTGAGAAAGGGCTTTTAAGTTTCAAGAGTCTCAAGATAAGTTCAAGAATACAGGCCTCAGACCCGTATTAGTAAGAAAGAAATGGCAAACCTATACAAAGCAAGTAGAAAGCAAGAGACCAAACACAAATATAATGTATATTAAGTTACTCTGTACTTAATAATAATAATAAATTTTTTTATTTCCCGCAAATCTTTTACATTATTACATAATTCAGATATATAATAAAGTTTACATAATACAGTACAAAAGAATACAACACATTACTTTGCATTTAGTTTGATCGGGATTTAAAATGGCGTGACAAGTCTTAACTACAAAGTACATAATTTGTTATTAATTGAAGTGGTTGAGACATCAGTTACTATGCCTACATTTTTCCACACCACAAGTATGCTGTGGTGGTTTGGGGTGGCTCAACCCACGCCAAAACAGTTTTCAAATTACAAAAGCGTGTGGTGTGGACGCTTCTTGGGAAAGTATTCTTGGTAAAGTCTTGGGACGCTTCAGGTGAGTATTTATACTGTCTAGTGCACCTCTAAGCTACTTCCTACGTTCAAGCCATAAATCGATCCAGATTAAAATGACTGTATTTGCGCAAATTTACAATGTATATGCATAATTACAGTATTATTAAGATGAGCAACTCTCAGATCCAATAGTTATAGTTACAATAATTTTGGACAAGTTAACTAAATTGTTAAAATAAAATTAGAAATAAAAATAAATTATTCATGCAATAGGTTATAAAAAAGAGAGCTTGGATCTGAGAGATGAATTACACAAAATGGCGAAGTCTTAGCCATTAAGGGCCATTCTTGCAATTAACCTGCTTAACATGTCCTAATATTTTACATTGATATGGATGAAATTGACTAATACGGTTTACCTAAGTGGGGGTGAATCAATTAATAATAATAATCTTTATTTCCGAAAATACAAACAAGCAAAAAAAAAACAATACACAGGAAAAAAATTATACACGATAAAAAATAATAATAATAATTATAAAACAATCAATTATCATTAGGAGAGAAACCAAGAAGTTACAAGGAAAAAAATACTTAGTTCAACTTAACTATCATGCACAAGAAATAAAATGTTACAAAAAAAAATATCTGCAGAAATAATACTGTACGCAAATAATTTCATTGTGATTTTATCACAATAAATAAATAAATGTCCGCATACAGGAGCATCATAGGATCCAACAAAGATGCCATGAATTGATGTAATAAAAAAAAAAATGAATAACAGAATTAAAAGACTTGGAGGAAACATAGAATAATAATAGTACAAAAATGTAGGAGTAGAAACAATAAGGACTAAAAATATACCATTAATTCAATAGAATTGATAACTTGAAGCATTGAAAGCGAATTAAAAGCTGATAGAAAGTTTAAAAGAACTTTCAAATCATAAAGAAAATTCAAATGATATACTTAAAAAATGAAAAACAAAATGTATTGAAACAAAAAATCAAAGAATTAAAATAATAAATAGATGAATTAAAAGAATCATGATTATTGATCATGCAGTGATATATAGAAAACATAAATGAACAATTTATCCACATGGTACTGGCGTGAGGGGGGGGGGAAGGCTATCATGTTATTTGTATTCGATTTAGATAGGTTTAGAATGAGAATAATTAAAATTATTCAACTCACATAGCGGTGGTGGGGACTACATGAACCGCTGTCGCTTCGGGTGTGTGGGCGAGTCCATGTTGACGTCATGTGTGCAGTGTGGCGGTGAGGAAGAGGGGGGTCTTAGTAGGGAGCCATGATGTTTGCCCGCCAGCGACGACGAGTGGCGCGCAAATTCGCCCGCCATAAATGTGTTCAACTCCACCGAACGCTGTCGTTTTAGGCCGCAACCAACTGTTTAACAAAAAAAAAAAAACATTAAAATTGAATACTTTTTCAACAGAAGGGAAGTGATAGCCGTGAGCCGTAGCAGGTATCTCTTCAAACAGATTAGATAAGCAACTCTCCTGGGCCCTCTTTGTAAGGGTGGCCAATTAAATTGGCCAGCAAAAAATACTCTGTTCTCTGCTGTAATCACTTCCCGATGGTTCGGAACTCACATAAAACTGTAGGTAGGCTACAACTCATTGATCACCATCATCAACAGGATGTCAACTTAATGTATGCATATAATTGTAGCTGTCAATTACAACAAGACTAGGCTGAGTAATAAACAACGTTTTTTATCATATTGTGTAATTATACATTACCCAAGCACAGGTCTCATACTTATGTGGGCTTCATCCTTCACGTAAATAAATAAATATATTGTTTTTTATAAGCCAATTGTTGTTTGACCCAAGTGGGCATCCTTTAAAAAAAATAATAATAGATTGCTTTTTATACACAAATTGGATGAGTTCATGGGAGCCTTACCGTTTACCGGTAAATTACCAGATACTAAGGCGTTCATGAATTTTAATAGACGCTCAAGTTTCCGGTCATTTACCATTTGCCGGTAAACGGTAAGGCTCCCATGAACTCAACCATTAACTTAATGTATGCATATAATTGTAGCTGTCAATTACAACAAGACTAGGCTGAGTAATAAACAACGTTTTTTATCATACTGCGTAATTAAAATACTTTAAATAGTAGAGCATTTTAGCTGAAAAGATGGTTTTTTGAGGTCAACTAATGCAACGTCATTTACAATGATCGAGTTTATGTTATTTACGAACAATACTTTTAATACCGGGTCATTCCAAGTCACTTCAACAAACTCTTTTCCTTCACCATTTTGAAGAAATTTGGTCAACTAGTGTTGAGAATGGGCCGGGGATCCATTCGCAAAGTCGAGCCAAATTACTGCTGAGACAATTTTTTGACATACTGCACGATAAACAGTTTTTTTGTCTAAATAACCCGTAAAATCGTGCCTTTAATACAGAATAGTAGCTCTTTCAATAATTTAAACAATTTTATATTATACTGCACGAAAGCAGCTGTTTTTATTTGTCTAAATAGTTCGTAAAATAGCACTAGAGGGGCGGATACACAAGCCGTAAAATATCGTTTTATTTCAGAATGACGCTTATTTCAGAATAAAGCGATATTTTACGGCTTGAGTACACACCCCTCTAGTGCTATTTTACGGACTATTTAGACAAAAAAACGGCTGTTTTTCGTGCAGTATAATAAAAAATTGTTTAAATTATTGAAAGAGCTATTATTCAGCATTAAAGGCACGATTTGACGGGTCATTTAGACAAAAAAACACTGTTTATCGTGCAGAATGATGAAAAATTATTTAATTATTGAAAGAGCAATTAAACACTTACCTGGCAACGATAGGGCTTCCTTGAACATGTGCAAGTTATCGTCTAATGTGTTATTGCTATTCGCTTCGCTGAAATGATGGTGGAGATCTGTACCGGACTGATGAATGCTCGGAGAATGACGTTCGGCTACAAGAAGTAGGGGACGAGGCGTTGATCTAAAAATAAATAAAAAACAATGACTCAATTTACAAAAAAAAAAAATAGTTCACCAAGTTACAAAATGATTACAATGGTCGAGTTCCTGAGAGCCTTAATTTTTGGTGGGTTCCGAGCCACCGGGAAGTGATTATACAGCATAGAACGGAGTCTTTTTTGCTGTAAAAATCACTTATAGGTGGTTCTGATGAACAATAGATAGTTATTGCTACCGGTGGCGTCTGATTGGCCAATAGAAATTTATAGACGTTGAAAAAATTGAATTTACCAATCAGAAGCTACCGGTAACAGTTACCGGTTACTGGTAAGCTCCCATGAACACAACAAATAACTCACTCTTCAATATTTTTGTAAATACAGTGGAGAAGAACAAAATTCATTATAAGATTACTGTTGAAGACACCTATGATGGAATCTAAGTGGATAATTTTAAAATAATTGAAAATTGTAAGTTTCTACAAAATTTGTTGTAATTATGAACAATTCTGATAAAAACAATTGTAGTAAATGCGTATGGCTTTGGTGGGGAGACCCTTACAGGTAGTTCCCCAGTTTGAGTCATGTTATTGGAAGCATGGTAGACCTATAATTCTAGGTGGGTTCCGAACCACCGGGAAGTAATTTAGACAACAGAGAACATAGGATCTTTGCAGTAGAATACACTTCCCGGGGGTTCTGATAAACAATAGAGTTACTAACAGTGGTGCAGTGAACAGTGGATCATCCAATAAAATAACCACCATCGCAAAATTAAACACATGTTGTGGAATTGTGTATAAAAGATTGGATCGGCGTGAATACCACCATTTGATAGCATGTGTTTCATTTTGCGATGGTTGATTATCCGCAAGTATTGAATGCTCTACTATGCCACCACCCTAGCTCATTCCAATGATTGAAATTTTATTAAACATTGAAATTTTATTGAACAATTTCCTTGACTTTTTCAACTTTAACGTGTTGTGTGTGTTTGCAGGGTGCTAGGGCTGCCAGCCGACTGTATTATTTAAAATGAAACAGTAGAGTAAACAGCACAGCTATTAAAAAACATGACATAAGCTTTATTCATAATTATCGATTTAATCAAAACTATTAACAATTAAGTTATTATGTTGTTACTTTTTACTATTTTTCAAGTTTTTTATTTTTATCTTTTATCTGTGTTAATTTATACCGTTAGTTATTTTTTAATTGTACCAAGGAAGCTGCTATTGGGGGTATGTATACATGTATGCTTCCATCTGTGTTTTGTATTAAACAAATAAATTATAAACTTTTCCATTTTCCTTGCTGATAAAGCTCACATGAGTCTGAGACTTGTGCGCAGGTGATGATAGAATGAGAAATAATAAAATCGAATGGAGAAAAGGGTTCTTTATTAGGCGTAATTATTGATTCGTTATGAATAGTTGGACCTACAGTTTTAGATGGGTTCAGGTAAATGATAATAAAGCTGATAACGTCATGTCATCGCAGTCGGTAACCCTTCCAAGCGCAGTCTCGAGAGCCCGTGACTGAACATCACGATCGCCCTGACACCACGCTCAGCGAGCGGCCAATCACTTTCTACAACCTTAATAAAAAATAACAGTTATTCACTAATACTCGTTGGAATGTCATACATATTGATTCAAACACATAGGCTAACAAGAAAAGACAAGTCGATTAAACCGGTATTAAAAACTTGAAGTAATTAAAATGTAATCAAAATGATTCAAAATGGTCCTCTTTAACATAAAAAGTGAATAAAAAGGGGACTTCTAATTTTATTAGTTTTATTTTGCACAAAAAATATGTTATTTTAATAGCTAAAAGGTACATAAGTTATGCCACGGCTTGAGATATCTAGAATACGTTACTTCATCTTGAAATACAAAAAAAGAAATAATTGATTCTCTAACGACATTTCTGTGTAAACTAAAATTCCTCCTAAAAAAACCTTAATATTTCAACGCAAACAAATAAGTTACACATGAATGGAGACAAAGTATTGATGAATACAAAGACACAATGGATGTACAGAGGATGTAAAATACAATTAATTCAAGAATTATTTGCACAGAATAAAAAACAACCGAACTAAACTAACCTGTGATGTAGCGGCGTAGGCCGTGGTGGAAGCGCTTTGCCAGCCAAATAGGAGATCAAATCTTCTCTGCGGATGTAACGGCGCTTTTTCCGTGCCCAATTCAAAATTTCTTTGTTACGTCGTTGATATCCAGCCTGAATTCCCAATTCACCCGATCGTCTAATTGAATCGGATGATTCTAAATAAAATAAAAAATATTAATAAGTAACTTTGAGCATAAACAATAATAATTAATCAGCGAGACAACAACTTTCTAGATGGGAAGAATTGGGTGTTCATAGACAAGAAGTGACATAACCTAACTTATTCGAAATAATATTATAGTTCCAAAATAGAATCAATCCAGCATTTAGTATTCATCTTTTATTTAAAGCAGAATTCAATTACAACGATTTTGAACATTCGGGGACCTGACAACTTCGAATTCAGTTTGCATTCATGCAGGTGACAAGGTAACCTTCCCAGATGACCTAACCATCACAAGATAATACTTGCATGAAATTCCACCATTTATAAAAATAATATTTACCTTTGTAGAGTGTAGCAACAGTTCCGGCTGCAGTCTGAAATGGCACCCAAAGTGAAGATGAATGTTGTAGTCGATCTGTAACAAAAAATGCACCAATTCCATTGAGAAATTCAAGATCAATAGCAGAGAACAAAATGGTTGATGAAGGCCCGACATTAGACGAACATAACTCAACAACAACGGCTATTATTGGAATTGAGCATCAAATTACCTTTATAGAGTTGTGCTATAGATGCTGCTGCATTTTGAAAACTACACCAAGCTTTTTGAGTAGATAAATCTCTTTCACTATTGAGCTGTCCTTCGTACTCAGGTTCACTGTCTAGATGTTGGATGCATTGCTGTTCCCAATTAGTAAACCAAACGTCGGACAATGAGTCTTCCTCTCTTTCCCTTTCGTCATTCATTATTTAACTGGAAATAAAATCTAAATTGCTTGATAAGGAATTACTTTACAAATGAACAAAAACTCAAATAAGAAACAATTGCAGTAATAAGTTCAACTTAATCATTACTCTGTAACCACCCTATCTACAAAACTATTGTGTTCATTCCGCATCCAATGTACACACGACAATCAGCTGTACAGATATGGCTCCTTGTTCATATTCTAGATTAGCCTCAAATAAAAACCCCAAAAAGATAAAGCGCAATTTCACGTGAAAATGGATACAATCAATACAAAATTTATTATTATTCCATGATTCTTCTGGAAGTGAAGTATAAATTTTGATTTATCGTCATAAATCCCACCATTGAAATATGACATTTTGCAAACTTGATGAGAGAAATCGAGTTATATAATTTTTTTCATCCTTAAGGAAGTTTTTTCAAATTTGTCAGTTCATACTTCAATTTTATGTCAATTTTTCAGTGATTGAAGATCAGTTTTATTTTATTTTTTTGTAACAGCTGGTATCGATAATATACTCATCGATGCATTTTAAGTGGCACTGGTTATGTCGTGTCGTCTGTGTGTGCGCGTTGTGCCTGTTCATTCACCACCTACTTTATTATTATTACTTTTCCCAATGAAATATGGTTTCATTGATTTATTAAGTACAATCGCATACTTTCAAACTGAACATTCAGTACACTTTTTTCTAGGCACTGGTTCATTTCCTCGCCAACTTCGCAAAATAAGTTTGTTCTTCAATCGAAATTTTTGCATAGCAAGTCTCGGCTCGTGTTGTTTACAATGTACATGGACAGATTCGACGTCATCTCGTTAGCAGAACATGTGCAAGAATCAGATCACTTGAATTTCACATGTTTGGAGTAGAATTTTCATAATTTTAAAACTGTAAATATGAACTTGGGACCTTCTAACACGTATAGAAATGGGTTACTCTACGCAGGATTCAACCAAGATCAAGGTTTGTTCGTGCATGAATCCCGTTCAAACTCTGTTTTGATATATTTTTTGTAGTTTTATATAACATTTTCTTTATATCGAGAACGTTGCAGTGTTCTATGAAGAATTTTATACTGCACTAAGCTTTGACAGCGAGGTTTTTGAACAAATTCAAAACTGAAGTTTGGACAAGTTTGTCTAAAATTTGCCTAAGTTGCTCCACCTAGCCATTCAGCAGAAATTGCCTTTTTCTTTTTATTCAATTCCATTGTCTCCAAGAGTTCAATGTGATTTTTTTTCTCTTAAATTTTCCTTAAAAAATATCATTTGAATCTCAACATTGAATATTTCCGAAATTATTTACATATTTATCTAATTGTGAGTTAAATTGTGTTGAAATTGAATTAAATTGATTAGCTGCCTTCATTCAATTAACTAGGATGGTGAATTAGGACCGTACAATCGTACTGAATGAACAGCGAACAGGGCCGAAATACAATACAATTTATGCTTTTGATATTTGTTTTCTATACAGAAAACACATCAACTGTCGAGTATTCCGGCCCCGTCCGCTGTCCATTTACCCAGAAACCGCGTAGGTGGAAACTGAGGCTTCAAGGCACAATAATTATTTGAACACGGTATTGCATTTTATTTGCATAGACTATGACATGCTTCTTGAACAGTTGCTGTACTTCACAGACTGGAATAAGGGCGGTCGGCCACTAAAATCTGCGCTAAGCTTTGCTACAGGGGTCGTCAACGGAACACTTAGCAGACCTTAGCTGCTCAATGCAGTGAGGCAAGCTGTATGAAGCTACAAAACCAGACTTCGTTGGGTTTGAAGCTGTGTTATGATATGCAGCCTGACACAGCTTCGTATCGGTGGCCGGTTGTTCATATAAAACCATTGATTCGATTTAAACAGCTGTCCCAGCACAGCACCATTTATGTTGCTGTCTTAATGCATTGGTCGTTGATGAATTTATTTTAAAACCGAGTATTAACTTTTTATGGTAAATTTAACGACTTGCAGTCAATTTTGTGACTCAAAACTCGTTAAATTTGCCATAAAAAGTTAATTTTAACAACACAGATCGTTATGCATCAAGAATATCAATTTTCCTCCACTAGACACATTAACTGTTTCAAACAACTCATTTATTTAACCAACGAACTATCATGGTTACCTCATGTCTATCATACGTTACAGATTGATTTTCTGAGGTGGCTAAGACTCCCACCTCAGTGTAACTTAGTGTTCCGAATGCAGAAAAGGGCTCTGAGAATAATGTATAACCTTAGAGCCCGAACATCTTGCGGGCCTTTTTTTATAAGAGGAAGGATACTGTCTCTGTCGGCTATATACATTTTGGAGATCATTAAATAGCCTAAGTTAGTCATAATTGAAACATATTCCAACCGGCAGTTCAGGATCACCCCAGCTCGTCCTTCAGTTACCCGGTACATAGGCTGTCCCTTTCAAAAAGAGAACCACATTATCAGGCTCTAAGAATAATTAATGTTTTTTTTTATTGCTGATGATGCCCACATGAGTCTGAGACTTGTGCGTGGGTAATGAGGTGAATGATAGCACATATAGATGCCAGACGGAGGAGTGGGATTCGAACCCACGACCGCTCGACAGCAATTTGAAAATGCGACCCCCCAACTAACTGCGCTAAGCGGTTCATGGTACTTTCCCCGAAGATTTTTGCGAATTTTACAGAAATGAAAGTTCTTAAAGAGATTTTACTGAAAAGTGTACTATACACAATTCAAGAATGCATAGAAATGCTGTGGTTAGACACATAATATATAAGGAGATAATATAATAATAGGAGACATAATATAATAAGGAGAATAATAGGATAATATAATAAGGAGATATTATCTCCTTATTCATGAATGGTGATTGTAATGTCATGAGGTGCTTTTAGGATATGTCTCCTAATTATGCTGAATTTTTATTATTGAATCACTTTCTTAAATTTAGTAATATTATAGGAGGTAGTTTTAGGTAGTAAATAGTGTTTATTATTGTATTAGTTATAATGGCTAGTTAGGAATAGTATTAGCTTGATCTAAGGTTTATATTGATGATCACCCCGACAGTGGGGAATCATATTTTTTTAATTTAGCAATCAAATCACTGTGTTTTCTATTTAATAATATATGTAATGTTTGAGCTTATATCAATAAATTTCTGTGGATGTGTTTTCCATCATCCAGATAAATTGTTGTTACAGGTTCTATGTCTAAAATAACGCTGGCAACACTAAAATTTATCACTTGCACTTTATTAACACAAATAATCTTCAACTCACACTGCTCAGTAATTTCTTACAGAAAAATAAGCAATTAAAAACCGATAACCAATATTGTTCAACTGATAATGAGTTTCCAATGAACTGTACAAAAATCAATCACTAAATGTCAAAAGGCCGATCTAATATTAAACAATAACTGTACAATAAACTGTCCAATAATACTCAAAAAGAAACGTCGAGGAACAACAATTAACTTATGTAGCACAAGTCCGTCAATACAGTAATAGATAAAAGAATTATCACTTTTGAACTGTCAAGAGAATTATCACTACAGACAATAAAAGTTCCTTAGATAGTTTGTAATAGCGCCAACAGGATTTCACTGTCTGTATTAACGCGAACTGTCACTACTGCCACTTATCAACGTTGAACAATAACTGAACTACTTAACTGTCACACTTGTTTGTCATGACGAATTACAAACAAGACTGAACTCATTTACAAGAGACTTCCTCTATTTATATACTTTATCATAATTGAGATTTCTCTATCATCTTCTAAATAAATAAAGAAACTAGCACTTTCTACAATATTCGATAAGATTCCATTAATGTCTAATCAAACAACTAGAACATTCTACAAATTACCAAGTAAATACTATAAAAGTGTCAAAAGCACAGTAATTAATTGCTTAAAAGTAAACATTTACATAGCAGATTACGCCAAGAACCACTGTGCCTTGGTTCTCTCTATTCACTCCAATTTTATATTCGCTACATTATTATTATTATTTTGACGTTTCAAATGTTGCCAAAATTGACTTGGTTATGTGACGGAACTTGAATAAATTTGATTTGATTTGATGCTGGTTTCAGGTTGTTTCGCCTGCGGAATGGAGGATGGATTTCGAGTTTACAATTGCGACCCACTAAAGGAGAAAGAGCGTCAAGACTTCACAGACGGTGGTCTGAGCTATGTGGAAATGCTATTTAGGTGTAATTACCTTGCGCTAGTTGGTGGGGGTCATCATCCCAAGTATCCTTCCAACAAAGGTTTGTTGAATCTCTTAAATGTATATGTCTTCAAGAAAATCTAATATCAAAACTGGCACTGTATTTCTATATAAATCATGATTCTACTGACTTGAACTGGAGAAATGCATTTTGTTTCTGAGGAGAAGCTTCAACAGCCTGCCGCCTGACGGCAGGTGCCGGTGGCAGGCTAATGAAGTTCAACCACAGAAGTGAAATGCTGTCCTGTATTATTGTAGCTTCATTGAAGCTCATAATATTTCAATATTTTCTTGTGAACATCAAGCAATATTCGTTATCGATATCTCCTTTAGGCTGTGGCATTCTTTGAGCAGAAAATGTCTTCTTTACCTAAAATCATACAGTTACAGCTTACAGGTACTGTAGTTTTCATATAACTTGGCAGCAGTTGGGTTCAGATGTAGCAAATCCTCCCATCTTCTACACGCTGCCAAGTTATATGAATACTACAGCAACTGTATGCGAAACATCTGATCAATTTTAATGAAAAGTAAAATAAGATCTAGTTAATCCATTTTACTTGATACATAAAATAAGTTGTAGATAGTTTTGCGAAGTGATGTTGAAGGTTTGCCAAATAAAATGGTTTTCTTTGTAGTGGTGAAGGTGATGTTGTGGAAGATATCCATAATGAATAATAAGACGAAGTTGTCACAACCATATTTATTAAAAATATTGAGATACTAGTTTCGGTTGTTATAGCATTATCATTATCAATCTCAAACAAACTCAGTTTGAGATTGATAATGGTATATTACAACCGAACCAAGTATTTCACTATTTTTAATAAATTTGGCTGTGACAACTTCGTCTTATTATTCAATATAAATAAGATGGCGTCTGTACCACTATCAGCGATACCAGCGCCATTTTGTCTGGCTAATTTAATAGTGGGCTATGTTAGTTACATGCTAGTTACACTTTTCTAGTTACTGAGTTTGTTTGAGATTGATTTTTTTTTTTTTTTTTTTTTTTTGTAGATTACGTCTTGGAGACTCCAGTTAAGGAGTATAAGACAAGTCAGATCAACAATATTATACACTAGATACCATAATTACTTCCAATTAGTTGAGGTGAGGCTTAATTTTGATGTGAAAGGAACTCTTGTACACTATAAAAAGCTTTATCAACTAAATATTTCTTCAATTGTTTTTTAAATATTTCTATATTTTCAAGACTCTTCAAAAACTGCGGTAGCTTGTTGTAGAATTTCCTACCAATATAACTAGGTTTTTGTTTGAATAAGCTACTATTGTGACTCACCAAGTGATAATCTCCTCGGCGTCTTGTATTATAATCATGTACATCAAGATTTTGGTTAATATCATTCGTTTTTACATATAAAGTAGCTTCATACACATATAAGCAGGGTACAGTTAGGAGACCAAGTCTCTTGAACAACGGCCTACATGAATCTAATCTATTTACTCTTTCTATACACCTAACCGCTTTCTTTTGGATCTTAAACACCCTATCAAGATTTTGTTTTGATGAATTACCCCATACTAAGATAGCATACCTAATATGTGACAGTAAGAGCCCATGGTAAGCTGTAAAAAGTAACTTTTTGTCATTCAATCTAGCAAGCTGTCGCAGGACAAATACCCCAGATGAAATTTTACTACATATTTTCTCAATGTATGGAGTCCAGGTCAATCGTCTATCCAACGTAACTCCTAGAAATGCAATTTTTTCTTCCTGATCTAATTGATTATCGTTTACAAACACGTTTATAGCCCTATCTTCATTTAAATTATGTTTGTTTTTGAATTGAAGGTATTGGCATTTTTTACTATTTATAGTTAATTTCAACTGATTTAAAAATTGGACAATAGACTGCACACCTATATGGGCACTTATTTCTAAATTATCTAGAATGGAATTGCTGAAAATGAGTGATGTATCATCAGCAAATAAGAGGGCTCTACCACTAATTAATTCTTTAGGTAAACGGTTGACATATAACAAAAAAAGCAATGGACCTAGTATTGACCCCTGAGGCACTCCAGCTTGCACCTCTAATTTATTAGATTTATTCTTTACTATACTATTACCAACTACTGTAGTTAGTTCTACACATTGTTTTCTCCCAATAAGATATGATTCAAACCATTTCAGTTCAACCCCATTTACACCTACATTTTGCAGTATTTCCAATAAAGTTCTATGATTAACACAATCAAATGCCTTGGACAGATCTAAGAAGATTGCAGTAGCTTTATCACCTGAATCTATTATATCTATTAGTTTTTCAACTAGAGAAACTATGGCTGTTTTTGTTGATCTCCCTTTCTGGAAGCCATGCTGTTCATCACAGATAAAGTTAGCTTCTTGAAGGTGCAGAAGTAACCTATTAAGAACTACTCTTTCAAAAATTTTACTTATTACATTTAAAATACTAATAGGCCTATAGTTTTCTACCTTTTCTCTATCACCACTTTTGAAGATTGGCAAGATCTTCCCCTCTTTTAAATTATCTGGAAAAACACCTTGTTCTAATGAATGATTGATCAGATGAATCAAAGGGTCTAACAATTGATCTTTACATTCTTTCAGAATTTTACTGGATACCCCATCCATTCCTACAGTTTTTTTATTATTTAAACTATCAATGATATTTGACAACTCGTCTTGGCATACTGGGTGGAATTTTAATTCGTTCTGAATCCCCTCAATATTCCTCATGTTTGCATCACTAATACCTGTATTAAGAGATTTTTGGAGATCCTTAGCAACCAGTTGATAATATCTGTTAAAGAAATTACAAATGTCTACACTATCATCAATATATTTGTTATTTTCGTTAATTATTCTGGGGACACTAGTATAAGCATCTACATGAGCTACTTGCCTATTTTTGTTTATTACATCCCACACTGCTGTGTTAAAGTACACACTATTATTCAAAATTTCAGCTGTTTTCTTACATTTCGCTCTTTTCACTTCTTTTGTATAATTTTTCTTTAGAGCTTTGTAATTATCTTCACTTAACATATTTCTAGATAGTTTGAATTCATCATATGCATCTTTAACCCTATTTCTTTCTGCAAGTATATCATCAGTTATCCACTCTTCAATTTTGTCTAATTTGTTTTTTACAGGGACTTTTATAACTGGACAACTCATAGTAATATGAAACCTTAAAATATTAATGAAACTATCATATTTGTTATTCAAACTATTGCTATTGTAAACCCTACTCCAGTTTTCTTGTAGCATATTCTGCTTCAAACAATCGATATTCCCCTGTTCACATTGTCGAATTTCTTTCATTACTCTACTCTTTTTAATTGATTTATAACCTTGCAACCCCACCTCTAAGATTTGATAGTCATGATCAGATAGTTCCGAGCCGCCTAGTCTTGTTTTAGAGTAATCTATATTAGTAAGGATGTTATCAATTATTGTTTGTGATGTTCTTGTGACTCTGGTATATTCATGAACTTTTATTTCCAAGTTATTCATGTATATAATATCCCTTAAATCTTCTGTCATTTTATTCTGTGTTGCAAAGTCTGTATTGAAATCTCCCGCTACAATAACGTTTGTAAAACGAGTAGTAGTAATCTCTAAAAGCCTATTGAATAGTTCACAAAAATTGTTCCATTCCCCATTTGGTGACCTGTAAATACCTAACACCGCTACTTCCAAATTATTGTCGATTTTTACTCTCAAACCAGTAACTTCTAAATCCATTTCCACAGCAAATTTCTCTACATATTCTAAATTAAATGTTTGCATATTCTTAGCATTTTTAGTGAAGATAGCTACTCCCCCACTTCGATGAGATGTCCTGCAATACGACGTTTTCAATGAATAGTTTGGAATATTAAGTTGTGACAATTCATCTTCTTTTAAACCATGCTCTGTGAAAATAGCTATATCAGGAGCCTCTTCTTTAAAAAATACTTCGATTCTATCTATTTTGTTACGAATGTATTGAATATTCTGATGGAACACAGTGAGTACCGGTACTTCCCTATCATCCCTTATTACTTTATCGTTGCTTTTGCATATTGAAGTAGATTTACTTAATCTCTTAGGATCTTGAGAGCCTATCAGATTGCTACAAGAGTTCCTTCCACTAATGCTATCCTGATTTTTTGATCGATTAACGTCTTTTAATACAATTGAAGATATGAATTTATCATCTGAAACTAGTTTCCCTTCCCGGTTTTGAGCCACTTTACTAAAAAAGGTTCGTTAGATGATTGTTTAGGAGAATTATTAACAGTAGATTGCAAACGACTTTCAATCAGCTCTGCCAGCCTATTACAAAATATTACTTTGCCAGATTGATTTAGATGTAGACCATGATTAGTGAAGTTTTGTTTTTTCAGCCTTTCATTTAGAAAACAAATCCCCAACTGCTTAGAATTCTTATTTTTTAGGCTGTTGATTGTATTATGAATTGATTTATTTGTTGACTTAATGGCTTCATTTAGCTCTGGCCTATCAAACCTATACGGAATTGTACTTATTATTACATTAGTTTTTTGGCTGAGTGGCACAATCTCTTTAATTTTTTCATTTATTTCAGGAAGATGTTTTAGATTAGGTTCATTTATATTGTTTGAGCCACCCAGTACTATTAGAAAATCGTTTTTTCCAAAATCTTTAGTTTGTTCCTGTACTGACTCTACGATTGCGTTTATAGGGGCACTTGGTTTGAAAAAGCTCTGAACTTCATACTTATTTTTTAATCTTTTATTTAGTAGGTCACTACAGTCTCGTCCATGACTGGATGTCAAGAGCAGTACTCTACCTTTCCTATCGTTATTTGCCCTTACTTTAGTTTTGGTTGCTGTTTGCAAAACCTGACTATACGTTTTTGTTTGACCATTTCTATTTATTTTTTCCCCATTTGATTTAGGTTCTACTTTTTTTGTATTGATCAGAGGTTCAGATCTTACATTAGCCAAGTTTATTTTTCAAGATAATCGTATAACAACCGAAACTAGCATCTCATTATTTTTTATAAATGTGGTTGTGACAACTCCGTCTTATTATTCATTATAGATAAGATGGCGTCTGTACCACTATCAGCGATACCGGCGCCATTTTGTCTAGCTAATTTAATAGGGGGCTATGTTAGTTACATGTTAGTTTCACTTTTTAACATGTGCGTTACATGTTATGCTGCCTATACTTTCTTATACCTCCATTTGACTGTATTTGACACTAATTTGCAGTTATGGTGTGGGATGACCTGAAAAAGCAGGCTGTGATTGCGTTGGAGTTCAATGCGCCCGTGAAAGGGGTGCGACTTAGACGTGACAGAATCGTTGTGGTGCTCGAAGGCGTGATAAAGGTCTACACATTTACACAGGCTCCTCAACAGCTGCATGTATTCGAAACTAATCCAAATCCTAAAGGTAAGTGTGTTCACAACTAGGTCTAGGATTTAAAAAAAAAGCTCAAGTATTTATAATAATTATTGGAGAAGTTGCACAAATCTACGTTGAAAATCCGTTTACGCTAAAAATACGATAATCAGTTTCAAGCCAATTGTACATTTACGTGTAAGAATGTATGTGTAACAATCACTGAGCTAGAATACTATACTGGTGGTAACACTGATTGAGAACGAAGCGTGCCGTCTAAAAATCCCCACCTTAGTGCCAACTTAACAAAATTAGACACCATGGGCACAAATTTCATTTCAAATCGAGTTTTGTGATCAGTTGAGTGTATATGATAACTGTTTCTTTATATTTTAGAAATAAATTGAATTGAATTTATTATTATTAACCACTATTATTATCATCATTATTAGCTCTAGATATTATTTCAGCTCGGTGTTTATCCTCAACTTAGTGCCAACTTAGAAAAATGAGATTTAATTACGTCTTATTATTCAAAATTAGAGAGTGCGATATGCTGGCCAATTGCTCTAGTCAGTGCTGACTTCAGATAGTATTATAGCTCAATGATAATAATCATCAGATCTAACCTGAATTCAATCTGTGTAGTTTATTTCATGTCTATCTTCCACAAAAAGGAACCCTATTATCATCACCAAGGCTGAGTTTCTATTTCCAGTCAGCTGATGGTTCAAATCAAATAAGATTTCACGTTCTGTTTATTAAATTTATATAATAATATTAATAAAATTTGTTTAGTTATCATTTACTCAGTAATCACTTGTTATTATACTTAATTTTTTTCGGAGGATGAAGCCCACATAGGTCTGAGACCTGTGCGTGGGTAATGAGGATGATGGTGATTGATGAGGTGGACCTATAGTTTTAGGTGGGTTCCAAACCACCAGGAAGTGATTTTACAGCAGAGAACAGTCTTTTTTTGCTGGCCAATCCAATCGGTCACTCTTACAAAGAGCGCCCAGGAGTTTCGTAGCTTATCTCTGATTGAACAGATAAATATCGAATTATTTTTTTTTAATTGTACATTAAAGTCTATAAAAAAATTACCAATTAAACAATACAAAAATATTGAAGAATTGTGAATATTATTTAGACAAAAATTTTCGAGCTGAAAATTAAACACGTTGACAATTCCGCACAACAGCTGACTTTTATGATGTTATTGGGAATATATAATTATAAAAAGAGTGATATAAACCAAAATCTTAACGTACACAATTAATTATAATACACGAAGCCGAGGAGATTATCACTTGGTGAGTCACAATAGTAGCTTAGCTTATTCGAACAGAAACGTAGGAAACAATATACAGAAGGCGCTAGAGGAAGACGTTCATTATATTAGATGTGATTATATTTTTCATTTACTGCAATCACGTGCATTTTATTTTCAGGTTTGTGTGTCCTCTGTCCGAACAGTAACAATTCATTGCTGGCTTTTCCTGGTAGGAAAACGGGCCACGTTCAGGTGGTAGACCTGGCAGACACGGAACGGCCTCCACTGGATATTCCCGCACACGAAGCGCCTCTCACGTGCATCTCGTTGAATCAGCAAGGAACCCGTCTAGCGACTGCCTCTGAAAAGGTAATCAAATGTGATATTTAAATTAATAGTAGTTGCTTTATTTTTGGAGGATGAAGCCCACATATGCGTGATACCTGTGCGTGGGTAATGAATTGAATGATTTTGATTGATGAGTTGGACCTGCAGTTTTAGATGGGTTCCCAACCACTGGGAACTGATTTTACAGCAGAGAACTGAGTCTTTTTTGCTGGCCATTTCTATCGGTCGTCCTCACAAAGATGGTTCAGGAGTTTCGTAGCTTATCTCTGATTGAACAGATCCCTGCTACGGCACTTGGCTAAGGCGAGACAGCTGATTGCTCAAATTTGATTTCAGACGTCTGATGAATGAGTTTATTTGTTTTCGTAGGATGAAGCCCACATAGGTTTGAGACCTGTGCGTGGATAATGAATTGGATGATTGTGATTGATGAGTTGGACCTACAGTTTTAGGTATGTTCCGAACCACCGGGAAGTGATTTTACAGCAGAGAACGGAGTCTTTTTTGCTGGCCAATCCAATCTGTCACCCTTACAAAAAGTGCCTAGGAGTTTCGTAGCTTATCTCTGATTGAACAGGTACCTGCTACGGCACTCGGCTATCACTTCAAAAACAATATTAATTAAATCTATATATCATTTACTCAGTGATAACTTGTTATTATACTTAATTGAAATATTAGAATTTATTTTTTTCTCCAGACAGCTGATTGCTCAAATCAGATTTTATGTGTTTTATCAGATTTCACGTGTCTGATGATTGAATTTATAGAACAGCCAATAGTATATTAAGCTACTTTACTTTTAGTTTGTTTGAGATTGATAATGGTATAACAACCGAAACTAGTATCTCACTGTTTTCAATAAATGTGGTTGTGACAACTTCAAGTCTTATTATTCATTATTTACTTGAAATATTTTATAGCAGGCAAATACATATTTATTAAAACTGATGTGTTATTAGCAAAATAATAATAAATATAATTTAGTTCAATATTGATATTCTCAATTATTAACCCATTTTGACTGTAAATAAGGGTCACATTCCATTACATCTGTTTTTTATTGTATTTCAGGGAACACTTATTAGAGTTTTTGATACATGCACGGGTGACAAACTCAACGAACTTAGAAGAGGAGCTAATGGCGCACAAATATATTGGTAAGAAGAATAAAAAAATAATGAAATATACTTATCAATGAAATACTAAATATAATGGAATTCCAAATGCAAAGCAACTAGTTGCAGAATTTTTTATTTGCCAGTAGGTATCTGTCATTTTTTCTGAATGGGGAATTAAATATTATTGTGTAGTATCTTCTCAGCTATAGTATAATTTATCAGTTATATGATACTGATTAGTGTGTATTACTTCTCAGTTATAGTGATGATTGGATTTTTCTTATCATTAGTTCACGCCATAAAATTAGGCGGCTCTGAAAAATTGCGTGCTACCAGGTATGGGACCATATAGTTCAATTTTTAACTTTTTTTTTAATACCTCACAGCAGCTGATATAGTAGAGAATCACCAACCTCAGTGCACGAATTGGCAACACTATTCGTACCGTGTTGCCTAGTCTACAAATCTGATAAGGCTATCAGAAATGTGGTTTTCCATCGCAGTCAGTTATTTTTTTATAAACCGCAGTTTCTTTGAGCTGCCTAATTTTGGCAAGGATTATAGAAACCTGTAAGCATTTTTTTTTTTTTTTTTTTTTTTAGATTACGTCATGGAGACTCCAGTTACGGAGTATAAGACAAGTCAGATCAACAATTATATACTAGATACCATAATTACTACATCAATTAGTTGAGGCGAGGCTTAATTTTGATGTGAAAGGAACTCTTGTACACTATAAAAAGCTTTATCAACTAAATAATTATGTTGTCAATGCTGTAGCACCTTTACAGCTATGACTTATTCATTAAAATATGAAACATGATTATAGGTTATTATTTTTAGAGACCCCATAAATCTATACTCTGTTGACGGAAAGGGTAGACGATGTAAACAACGATGGGCGTGCGAGAGTGTGTCTTCGAACAATAAGACCGATTCACAGTAGCCGATTTACAATTAACTGTAGGAATACAATTATTAATGCGCAGTATATGGGTAAACGGGTAACTAGGACAGCGACTGTGGCACTGAACTCAGTGTGAACTGGTAGACATTAATCGATCGGTCTACAGCTGATATGAGTCATCACTTTTTCACTCACACAAACGCAAACGTTTGTTTCGGTTGTCTCTCATTTGCGTGAATAGAGTGTCTTATCTTTTGAAGTCGGCGCCAAATATTTTATGAAGTTGATAAGAAATTCTATCTAATATCAAAACTAACACTGTATTTTTTTGGAGAATGAAGCCAACATAGGTCTGAGACCTGTGCGTGGGTAATGAGTTGGATGATGGTGATTTATGAGTTGGACCTACAGTTTTAGGTGGGCTCCGAACCACCGGGAAGTGATTTTCAGAAAGGCAACTTGAAGATCTCATTTCTGTTTTGTCAGTCATTCAGTAGCTATGATTCAATAGCGGCCCTAAGGCTTGTTTCACACATAACCGGCAGTCAGGTTACCGGTGTCGTTACCCGTCATAATTACATTGATTGTACAGATCGTTTCACGGTGCTTGGCGTCTCGCTGGTGGCAGGGGAGGCAGTGTGAGAGAGACAGAAAGTCTTTCCCACCACGCTTCCCCTCCAGCCGGTCCGTCAAGTACAGTCACGTCCAATACAGTCAACTGCTGGACTGTAGCGGTAGCGAATGGTGCTGGCGGCCGGCGCTGAATGAAACTGTCATCTAACCATATTTATTACATAAACCTATATTTTTGGGGTTGTAGTATGTGGCAGAACAAAAACACGACTCATATTACTCAAATTCTAATTACATACTTTTATCATACTTTTTACTATGTCCGACACAGAAACATCAAGTACTCCAAACAACCGTTTACGTAAAGTAATTGTAGCCAAGCTACATGGTATATAATATACGTAATTTTTTTTGTAAAATTATCAAAAAAAGAATTTCGGGACAGTGTAAATTTTGAACAAGTTTTGAAACTAACTTCACAGAGGCTACAAATATTAGTGATAGTAATATGTATTGTATGTAATATTTTTATGCTTTATATGTGTTTGTGGCTGTGCGATAGGTTTTTGGTGATGATTCTTTTTTGGAGTTTTTTATATTAGCGATTATTAATGCATTAAAATGTTATCTTTTTTAACTGTTCCATTCTGTGTCATTCAACAGTTGGGTTCTTCAAAATAAATTTTAAAAAGTACAGAAAAGTTTAGATTATTCTTTTTAAAACTAATTTTTCAATCATTATATAAAATAGGCGATGTATTTTTAGTCTCTGATGTGTCTCAGTTATAAGAAAATTATCAGAAGTTCAAAGTCAATCCTAGGGGATATAAACATCGTCAAAAAAAAACCCGAAATTTCAATTTTGAGCGCCCATATTTCATTGAATATTTTTTACAATTTTTCATAGCCGCAATACATGACATTTTAATACCTTAATAATTGCCAATACAAAAGCTACGAAAAATAATTCCAAAGACCTATCGCACAGCCTTAAAACATAATTGTAATCCTAGTAATATTTGTGAATGTCACACGCTTAAATAAAGCAATTCACACTAAAGGAGAATAGTTATAAATCAATAACTCGTGAAGTAATTGTCGTACAAACATGGGACTTGGACTGAATTCTTCTTTGTAATGTGGCGAATAGATTAATTACTGATGGATGGCGTATAATGTTTTAATTATTAAAATGCAACAAGTAGAAGAAATAATCAGAAATTTGTCGTGAACATAGTGGAGACGGCAGCGAGCGGTATTAGGGAATATTTGAACTTGACTGTACCTCGAGGCAGCAGGTACAGTAGTGGGTGAAGGCGCTCAGTGCGCATGCTCCATCGAGGCGCCATGCACCGTGAACGGATCTGTACCATATGATTTAAAAAATCGGGTAAGTGTGAAGCACTCCATATGATACAATGACCCTACAGCTGGGTAAACAACTTTTTCTTTTCTCCTTCTCATCCTCATCCTTCTCCTCCTCCTCCTCCTCCTCCTCCTCCTCATCCTTCACCTCCTCTTCCTCTTTCTCCTTCTCCTATTTACCTTCTCCTCCTCCTCCTCCACCAGTATCTTCATAAAATTCTTATACATCTCCACATTACACATGTCTGACACCTTTTCTTTAAAACCTTGTTCATGAAACGTTGTATAAAATTGTTACCTTGACTAAATGCAGCCATAAATATTTTATTAGAAATTTATTTAAAATTTTATCTAATTTGAAGGTAGAATAAATTGATTTTCATTAGTGATTGGCCGCTTTCTGAGCGTGATGTCAGGGTGATCGTGATGTTCAGTTACGAGCGCTCGGGACTGTGCTTGGAAGGGTGACCGGCAGCTATAACATGCCGTTGTATGCTACATTCTCACTTACCCGGTGGTTGGGAACTCACCTCAAATTGTAGGTCCATCGCCCTCATTTCTTTATACGGACAAAATAAATTTCTAAAGCCGCGTCTCCACCAACCGAACATGCTCAGCGAACAGTGTTCGCTGGAATTATCTGATGTCGCCGAACATTGTTTGGTGTGGACGCCTTCTCGAACATTATGATCGATGTGGTGGGAGTAGTGGCGGGAACCTGTTGTTGGTCGTCACTGTTCGCTCACAGACCGAACATTTCAATTGAACTTACGAACATGTTCGGTGACCCATACGTTTAATGTTTGTCCGTTTTTTGTATTCGCCAACAATGTTCGGCAGACATGTTCGGTTGGTGGAGACGCGGCTTTACACCATCAAATCATTACAAAAACAACAGATCTATATTTTAAAATATTTAAATAGCCTAATTCTTATTGTTAAGTAATAATTGAGTTTTGTTTTGCAGTATAAATTTCAATCAAGACTCCACGTGGCTGTGTGTGGCTAGCGATCATGGCACAGTGCATGTCTTCTCTGTTGAAGATCCGAAATTGAACAAACAATCAAGGTACGAATTTGTTACCTTATTATAATAGTAGTTCTGTGAACAGTAGACCTCACGCCCAAGAAACAGGGTGATAGCACAGAGGATCTTACTCTATGTACTCAATGATTATCACCATTGTAAAATAAAACACAATCGTCAGACCTAACCCTTGATTCAATTAGCATAGTCTATTTCATGTCTGCTTTTACAAAAAAAAAGCACAGATGAAACTCAATCATCAGACCTAATCCTTGATTTAATTTGTAAAGTCTATTTCATGTCTGTTTTTTACAAAAAAAATTAGCACAAAATAGCACAGATGAACATACTTCATGTACTCTATGATAATTACCATTGCAAAGTAAACCATAATTATCAGACCTAATACTTGATTCAATTTGCAAAGTCTTTTTCATGTCTGTTTTCCACAAAAAATCAAACCACATCGCTTCAACAAGGCTGCGTTTCTATTATCATTCTGTTTGTACAAATGTTGTACCAGACCGCTGATTGCTTGAATAAGATTTTATGTGTTTTTTTATCAGATTCCACATGTCTGATGAATGAATTACAGAACAACATCAATTAAATTTGTATGATTACCATTCCCTTAGTAATTACTTGTTATTACACTTTGTTGAAATATTAGAAATGATTTGTTTCTCGTAATATTCTCATGAATGATAACTTTTCAAATGAAGACTCAACCAGATGAATAAGAGGGCTATCTTGATTCCAACTGCGTATAATTTAAAAAATCATATGTTTCCTTTAGAAGAAGGCCTGAGTTACTTTCCTTTTTTTCTTTCAAATTTCCTCTAAATTCAAGCAAATTTTGAAAACCCTTACACTTACATCGCTGGTTATTCCTTAAAGGAAGATGCATTCAAAATTTCAACTGCTTATGATTTCAAAAACCATACGTTTCCTTTAGAAGAAGGCCCGAGTTCTTTTTCTTTTCAATCAGTGGCGGCTCTGACAGAGAAATTTGAGGAGGACACTACCCCCCCCCCCCCCACATCATACAGTACAACTCCGCAAATATAGTTGAATATGGGCTCTATGTACTGTTGAATAAAGGCTATTTTGAAAAACCGATTATACAGTAATTGCGAAAAATAGGAAATTTAATGTGTAGGCTCACTCACCATTCATATCAATAGAGTGCATAAGTGCTCCATCTTGAAACCTAGCACTGAATACAGCACATTATCCAGATTGTAAGCAGATGCTCAGATTTATCACAAGATTATCCTACTTCTCACTAAGTCTTACTTTCACAAGTGTTTCTTTCAATTGATATTAATAATTCCCTACTAAATAAACGTCATTATAATTCTGTCATTTACTTTAAAAAGGGGCATTATTTTAATTGGCCCAGTCCAAAAACTGAATATGAGGCACACTAAATAAATATAGAGTCAATCGGACAATAAAATATGTATTTACACTACTTAAAGGCCTATATCATCAGAAAGTTTTCAACAGTTTGATTAAACAGCAATATTTGAAAGTTAGCTCAATTTTACGGTTTTTAGCAGAAGCAAAATGTTCAATCACAACTTCATTGAAGTTGAGAAATTAAGAAATTAATTTTTGCTCAACTGAAAGCATTGCTAGGGAATTTTATCTTGTGCGATAGTATAGTGATTTTGTGCGATGGTATTATGCAGGACATTTTTAGAGGACCCGGCCTTTTTACTGCCAACCGCGTTTTGAAATCACAAACGTTATTTTTCAAATAATCCACGGAATTTATTTTAAATACAGTCAACTAATACTAATCACAGCTCACATTAATCACATTTGAATGGACAACTTGATGATTGAGAAAATAATACAAATTCCACGTACCACTACTGCATCCACAATAATTTATAAACAACCAATGAATTCTATAACCTCAATTCTACTAAAAACTTTGAGGATAATTGGCGCCACATGATTGGCGCATGCGTAATGAAGCTGCGGCCGCCGGCCGAAGAGCGTATTTTACAGCCGGGCTCATGTTGCCATTTCTCTCGTAGAGAATTTTTCATTGAATAGCATTTTCGATATGGCAGCACTGCACTGGCCGGACGCAAGAGGAAGTGTCCCAGCAATGTCCAACTCATAGTTACAAAGGCTCGCTGAAAACCTCTTCTCGTACCACGATGCGGCTGATCATTTTCAACTATCTTACTGTCTATTTCCAGACTTCCACACTCTCTTTCCTCTTGTCAAATACAAATAAAAGATGAAAATATAAAATATATTGGAATTATTGTATTCTCAATAATTATGCAATTTATCACATATTGACAGGGAGGACAGTGTCCGAGCGCCCTCCTGGTGGAGCCGCGCCTGTTTTCAATATCATTTACATTAAAGCAAATTTTTAAAACCCTCAGACATACATTACTAGGCTTTCCTTAAAGGAAAAGATCCATTACAAATTTCTTAGAATTTGGTGCACACTTTTAGCCGTAAATGCTTTACAAACAGACAGACAGATGCAAAACGGTCCACTTGAAACAGAGACCTCTCTTCGTTCGGTCAATAATATGCTAAAATGAATAGGCCTACAGCTATGATGATTCTTTTATTAAGTACATTAGGTTCGAATCAATAATGCTGAAATTAAAAATACTGATGTTATCTCAACCACTTCGAATTTCACGTAGAGGGGCGCCGTGCTCCCCCCCCCCCCCCAAGATATGTCAAAAATGACAAAAGTGCGTGTATTGATATAAATATTATCATATATTTTTTAAATTCTTTATTAGAATAACATATTAACTTGATAACATAGTAATAAGGAATATAATTGAGCCAAAACTCAAACAATTTAGATAGATTTTTCAACAAATCTGACAGATTTTCTATGTTTGCCGTTAACTAAATTCAGTGTTTTATTGCATTCAGGAAATCTGTTAATTTATTTCTTTATTTTTTAGTATTTAACTGCAGTATTAACTGTACTGAAGTACTTTAACTGCAGTATTTCCTGCAGTTCATATTTATATAGTTGACCTCCTCGGATAAAAAACAGTGTGACGTAAATCTCGTTAGGAAATGCGTTCCTACAAAACTCATGATTTTCAAATGGGTTGTACATTGATATTTTCATTTTAATTGAGTATTTTATGATTATGAATTGGTAATTTATGATAGGAAAATAATAAATTGTATTTTTTATTATTTTCAGTCTGGCGTCAGCTACATTCCTACCAAAGTACTTCAGCTCGCATTGGAGTTTTTGTAAATTCAATGTGCCTGGCGGTCCACAGTGCATGTGTGCGTTTGGTGCTGATGCTAACTCTGTGATAGGTAAGGCTTACCAGCTTGCTGCCAGTTGTTTATTTATACCATAACATTCATTAGAATAGAATATATTCTGAAGCCAAATATTATATTTCTTACTGAAGATTCCCACGTGAGTATTTTCTTTCAGAGGATGAATCCCACAAACGTTTGATACCTGTGCGTGGGTAATGAGTTGAACTTTCAGTTTTTGGTTGGCTCTGAACCACCGGAAGTGATTTTACTACAGAGAACAGTATTTTTTCTGGTCAATCCAATGCAATATTTTATCTCCAACTATCAGTAGATTACGTTTAATTTAATGTAACAAATGCATCAGATAACTTGCTCAAATTTAACTCAGCCTGCAATGATAAATGATATTTATTCCCTTTAAGCGATATTGCAATTGGTCTCCTAACTGTACCCTGCTTATATGTGTATGAAGCTACTTTATATGTAAAAACGAATGATATTAACCAAAATCTTGATGTACATGATTATAATACAAGAAGCCGAGGAGATTATCACTTGGTGAGTCACAATAGTAGCTTATTCAAACAAAAACCTAGTTATATTGGTAGGAAACTCTACAACAAGCTACCGCAGTTTTTGAAGAGTCTTGAAAATATAGAAATATTTAAAAAACAATTGAAGAAATATTTAGTTGATAAAGCTTTTTATAGTGTACAAGAGTTCCTTTCACATCAAAATTAAGCATCACCTCAACTAATTGAAGTAATTATGTTATCTAGTGTATAATATTGTTGATCTGACTTGTCTTATACTCCTTAACTGGAGTCTCCAAGACGTAATCTACAAAAAAAAATTTACAAGAAATTGTGAATGTCTACAAATAGCATTGTAAATAAAAAATTAATTTTTTGAAGTTCATATTCAAGAGTCACTACACAGCCGCTCCTGGCAAGTCAGTTTGTGGTGTACCTTTTCACCACTTGTACAGGAATGTCAAAATATTCATCAACTGCATACAAAGGAGTCTTCACCAGGAAATTGTAGGTGCACTTGACAAATTCTTTTGTTGGAAGACATCTTGCTGATGCTGGAAGCCTGTTGAACAGTCTCACATTCAGGTGGCCTGGACTATTTCTGATTCTACTCAATCTTGTAAAGGGCAGGTCAATCAGATGTCTGCCTCTGGTGTTGAAGTCATGAGAATCACTCCTCAAACTGAAACTCTCCATGAGACTCTCCAATGCGTGATTGTTCTCATCAGTTCTGATTTGATTTTAAATCAGCTAATGTGACTGTTGCATTTCATTCATTTTGACACTGTTTTGAAGTAATCCTGAATTCTGATTGGTCTAGACCTGTAATGAAAAGTGACAGTAGTGTTGAAATAGCTCTATTAAACAACTACAGAGTGATCATCAAGTCGCGCACAATAAACGTTTCTGTAAATAGTAGTTTTGTTGAATTAGGTATGATAGCTTCTGCAAGATAGCATCCCATGTAGTATGGACAACAAATCTAGACACCATTGAAATGGATTCTGGCTACATCAAGGTTTTAATATTGTTGAACTTACTGTTTTGTTAACAAGTCGTTTTCTCAAGAGCAGAAAATCAAGCTTGAAATTCATGCATTCAATACTGAGCGATGCTGCCATTTTGAGCATTTGATGTAAAAATTCAAGTTATTTGTGTAGAATAATAATAATGTATAATAATAATAATAATAAGAAGAATAATAATAATAATGTATAATAATAAATGTTTGTGAATATATTTGGTCAGCATTTGATTACTTTTTGATGAACACAACTTAATGATCACTCTTTAGTTTGATAATCCCGGGAATAAAGTAAGCTGTATTGACATCACTTTATAATCTCTTATGTCTACTTTATAACGAAGCTGTAGATAAAATAAGATTAATAATAAAAAACTTATAGACACTTAAGTGGAAATTATGACTCACGTTATGGCGTGACGGCTGTTTCACTCTGATGTTAAGAGCATCGTCAGACGACCCACAGTACACTGACTCAAGGCATGAGTTTGAGTTTAAAAGTGTTTTTTAAGTTTTTATTATATATTAGTGGAAACAAGATCATAAGCTTAATAATTAAAATTTCAACTTTGTTTCAGTTGTATGTGCGGATGGTAGCTATTACAAATTCCTATTCAACAGTAAAGGCGAATGCTGGCGTGACGTCTATGCTCAATTCCTCGAAATGACTGACACCCATCCGAATTGGTGATTTATACTTCTTATCACCCAACCGAATTGGTGATTTTTAATTAATTGCCATTTTAAAACGAAACCTGTGTAGTAGTTAGCATTGGGAGCTTCCAATATGATTTATTTATTCAGTAACATAAGGTGCTCAACTAGTTGCTTTGTGTGTACACCTCCATATGATCGTACAGGATTTCAAAATATGTATTAAAGTACACTCTTGTAGACGTGTCCCATAGACAAGTCTACACAGGCAGTCTATAGACAGTTCCTTTTTCTAGGGACATCTACGACCTCTTCACTAGACAAAAAATAGCTGGTCTATGGTCTCCTGTACTGAATGGGAGATTATTAAATTAATTTTCATCCAACAAGACAAACAAACTGATGAAAAGAAAACCCAAAAACGGTTTGCTTTTCTCTGAAACTGTAAAATTCATTAACAACTAGCAGGTTGCCCGATTCAATTGAATCTGGATTTCTAGAATGTGAAATAGCCTATCAACAAATTCAATTTAATAATATATCTTTCTTATCTCTCTTATTTTTCTTCTTTATTCTTCTTTTACGTCTTCTTACTTTCATTTTTATTCTTAATCTTTTTCTTCTCGTTCTTTCTAATATCAGCAGTGTTGACCCGGGACCTGTTTCACAACAAACTTAAAATAACTTGTAGTACAATCTGTACTACAAATATAACTACAAGTATAAGTATAATTGCTAGTATATCTCGTTCTTTCCAATATCAGCAGTGTTGATCGGGACCTGTTTCACAACAAACTTAAAATAACTTGTAGTACAATCTGTACTACAAGTATAAGTGCAATCTACAAGTGAAGATTTGTACAAAATTTCAAATTCAAATTTTATTTACATTGCATAAGTAAAAGAAAAGTTGATACATCCATTAAATTATACAAATTCAGAAGGAAAATAATAATCAGCGGTTTCTTTGTATTTTACAGAACTACTAGTATTATCAGTTAATGAAATAGGTCCCAAATCTAAACATACCTTCCTTTATGGGTCATTCCACATTAAATCAACACACGTTTTTTGTTCACCGTCTCAGATTTTGATGAAATTTGGTAAATTCATACTGAGTGACGAGACTAACAAAAATACATAATATTTCATTTTTACCCCAATATGGTGACAAGTTACAGCCATTAGAAATTTCAAATTGGAAATAATCCGACATTTAATTTTTTTTAAATCTGTTTATGAGTTACAGCCGTTAGAAATTTCAGAAAACCGCCAAAATAAATATATTTTTGGGGTTAGCTTAAATTTTTTAATTACAGTACATAGTGTTAATCTTCTATCCAATTCAAAATAAGATTAACTATCAATCACCATCATCCAATTCATTACCCACGCACAGGTCTCAGACCTATGTGGGCTTCATCCTCCAAAAAAAAAAATAGCTACTAATCTTTTTAGGCCAACACTGTACAACAGAAACATATAACAGTTTTTTTTTAACTATAGTCAAGGAAGCTGTAAGTCTTGTTCTATTTTATTTTATTTTTATTGTAACTCTATCCCACACTCAGACTCAAGTCTTTGTGTGGGATATTCTATCATTTTATTTTTTGTATCTAATCAAACATTTGTATTTGTTTTTTCTGTGGAAATGAAGTTTCATTTCATTTCAAAAAAATAACATTTTGAAATTTGGTATCTATGACGAACAGCACGTTTCACTTGTAACTTACAAGTAATTGCAGTCAATTATTTGAGTAGAAAATTAAAATATTTTACTCACTGAGCTAATGGCCATTTGAAACAGCGTGGGTACATTCACTGAAAAGAGCAAAAATAATGCTGCAAATTGATACAGTACATCTTGCAGCTCTCTAGCTTAATTGCACCAGCTGCTGGAGCAATTTAAAAAATGTCGGAATTCCGATTTCTGGAGACTTTTTGAAATTCTGAATGACTTTTAAACAGATTGGAATAAAAATGCAATATTGTGTATTTTTGTTAGTCTCATTACTCAGTATATTAAATTTCATCAAAATTTGAGATAGTGACGGAAAAAAGTGTGTTGATTTGACAATTGTGTTAATTTTGGGGATTCCGATCCCACTAGGCGTCAAATCTGCAAGAAAGTAGAAACCATTCTGTCAGAACATGGAACATATCTGTTCTTACGTCATAAAAAAGAGAAGATAGAAATTCCTTAGCCATAATTTCTTCATGTTGTTTCCCAGCTAGTTCTTCTAGTTATTGAATCAAGTCAAAATAATTTGAAATATCAATCAATCAATTCTTTATTAACCCTCAAAACACAATACAAAAAATATAATACAATAAATGTTTCAAACTTAGGACCATGTTTACAGGATTAATAATTTGGTCCCGAGGTAAAAACCTGTGCGGGAACCTGCACATGTAATCTTTATTTCAACTTTCCTTATTTCTGACTCCAAAATAGCTGTATCATATTTCTTTCAGAACCCTATTTCCATGCTAATAGTACAGGAAAACACAGTTGAAGTTCTTCGTCAATTTGTTGTATTTTTTTGTTAATCGGATTATTTTTTCATACTATTTTATTGTTGTTTCCTATGATTATACAAGAACGTTAATTAGTTGTAATTATTGTACAGCAAAGTTATTGTTTTAATGTAAATTACGTTGAATCATTTCAAATGTTGAAGATCCGATTAAACTCTGTAAAAGTGAGATCTTTATTTACACAGTTATTAATGATTATAATTTATTAATTGTAGTAATTGTGTTACTAATTATGAACATTTTCAACAAAATTCAATTATTGATTAGTAAATCCAAGGTAATAATAATAATAATATCGTGTGACCTGGCTGGCTCAGGTCTGGTGTCAGAGTTATCAGGTCGCACCTGAATAAGTTGAGGGCCTCTGACGTGACTTAACGACTGTTTTTTTAGGCAGCCGGGACCGACAGCTTAACGTGTCCTCCGAAACACGGGAGTGGCCCGAGGTAAAATCTTTCGGTCAGAAAGGTAATTAGAAGAGAAGGTAGTGTTCAACAGCATGATGCGCAGTAGCAAGATCAGTCAGCTGAGTTAGTGACGTATGCAATTTAACATGGTAAAAGATAGGCGAAATTGTGAAAAGAGACCCGGATGACGTCACTGCATCAGCTGACAGGGCGCGACAGATAGGCTGAGATGAAAGTGAACACTACCTTGTCTTCTAATTACCTTGAGTAAATCTGAGTATCAACCAAGAAAAAATAGTTTTTTTTTTATATTTCTGTAATATATAATACTTCTTGGATTTCTTGTTCCATAACGATCTGCGTTGTTAATATTAACTTTTTGTTGCAACTTTAAACGACTTGCAGTCAGTCTTAGATTGTGAATATTATAATAAATGTACTCACATTAGGCCAAACATTTTCGAGGTATCGAATCGTTCGACCTAATGTGAGTACATTTATTATATATTCACAATATAAAACTGACTGCAAGTCGTTAAAGTTACAACAAAAAGTTAATTTAATACTTCGAATAAATAATGAAACAAAACAGTAAATTTAAGTTGCATCCTTGATACCTGTATTTAACAGGAAATGCTATTACATGTGTCATAATGATTTGAACAATTCTATTTTTAAGTTCTCGACCTTATTTTCTGTAAGTAGCATGTTTTAAAATTAAATATTGTATAACATTGGAAGCAGTGTGTTTACTTTTGCTACACTTTATGAAAACTTTCAAATAATTTCTTGAAGGATAATCTATGCGTATATTGCAATGGTTTCATTTCGAAAAAATATGTTTCTGTCATGTAAAATTTCCATTCAAGAACACTCGCAATTAACTTAATTAATAGTTTAATTTAATTCTTTCAATTAATAGTTTTAAATCCTCTTGAAGTAGGATTATAGTACATTTAATGAATCCTTTCATTTTCATTATAAGAAAATGTTTTTTTAATGGCACCGGGCAGTCATACCTCTTAAAATTCTCAAAAAGTCCTGTCTTGTCAAATTCTCAATAGATCAATAAATTGCAAAGCTTGAAAAAACAAATCCATTTGTTTAGTGCCGAATTAATCGTGAAATGCAAGGAAATAAATCGGGTTTACTCTCAAATCAAGCTATTACCATTTTTATGGTTACTGGAAAGTACAATAATTATCATTTATTGTGTTGAATAAAAACGATTTATGATCAGAATAATAAAAATATTATATTGAATATGAATAAAAGTGATTATGATTTAATCGTTACATACAGGATAATAAATCTGGTTTTACTGTAAAATAACAATATTTCGCATTTTTATTGTTACTGGAGAGTACAATAATTATGATTTAGTCCGTTACATAAAAAAGATTTATGTTCAAATTAATAAAAATATGAATAAAAGTGATTATGATTTAATCGTTACATACAGGATAATAAATCTGGTTTTACTGTAAAATAACAATATTTCGCATTTTTATTGTTACTGGAGAGTACAATAATTATGATTTAGTCCGTTACATAAAAAAGATTTATGTTCAAATTAATAAAAATATGAATAAAAGTGATTATGATTTAATCGTTACATACAGGATAATAAATCTGGTTTTACTGTAAAATAACAATATTTCGCGTTTTTATTGTTACTGGAGAGTACAATAATTATGATTTAGTCCGTTACATAAAAAAGATTTATGTTCAAATTAATAAAAATATGAATAACAGTGATTATGATTTAATCGTTACATACAAGAAAATAAATCCCGTTTAAAATAATAATATTTGGCGTTTTTATTGTTATTGAAGAGTACTTTTATTATGATAATTATAATCCGTTACAATGGACGGTGTAAGAGAAGATAGATTCAATTAGCTGAGAACAAATAATTATATAATGGAATGCGTAAGATTATTTTACGCGTAGAGTAGGCTGATTTATTTTAATATTATTTATTTATTCAGCATATCTTGTGTAGTGATTCGTTATTTCATGTACATAGTAATTATTTTCATCAAATTAAGTCCTCAAGCTTTATTGATAAACATACCATTAAGTCTTGATTTTTTTTAAATGTTGAGCTGTTGATTTATCCTCCTTTATTTATAGATTATTTCCTCTTTATTTATTTTTTGTATATTGTTATCTTTGTTTTTCAATTATATATCTTTGGATTTGCATTTAAAAACGCATCAAAATCCATCATGATTATTCCTCTTTATTTATTATTATAAAGAGATTATTAGAGATTATTATAAGAGATTATTTCCTCTTTATTTATTTTGTGTATATTGTTATCTTTGTTTTTCAATTATATATGTTTGGATTTGCATTTAAAAACGCATCAAAATCCATTCATGTTATTCGAATCTATTTTCACAGAACTTTTCAACTTGTTTCATTTATGTTTTAACATGTAAAATATTTTTAAAAATTGTAAAATAAATCATGTTTCATCATTTGTGTCTGTCTTATTTAAATAAACCGATCTAACGGAGTTATGTATTCGTGTAAGAAAAGATCCTTTAAGAATGATTCTCCTCATCTTTAAAATATGTAATTTCCAAAGAAATTTTATAATTTGGGTGACTATGAATAGTAGATGACTGATTATTTGAATTCTGTGCTTGAATAGTACTTATTTTATTATAGAATATAAAATAGTGTACTTGTATTTGAAAATAAACGGATAGCCTAGTTTTAGGTGGGTTCCGAACCACCGGGAAGTGATTTTACAGCAGAGAACAGTGTCTTTTTTACTGGCCAATCTAATCGGTCACCGTTACAAACAGAACCTACGAGAACGTTGATAGTAGGGGATAACTGTGCTGGTTGGCCAATGTACCATGAAACCTCAATTACTTCTATAAACAAATTTGAACAATGGCAGTTCTTATAACTTTTTTTGTTTCTTCCTAATTCACATTTTATATTGTGGAAATTACCATTTTTTTTTCAATTTGACAACGACTTACAATAATATTTTACCACAATTAAATATAAAAATTTTGGTACTGTAAATATACTATGAATAATCAATGGGGGTGAGAAGTCGTCATATCCAGGAGGACACCACTTATACGACTGTCGTTTTGACCGACCTAGTAAACAAAGGTGGTTCAGTCATATCTAGCCAGGTTAGGTTAGGTTTGGTTATGCTGCGTTAGCAGTAGGTCGTCTGACCGAAAAGCAGGCTTTAGAAATATGCACTCCGTTAAAAAGGATCGTTCACATCAAGATTCAATGCAACAGGTGGCCGTCTCAACAAGAAGCAGGTTTTTGAGATACACATAATCAAATTGGGATCTTTCCGACGGAATTGATGCAACAGGTAGCCGTCTCAGCTGAAAGCAGATATTACAAATACACACAATTAAATGGGGCCGTTCATATCAACATTCCAAGCAACAGCAGATGGCCGTCTGGGCGAGAAGCTGGTTTTAGAAATACATACAATTAAATGGGACCGTTCACATAAAGATTCAATGAACTAAGACTGAGTATGAAGCAGTTATTTGAAATACACTGAATCAAATGGGACCTTTCAGACTGGGATTCTATGCAACAGGTGGCCGTCTGAGCGAGAAGCAGGTATTTGAAATGCACACAGTTAAACGGGATCGTTTACATCAAAATTTCATGCAACAAGTGGCCAACTGAGCAAGAAGTAAGTTTTTAAAATACACAGAATCAAATGGGACCTTTCAGACGGATTCGATGCAACAGGTGGCCGTCTGAACAAGAAGCAGGTTTTTGAGATACACATAATCAAATGGGATCTTTCAGACAGGGAATTGATGCAACAGGTAGCCGTCTAAGTGGAGAGTAGGTATTACAAATATAAACAGTTAAAAGGGACCGTTCGCATCAACATTACATGCAACAAATGGCCAACTGAGCAAGAAGCAGGTATTTGAATTACACTAAATCAAATAGGACCTTTCAGACTGGGATTCGATGCAACAGGTGGCCGTCAGAACAAGAAGCAGGTTTTAAAAATACACACAATTAAATGGGGCCGTTCATATCAACATTCCAAGCAACAGGTGGCCGTCTGGGAGAGAAGCTGGTTTTAGAAATACACACAATTAAATGGGGCAGTTCATATCAACATTCCAAGCAACAGGTGGCCGTCTGGGCGAGAAGCTGGTTTTAGAAATACATACAATTAAATGGGACCGTTCACATAAAGACTCAATGAACCAAGCCTGAGTATGAAGCAGTTATTTGAAATACACAGAATCAAATGGGACCTTTCAGACTGGGATTCTATGCAACAGGTGGCCGTCTGAGCGAGAAGCAGGTATTTGAAATGCACACAGTTAAAAGGGATCGTTTACATCAAAATTGCATGCAACAAGTGGCCAACTGAGCAAGAAGTAAGTTTTTGAAATACACAGAATCAAATGGGACCTTTCAGACGGATTCGATGCAACAGGTGGCCGTCTGAACAAGAAGCATGTTTTAGAAATACACACAATTAAATGGGGCCGTTCATATAAACATTTCATGCAACAGGTGGCCGACTGAACAAGAAGCAGGTATTTGAAATACACACAATTAAATGGGACCCAATTAAATAGATTCCCAGTCTGAAAGGTCCCATTTGATTATGTGTATTTCAAACAACTGCTACTAGCTCAGTCGGGCACCTGTTGCATGGAATGTTGATATGAAAGGTCCCATTTGATTCGGTGTATTTCAAAAACTTACTTCTTGCTCAATCGGCCACCTGTTGCAACGAATCCCACTATGACAGGTCCCATTTGATTATGTGTATTGCAAATAACTGCTTCTCGCTCAGACGGCCACTTGTTGCATTGAATCTTGATGTGAACGGTCTCATTTAACTGTGTGTATTTCTAAAACGAGCTTCTTGCTCAGACAGCTACTTGTTGCATCGAATCTCAGTCTGAAAGGTCCCATTTGATTGTGTGTATTTTAAAAACTTACTTTTTACTTTGTTTTGGCCACCTGTTGCATGGAATGTTGATGTGAACGGTCCCATTAAACTGTGTATATTTGTAATACCTGCTTTCCGCTCCTGACAGCTACCGGTTGCATCAATGCCCTGTCTGAAAGATCCCATTTGATTATGTGTATCTCAAAACCCTGTTTTTTGCTCGGAAGGCCACCTGTTGCATTGAATCGTGATGTGGATGATCCCATTTAACTGTGTGTATTTCTAAAGCCTGCTTTTCGCTCAGAAGGCCACTCGTTGCATCGATACCGTCTGAATAGTTCCATTTGATTCTGTGTATTCCATAAATCTGCCTCTCCGGCCACCTTTTGCATTGAATCATGATGTCCTATTAAAATGTGTGTATTTCAAAAATCGGATTTTTGCTCAATCGACCACCTGTTGCATCGAATCCTAGTCTGAAAGGTCCATTTTGATTATGCTTATCTCAAATTTAGGGAAGTGATAGCCGCGAGCCGTAGCAGGTATCTGTTCAATCAGAGAGATAAGCTGCGTTCTCGTAGGTCCTGTTTGTAACGGTGACCGATTAGATCGTCCAGTAAAAAGGACACTGTTCTCTACTGAAAAATCATTTCCCGGTGGTTCGGAACCCACCTAAAACTGTAGGTCCAACTCATCAATCACCATCAACCAACTCATTACCCATGCTCAGGTCTCAGACCTATGTGGGCTTCATCCTCCAAAAAAAAAAAAAAAAAATGAGGTGGATACGATAAAATAATAAGATAAGGTGGGTGATGGGATCGAAATTCCATGGGGAGGGGAGCACCTGGGCAATGGAAAAAACGACTAAATTTGAAATAATAATAATGAATAATGTCAAATTGAGATTTTTTATTTGATGCTTGTTCAGTTTTTATCAAATAAATGCTAGACTCTTATGTAGTAGCTCTATTTTGCTTAATTTGTTGTTTAAGATCTATTTGAGAACACCATTTTGAAATAGGAAGTTAGATGGTTCGGAACCCACCTAAAATTGTAGGTTCACCATAACATGGCTCAAACTGCGACGTGGAACTACCCGTAAAGGTCTCCCCACCAATAACAGCCATTCTCATATTATTACTTATTCTCAATATTTTTTTCTAATCTCTGCAGTCTACCTTATGTAGATCCACTTCAGTCACTGTCGCGTACCAAAATTTAAGGCTGTGCGCAGGGTTTTTGGTCATATTTTTTTCGAAGTTTCTTGTATTGAATATTATTAGGGCTTTGAAATTATACCTATTGCTGTAAGAAACATTTTTAATTAAATTATTTTGTGAAATATGGGGGTTTCAAAGTTGAATTTTTTTGGCTTTTGGGGGCAATAATTGATTATTAAAAAACCCAAAAACCTCAATAATTGCCCCCCAAAAACCAAAAAATTTCAACTTTGAAACCCCCATATTCCATAAATTAATGTAATAAAAAAATTTCTTACAGCAATACGTAACATTTCAAAGCCCTAATAATATTCAATACAAGAAACTTGTTGATAAATTTTCCATTACTGAAAGACACCTTGAGGAATAGAATGACATATTTTTTATTTCAATCTAACAAATTTGTTAGATTGATATAAAAAATATGAAATAAAAAATAAAAATTATCTTGATAAAACTATTTAATAGTTTTATCAAGATAATTTTTTGAAAAATTGGAATTTATTACAGATTTTAAAAACCAATAGGTTGATTGGAGAAAAAAATATGTCATTAAATTCCTCAAGGTGTCTTCAATTACAGAAAATTTATCAAAAGTTCAAAATCACTAACAGGTGAGATCAATCGCCCCCAAAAACCAAAAAATTTCAGCTTTGTACCCACATATATTTCACAAAATAATTTAATTAAAAAAAAATTCTATCAGCAATAGATAAAATTTCAAAGTCCTAATAATATTCAATACAAGGAAATTCGAAAAATAATTATGATCAAAAACCCTGCGCACAGCTTTAAGGCTAAATTACATCAGCTAACAGTGTGACCGAGCCCAACAATTTCAACAATTATGTAATTTAGCCTTAGTGTGGCAAGCGACGGCGACTGCAGTGGCTTCAAGGGCCAAGGTGGCTTCGTAAGCAACTAAGTGATATACTGTGACTAAACATGACTAATCTTGTCTTGACTAACCGGTGTACGCCTAGCCTAAGTTAACCATAGACAAAGCGTTTAAGAATTGAAGCAAAACTCAAGCATTCCAACTGTTATGGCCTTTGCTAAACTTTTATGATGATTCAAGCAAATGTTAATGTTATGCCCGTATTTATAAGTGGTCCTTCAATATCTCTTGACTCGAGGCACTCTTGAGATGCCTATATAAAATACATTACATTTCAAGAGTCCCTCGAGTTGACAGGCATTGATGGAACGTTCATAAATATGGCTCTAAGACATAAGCCTTATAGATAATTCAACAGGCCAAGGCCTTCCAGTTTGCTGCCAGATTCATATACATGATCAAAAGCTAACGTAGAAAGAACGTGATAAGGTATCTCTGAATAATTAAACAGACGTCCTGGAAGGATTAAATATTTTTATAATAAAACATTTTCTTTAAAATAATAATACATTAGGAGTTAGCTTTCATAAAAAAATTATTGATTACAAACAAAACAATGAAGGAAAAGGACAGTGGTCAAAACTAACATGATATTTACCATCGATTACTTGTAACTTTAGCGACAGTATACAAAAATCCTGATTTACACAAACAGTGGTTCCAACATAATTTAATTTATGTACATTAAAAAGAAATTAAAACATATTTTACAGATGGAATTCAATTATCCAAACAAAGGTGAGTTCTAAACTCGGAAGGTTTTACACGAGTTATATTATTCATCATATAGGTTGATCAGTTTGAAAATAATTTACAAAACCAGATAAAATAGAAACAAAGTTCCCATATCCCTTTTAATTAGTCATTATTGTTCAAATAGAATAATTAATTTTTCTAATTTACTTGAAGTGGTAACCGCTATTGAATCAATAATACCTCAGTTCTTGGCTAAATACTGCTTAACAATATAAATTTATAATCTACTTTCAAAAATAGAGGATAGAAATTCAAATGATTTACTAAAAATTTATTGTAATAGTGAACTTTACTAATTGTGATTGTTTATAAAGTGTATTAATATAAAGTATTGGATAGTTTTTCAAACGTTAGTAAGTATTCCATTCTTTCGCTTCCAGATCTAAGTCATTGAGAGCGATTTTTTTCGAAGAGAGATTTGAAGTTTGTAAGTAAAAAAAAAAAAAAACGATATTTTCCAAAATACATAAAATAGATCGACCCACACCCGGAAACCCCAAAACACCTGAATACCCAAAAATATAGGACACGAAGGGACAAATTTGGAAAATATATGAAACAAGTTTGGAATGTGCAAGAGGTTATAGAAAATATGAAAAATTAGAATGAAAACTGAAGTGGCAGGAAATATATATATATATATAAAATTACACGAGTTTGTCACAAGTGATAGAACCGTCAATTATTTGTCGAAACTCGAATTTAACATTCTAGAACATTGGTATGCATTTTGTAAGCTGGCTATTATTGGGCTCCACAAAACGTACAAGAATTTTAAACCGATAGAAGTCTGTACAATCAATTAATAATGTATTGTTACGGGTTCCATGAAAACAATGGAGTGATATAAATAGAACGAGTGCGTGACTAACTGCTTGTTTGCTCTCGTAACAGTATTGTTTGAGAAATATTTGTTTCATTCAATTTGTTGTATTAGTTGTTTCATTTTATTTGTTGTATTATTTGCTGAATTATTAGTTTTATTAATTGAGAATTTTAATGCTTTATGAATTCTGGTAGTCACATTCTGAGATAAATTCAAGTTCGAGATAAAGGTTACAGTCGATTTGCACTACATAAAAATTAATTTAATCTTAGTTTGATTATTTCCCGTAGAGAACCTATGGTTCATCAGGTAGGCCTGAACCAGTATATTCATTTCAAGTACGTAAACGGTACAAGTGACTCCAGCATTAAAATTCACGGAAATTAAATTCACAAAACTAATTTTAAAAATATCAAATGATGGAACATTTAAATTAATCTTCTGTTAATGATGACTCCCCCCCCCCCCCCCAAAAAAAAAATAGATTCTAAGACAAACAAGTGCTGCTCATTCCCATGAGATTTGGATTATTGCAATAGAATAATAAATAATAACTGAAACACAAACACAAATAAATAGGGCTAACAGTATGGATGGCTAATGTCAAACAAAATAGAGTTACCTTGCAAAGGTTACAATCAGGACTACAGTATTTGTTAGGCCAATTACAAGTTGACTTATTCAGTGTTCGTGTATATTGATATTTTAAATAGTTTATTTTCTTTCACGATCTTCTTGCAAATGAAATAATAAATTACAAGCGCTAATTAATAAAGATATTGAACTAATATAAAACTCCTATTTATATAAGATAACTCTTGAATTTGCTAGTAATTAACCAATCTTCAAAATAACTAGTTTTTGCGAATTAAATAATAAATTCAAGTGCTAATTAATAAAGATATGGATCTTATATAACTCAAAAGTTACTATTTATATCAGACAACTCTTGAATTTATCAATATTCATCAAAATTTCTAGATTGATGATTGATATCAACACCAAGGTTAATATTAATATCCCAGCTCTTGAATTTGCTAGTAGTTTATCAATTAATCTTTGAAATTACTACATTTTTGCGAATGAAATAATAAATTGTAAACGCTAATTGATAAAGATATGGAATTTTTAAATAACTCAAAGGTTAATATATCACATAACTCTTGAATTTGCTAATAATTTATCAATATTAATCTTCAAAATTACTAGATTTTCGCGAATGAAATAATAAATTGTAAGCGCTAATTAATAAAAATATAGAATTCTTACATAAAACCCAAACGCTACTATTTATATTGGATCACACTATTGAATTTGCTTGTAATTTTTGCGAATTAAATTCGCAGATTTCTGCGAATGAAATAATATATTACAAGCATTAATTGATAAAGATATGGAAATCTTATACAACTCACTGTTACTAATTATATGGGAAAACACTTGAATTTGCTTGTAATTAATATCAATATCAATGAATATCTTGTAATTTGCTTGCAATTAATTTAAATAAACAACTTTTCAACTTCTATTAATCATATTCTATAACAACACTACAAATAACCTTTCATATGGAGATTTATCAATATTTACGTTTCTTTTTTCAAAATAATATAAGTGGTGATTGAATCAAAAAACAATATTAGTGATGGCTGTGGGTGGAGCAAAGAGAAACTAAGATCACAATTAGAACATTGTTCTTAATAGAAAAAGATAAATAATACGAAAAACTGTACATGATAGAGATGAAGAAGGCACAGTCGACATAGAATTGCCATCAAATACATAAAGCCCGGATATTAGATCTTATAATGTGCATATCAAAACTGTACTATATAAAATTGATTGAAGTAATCCCCATTTTTTTTCTCTAATTTATTACGTTAAATCTGTGTGATTCTATATTATAAAGTAGGTACTTATTGTAAATACAATAGCTTTCTGTACATATAAATAAATAAGTTAAGCATGATTATTTTCTGCAATCATGTAAAACCTTCTGAGCTTTCAAAATAACGAATCGCTTCACTTTACCTCCAAGTTTAAAATCTATGCTTAACAATAATTTAGCTAGTTTAAGGTGACATATTTTTCAACTAAACTCTCGTCAAATTTAAGGTTAACAAGAGTTTTTTAATAGAGAGAATGGAGCGGGAATAACACACTAAGAAAAGGAGACATAGCATCAGAATTTTGATGTTATCTCCATTTCTTTCAACAATCAATCACATCCTTGTTCCCAATCCCGTTGTTGTGCTGCACGAAAATAATTAAAAATTTCATTTCCGAACGACAAATTTCCCCCAGACACACAAAGCATCATCAATCAGCTTTCCCATCCTTCTCAGAACAAGTTCATTACATAAATCATTTCTTCGACGCAATTGTTCCAAGAAATAAATTATATAAATTTTATAAAAATATCATGATAATCATTTATCTGCAAACAGTTGGTACACTCTTTCCTGGCGTCGTCCGACTTTCTAGAGCGCACAATTTTGACCTCCATCTTGCTTTCGTTTCTTTGGCGATGGCTCTGAAATAAACAAATAAAAGTAGAGAAATCAATGAAAATCATTTTAAAAGAGTGAATTTGATAACATTTTAACAAAAAAAAAAAAGGTATTATTTGTGCAGCTAGTGCGCAATAGAGATGTGACCAGATTGAGCGAGTAGTTCAAAGTAACTGACTCTTTAAAATGAACTGCGAACTAGTAGTTCAAATTCAGAAAGTAGGTAGTTCATTTTTGAACTGCGTTTGTGTTTTACGGAATACAGTCAACACACCATCTAGTGAGCGCTCCTTGAATTAGCAGAGCAGTGCAGCGGCCTGCTATAGGCACTGATAGACAAGAGCACTCACCTCCCCACTCAACGAGCATTTTGAACTGTGAACTAACTACAACAACAGCTTGCTCACTCTCTCACCTCTCTCAGCTCCACGAGCATTTTGAAATGTGAGCTGAACGAACTACAAGCTGGCTCAGAAAGCTCATTGACTAAGCTCTATGCTCTGGAATATTAAACTGATGACTCAGATTCGGAGAATTATTCATATTGAGTTGCCAGACATACGACAAAGCTGTTTATTGTTGTGTGTGTGTGTGTATGAGTGCTCAGTGAGCGAGAGAGCGCTTAGCTGCTGAACAAGCAATGGTAGTGGATGAGCACAAGCATTGCTGATGACTCATTTTTGAACTAGTTCGAATGCAAACTCTTCGCTGCACGACAGAAATGAATTACGCACGAGCTGAAGGCAAGTGCGGAATAATTTCCCGAGTACAGCAGTCAGCTGGAGTGCGACAAAGTAAAAGGGTGTACGAATGAGTTATTTTGCGCACTATGAGTGCATATTATTATTATTAGACTATTATTATTATAATTTTATTTCGTCATGTGAAACTGTGTTATTTTCATGAGCACAGCTCTTACATTACATGACATATCAATATATTTTTAATCCTAATCCATATCAGTTGTTAGATCACAACAGGTAAATTGTCAACAACCAAAAGCATAAAGAATGTCAAATATTTATCTTAGTGTCACATCATTCCATCACTCATCGCACGTATCTCGTCCTGGCCCGAGACAAGCGCGACAATGCCAAGGAACCAAAGCGTGTTGCCGGATTCACAATAATATATTTTACAAAGTTCAACATTCATATCCAGCAAAACGCTCCAATCAAATATAAATAGCATAAATATAAATAGCTTTGTTAGATAAATGTAGGAAATAGTTATTTTCCTACAGTGACCCGAAAAGAAAAAGTCTATTCCCACGCAAAATAGTCTATTCCTGCACCAGTGCGGGAATAGTATATTACGTTACTAGGCTGGAAAATGACGTTTTGCCGGTCGAGCATATGATAGTTAATGCACGAGGCGAAAGCCGAGTGCAGAAACGAGAATATGCGAGAACCGGCAAAATTTTACAGCCGTGTAATGTACGATATTTTTTGTTACACTTGATAGAGAGGCATGCTCCAATCAGCTGGATAATATGCGAGACATTCAAAAGCATTCAAGACAAGTGAATCAGCTGCTATATTTAGATTCAGAATTTGATGGGCGAATTCCCAGATATAAACCAAAATAATGACAGACTAGTGCAATCAGCTGGTTAATATTCGATACAGGTATTGAGTCATAGATAGATAGATAGATGGTTTTATTGTCATTAAGTACAGGAAGCACAATAGACATAGTCACGTTCATACAAACATAATATAGCACAAAACAAGCAGAATAGTCAGTCATACAAAAAATAGCCCAAAGCATTAAACATTGAGTGAGACAAGTTACATAGATAATGTAATGAGTTGACTATATCTATACATATAATATATATATGTGAGTCAACGGAAAAATCTTTGCCGCACGCCATATGTTTTTTCCTATCTTGTGCGGCTATAAGGCCCTATTTGTCAGCTGATTTTTACGATCTAGAACGGAAAAGAGGCACTTTCCATACGTGACAAATCTATGGAAAGTAGCTACTTTCTATCAAGTGTAACAAAAAGTACTTTTCGGCAATCCAGATTTGCAACCTAACAACACAAAATAGTGAGCATGTAATATGCAGGTTCCCTATTCTGCATTCAAAAATAGGTTGGCTACTCTGCTTCAGCTGCGAAATAGTTGTTGTAGTTTTTGTTGATGAAATCGATTTGATTCGAAGATAGGTTATGTGAGGAATTGTCAGGTTATGTATGTCCTGTTTTATTCTGTTTAAATTACTTTATACATTACTGTAGGAAAAATTCAATGTGTAATTCGAGCGCAAAGTATTGTTTCGGCACTCGAGAAAAAACTGTTTCTCTCGGTGCAGAAAACCCCCACTTTGCACTCTTGTTACAAAAATAGCTATTGTGTAACTAGTTCGCAAAATAGCTCTTTGCTGCACGAGAGAAATACATTAAACACGAACTGAAGGCGAGTGCGGAGTAGTTTCTCGAGTGCAGTAGACACTTTCAGCACGAGTTAAATATTAAATTTTTCCTACAGTTGGCACACCTGAAGTGATTGTTACCTTGCAATTTTTAGCTAATTTACTATTTAGCTCCCGATCAAAAGCATGCACCTACAGTACTGGAATTCAACTCAACTGTTTATTACAACAGTACTGCGCTTGGATGGGTGACCGTGCTTCAATGACTTGATGTTATAAGCTTTATTATCACTTATCTGGTGATTAGGAACCCACCTAAAATAGTAGGTCCACCATGCCTCCCTCATGTGACCCGTAAGGGTCTCCCCACCAATAAAAGCTATACGCTTATTACTAGGCTTCAACAGTCATCTTTATTTATTTATATTTCCAAATTCATCAACTAACCATCTCCTTCTTCGGCGTGGTCCTCTTCATCCTCATCTTCATCATCTATTGTACCATCATCATCATCATCGTCCTCATCCTCATCTTCCAAATCATCATCGGAGCCATTCACCTCGAAATCATCACCTTCGCTTTCTTCCTGCATAGAACAAACATAAAAACCAATCAGCATATTGTCACACACAGCAAACAAAAGATCTCTGTAATTATTTATACAAGCTTAATAAAATGTTTGTTTCTTTGGTCCAGTAGGCTCATCACACATGTGATGAATTTTTCCATAGGGTGCGGCTCGTAAAATATAACTAAAGTACAATCAGTGCCCTGTATTCAAATACAGTATAATTACACAGCACGTGTGTACTGTGCCTAGAATTTAACGCGATAGACCAGTCTGGCTCACGTTTTTTTTTCCACAAAGATTCAGAGAAAATCATTGTTTTTTCGCTCAGCTGTAAAATTAATGAAATATGATTTAAACCAGTACGGTCTGAGGAGCACAAATAGTAACATATACTTCTACTAACAAATAGTTGAAATTAATGAATGATATTAAATGAAGTCAACAAATACTTCAATAAATAGTTGAAATTAATGAATGGTATGCAATAAAGTTAACAAATAGTTGAAAATAATGAATGGTATGCAATGAAGTTAAGTACATCAAACTGATGAAACTGACAAAAAACAATAACTTAAAATACGGTCAACATTGAAACATGAGGCTTCTTTATTTACTACGCAGAAGGTTCTCACAAAGATTCAGTGGTTGCTAATGACATGTTAGTTATACGATGAACTTAATTTTACATGTGTTGAAATAGAGCTATATATTTCAAAATTGAGTAAAAACGTTTCTATTTCAACTAATGCAATGAAGATCAAAATTTAATAATCATTCCATCTACAACTAATTTATAAAGCAGTTAATGAAGATTGGAAATTGATGCCAAAATAGCTAACTTGATACACGCCTGATCAGAGCCATTGCATAATGAAGCTTCTATACATCGGGAGTAACTTATAGATATTGGCTCTCGACCAATCAGAACTCCGTTTCTTCAAAACAGTGTCGAAATGAATATTATTATGCCATAGTTACATAGTTATTTAAATAGTACATAGATATTTAAACATTTCGAAATTTGGTTGAGTTTCACTTTGATATAAACCCCCAAACGTATCGTCACCAGAAAAGCATTCTAGGTTAAGCTACACTTTACGCCACGAAATTGGGCGGCTCAATGAAACTTCGGTGAGAAACCGTATGACTGCTAAAGTCCGACTTGTATACTATGCAACAAGGAGCGACCAGTGTTGTCAATTCGTCAATAAGGTTGATGATTCTCTACTATCAGCTGCTGGCATGGTCCCATACCTGGCAACACCGCAATTTTTCAAAGCCGCCTAATTTGGCGGCGTGAAATATAGCTCGAGTGAGTTATCCAAGTGATTGATAAGTAAAACTAAATGCGAGTTACTGATGGTCGTACATAAAATATGGTATGCAAAGCTTTGAAGCCACTTGTGAGATATAATAATAATAATAATAATATGCCGATGACCATGGTGTCCGATGGCAAAAAAATATCTATCTATCTATCTATCTATTTTTATTTCGCCAAAGTGTATAACACATGTTATATAACATTTTATATGTTTGGAACATTTTCTTCGATCGTGTCCTAACTTACATTTCACTTGTGGCTCAAAGGCAGTCATAATACAATCGCTGAATATGCTACTATTTCAATGTGCAAACTACTTACGTCGAGATTGTCGTCATAGACGGTCATCAGGCCGATCTCTTCTGATTCACCTTCATCGAAATCGCCATCTGAATAAAAAATGACACAAAAACTAGAATTATATAGTTATTTCGTGTTAAAATAAAAATTTAGAGCCGACCTACGTTTAACAAGTATTTGGGAAAAGTAGTGTAATAATAATTGTTTAGGAAAACCAGGCTAATAATAATATTGTTCTAAAAAAGATGACAAAATGGCACAAAAGTTTGAAACTGATAATTATTCCAATCTAAATTGAAAATCTACACCTGACCTATGTCGGCCAAGTATATGGGTAAAGTAGGGTAATGATAATTGGTTCAAACGTAAACACTTGGGGTGCTTGCACAGTGGAGCACCCAATAATCGATGATAAACACCATCGCAAAAACTAACACATGATAAAGGTATAGAATAATGGTAAACTCCCTGCTCCAATATGTAATAAACAATTCCAAAGCACGTGTTTGGCTAAGCGATGGTGATTATCATCGAGTGTTTGATGCTCCACTGTACAAGCACCCTTATCATTTTATTTTCTATCGCTGATACGCTATAATATCTTGTTCTGGGGGGCTGGAAAAAAAATTAAACCTAATATTCAGGATGCAAAAGAAGGCTGTGCGGGTTCTGGAAGGCTTGGGTCCATCTAATTCATGTGGGCCCATTTTCAGGAAATACAGGTTCCTCACAGTTCCAGCATTGTACTTTATTGAGACCGTGATTTTTGTCTTCAAACATTCGGCGATATTTGAAGGCAGCCATGTTGGCCATACTTTTGGCACAAGAGGAAAGAGTTCAGTTGTTTTTCAGTACCCAGCTCACAGACTTAGTCTTTTGGAAAGGGGACCGTATTATTCTGGGCTCAAGCTTTTCAATTGTCTTCCTGAAAGAATAAGGTTATGTGGTGCTCATAGGCTATTCTTGTCATTTATTACTGATGTGCTGGTGGATGTGTGTCCCTATACTGTAGAGGAATGTTGTAGTGCCTTTATGGCTTGACATTTTTGTTTTACACAAATGCATTTATAATTTCTTTGTTTTCTTCTCTTTTTATTTATGACATGTTACATGCCACTTGAGCGCACTGCTCAGATCTGTGGCTCAACGTAATAATAATGATAATAATATTTCGGAGGATGAAGCCCACATAGGGCTGAGACCTGCGCGTGGGTAAATGAGTTGAATGATGGTGATTGATGAGTTGGACCTACAGTTTTAGGTGGGTTCCGAACCTCCGGGAAGTGATTTTACAGCAGAGGATAGTTTTTTTTGTAGGCCAATTCATTTGGTCACCCTTACCAATTGTAACTACAGTTTTAGGTGGGTTCCGAACCAACGGGAAGTGTTTTTCCAGCAGAGAACAGTCTTTATTGCTAGCCAATCAAATCAGTCACCCTTACCAATTGGACCTACAGTTTTAGGTGAGTTCCGAACCTAACCTGACTGTTACAGCATTTACAGTCTTTCAGCTGACCAAACCAAACCTTAATGAGCCGATAAGCGCTTTTGTCTCATCTTATCTGACCGAACAAATAACTTGCACGGCTCGCTTCTAATCACTTCCCTAATCACTTTCGTATTGACACCAAAAAGAAATTGGCCTAAAGCAATCCAGACCCTTCGATTTTAGACTCCTAATATAGGTACAAAAAATAAAATTATAAATAAAACTTTCAAATCTCCTCACATAGATACGACTGCATAAATCATACTCGACATCCTGACATAACACCGATTCGCTTTTGTCGCCAAGAAATCGACCTGGCGAATAATCAAATCAATTTGGCGGGCCGCTTAGCGTAGTTGGTTGGGGCGTCGCAACTTCAGCTTGCTGTCGTTTAAGTGGTCGTGGGTTCGAATCCCGCTCCTCCGTCTGCCATCTATGCGCTATCATTCACCTCATTACCCACGCACAAGCCTCGGACTCATGTGGGCATCATCAGCAATAAAAAAGTCTCAGTGAAAATTATTCACTCTGTGACCCACCTACAACAATCTATTTAAATTTTGATCTTGAAACAGTCTCAGCCAAAAATGCCTCACAACAAGAATAATAAAACAATAAACGGAATAACAGAGCTAAAAGCAAGAAAGCACAAATTATTTTTTCTTCAAAGTATGTACGGAGTGTAAGCAAGTAATAAGCAAATAAATATTTATTTATTTATTTGATGAAATTATTACAATCAAGTAAAAAACTACAGGCATTTGCCCAAAACAGTTCAAATTACAAATTTGTCACATAAATAGTCCAAATTAGGTTATGTCCATAGGTTGTGTTCAAATTTCTGTTTCCATCAAATATTTCCACTAAAAAAAGTAGTCCGACAGTAAATGATCAATTTGAATGGTTGATAAAACCGAAAAACACTACATAACACAAATATTTCAAGAATATTGAAATTAAATTGATAATTTTGAGCCGGAAATTCTCACAACCTCTAGGAGCTACTACAATGAAAGCAATAAATACCAATATTCTAGATTCTTACCTTCATCATCACTTTCATCATTGCCGTTCACGTCTTCATCGTCATCGTCATCGGAGTCATCTTCAACTTCCTTATCATTTACATCGTAACTGCAAATAAATTGTTTTCAATAAATGTGGTTGTGACAACTTCAAGTCTTCTTGTTCATTACTTGGATGGATTTAAAAGTGGTCATTTGTCATCGTTATATTGTCAAATCCATAGGTAAATCAATAACCACTAAGCAATGTACTATTAGGCCTGGGTCCTAAGCAATGGCCTACATCTTATATAGGGATCTAGGCCTACAAACAGGCAAGCCTTTGAGTTTGTTCTTATTTCTAGTGGATATTCAGGAATTATACACATTAATATATCAATCTATGTTATTCTACGTTACATCTATATATTGTTATTAATATATCGATGGACAGATGGAACTATATGAAAAAAATATTCAACATAGTATGTGTCCTAACCAAAACTAAAACGAAAGAAACACAGGCCTCAGATTTTGTTGATAATATAAATGTAGCTATTTATGTAATACTGAAATGTAATATGAAAGTAATTCTACATGTAGACAGACGAATTTCAACAATCAACCTTTAAAAACCACAACGAAATGCTCAGTTTGACGACTTGTCAGAGTTGACAAGCCTAATTTTGACGGTCGTCAAAGTTGATAGAACTCATCTTATTTCAACAATCCCTTAAAAACTAACAAAAAATTGAATTGACGATAGCTGAACAACATTTAACAGAATTTGGTGGAAGTGGACATAAGTCGAATCAACTAGAACAAAGGGAATAGGAAGCAAACTTCAACATTTCACTCACCCATCTAAACATTTAAGACTATTATTCTAACAATCCGTCAAAAACTAACAAATCGTTAAGCGATTTTTGGTGAGGTTGGTGAGACTGGACATATTTATGTAAAATTCAGTAGAACAAAGGGAATAGGAAGCAAAACTTCAACAACTCACCCATCTAAACATTTAAGACTAGGAAGCATTTTGAATACTTTTTCTCTGTAATTATCGATCGCAGTTGTGGCTTCATTATTGAATAGGTCGAGACTTTTCAACGACTGTAGTTTCACCTGAGAAAGAAAAAGAAAATTATTATTTCCCAAAAATTAAAAAATGACAATTGAACAATTAATAATTGTTATAAATTGGACAGGTATTTAAAAGGGATATTCTACTAAAACGCTTTTGAAGCACAATATAATGAACAAACTACAATATATATTTGAAGAGATTATACTACAGTACGACATAAACTACAGTAAAATAAATTACGGTATTAAGAAAGCACGGCATCTCATTAATCATGTACAGTAAAATTTCCTTTACAATTTTAATAGCGAGGAATTATATACAAAGGTTTGAAACAAACAATTGAATCTTGTATTTTCTCTCCCCTGTGAAATTCTAAGACTGTAGCGTACAATCAGATACAATATTATGTCTCAGTGTTGTCTTTTGATGACATAATAATAGATGCAATTCCGTATGAAGTCCAACGAAATAATCGATAGTCGATAGGTTAGGTTTAGCTTTGGTACAGATATCGACAATCAACTATCGATTCTTTCGGTCAATTATTTCGTTTGACTACATACAGAAGTGCAACCCAAATCATTATCATTGAATCAACTTAGCGTGCTTGGACAGTTTTTGTATTGGCGATCATGATATTGGTGGTCAATATCCATAATGAATTGGACTTTATATTGTATCAACCATATATTTTTGTGGTCTCTTTCTTACAATATAAATGTGGTTGTGACAATATCAAGTCTTATTACATAGACAATTTTCCAACCTCCGATAGGCCATAAATAGACCAGTGAACCGAAATATATATATTTTTTTACCAAAATGTATGTACACTTATTTTTACTCCTTAACGTAATTACCTTGAAGATTGAGGTATTTTTTCACCTGTGGACAAGCTTTTTAATACCCTCTTCATAAAATGTTGCCACAATGGAATTTAAATGAGTCTCAAAATTCCTCAGTAACTGGAAAGTACCGAAACCCAAACCATTTCTTCAGATAAGTTCAGGAAAAAGATGGAAGTCACTCGGTGCTGAGTCGGGACTGTAAAATGGGTTGTCAAAAACTTCCCACTGAAATTGTCCAAGAAGTTCTTGATTAAACCTGGCACTGTGACTGTACAGCGGATGTTATTCAGTAGAACAATAATTCCAGACTTCAGCATGCCTCTTCGTTTGTTCTAAATGGATCCACAAATTTTGTGAGGTTTGACAATAAACAGCTGCATATCTTGCAAAAAATGTCTAGGTCACCACTTTTCAACTACTGAGAATTTCAAGACAAGGTCAAGACTTATTAAAATTCACTGGCGGCAACATTTTATGAAGAGGGTGATAGAAAGTTTGCCCAAAGCCCCAAAGCAGAATGTTTTTGGTCTTTCTGCGACGGACCCAAAATATGTCATATCTGCGGGAATTAACATTTTCTCACGGATTATTTGACGTTTTCCGCAGAGTTGAAAGCAATTTTATTACAAAGTTGTAATTAATATGGATAATTTTATTCAAATTTTCTTTCAATATTTATAGTAAATATAAATTATTTTAGTTTAGTATGGATGGTTGGTTGGTTGCTAAACTTTAATTCACGAATTAGCTTAATAAGCAATATTAGAGTGTATCTTTACAAAGTAGCTGCTTAGCTTTGGTCTTTGGTCCATAATAATTATAAAGAGCTTAGAGGCTGATTATTGATTAGAAAAAGGAAAATAAAATAAATTCATCAAATTTAATAATTGGTATTTAATGTGAATTAAACAAATTGTTTAAACTGATTTTGTATGCGCTACAGATTATATTAGATTATAAGTAAATACAAACTACAAAAAACATGGCAAGGTTGTGTCATTTAACTTATTTTGTATCCTACTAATTACTTTGGAAGTAACCACTTCTGACATCTGTTTATTTCTGGATGCTGGCTTGAAGTTTTTATGAAAATTACTTCCATATTTCTTGCATGAAGCCAACTTTAAAAAGTCGTTTATTTCCTTCATAACCTGCTGGAGGTCCATTGATCATAATAAAAGCTAGTTTGTCAGTAGTGCCTACCTCTATTGGATTGAAGGCATCATTGGCTGATGAACGCTTAAAAGCATAATAGAGGCAATAATAGAGCCCCAACTTTCACAAATAGCCTCTGAGACAGGAGTTGTAAGCATAAATTGCAATAGCTTAATAGCTAAAGGATATACTTCTGGTGGAGATCAGTGACAGCAAGTTTGAATAGATATTTCAAGTCTGGAACATTTCCACCATGAAAATTTGAGCTCAACTTCTGCTGTGTGCTTTCTGCTAGTCGGTCGGGCTATAAACACTGCCGACTCATCGAGTGTCTTCCAGCATATTTATTAATAGTTTTTGTGCAATAAAATTGTTACTGCAAGTCATCATTACAGTGATAGTTTTATTAATTTTTTTTTGTAAAATACAAAATTCCATTTCTGGGTGCTACAGCTTAGTTTTACACCGCTTGGCCGATCTTTCTGCAGGCCTCTTTCTCGTTCTGCAACAATGTAGCACTGTCGCCCGTTGTTCTGCTTTGGGGGCCCAAAGGTATGACAAATTGCGGGAAATGCCTCAATCTTCAAGTTGATTATGTTAAGAAGTAAACATAAGTGTTCATGAAAAGCGTATTGGGAAGATTGTCCACAGGTTATGACAAATTACTCAATCGAAAAGTTGATTATGTTGAGAAGTAAGTGCACATACATTTTGGCAAAATATTTTTTTCTGTTCGTTTGTCTTTTATGTATGACCCATCGGAGGTTGAAAGAACTGAACCTCATATTACATATCAATTTTTTTCGAAGGATGAAGCCCACATAGGTCTGACACCTGTGCATGGGTAATGAGTTGGATGATGGTGATTGATGAGTTGGACCTACTATTTTAGTTGGAAATTTCCTCCAACATTTCAAGAAATACAATTATTGAGTTATAAATGTTAATGCTTGTGTAATTTTGACTATAGTCTACTTACGAGTGGTTCGATAGCTTCCAAATTACTGAGCTTGTTGCCACAAAGATTCAGATGTGTCAGTTTTGGACTTGTGTGAAGTACGTTCAGACCATTCGAAATCCTATTGTCGCTCAATTCCAGCTGCAAATTACAAACAAAAATCAAATTAAAAAAAATAAATATTAAAGAAACCTAGATTGAAACAAAAATTGTATAAACAGCTTTCATTGCGCGATCTATGGTTTATTGTCATTTGAGAAGTGTTTACAATCGATAGAGACAAATGTCAAAAATAATTATTAATTGAACAATACAGTAATACACCAAATAATATCACGGTTGATCGATGATTACATACTGCCTCAGTTTAATACCGTATCGGTTTCCGAGCTACTATTGCACCAGGCTATCTGTATGTGTATCTGTCACAACATTCAGTATAAACGTGAGCCAGTACTTGGGAAAGTATAACACGAAATGGGGCAGCTCAAAGAAATTGGCCAGGTTAGCAAAAAATAGCTTACTGCAGTGACAAACTTCCTAGCTTTAGACTTGTGGACTAGGCAACACGGTACGAGTACCGTTGTCAATTCGTGCAATAAGATTGGTGATTCTTTTCTTTCTTTCTTTTTCGGAGGATGGAGCCCAAATAGGTCCGAGACCTGTGCGTGAGTAATGAACTGGATGATGATGATGATTGATGAGTTGAACCTACAGTTTTTGGTGGGTTCTGAACCACCCGCAAGTGATTTACAGCAGAGAACAGTCTTTCTTGCTGACCAATCCAATCGGTCACCCTTACAAAGAGCGCCCAGGAGTTTCGTAGCTTGTCTCTGATTCTGTTCTCTACAATCAGTTGCTAACATGGTCCCATAACTGGCAACACCGCAATTTTTCAGAGCCGTCTAATTTGATGGCATGGACTATCACTGTAGCTTCTATTTTCTCTTGCAACAAGCCACCAAGATATATAGATTATACAAATTCTACCATGTTTACAGATATAATTTATGTGCTTGCACATAGGATCATGGTATAAAAGCAGGAAGGATACCGATACAGCATTAAAGTAGGTCGTTTGTGCAACCGGCGGTGAATCTTCTGACAGAGGGTCAGACTACATGGACGATCCTTCATTGTTCATCTACGTAACCTACTACTGTGTGGAGTAGAAGCTCAATTAATGAACGAAGCTGTATACATTCTTAGGTTGTTGCTTTCACACACATGCATGTTGTAGTCTGAGCCTACAATGAAATGCCAAAATAACGGACTCGAATATCCAAGCAAAAACTTCGTTCCAGAGAGGTATTCGTTAATGAGAAATCATCTTAACTAGATTATAATACCTAGGAGCACCATTAAATTGTTTAACCAGAGGATTTCGCTATTTGGAAGTTCGTTTGACTGTAATTTCATAAATAGTAGTAAATAGAAGAGTAATAAGTTAACTTCTTGCAACCAATTTGACTGCAAGTCGTTGAATTCACTTAAGTTAATATTAACAACGTAGTTCGTCATGGAACAAGAAATCCAGGAGTAATAAGTCTTTTATGAAGCAATACAGACAACCTTATTTTGACTAACCTTCCTCAGATTTGGAAGAGTAGGAAATCCTTTGAGGCTAGTGAGTCCAACATTTATCAAGCTAAGAACTTTCAAATTTTTGAACTCATCTGTTAGGCCAAGAATGTTGGTACTCCTGCAATTATCCAGGTTCAATTCCTCAATCTGAAAAATATTAATAGAAAAATAAGAATAATTGTTTTTCTTGTGAACAAGCATACGATCAATATAATATGCCGGTGATTGCAAAAGAATGACCCAATGTTTTAGAGCTATTCTCAAGCTTTAAAATTATAGTGATTTTCAAGTCTGTATTAATTTTCATTTCATTAATGTTGTTATCTGTGTGGAAAAAATCGAAAATTCGCATATTTATTGCTAGGGTTCTGGTGGCGGTCACACATTGAACTTCTTAGTATCTTTCATTTACAAAAAAATTGAATGTGCTCTTTCATATGAATAAATTAAGTATTGAAAGTTACTGCATTTTGTAATTAACACCCTCTAAAATTGGGATAATCTTTTTAAATCACTCGGCGTTATTATGCTGGCCAAAAACTAAAGATTTTAAAAACTTATCTAATCACTTTTGTCAAGTTTGTTTGAATTTTCTAGACTTCTAAAAGACAAGAGCTAGAGCGTTACTGACTGATTTAGTCGAGAAATTAGAGCAGTGTAAATTCTAACTAGAGTATTCAGATGACTTTATTTGTGTAAATTTACAATGCACATGAATGATAAAAGTATTATTAATATTAGCAACTCTAAGATCCCCTAGAGTAGTGAGAGTGGTAGAGTTGCTCTAATAGAGCAATCTACTTTTTCCATGTTTCACCAAGCCTCAAAGGACCGTCCAAACGGCAAGAGTTAGAGCAACTTCTATTGCATTGTTCAAGAGCTTAGAGCAGTGTCGATTCAGTCCCGATGAGTTGCGATAGTTATTCAAGAGGCTCCTCTAACTGGAATCTACTGTGCTCTAGCGTATTAGAAGATCTCTAGCTCACGCAGTTAGGAGGGGCCTTCAATCCTTGTCCAAACGGTGAGTTGGAAAGTCTAGACTGCTCTAAGAGAGCGCTCTATCGCTCTCAAATGTCAACATCTGGACAGCTTTTTTACAATATTAGAGTCCAGTAACACTATCATGACTCAGGCATTCTTCAGAATATGATTTATGTTGAAAAGGATTCATGACACAGTGTTTTAGATTCTGATAGTTGTAGTGATTAGGTATTTAACAAATAAAATATATGTTTCGCCTACTTTATTAGATAGTAACTTTTAAAAACCCAATCCAAAGTAACTTATGGTGTAAAAAAGTGATATTCATGTTTGGTTATTTTGTTGTCAGATAATAGTAAAAATTATGACAAGTGACTAATCAAGTATTATAAGGTATATATAATTGAGGTATAATCACTAATTCTAATGAGGATAAATATGTATATAAATATGTATATTGTATGAGGATAAATATAAATACACCAGGCGGATAAATATGATTAAAAATCATCTGATGGTTCCAAACATGTTAATGCCTTCATGTACTTAGATGAAGTTGGGCTCGGTCAGACGTTCAGGTAGTGTAATTTAGCCTGAATTGTGGCTCGCGACCGCGACAGAAGTGGCTTTGTATTATAAGGGCCTTAGTGGATTAAAATTGAATTTGAAACAATTTATGTCAATAATACCAATTAAGCAGTCCATGATTTTTTATGCAGTCAAATGTTAATATTATTTTTTTGTAATTTTATGACCACTAGTCTCTCTGGTTAGTTCTCTTTCTTTGGTCGTTTACTTAGATTCTCTTTCTTAATATTAATATTATTATAAAATAGTTACTCAATTATAGCTTCATTTCAACTGTTCAAGTACTATTGATAGAATCATCTTTTACTTCATCTTTGTATTCATTACTTCATTCCAATCGTCACTTTAACCTAGGCTTATAAAACTTTTAAAATTGAATGAAATTCAAAGATTAAAATAAATGTAAATGAAAAGTCTTGTAAATTTTAAAACTCCCTTCAATGCTATAAGTTAATTTTAATTTTAACTTTTCAAGTGAATTAAACGACTTGCAGTCAAATTTTATTAAAAAAAAGTAGTATTTCACTTACTTTGTAGGCCAAAAGTTTTTGAGTTGTTGAAACCCATCTTCAAGACCTTGAAGATGGGTTTCAACAACTCGAAAACTTTTGGCCTACAAAGTAAGTGAAATAACTTACTACTTATTTTTAATAAAATTTGACTGCAAGTCGTTTAATTCACTTGAAAAGTTAATATTAACAACGCAGTTCGTCATGGAACAAGAAATCCAGGAATTTAATTTTAATGCTAGATTTTTATTGTTTTTGAAGAATAAATTTTAAGATAAGTACTGTTATGAATTTGGGAGTAGCCCAAATTTTTTTTGTTAAATTACCTTGGATCATCGCCTTGTTTAGTATCATTTTAAACGTTATTAAATTTTAAAGATATTTTTTTTATGTAAAGTTTTATGAATTAGGACATTTTAAGCTAGTTATTGGAGAGTTTCCGGATAGGAGGATTCCCGAGTTGGGTCGTTCCCGGATCGCAGAGTCGTTCCCGAATTGGAGTAGTTCCCGAATTGGGGAGTTCCCGAATTGGAGTCATTCCTGAATTGGAGTCTTCCTGAATTGGAGTCTTCCTGAATAGTCAAGACTTCGAAACTTCGAGGGCTTGAGTATTCCAGCATTGGAGAGTACGAGAATTCCTGACCAAGGCTGTATTAGATCAACATGAACTCTATACCTTGGAAGTAGTAAGGATTATCGAACGAGGTAACAAATTTATTATATTTCTTGCTTCGATCAAAGTGAGTGCAACGAATTGTGGGGAACTATTAATTCAATGGGATAACGAAAACGACGATATAATTTTGTTAATTAAAGTAATCTTCGAAATGCGCATAATTTTAAAGACTTTAAATAATTATAAGTTTAGGCTGTATTGTTGAGTGCAATGTATATTCTTTAATTTGGTTATTTTGAGGTAGCTTAAATGAGGTGTGAATATATTTTCGAGTGGTTGTTTCCTAAACATGCGCTTCATTTGGCTTGGTAACCTAGTTCCTCTTGGTTTTGTATGCATTGGTATTTGATGGTGTTTTGGTGTACAAGCGTGTAGAAAGGAAATGTTTTCCTTTTTCCACGTTTCGCCTTCTAAATTTTTGGTTGTTTCCGTCATTCTAAATTTATTCTAAATTAAAAACAAATTGATGGGACAGTACTTATTACACTCTGTGTACAGTGTACTTTTATTTTCTTTATATTAGTAATATTTTACTGTTGAATGTTTGAAAACACATAGAAATTAATAAGATTATTTGATTTATATTCACAAATAATAATACATAACATGAATAAAATTATATCATGAAAAATGTAGTTTTCTTTTTCAATGATAATTTCAATCTGCGTAGAGGGTTTCCTTCAAAACCGATAGGAACTTCGGAACTTCATTAGAATAAAACCGCAATAAGTCATTATACGGTTCATTAAAAAAATAATGTTTTTTTTTTTTAATAATGAAAAAAGCAATAATTATTTACCCTATTTGAACTGATAAGCAATTACGATGGACCAGTTTAATTTTTTCATCGAATAAGTCCATGTGATCTTGATTGGATTTACGGTAAGCTTCATCTATTGTATTAAGACGAACGTGTTACTGGAACTTGTACGTAAAATCTTGCTAATTAGAATTTGCAATACACATAATCAATAAATAAGTGAATAAATATAAACGAACTAACAAAGGAACTACTTTTTTGTATTGATCGCGGATGAAGAGTGTAATTCACTTCAAAAGCAATGCTTTTAGGTTGCAGAGAGAGATGGAGGAGTTAACTCCAGGTTGTTCCACGAGTAGGGTGCAGTGAAATTAAAAGCAGTTTGTTGAATTTTAGCCCTTAAATATTGAACTGATTGATTAAAAATCTTGTTAGAATCATTAATAAACATATCTAGTGCATAAAAACGTAGGGTTTGATCGTTAAATTCGTCGAATAATTGTGTATCACGCTCAATTCGAAAGGTATACAACAGTCACTAGTGCGCATCGGGACTATAAAACATGGCTGACCGTCAACTTCAGACGTAACACTAGCCAATAAAACACGATTTTTCAATAAATTAAAATCATCTAGTAAAGTCAATAAAATATCGTAAAACTTAATGAAAATCAAATTGAAATGCACATAACAGTCAAATTAATTGTTATAAAGCAGTAATCCATTGTAACGTAATAAACTAATTGCATACCCTCATTGACACGAACACGAAAATTTGTCAAGAATTTGAAATTCACTAATAATTACATAATTATCAAGTACAGTAAAAGAGGTGAAGAAAATGCTTTTAATTGCTCTATTAGAATGTGTCTAATTAAACAGCAAATTAATTCAGTTTAACCTTCAAAATGGCTACCATAAAAATTGTAAACATTGAGGTGAATTGAATAATGATCAATAAGGACATGATTAAGATTAGATAAATACAGGAATTAGAAATTGTATCACTTCTAGAATGAAAGTAAACAGAGAAAACAAACATAACCGAGTTAGTTTTTCCACAGTTGACTTGTTCTAAATAAATATGGGAGTTTATAATACAAATTATGCAGATCAATCTCAATTAGACAGATTTCATGGAGAACAATTTAAAAATTATGAATTTCACAAAGCATTCAGATGGGGAGAAATTAGTGAGTTGGTAACAATTTTAGCCTAAAACACAAGTTTTATAATGTTAATTGAGCTGTTGAAAATGTTGCTATCCAGTGAAAATTGCTCATCTCACATGGCATAAATAAATTTATTTCAAGCTGGGATATGTTGATAAGGTATAAATGGGTAGATCTTCTTTCCAGAAAGAAATTAGTTGGAATTTAGTTATAAATCTGAAATTTAGGGGGGAAATTGAAATATGCAAGCATGTAATAACCAAGGACAACTGTTTAGATACGCAAATAGTTGTGTATTTCTATGTTGATTTTGGAGAATAATTCGAGTTTATCTCGAGGAATTGATTTGTGATAATTGTTTAGAGGAGTTTATAATAACAAACGTGGAACAAATCTGGAGTTGGTCAAGCACTGGTTTACAATACCACGAAATTTTGTTGGTTAACGTTGCCGAATGAAATAAATGCTTTAAAAGTTGAACACCTTACCTCTGCTGGGTTCCTTCCTCGCTTTTCAAGCTCAATCCTTTTCTCCATTGTCGTTGACACAAGTTTTCACTTCCCGGCTCACAGGTGAGTTTGTCGCTGGCACAAAACTTGACGAGCAAATTGCGATTCCAACACACAGAACGAATGACGGTGGACAAGTCGAAACAAGAAGTGCGAGTTTGACTGAATTTCCGACTCGCCGCTACGTTGTGTCTAGCAGCACAATCACGGCAATGGCTGCTAGAGGGGTCCTCACAATAACAACGGCGGGAATGAAACACATGTAGGCACTACTTTCGAAGTAGCCAATCACAGGCTTCGATTCAGGAGTGCAACGCTACCCGTGGCGAACTCCGTAACCACTGACAAATTTCAAACCAATACCGCCAACAATAAACTATGATGTTTCGTAGTAAAACTAAAATTAGATTTAAAAATAAATACAATATTGATCGTCGAAATGGGCTATTGATAAATATAGTTAATAGAACGATTGATAAATCTAGTAACTAGATCACACATCAAGCATCGTTATTTAATAAATTGATCTGATACTTACATACAAACAATGCCACATTTGAAACTGCAGTTCTATGCAGCAATTTATCAGGGGTAATTTATCAAATAATGTATCTAAAAATGAATAATAAATTAATAGGCCTGAGCCAAATCATTCCATTAATTATTTTTTTTTAAAGGAAATAAAATACAAAAATATGGACGAAATGTCAATGTAATACACTAAACATATAATAGGCCTACGCAATTTAAGTGCATTGTACATGACTGGAAAAGAATCTGAATTTCTAAACACTGCAGTATTTCAAATGCGACTAATTTGTATTAAATTGTTTTTCTTAAAAAATTCAATTAAATTGCTATTTGATCATCACAGTGATATGCAATCAATAATAGTCAATATCAAAGCAAGAAATAGAAAACAGTAATTTTTGGATTCTTTTACTAATGAAATCATCTAACTACCGTAGAAATAATTATGATGCCACAATTGAAATTCTATTTGGTGTAGTTTCATTTTACTTTTGAAAATAAAACTTTACTAGTGAATTTTAACATTCACAACCATGGGAAATTGCTACCTCACAAATTGCTAAAGACGTGTTAAATTTCAATAGTAGGCCTAAAGTCTATTTAATAATTTTTTGCTTTGTTTAGAAATTCTATGATTCATTTTCTCTTTCAGTCATGTACAATGTACATAATTATATAGTGTATTATATTGAAGTTTTGTCCATATTTTTTGTTGCTTATTTCTTTTTTCAAAATAATACACTATATAATTATGTACATTGTGCTATATATGTTACTACACACGGTAAAGTCTATGCACTAGAAACGTTGGAATAAACTGAATAAAATTATAATAAAAGACTGGCATCAATATATTGATTAGAAGTGGATAAAAAAATATTTTTTCATTCCATTTTTTATCCAGGCCATCATAATATTTCAGGCGGGCCGCTTAGCGCAGTTGGTTGGGGCGTCACAACTTCAGCTTGCTGTCGTTTAAGCAGTCGTGGGTTCGAATCCCGCTCCTCCGTCTGGCATCTATGTGTAATCATTCACCTCATTTCCCACGCACAAGTCTCGGACTCATGTTGGCATCATCAGAAACAAAAAAAAAAATAATAATATTTCATTCATGAATTATTGGATAAACTCTTTTATTTTTTGTTGAAACCAACACGACTATATCATTAAATAGAACAATACCGTAATAAGAGTATAATGATAGTTCAAATCTTTATTGCCAAAAACAATCATAATGTGTAAAATGTTTTACTATTTTAACAGAAAGGTTTCTTCAGGCGTCAATGCATTCCAAACTGATGTTCCATATCCAGTGTCTGCTTCACAGTAATAATGGTCATTATTCAATAAGGTTACTGTCAATCAGTCAATTATTGTACAATTTCTCCCATTTCGTTACAAATTACTGCTCAATTTGGCCTTTCAATTTTGTGGTGTACAGAAAGTGCCCAAAAGATAATGCAGCTTTCATTATCTGTGGATAAAGAGAAGTGATTGGTAATTATTAGCTCAATGAAAAGTTGTGAATTCATTTATACTGGAATTATATTTTTGATTAAGAATGTTATCATAAACATATTTTAGATTAAGATTGTTATCATTGACATATTTTTGATTAACAATGTTATCATTCAAATTCAATGATTAACACTTTCTAAGTACTGGTAGCGGCTGCTACAGGCAGCTCTGGTAGCACAGTCGGTTGGAGCGCTGTGATAAGATAAGGCACTAGCTAGCATCGTTTCCTACAGCCTTGGGCTCGAATCTCATTCAGCCATGGTTGTTTCTCATAATTCACCCATTCTCCTCATTACCCACGCACAAGTCTCCAGACTCATGTGGGCATCATCCGCAATAAAAAAACTTCTAGTTGAGGAAGTTGATAATGCAACAATAAAGCTAATAAAGTGAAACTCATGTTATGGGAGGTAAGCTTTCAGTTAATTTCTTTCCGATATTAATATTAGAAAGTATTACAATCTATTGCCTGGCTTTGTGGTCTTCAGTGGCGTAACTAGAGGGTCAAACTAGGGGTGGATGACTGTGGGGATGGGTGGGCTCCAAACACTGTATAGCACACCATAAGAGGAGAAGGAGGGGTTCTCTAACTATATACAATCAAATTAGTTTGAATTACCGTACCTGACAATAATTAACAATCTGACAAAAATATACAGAAACAGAATTTATTAATTTCGAATTCCTTGGAGTGTTATTCATTTTTATACTGAAGACTTCCGCAATGACAGAAGGGTCACTATAGTCTATTCGTTGAGGCGCCCGACCGGCAATTCGGAGGTCCACGGTTCGATTCCCGGCGATGACTGATATTTTTGTATTGTAGCATTCATCGATTTCCATCAGCTATATTCAATGCTGTTGTCAATATCCGCCATTGCGAAAGTCTCCAGTATAAAATAATTAATAGCACTTGAAGGAATTCGAAATTAATAAATTTTTTCTGTATATATTTGTCAGTTTGTTAAATTGTCAGTTACTTCAAACTAACATCACAGATCTTAAAAATGTCTTTTTAAAGTAGAAGGAGTAGTTTTCTGACAGTAATTCAAGACTTTACGTAGCTTGTTCATTCAAAAGGGGGTCCGGAGTAATCCTCCGTAAATGTTTTTGAAAATAATCCCTCCAAAATCACAATTTCAGCGATTCAAGACGTCTTTTTTACTCTTGTCAAAAATATTGTCTTTCAGGACTAAATTTAGTTAAAATTCATTTTTTTTTCTCTTGGGTTTCTTGTTCCATAACGATCGATCTGCGTTAATGTTAACTTTTTGATGTAAATTTAACGACTTGCAGTCAGTTTTAGATTGTGATTATGTAATAAATGTAGGCCTACTATCGCTTGACTGAACGTTTTCGAGTTGTTGAAACTCATCTTCAAGGCTTTTTTTGTTTCTGGGTTTCTCGGGGGGGGGGGGGGGAGGGATTTATCACCCTGATACCCCCTCATATAGTTACCTCACTGTTGGTCTTAAATTAATTGATTATCCTTATTCAACACGCCCTGATAGAGTGATAAAAATTACGTAACGTTGGTGACACAATTTTTCTATTAACTGACCCAAGATTACTCCCTCAATATTAATATTTCTACGAATTTAAAATTACTTGGTACATCTGAAGCTATGTATGTTCGACTTTTGGAAATATTTTCAAAGTTTTCCACTACTTTTTCCAAAAATATACTACTTCTACCACTTGGCACTGACATTTTTGAAAGACATGTAATTCAATACGTAGATGCCATACGGTTTGACTTCCATGTCAACGTTGGCTCGGGCCATCATGATATGCAGAGTCTGTTTGAACCACTGCGGCTTATCAATCCATGGAAGCTCGCTCAAAGATCGGCGAAAAATCTCGTTCTGCAAAAAAATCATTTACATTAATCATAACATTAATCATAATAGAACTTGGTTACTTTATGATTATTATGCTTAAATTTATATTGATTCATGATACTTCATGTACAAAAACAATCAAAATTATAAGTATGAATAATTGTTGAAGTAGACGTAGATGGAATAAGTTAGTTTGAAGTAACTTAACTGACAATAATTTAACAAACTGTCAAATATGCAGAAACAGAATTTATTAATTTCGAATTCCTTTAAGTTCCTTTAAGCAGTTAAAAAAATTAGAATTTAATAAATTCTGAACTTTAAGTGCCTTTAAGTTCCTTTAAGCACTTAAAGGAATTCGAAATTAATAAATTATGTTTCTGTATACTTGTCAGTTTGTTAAATTATTGTCAGTTACTTCAAAATAACTTGTGAGATACGAGCCGATATGGCCAAGTTAAAAATGAATGCTGCTGTGCAGAAGGGTCACTATAGTCTAGTGGTTGAGGCGTCCGACCGGCAATTGCGAGGTTCGTGGTTTGATTTCCGGTAACTGATATTTTTGTACAGTAGAATTCATCGATTTCCATCAGCTGTTCAATGATATTGTCAATATCCGCCATTGAGGAAGTCTTCAGTATAAATCGATAGCACTTGCAGGAGTTCGAAATTGATAAATTCTGTTTTAGATGGAATACTTTAAATAAGTTTAGGCGAGGCCGTAGACAGCCCCATATACAAACCCATCAAAACCACTGTTCACAGAATCAAACAAGAGATGAAAAAGTAAAATAATTACAGGAGAAAACGTACGGTATACGGAGTACATAAGAAATGAGTTGGTTTATATCTTCCAAAATAAAATAAATGATTTCTTAATAAAAATATCTCTTAATATAATAATAAATGTAGACAAGTATCGCTACTAATTTTTACTATCTCTTTCTATTTTTTTATGTTATTCTCTCGTTGCATTTTCCCTCTTTTTCATCTTACTTACTTTCTTCCTTCCTCATCACTCTGTCTCTTTCTGTTTTTTATCCATCATCTTTGTAAATCGAATTTTGTGTAATATTTTATCATTTTAAAATATTTTTGCAACTTACATCACTCATACGCACAGGACTTCTTCTGCAGGCATAATGGGTTCTAATTTTGAATCTGAATTGTTTCTTATTGTTTGTTAAGAATAAAGGATATTATTTGACACGTATTTCTATTTAATATAAGATTTTCACTTTTACTGGAGATACTGGAGGGATGCATGAAAGGCTGATGAAGCATCTCTTTAGAAGTGAAATGCATACCTCCAGTATCTCCAGTAGTAGTGAGTGAAAATCATATATTAAATAGAAATACAGTGTCAGATTAGATTGTCCATCAAGTATTTCGTCATGGAAAACACCACAGAATATTATATTTGTTTTGTTGTTTTTTTTTTTATTGCAGAAGTCTCGGTCTCATGTGGGCATCATCAGCAAAAAAAAACAAACAAATCTGAATAAATTTGGTCTGATTTGATTGAGCAATCAGGACTCTTGCTAGACTCGTTCAGGATGCTCTCAACGAGTTTTGAGTTCACTTATTTATTGCAGCAAGTGTCTGTATTTAAGAATCTAATACCTATGAGCAAATTCACAATAATTTGCTACATTGGACGTCCTATTAGAAAATATCAGACAACTGGTTAAAAGATAAAATTTAACTTTGTTAAATATTTACCTGGTTGACAATTCTTTGCCCAGTGTGATAGGAGAAGAATACTATCAGGTTGATGAAGAAACATGCTAGAGCATAGTTGACACTGGTTTGCAGGTCTTCTGCCTGTCATAACAAAATTATGATGAATTAATAAAAATTAGTAATAATACACTTTTCAGTATCAATCAGACCAATATACCAATGTGAAAATAGTCATTACCATAATTAAACTTTTTGTTGTAAATTTAACAACTTGCAGTAAGTTTTATATTGTGAATATATAATAAATGTTTTATTATATTTGACATTTATAAATATTCACAGTATAAAACTGACTGCAAGCCATTAAATTTACTTCAGAATGTAAAAGAGAAAATATTTCAATTGCACCATGGCGGCTGTCAGCTTGTTTCTTACCAGACAGTCCATTAAAATTGACAAAAAAAAACATTAAAATTTGAAATCAGTAATAATTTAGTAAGTTTCGCTACTAATACAATTATTAAATTTAATTTACTTTATGTGTGCATGAATTGAGAAATACGTTCAAGGTTTCATTGGCACTGTCAACTAAAAAATGAGTAATTCGAAATGTATATTAAAGTTAATACATTGAATCAAATTGATATCAACATACACCAAAATTGTCGAAACACATCTTTTTCAAAAAATTTTTTGGAAAATCTTCATCAAACATCATCAGCCTAAAACATCTTCTAACAAACTTTTGCCATAGGTCACAATTAATGGCCTTTATTGCCTCACGGCCCAAATCTTCTCTCATTTTTTTTATTTTTTTTTAAGCTTGGTTGAGCTTTCAGAAATGCAAATTAAACCACTGAATAATGCAATGTACTGTTAATATACGGTTAATCATATACTGTACTATATAATATATACTGCATGATGTTTTCAAATGTATTTATTTCCTGGATTTCTTGTTCCATGACGAACTGCGTTGTTAATATTAACTTTTCGAGTGAATTAAACGACTTGCAGTCAAATTTTATTAAAAATAAGTAGTATTTCACTTATGTAAATGTATTTACTATAGGGTATGATTATATTGTATAGTTATCAAAAGGGACAAATTTCTTCTGCTTTTGAAATCGCTAATTTATAAAAAAAAGTTTATATTAACAACGCAGACCCTATGGAACAAGAAATCCAAGAATTTACCATAATCAACCTACATTAAAGCCTTCTTTTAACTCAAGGGAGACTTAAAGAGCCTTCAAGTGACTGATTTTCAGTAGCCCTTAAGTTAGGGAGGCTTCAAGGTAGGTTCAGTCCCAACAGTCATTACGTTGTCAAGGATTATTGTGAATTTGAACGTGGAAAATCGTAATTTCAAGCCATAATAATTTCTTACTGTATAAGTCAATAGAATAAAATAGAATAATAATAATAATAATATTCATTTCCGCAAATACAAACAAGCAAAAAAAATACACATGAAAAAAAATTATACGGTACTTAAAAATATAATAATACTTACAAATACTTTCATAACTCATTGTTTTTGAGTACAATATTAAGAAGATTTTCTTTGTAGTGGTGAAAATGATTTTGAGGAAGTTATCCATAATGAATAATAAGACGAAGTTGTCACAACCACATTTATTAGAAATATAGAGATACTAGTTTCGGATGTTACTCCATTATCAATCTCAAACAAACTAAAACTAAACTTCAGAGCAGCTCAATAATTACTAAACACGGATATATAGAGCATCTCTGTACTTTAGTTTTAGTTTGCTTGAGATTGATAAAAGAGTAACATCTGAAACTAGTATCTCTATATTTGTAATAAATGTGGTTATAACAACTTGGTCTTATTATGCAATATTAAAAAGAATTATAAACTTAAAAAACACTTTTAAGTTTATATTACATATTAGTGGAAACAAGATGGATCTTCAACATCATACATAAAAAAGAACTTAACAAACGCTAGAACGGCTTGATTTCATAATCACCAGCCAGAAGTTTCATTCAATTGAAAAGTTAGTTTGAAGTAACTGACAATTTAACATACTCACAAGTATACAGAAACAGAATTTATTATTAATGGAATTCAAAATGAATAAATTCTGTTTCAATTGAGAAATTAAAAATAGTTAGTTCGAAGTTACTGACAATTGAACAAACTGACAAATTTACTTAAACAGAATTTATTAATTTCGAATTCCTTTAATTGCTATTAGTTTATACTGAAGACTTCCACAATGGCGGGTATTGACAACAGTAATTAATAGCTGATGGAAATCGATGAATGCTACTGTACAAAAATATCAGTCACCACCGGGAATCGAACCACGGACCTCCCGATAGAAAAATAGTTTTCTAAAAAGCTTTGCTAATGAAATAAGATCATAGTGGATTAAAGAAATGAAACTAAAAATTTAAATATAACACACAGAAGCACAAAACACTATGTTTATTATGTGTAGTTATACTATAATATTATTAAAGTTGATAGAAATTAGCTAATACATACCTTGAGCATAATATATATATTCACACATGTGTCTACACTCATTCCACAACTAGTGATTAGTATAACATAGGCTGAGTTCTGGGCACAGTCCTTGAAATTCCTGCATTTGAAAAACATGAAATAAGTTAACTTTTTAAGCGAATTTAACGACTTGCAGTCATATTTTCATTAAGAATAAGTAGTGTTAATTGCGGGTTTACAAAAGGCTAGGAGGACCGCGGGTTCACTTAATTCGAGGTGTAAACTTGAGAGGTTTAACATAAAAAATGCGGGTTTACTTACGAGAGACACGTTGTCGAGGCGGCTCGTACTATGCAACTGCCTGGTTTCTATTCTCTCCCACAGTAAGACAGGTGAGAGGGGGGTGGGGGGTAGGAGGAAAGGAGTGGAATAACATCCAACGAAACTTGAATTTACTTGTAACTCACGATAAGCGAAACCAGACTTGAACTGTTCTTACCAAGTAGAATTTACTTACTCTGTAGGCCAAACGTTTTCGAGGTATTGAATCTAAGGCATTGATGATGAGATTCAATACCTCGAAAACGTTTAGCCTACAGAGTAAGTAAATTCTACTTATTCTTAATGAAAATATGACTGCAAGTCGTTGAATTCACTTAAAAAGTTAATAAGTTAACAACGCAGTTCGTCATGAAACAAGAAATTCAGGAATGAAATAAGTTATGCTTCTCTAAAAAGTAAATACGATTTTCATTGTATAATTATTCATTTTTATTCTTTTTTTCGGAGGACGAAGCCCGCATAGGTCTGAGACCTGTGCGTGGGTAATAAATTGAATGATGGTGATTGATGAGTTGGACCTACAGTTTTAGGTGAGTCCCAAACCACCGGAAAGTGATTTTACAGCAGAGAACAGAGTCCTTTTTGATGGCCAACCCAATCGGTCACCCTTACAAAGAGCACCCAGGAGTTTCGTAGCTTATCTCTGATTGAACAGATACCGGTACCACTGCTGCGGCACTTGGCTATCCCTAATCATTGATAATAATCTTGCATTTATCGTTCCATAACGATCTGCGTTGTTAATATTAACTTTTTATTGTAAATTTAACGACTTGCAGTCAATTTTAATTGTCAATAAATAAAAGTGAGTAGAAATATTATTTATTCATAATTAAAATTGACTGCAAGTCGTTGAATTTACAATAAAAAGTTGATAATCATCATTGTTCTGATATGAAATCTTAAATATTATTGATCTTATAATCAAAACCGTATTTTTGTATAATATATAAGCCTACTTATTGAAGGAGGACCAGGAAATGATTGACTCAATGGGCCCAATGAGGCCGTAAAAGCAAAATAAATAGATTAATGAATAAGACTAGTAGACTACATCTCTAGGGGAAAATGCAAAGTTTAACAATAAAGAAAACACGTGTCAGTTCCTTGACCGTTAGCATTATTTAAGATGTAATGATGTTGAAGATCCATATTGTTTCCACTAGTACCGGTATATAATAATATATATTGTAATATAACATATTATAATATAGTATATTATAACATAAATTCTCCATATAATACGGAAAACATTACGGTATTTCTTTTTCTGAGCGGGGCTCAAATTTAAAATGTAGGAAATGAATCATCAGTCGTTTACATTTTTCGGAAAACACATTTTTTCTGGAAGATGACACTATATTGACTTCTTCTAAAGTTTTATTGAGCTTCCTCTCACTTCAAGTGCATTTCTGAGTTCAATCAATAGTTTATTATTGTTATACTGTACAGTATAATTTATTATACTGTACAGTTATTATACTGAACTTAAGCGGAGCTCTACAGTGTCATTTCCAGTCCAAAGACGATTCTCCAATATGGTAAATATTCCGTGATGGAAAATTAACATAATGAGTTTTTTCTCTTTATTTTGTCAATGAGTCAACTATAGGCATGCAATTGGAAACTATAGTTTTTAGCCTCAATAGAATTTTATGAGCTGGGAATTGCATAGAAACCTTTTTATTATTTAACGTTTTCTTTTATGTTTTCCATGATGAAATACTTAATGAATAATCTAATATAAAAACTGACAATGTATTTTAATTTTGATTTTTACTCACTTATACTGGAGGGAAAATAAAATTAACACGGTTACCTACGGTGTACTCTACAGTCATTGTAATCTTGTAATGATATTATGTAGATAATTTAAATTTTGATATTTTACAGAAGAGGGTACACTTCTAGATTAGATTAGATTTATCAAGCGGCCACTGACCATCTCTCAAAAAGGGATATATGGACTTGTCATATTTTTAAAGTCATAATTTACACATATTGTGTAGATCAATTATAAAAAATAGCTTTGTTCGATTTCTGTCAGCAATTTGTGCTTACATATTTTTGTGGAATACATATAGAATGTGCATTCAAGAATAGTCACTGTGACTAAAATAATTGATGTATTCCTGTTTTGAATAAAAACAATTTGCTTCTAACTCTGCTTTCAAAAAGTTTTAAATTTTTCAAGTGGAATAGTGGTTATTCGGGTCGGCAAACCAATCCAATCTCACCTGTTCAGTTTCTGATGACACTCCACTATGCGAGCCATATCTCTTTTCAGTGCCTCTGTCCGTTCACCATCCTTTTTTTCATAACTTTTTCCCTCATTATTATCAATTTTTCCATCAATTATCCCCCAATTTTTATCAAGGTTGTCCGGAAAATCATCTGCTAAATCATTCAAAAGCATGTAAATAGTTTCAAAATCAGCCAGAACCCTTTCAGTGGCCAAACACACTGACAGCTGAATACAAAACGCCTCAATCGCTACGAAAGCAAGAAGCAAAGCTTGAAAAGAAAACATAAAAATGAAAAAGGCGAAAGAATCGAGCCAAGAAGGACACCAATAAACAAACGGAGTCGGCCAATCTTTGTGTGATTTGTTTGTGAACCCTCCAGTTTTTCTCAGAAGCAGATCGTTGAAGAGATTTCTGCAAACAGCTGCTACATAAACTAGAATTATAACAGTTGATAATTGATTCCATAATTTTTTCATGTCACGTTTCTTTCTGTTGTAATAAATTTCAAATTTTTTCCATTTCCCGCCCCCCACTTCCAGAGAATTGATGAAGAAACGATTCTCAATCAGTTTTACCAACTTTAGAGCTTTACGCGGTTTCAAACTCCTTTCAACAATGCCTGAAAACAAGGTGGTAATGGCGACTATGTCTTTCATACCCAGTAGGCATTTTTCCAAGTTTTCTTTTTCGGTTATAACAACCATACAGCCGTTGATTAGAGCTAGGGCTGCAATTATCATCATCAGTAGAAAAGGTAGAGAGTTGTGTGGTTTGTCATAGTGTATCAATTTGATGAACTTTCGCAAGAATCGGGTACTGTCCATCCGTTTCTGGAAAAAAATAATGTTTTTGGTTGGAGACAGGCCACACTTTTTTGTTGATTATTCCGTGTGAGCGAAAAATAGTGCTTTTCAAATTTCGTACTAGTATGCGTAATCCTTTTTACAATGTTTATTCGGCAAGAGATTCACTTCCCACCGACCCCATTCGCATGGGTCAAGGTGATGATGATGATTGTATGCATAAACAAATGGCAACCTACATTGAAAAAGTATAGATGGTACAGTGCTTTTGTTATTCTTGTGTATTATACAAGAAAATGTAAAATTTCACATGTTACCTTTTTTGTATAAGTAAAAATTGGTCACATTGAGAAAACGTACAATTCTTGACACTAATACTTGAAATAAAGTAATAGATAATTTTTTCTTTTCTACGTGGCACCTAACTCCTAACTAACGGTATAGTTAACTTATGTATTTCTTTTTCAAAAAAAAAAAATTATTTTATTTTAATTGAATGTAAAAAGTACCATTCAATCAGAATTCACAACAAATACATTGTGATTTCTAACTCGCAACACATATCGATTAATTCAATTTTATTATTACAAATTTTCAATTTATTCTCATTTAAATTTTTTTAAATTTAATTGAAGCATTTCAATTTGCAAACCTGACAATAATTAATAACGTTCCAGTTTCTTTCTAGTCGTAGAATGTTTTGAAAGTTTAATGTCAAACTATAGTTGGCTTTAATAATAAAAACAAATTCCATCACTTGAAATAGTTCAGTTTTCCACCTTTTTTTGGTTATTTACCTGCAGTTCAGTTATTCACCTTCAGTTTAAGCTCTTTAAAAAATCATTGCTCACTTAGAATGAATTACTTTTAGCTAAAAATTGATTGTCTGCTATCAGAATATTTGTAGATCTTTAAAATATCGTTTGGCTATTGAATGTAACTTCATATTTTAGTTGCCTTACAGGAGCCTACTTATTGAAAAAATGTATAAATGTTGCGCATAAAATGTGCCAAATTTCTTTCAAATTATTTTCAATAAGACCAGTGGCGGATCCAGAAATTGTTTTTGGGGGTGGCTGGTAGCTACTGATGATGGCGGGGGGGGGGGGGGGGTAGTAGAGGTGCAAGTAGTATTGTGAAAGCTTTTCATGATCAACCATACCCGAACCATAACTTTTTGAAAAAATTGGGAAATAAAAAACAGCTTTACTAGTGCTTTGAACCGTACCAGCGATAAAATTAATTTAAATTTAAAGTAGATTGGAAAATTTTGATTGAATTATGGGTGAATCTGGTGTGTTCAGCAGTTTGTCAAGGAATATAGTATTATTCCGATATCACAGTCATATTATTCAATGTTTAAGAATGAAAATCAATGTGGGAGCTTTAATTAATTACAAAATTTTCAATTAACTAATGTTTCATCTAGTTTTAATAGATAAACTTTGTATGAACTCCACACTGTAAAAAGAGATGTTTTTCTAAAGTTTTCATCTGACGATTAGTTTTCCTCTTATAGAAATATGGGATCTGAAAGTTACTCCCAAAGAAATTTTTTGTATAATCTCTTTGAGAAATCAGTTAAAATGGTATTTGATCCATATTATATATAAGTAAACCCAAATGCAAGCGTTGTATCTGGAATTTTTACACGATATAACATATATCAGTAGCTTGTGATCACTGGTTTGCCGACCACTGTGATTGAATTAAAAAAAAAAAAACATTGGTTGATATGTTAATGTAGTTCGTCATTACTTTTCATTAAAAGAAAGTTGGTACTGTCGTGATTCAATTACTGTAATTTTATGTTGCACTACTTTTTCTATTCAGAAAGTATACTGTTTCTATTCAGCAAGTACAAAAATCTAAACACTGAGTTGATTGGTTGCAGGTAATGTAAATGTAAACTAAGACATTATACAGTACTAAAACGTAAACTTTTTGGAGGTTTTGGGGGGCTTCAGCCCGAAAGCCCCCCCCCCCCCCCCGTAAATCCGCCACTGAATAAGACTTGATAGGCTATCATATTTTTATTATAAAAAATGTCATACTTGCTTCGGCAGTTACACCAATATAAATCAAACAAGGGTTCTATAATAAATATGCCTGGGATAACATCAAGTTTTATTATTAATAAAATATAGTGATAACTATTAAAGTATAATAATTACCTACCTATCAAGTATACAGTTACTACTGTGTGATTTTCTAATCCTTACTTGAATTATTGATGAATATCGATGTTATTGAACCTTCTTTAAAAACATATTAGAAACTTGCTTTTAATATCAAAACTCACATTTCTGAGTAAGTTAAATTTTCCGGACCTGTTTGAGTCCCATCTTCACCTTTAAACTCAGTATACGCATTCTCTATGTTCTCTGAGTATGGGACTCAGGTACAGAAACGCGTCCGATACTACTCAGAAATGTTCTGTATGCTCTGTGATGTTAGATTCAAGCTTGTATTCAATAACAAGAGTTGAATTCTGTGTTCTTATGTCTAAAAATATTTTTGAGAAAAATGTCAGTATTTAAGAACTGGAGTACCGTACCCATTTATTTATATTCTCATTTTCAATAATGCATGATATTCTTTGGCATGACCGTAACACTCAAGTTTAATCTTATATCAAAACTGACATTTTTTGAAACTGTTTGTCTTATTATTATTATTTATAATAAGATTATATTATTTTAATTATTATATTACTAAATTATTATATTAAATGATTATATTATCTTAATATTATTTTCACTCGCTTATACTGGAGTTGCTGGAGGGATGCATTTTACGTCTGAAGAGAAGCTTCGTCAGCCACATCTCTTGTGTAATGCATCTCCAGTGTAGGTGAGTGAAAATAATATTTTAATAGAAATGCAGTGTCAGTTTTGATATAAGATTGTTCATCAAGTATTTCGTCATGGAAAACATCACAGATTCAAGTTTGTTTTCTTTTTTTCGTAGGATGCAGCCCACATAGGTTTGAGGTCTGTGCGTAGATGATGATTGATGAGTTGGACTTACAATATTTAGTTGAAAAGATTTTTATAGTATACAAGAGTTTCTTTCACATCAAAATTAAGCTTTACCGCAACTAATTAATATAGTAATTATGGTAACTAGTGTATAAGATAGTATAATTGTTAATCTGACTTGTCTTAAACTCCTTAACTGGAGCACAGATTACAGAAACATTATAGTTGTCTGTGACTGGAGTCTCCAAGACGTAATCTACAAAAAATAAGTTTTAGGCGGGTCCCGAGCTACAGGGATGTGATTTTACACGGTAGTAGGAATCTTACATATAAACATGAATGTATACATTCTATAGCTTGTTATACATTTCTTGAGCTCGGTGCTACAAAGAATGAGAAAAACATTTATTTGTAGTGGCGAAGGTGATATTGTGGAAGATTTCCATAATAAATAATAAGACGAAGTTGTCACAACTACATTTATTAAAAATAGTGAGATATTAGTTTCGGTTGTTACACCATTATTGATCTCAAACAAACTCCATATTTAACAAACACAGTTTGTTTGAGATTGATAGTGATGCAACAACTGAAACTAGTATCTCACTATTTTTAATAGATGTGGTTGTGACAGTTCGTCTTATGATTCATTAGAAAAAAATTATTTTCTGACAATCAACCTTAAAGTAGAGCTACAAACCTTGGCCAAAGTAAGTTCCTAGTTTTTAGAGTGCAATCTTGCAAATTTTGAAGTCCTAAGCACGAAGCATCTACCTTCAGTTACAAGCAGAGCTGGAAGTAACAGATCAAGCTTTCGTGCTTTTCTTGAAGTAGCTTCACTTATTGATGGTCATATTTAATGAGGGTTTTTATCCAAAATAGATATCTTACTGAGATAATAAGAACAGATTAGCATGAATAAGAAGTGAATCCAAATTTTCTAACAATAACTATTATCACCGTGTACCTTATTATTGTTAACCCCCTTACAAAAAACAAAATTATGGGGTTCCAACGTTTTTAAATGTACTTAATGGTGAAAAATTAGTGTTATTTTGAGGCAACATTATCCGAAATTATCAAGAGCTGGAAAAGAATATTGAAATAGTTTTTCTAAGACACTTTCCTTCTCTTTCATTTGATAATCCGCTGAATTGTTCCAAAGTAGGGCTTCGGTCTGTTCAAGATTTGAGAATAATGTTTTGTAAAGTACAGTGGAATCTCTATTATCCGTCACCCTCGGCACTGGGACCGAGGCGGATAATAGAAATGTAATCATATATCATCTTTTTTTGGTAAATTTAACAACTTGCAGTCAATTTTAAAGAATAAGTATGCCAAACGTTTTTGAGTTATGGAAGCTCATCTTCAAGGCATCCTAGGATGGCCTAGAGTGAGTAAAATACTACTCATTATTAATTAAAAATAGACTGCAAGTCGTTAAATTTACCAAAAAGTTAATATTAACAACGCAGTTCGTCATGGAACAAGAAATTGAGGGAAGTAATAGCCGCGAGCCGTAGCAGGTATCTGTTCAATCAGATAGAGATAAGCTGCGTTTTCGTAGGTCCTGTTTGTAACGGTGACCGATTAGATTGGCCAGCAAAAAAGACACTGTTCTCTGCTGTAAAATCACTTCCCGGTGGTTCGGAACCCACCTAAAACTGTAGGTCCAACTCATCAATCACCATCACCCAATTCATTACCCACGCACAGGTCTCAAACCTATGTGGGCTTCATCCTGCAAAAACAAAAAAATAAATACAGGAATGGAATCATATAAACGTGCACAGTGCAGTCGCCCTAAATTCAAAAAAGTTTGGGGAAACTTTGGAAAATAAGTGTACAAAAGGATGATAAAATTTGCATATAAATATTAATTTATTTCATAAAAAATATGAAATAATAAGGATACAGAACTATTATACCTACAATATGCAAATAAATCGTAAAATTATCTCTTTTGCAATGACGGATAACAGAAAGTGACGGTTGAAAGAGTGACGGATAATTGAGGTTTTACTGTACCGGTACCTACAAATGAATTGAAATGCTTGTGGATGTGAAATGTTTCTAAATGTTCATATCATGTGTATTTTCTGATGTTGGACTTCTATTGTATTAATTGTGACATTGACGGTACATTGTGAAATTATCTTTTATATCAATGACGGAATCTGTATTTTTATAACAGCAGGAACTATGAAACGGGTATTTCAAATAATAACTACCCTTGCAACTTCAATGTGAGACATATAATATATTTCTGCTGTATCAATTTCCTATTCTTCAGTGTTGGGGTGCACTTATACTATGACGTTGTTATACGACCACGTTGTAAAACTTTCCACAAAGGAATGCAGTTTCCAAAATCAAAGTGTTATTATATGTAACAAATTTTTAACAATAGTTTTTCATTTTCATAATAGAATAACTAATTCTATGCTTTGTGGAAATAACCTACAAATTTTTGGATAATGTTGCCTAGTCAAAATAGAAAATCAGTCTTGATCTTTACGCCTTCATCATTACATTTTATTGCAATTTTGTATTCCTGGATTTCTTGTTCCATGACGAACCGCGTTGTTAATATTAACCTTTCATGTGAAATTTAACGACATGCAGTCAAATATTTGTTAAGAATAAGTATAATAACTCACTTAAACTGGCCGAGTACTTTCGAATCTATGAGATCCATCATCAGAGGCCTAAGAGATTCATCATCCATTGGCCTCTGATGATGGATCTCATAGATTCGAAAGTACTCGGCCAGTTTAAGTGAGTTATTATACTTATTCTTAACAAATATTTGACTGCATGTCGTTAAATTTCACATGCAATTTTGTAATTAATTTATTCACGAACAGAATAACAATGAAGTAAAGATGCAACAGACTAAGTCAAGAACTACTCTCTTTATAAATTTTAACTGTACTATATGAATAAATTAATAAATAATGATGTCTTATAACAACTAAAACAACTGCTATTGTAATTTATTTAGACTCAGAATAACAATGAAATGATGATGCAACAAAATCCAAAACTACTTTCTTTTCAAATTTAAACTGTGCTATACAAATCAATCAATAAATAATCAAGTCTTATAACAACTTAAATAGTTATAGCCGTGAGCCGTAGCAGGTATCTGTTCAATCAGATAGAGATAAGCTGCGTTCTCCTAGGCACTCTTTGTAAGGGTGACCGATTAGATTGGCCAGCAAAAAAGACACTGTACTCTGCTGTAAAATCACTTCCCGGTGGTTCCTAAAACTGTAGGTCCAATTCAACAATCACCATCATCCAACTCATTACCCATGCACAGGTCTTGGACCTATGTGGGCTTCATCCTCAAAAAAAAAATGCTACTAATTCTCCTTCATCAAACTTTTTTGCATAAAACTGTTACACAACCTAAAGGCATCTTCAGCTTCCTTTCTCAAAAATTGAAGCACAAATGAACAAACAACAGAATTTTTCTAACACACATTTATTACCTGATTAATGATTCTTCCCGGAGAGAATCATTTTCAGAATTTTTCTACTACTATATATAACAGACTTGATTAAACCAGCAGTGAACAGTCCTTTCAAACTCTGACTAGTACTTGAGAGCCAAACTATATTTTTTATACTATTTGCAACAATTATATCAACGTCTACATCGAACGACACAGCTCTCAACACATCCTCAGTGTCCTGGCGCTTGCCTCCGGCTTGTTTATTCCAGAAACGAACAATAGAACGTTGGGGAGTCCGAGGGAGTTGGTTGAGATGATGTAATCTCGCCACAGGACTTGTATCTTGCCTACAAATCCTCCCCGAAGCGTCACCTTGGATGTCGATAAACTCGTACAATTTTTCAATGATGGGGTGGTAGATTTCTTGAAATTTTTCAACTTGTGCATCAACAATATTGTTGACTTTGTTTTTATCCTCCCCAAAGATCACACGAAAATCTCCCGAGTACGACAAGTTTGTAAGTGTTTTAAAAAGTTCCTTTTCCGTGAAAACGTCAGGTAGTATCAACAACGCTGTATGTACAGCGCTAAAAAGATTCTGTTGTAACGCCTTTTGGAGATTGGGATCCGTAGGAGGTAGTAGATCTTGTACCGGTTTATGTAACCTTCCCGCTAAGTACAATTCACTCCAATCCAACAAATCGGTAACTAGACTGCTCTGTGAGACAACGCCGTACTTTATTGTAACACCTAAATCTTTTATGGGTACCAAAGTGTTGTAATAGACTTTAGCACCAAAGTGTTCCTGTATGTTGGAGACAAACTTGCTCCCTAAATATTTCAACCCCGAATAGTGATGAGGATTCATATCTAAATTCTGTTTATGGAATTGAACTGTGTCGTTCACTACAAAAACTAGATCAATCATGGGCTGACTGCTATACTTGCCCGATTGTTTTATCACTCCCGAGCCGTACGCAAAACAGTAGGTAAGTTCTTCCAAGGGAAATAGAGATAGAATGTTCTTGTAGAATGGAAGGGTGTCGGCAACCTTTTTAATAACCGCACTTGACGCCATCTTGTTTCAAGTTTGAAGAAGTTGTTTTCAACTTATAATTTGTTCATTTGTCACCGCAGGAACCATCATCATCGTCGTCGTCATCAATACAATCGATGTCTTCTTCCAAATTTTGTTCTGGAATGAAAATGACGTGAAATTAGATTTATCTATGGGTACATAAAATAAGGCTACGATGTGAATACAGCTTGATTTTTAAAGTTTATAGTAGAAAAGTTTTTTTTCGATTTTGTCGATGATATTGATTTAGGGTTTCTATGTACTTAAAGCTTTCTGTAATCACTTTGAACTTTCATTATAGTTTGAAATTTTCTTTTTCTTTATTTTTTTTACTGATGTTTTTTTTAATGATTATTTTCCGGTGTATTAAGCTATGCATTAATATAAAAAATATATAATATTTAAAAAAAAACCAGACATCAGTGAAAGTAGGTACCAAAACAATGGAAATAAAATTGTCAACTTGTTTTCAGACCGAATATGAAAGTGAAACTAAATACAAAGTGAACTGATTATAAAAAGTCATCTCTATTCCATGGATTATCAAACTAGTTGCATAACAAAGCTATTTCAACGCTACTGTCACTTTTCAGTACAGGAGTTAGACAAATAAGAATGCAGAATTTCTTCTAAACAGTGTCGAAATGAATCTTATGTATTATTCACATCAGCTGATTCAAACATTTTGAAATCAATTTGAATTTAAATATTCAGAACCTAAAAACAACAAACACGCATTCTAGGTTGTGTTAGTGTGGGTAAGTTATCCAGTTGTTTTGTAAGTTGAATTAAACGTAATATATTGGTAATCATGAATAAAATATTGTACGCAACAATTGTATTTTGTCTATAAGCCACTCGTGAGAAGTTTAGGACACTTGTGGCTTAAAAGCATTCATAATACAATCGTTGCAGAAACTACAATTTGAACACCCATTTCACCTTCGCAGAACACATCATTACAACAAACCACAGTTATGGAGACATCAAAACTAATTCAGATATATTATGCTCCACCCAAAAAAGCCGAAAACAGTATTTGAACAATATGAAGTTTACAAAAACACAAAACTAGTCTGACTCAGGTTTGAAACAAGCTATTATTTTTTCATAATATAGTTTTACAATTATATATTATTTTATTGAATTTTAATCTGATTAAAGGAAAATATCTATTTCTATCTATATTATTTTATTGAATTTTAATCTGATTAAAGGAAAATATCTATTTTTTCATCAAAATGGTAGTAAATTCTATTCTATTCGACAATTGTGTAGAGGCGAACTCATGAGGGATTTAAGTACTCAAGAGTACACTCAACGAATCTCTTTATTGGTAGGAAGCTCTTTGCAGCTAGAGGAAGCTCTACTGTATCCTACACAGTTCTGTATCCTACAATATTAAATATCTAGAATAAAAAAGCACGCAATTCCTGTTAATCCTACTCTTAAAATTACTGTTACTCTTTGTGTAAGGAGCTCTTTGCAGCTAAAGGAAGCTCTACTGTATTCTACACAGTTCTGTATCCTACAATATTAAACATCTAGAATAAAAAAGCACGCAATTCCTGTTAATCCTCTTAAAATTACTGTTACTCTTTGTGTAAGGAGCTCTTTGCAGCTAAAGGAAGTTCTGCTGTATCCTACACAGTTCTGTCCTACAATATTAAATATCTAGAATAAAAAAATTACTGTTAATGGAAGGTGTAATTGATTCTGAAAGATATAATTGATTCTTGACAAATTTGAACAAACCTTTCATTTTATTATTTGAAATATCGGCATTCACTAGAGATGTGAGGAAATCATTGACGTCTTCCTTTGCCTTCTTCATTTGTGCAATTAAAGATGACAGATCATTAGCATCACCAGCTTCCTTACCGCTGTAGAGGAAAAAAAGCATTAATATCATGTTAATTACGGGCCAGGATTAATTTTGAAATGAATTTCACCCAAATTCATAAATTAGCTTTGATAACGGAAATCCTTTTTCACAAAACTACAATAATTTTAAAACGTTCAAGAATTAACTCAAACTTAACTCTCATTCCGGTTTCTTGGTTGTTCAGTAAATCCTTCAGTAAGTTAGCTATTTATTCAATAGCAGCCCTAAGACTTGTTTCGCACACATCGGGAAGTCGGGTAACCGGTGTTGTTCGCCCGGCTGTAGGAACATTGTATCAAATGGAGCTCTTCACACCTTCCCGATTTTTGAAATCATATGACAAATTTAATTATGCCGGGTAAACGACAACGGTTACTTGGCTGCCCGGTGCGAGTGAAGCAAGCCTTAGGGCCACTTTTGAATCAATAGCTACTGAATGATTTACTGAACGAATGAGAACCGGGTATTAGAATTGACATGCTTTAGCCAGTATCCAATTAAACAGCTATTGAAAATAATTGAAGCATTTGTAAGAGAAAAAAAAACAGAGTTAAAGTGTAGTTCTGATAATGTTAATTCAACTCAAAACATTTGCCATTGAAAACTATTCACATATAGGCTAAAATGATTGTATGCTACCTATAAGATTTAAAAGCTGAACCAAGATTCTACAGAGAACATATTATTAATGTGATACATAAATTTTTCTAGGATAAAGCTAAATTTGTATGACTCGTCAGTATTCTGAACTTTAAACTTACGGCAATATCGAAATAACATGCACCTTTATCTCAATCCTCAATCTATCAGATCAATAAAGAACATTCGAGTTCAATACAGAGTATAAACTCCTATACTTTCGAGATAGGGATGCAGAATAACATTTAATCTTATTCCAATAAATAATACTCACGGCAGTTGTACATCTACCACACTATGATCAACTTCAGTGTTATCTTTCAATGTAACAGAAATAGCTGTTCCATGCGATAAACTACCATTTTTATCCATTTCGATCAAATATTTTCCATCGATAAAACGCTGCAAATTGTTTACGACACTGTTCTTCAATAACAATACTATTACAATATCCAAGGTATTCAATATTCAGAATTTAGAGCACACATAACCTCATACTGATATTGGTAATTGGTATGGGCTTCAACAATCGATCTGTAGTGTCGATTTGGTGCACGATCTATCAATCGCCGCAACTATCGATAGAGTGATTGAAGTTGAACAGAACAACAACTTTGTTCTTCGAGTTTGAGGTTATGTTAGAAACGACAGAGGAAAGGCTTACTTTTAATACAATTTCAACTATATCTTCTACATTGTCTGTGACTTGAATACCGCTCATGATTGAAGAATTCTTCAATATTCTGTGCTACGAGATGTCATTAAAATATATGGTTTGAATCTTATCAAGACGTGCTAGTTCAGTCAGACTATTGTGTGAGTAATTTGTTTCATACTATAATATCCATCAACAATTACAATGGGGAAACACGAAGTAGGAACTCCAAAGTACATTGCGAACAAAATAAAAGCCAAAGGATTGCAGAAGTTGAGATGGTATTGTCAGATGTGTCAGAAACAGTGTAGGGACGAAAACGGGTTTAAATGTCATACCACTTCGGAATCACATCAGAGACAACTTCTTATATTCGCTGATAATGCCGACAAGTACATCGACGAGTTCTCCAAAGAGTTTGAAGAAGGTTACTTGGAACTTTTGAGTCGCCAGTTCGGAACCAAACGTGTGCATGCCAATCGTGTTTATCAAGATTATATTGCCGACCGCAACCATCTTCACATGAATTCAACACAGTGGGAAACATTGACAGACTTTGTTAAATGGTTGGGCCGCGAAGGGAAATGTGTGGTGGATGAAACTGAAAAAGGTTGGTTCATTCAGTACATTGACAGGAATCCAGAGACCATCGCTCTACAAGAAGCTATGGCGAAGAAAGAAAAAATGGATAAAGACGATCACGAACGCATGATGAAGATGCTGGAAAAGCAGATCGAACGAGGAAAACAGAACAAAGCAGACAAACCAACAGCAACTGTTCTACAGAGGGAATCCGAAGATGAAAAACTACAATTCGCCATGCCTGCAAAGAAAGATGAGAAAGTCAAATTTGTTCCTCTGAATAAATTAAAATTACCTGGACCATCAACAAGTGGTTCAAAAAACACCAACGAATCGATCAAAGAAAAGAAACCAGAAAAAAGAAAACTATCAGCTCTTGAGGAAATAAAACAAGAAGAGGAAGCTAAAAAGAAAATGCAGAAGTTCAAAGGTAGAGACGATTCATGGTTGAGTTTGAACATCGTTGTTAAAGTGATGACTCAAAGTCTGGGCGATAGGTACTACAAACAGAAAGGCTACGTTAAGGAAATAGTGGACAGGTATCTTGCGGTCATTGTTATGCTAGATAATAATCACAAACTTAAACTCGATCAAGAACATTTAGAAACTGTTATTCCAGCGATTGGGAAGAGAGTGAAGATCTTGAAGGGGAAATACAAGAACTGTGTGGCGGAGATGCAAGGTTTGGATGTGGAAGCATTCTCAGTCAGTGTGGTGATCTGTGAGGGCAGCTACAAGGGACATGTGATCGAAAATTTGCCCTATGAGAGTGTGAGTAAACTTCACAGTACGTAATCAATCAAGTAAGGCAAAGTACGTTTTCAATCAATCTCAGTTTAAGGCAGTGTACACACGGAGAGGTCACCAAGCGTTATATAGGCGTAAGCGTAATGAATAAACAGCTGTCATTCGCTATGTCATAGTACATGGGAATCATTGCCCTCATATACAAATTTACTTACCAAATACCCGTAAGGGTCTCCCCACCATTAAAAGCCATACGCTTATAATTACTTACCAAATAGAAAAACAGCTTTTATAATTATCTATGATGATTACATATCTATATATATATATCAGGGCAACAATGAGCGCAATTTTCGATGAAATTTGTATATCTATAGAAACCTGTATTAATATCTGTTATTTTGCGCAGGTGCTGACAAAGCGTTTGCCAAGCGTGGAATCGACTCCACGCTTCAAATAACTGGCTGTAATTGGCTGAGCTATCCAGTCAATAATTGGGTTCATGGGAGCCTTACCGGCTACCGGTAAATCACTGGAAACTAAGGCTAATTCTATAAATTTGAATAGACCAATTAGATGCTTAGTTTTCGATGACTTACCAGTAACCGATAAGGCTTCCATGAACTCAACTGTTGACTGTGATGTTCAGCCAATGGCAGTCAGTTATTTGAAGCGTTGAATAACATACCTTAATACAGGCTTCTATGGATATACAAATTTAATTTAAAAAAAATGACACCCATCAATGCCCTGATTTATAAATATGTATTCACCATATTTTTTTTTCTATTTTGAGGCCACATAGGACCACTTTAGTCAATATTTCAGTAATTTCTACGTCCTCGCATCAGTCTAGATTCTAATTTATTTCTCCAATATTCCTTCATTCTATCAGATCGTTGTTTTCACCATATATAATTATAACATATGTTTTTCATGTGGTAAATATTACTATATATATCAGGGCAACATCGAGCGGCAATTTAAATGTAATTAGTATTTCCATAGAACCCTGTATTAAGGTATGTGTAGAGTCGGTATTGGCCCTGTGTGCATACTGCCTTAAACTCAATCATCAAATCATTAAAAAAGATATAGTTTACAACTTTCACAGTAATATTTTTTGTAACGAGATACTTACCTACAGCATATTGAATTATAACAGTTCCTTAAGTAAAGATAAAATCAAACTTGTAGAATTTTAGTATTCATACAAAACGGTCTTGTAACAATAAAAAATTCTCCTAATAGATGAAATACAGTGTTGAAATAAACTTGCATTCCAACTTCTAAGTAATGTAGGAATTATAGTAAATTAATTTCAACAATTTGCCTAATTGTTAAGAGCTTTAATGTCTCTCCTGTAAATAAACCAGTTTCGGATTATTTGTTTCATTTTTCACAAAACATTCCATCTTTTAATATTATACATCATCAATTGAATGCGTTAGGATGCTTGTATAGTGGGGCATCCAATACTCACCATGGCAAAATAAAACATGTGCTGTTAAATGGTGGTATTTACGGTGTATCTGTGATACACCATTTAAAAGCACGTGTTTAATTTTTATATGATTATTATCCTTTAGATCTCGGGTATTGGAAGTTTCTCTGTGCAAGCAACCTCAATCAATTTATTTTTCTTATAACCATTAATAGTTATTAAAAATAAACTTCTAGTGAATTCAACACTTACTTATTCATGTAAATTTTTTTGATAGATTACGTCTTGGAGACTCCAGGTATGGGAGTATAAGACAAGTCAGAGCAACAATTATACAATCTTATACTCTAGTTACCGTAATTACTATATAAATTAGTTGAGCGGAGGCTTAATTTTAATGTGAAAGGAACTCTTGTACACTATAAAAAACTTTATCAACTAAATGTTTTTTAAATATTTTTATATTTTGAAGACTCTTTAAAAACTGCGGTAGCTTGTTGTAGTTTCCTTTTTTTGTAGATTACGTCTTGGAGACTCCAGTTAAGGAGTATAAAACAAGTCAGATCAACAATTAGATACCATGATACCATGATTGCTATAGATACCATGATTACTATATCAATTAGTAGAGGTGAGGCTTAATTTTGATGTGAAAGGAACTCTAATTACACTAGATACCATGATTACTATATCAATTAGTTGAGGTGAGGCTTAATTTTGATGTGAAAGGAACTCTTGTACACTATAAAAACTTTATCAACTAAATATTTTTTCAATTGTTTTTTAAATATTTCTATATTTTGAAGACTTTTAAAAACTGCAGTAGCTTTATGTAGAGTTTCCTACCAATATAATAGGTTTTTGTTTAAATAAGCTACTATTGTGACTCACCAAGTGTTATCTCCTCTACTAATTCACTAGTAAAGCTATTTTTAAATAATTATTTATGAACAATCAAAACTGACACTGTATTTCAATTTGAGATATAATTTTCACTCACTTTTACTGGAGGAATGCATTTCACTTCTGAAAAGAAGCTTCTCGTTCTCGTAGGTCCTGTTTGTAACGGTGACCGATTAGATCGGCCAGCAATAAAGACACTGTTCTCTGCTGTGAAATCACTTCCCGGTGGTTCGGAACCCACCTAAAACTGTAGGTCCAACTCATCAATCACCATCAACCAACTTATTACCCACGCACAGGTCTCAGACCTATGTGGGCTTCATCCTTAAAAAAAAAGAAACGTGAAATGCATTCCTCCAGTATCTCCAGTAAAAGTGAGTGAAAATCATATATTTAATTGAAATACAGTGTCAGTTTTGATATTAGATTGTTCATCAAGTATTTCTTCATGGAAGACATCACAAATTATTTATGTTTAGATATCAAGTGAAAAAATAATAATATGGGACTATAACATCGAATTATCCTATATGTTGTAATGAGAGTGTAGAATATTTCATATTGTTTCTATTTTGTGATATATGAGAATCAATTTCACATCAGTGTGAAATGTGTGGTGTCTCAAAATACTAAATAAAATTGAGCAAAAATAGCACATTAGACACAAAATAAGACAAAATTCACAATAATTATATACTGTGATGTTTTCCATGACGAAATACGCGATGAACAATCTAACATATGATTTTTACTCATATTGGAGACTATACGGTACTGGAGGGATGCATTTCACCTCTAGAGATGCATTTCACTTCTAAAGAGATGCATTTCACTTCTAAAGAGAAGCTTCATATTCTCTTTAGAAGTGAAATGCATCCCTCCAGTATAAGTGAGTGAAAAACATTAAATAGAAATACAGTGCCAGTTTTGATATTGGATAATTATATATTTGAATAACCCAAAGAAGCAAGACAACATAATCAACAAATTCTTACAGTTTAGGGTGCTTGCACAGTGGTGCTTGCAAGTATTTCCAATACTTGAAAATATTCACCATCGTAAAATGAAACACATGCTGTGTAATGGTGGTATTCACACTGCTCCTATCTGTTATACACCATTCCACAGCATGTGTTTAATTTTGTGATGGTGATTATAATCTAGTATTGGATTCTTCATTGTACAAGCACTCTTACCCAACCTGATCTAGGATTTTTTTTTTTTTGAGGATGAAGCCCACATAGGTATGAGACCTGTGCATGGGTTATGAGTTGGATGATGGTGATTGATGAGTTGGAACTCTGTTTTAGATGGGTTCCGAACCCAAGGAAAGTGATTTCACACCGGTACAAAGTCTTTTTTGCTGACCAATCCAATCGGTCACCCTTACAGAGAGGGTCCAGGAGAGCGTTGCTTATGTAATCTGATTGAGCAGATACCTGCCAAGTAATGCAGCTGAAATAGGATGTGATGAATGTCTAAACGTTGAGCTTACTTTACAGAGAAAGTTGTCAAATGACTGCAGACTTAGTTTATTATGCAAACTATTATTTAGGGTTGAGTGCTAGAGAGGACCATTAGTCCTAACTCCGCCCTTAGTAGAGGCAATCAATCAGACAGCAATCAGCTTCCTAAATCAAACTATGATTGAAAATTCGTGCCAATGATGCGATTCGATCCGTACGACTATAGTAGTCCGGTGGTTCGGAGCCCACCTAAAATAGTAGGTCCACCTTGTTTCCCCACCTAAAAGCCATACGCTTATCATTTTTTTTTTTTTGAGGATGAAGCCCACATAGGTCTGAGACCTGTGCGTGGGTAATGAGTTGGATGATGGTAATAATAATAATAAATTCTTTTATTGCAAAAACAAGGCTTACAAAAAATGATCATTGACGAGTTGGACCTACAGTTTTAGGTCGGTTCCGAACCACCGGGAAGTGATTTTACAGCAGAGAACAGTGTCTTTTTTGCTGGCAATCTAATCGGTCACCGTTACAAAAAGGACCTATACGAGAACGCAGCTTATCTCTATCTGATTGAACAGATACCTGCTACGGCTCGCGGCTATCACTTCCCTTTATATTTCTTTTTTTTTTTTGAGGATGAAGCCCACATAGGTCTGAGACCTGTGCGTGGGTAATGAGTTGGATGATGGTGATTGATGAGTTGGACCTACAGTTTTAGGTGGGTTCCGAACCACCGGGAAGTGATTTTACAGCAGAGAACAGTGTCTTTTTTGCTGGCCAATCTAATCGGTCACCGTTACGAACAGGACCTACGAGAACGCAGCTTATCTCTCTGATTGAACAGATACCTGCTACGGCTCGCGGCTATCACTATAGTTGTTGTGTATAGCGGCTATCATAGTTGTTGCAATACACATAGTAATTATACAATTATTCAACAAAACTGATTAAAATTTTTCACATAATAACAAAATTAATATCATTTATTAAACATATTGCTCAAATGAATCACGCCAAAACTATTAAACTGGTCCCTTAATTAAGACTTCGAAGGGTATTTGGTTATTTTGAGTATTTTTTGAAGTTTCATGTTATACAATAAATCGAATGTCCCAATGATTTGGAAAAAATAAATAAATAGGATATTATTAGAGTATTGAAATTTTATCTATTGCTTGTGATGAAAATATTTTCATGAATTATAGGGTTACAAAGTTGAAGTTTTTCGGTTCTGGGGGCAAAATTGATCTCATCTACGAGTTATTTTGAATTTTTTATAATTATTTTTTATAACACCATGGAAAATATTCAATAACATACTTTTCATTCTAATCAATTAGTTTTTCAAAATAAACATTTTTTAATCTCAAAAAGTTATCAGTTTTCCAAAATTTATCCCGGAAAAAACGGATTGTTTGATTGAAATGAAAAAATTAATTTTGTTTCCCAATATGTCTTTTACATATAAAAATTTATCAAGAGTTTAAAATAACTCCTACAGGTGGCGCGTCATGAGAATGGCATTTGTCTCCATAACAATAGATTGCTAGATTAGATTAGATTAGATTAGATTAAAGAAATCTAATCTAATCTAACAATACATACATATTAGCCGATGCCATTCTCGTGGTGCGCCACCTATTTATTTATATTTATTCATTTTTAAACACACAATAAATACATATTATTTTAGAGATATTTAAAGAGAATCTCTACTCAAGAAACTGTTATGAAAAGTCCTTTTCGCAATTATGATACCCCATATAGGTAAGATCAATTGCCCCCAAAAAACGAAAAATTTCAACTTTGGACCGCCATATTTCACAAAATAGTTGATGGAAAAGATCTTTTTCACGACAAAAGATGACATTTTAATACCTTTATAGATTCCAATACATGTTTCGAAAAGCAATTATGACCAAAAAACAAATGACACAGCCTAAATACAGTAATTGAAAAAACATCACGGTAAACAATGGATACCTATCAAACAACAGAGATCTGTCCAAATAGAGACATATTTATTGTGATATATCGCCCCCGTACAGCAATCGAGTCTAGCTAGAGCCAAACTGCTCTATGAGAGCACTCTACGGCAATAAGTGTCACCGTTTGAACAGGTTTTGTAGAAAACAATTTCAACAAAGTGCAGCTGTTAGAAATAAAGTTAGAGGAACTGAAATTACGTTAAACTAGCAAACAGTGTGATTGATCAAAAAATGTTCAATGATCTTCACATATGAATTATGGTCTTGAAGCTGAATGGTTGAAATTTGTGGCCGTTTCCTTCATAGAATTTTGATTGGAATTCGATCCTGAAATGATTGAATCATTCTCACATTAGTATTACTGTATCATTAAATAATATAATATTCTTTACTGTAAATAAACATTATAGACACTGTCAATCATACAAATTAACTGTGCAAGTCCACAGTTACAAGTGGACTTGTACTTTTTGGAGTATATTAAACTAGCAGTTAATTGCTAGTAAATTACAGTATTAAGTTACAGTATTCTCAATTGAATGGAGAATGAAGGTCAGACTCATCAGGGTACGATAACATAGATATTATACATTTCTGTTAAAGTTATGTGAACAACAAGTAATTTTTCTCAAATAAGTGTTGGAACATTGAATTTGTCTCAGATTTTCAAATAGTTCTGTTCCACGAAGAACAATAAACTTGAGCTACAATTTGAAAAATTTTATTCCCAATAATAGCCTACTGACAGTTTATACTTTTCATACACATCAGTTACGGCGCGTCACAGTCACAGTTCCGTCTCAGTTCAGTCGCGGTAACAATCAAGACACCTGACGGGTCGGCACCGGACAAATGTAGACAGCGTAACCGAAAACTCAGATGAGAATATATATTTTATGACTGTGACGAGACGGATAGCTCGGAACTGCGACGCGCCGTGACTGATGTGTGTGAATTGACCTTAAAAGGGCCAAAACATCACTTTGAAAGTACGCCTACTGTAACTTACATACATAACAGTTTGTGTCATGTATCCAACAGAAGAAAGGTGTAACCTCTAGCTTTGTTTTCGTTTTTATTATCACTTCCCGGAAGTTCGGAACCCACCTAAAACTGTAGGTCCAACTCATCGATCACCATCATCCAACTCATTACCCACGCACAGGTCTCAGACCTATGTGGGCTTCATCCTCCAAAAAAAAGATTCATCAATCAATTATGAAATTGCTTATATTCTACGAATGGAGCTATTGAAAAAAACATAAATTTATATTGTACACCGTTAAAATAGATGAAAGATTCCATTAAATCCAATCCTTAGTAAACAAATTCCTAGTGGAATATCATGAATAACGTACAGTAGAGCGTCGATAATCCGGATTAATTGGAACGAAACATCATCCGGATTATCAAACATCCGGATTTTCGAAAATAGCCTTTTTTAGCTTTAAAATGATAGAAACTTAACTGAAACCATGAGAATTGACTTAAATATGTATGTAAACAAGTACAGTCAAAGCTGTTGTGTATTACTTAGTACTGCACTTTAATGAAACTGAAACAATACAGAATACAATAAAGCACAAAAAATAAAGTACAGTACAGTAAAAAAAAACACTAAAGTACGAAGTTAAAGAATATTCTACTTTATACATTGTCAGGGCTCTTAAAAAAGACTAATTGATTTTTGTACTGCAGTAGTTGTTCGATTTTTTGCAGCCAAGTCTTAAATACGTTTCAACAGAATGAGCTGGGAAGGTGTACGTGAATCCGGATTTTTGACGTCCGGATTATTGTCGTTCTATTGTATTAGTCAAAAAAGGTACACCATATAGGTTCCTGTAAATGTAATTAATTCTTCTATACCACATTCATTCATTCATTTCAAATACCCCAACCATCTTTTCTAATAATGTTTTAAGGTGTCACTGCTTGAATCAACAACTTTTTCATGTTTCAATAGTATTGACTGCATTACTCTTTGAGCAGTTAATTCTCAGTAGGCCTATGTAACTATATTGGCAGATTTCACAATTTAATAATTACTCAATTGCTAGATTGTACCTCGTACTGTCAACGAGAAAACTCTAAATAGATTTATCATTTTGTCAACATTATTATTATTAATTGTAGCATATCTTTCAAAATAGCTCCATATTGATTATAATGGCCGGTGTGGCAAAATCTCAAATGAATGCTTCTATGCAGAGGTAGTCAGTGTAGTAAAGTGGTTAGGACTCTTGGCCGGCAGTTAGGAGATCTGTGGTTCGATTTCAGGCACTGACTGAATATTTTAATGTAACAGCATTCATCGATTTATTTTATCTTTTTAATGATGTTATCAATGACAGCAATGGCCGTTTTCACACACACCGACACGGCGCCGGCACGACACCGGCAAGATGTCGTCCCGGTGTCGTGGGGGTTGAGATACAATGCTGCCAAATGGAACAGCTTTCACATTCACCGACACGGCACCGGCAGCCGGCTGCCGGCGCCGGCATGTCGTTGGCAGCATAGCTCCCGCCGGTGCCGGCACCGACACTTGTGTGTCGTCCATAGTTTTGAACAGAATTTGGTCATTTTGTCAACAGTTTGAGGTTAGGTACTGAAAAAAACGTCTGGTACAGTACGATGGCTAATAGGTATGATGTTGTCACCCTAATTGAATTAGTCGAATCCGAGCCCTGTTTATGGGACAAAACTATAGAAGAAAATAAGAAAAAATCTTAGTCTTGTTTTTTGATTTCATCACTTAAATTCACTAATATATAGTCGAAAGTTTCCTTACAGTACTCATACAAAAAAAATTAAAAAATTTTGTTGGGTTTGTCACTAGCTTATCAAATAAGGTGTAATACAAGCCATCCAAATAGCGAACTTTTATTATTGGGTCAATTCAAAGTTGTCTATTACGACTGTGCCTTTTATGTCGTAGATATAATAAATATAACAAATACATCCTCCTGTTGTAATCAGAGAGAATAGAAGTAATTCTTTTACTATACTCTCTGGTTGTAATCAGCCATCGTACCGTTTTGAACTGTGCCGCCCACTGCAAAATAAGGTTAGTTCTTCACCGACAGCCAGATGCCGTGTCGGTAAGTGTGAAATGCTTCAACGATGTCGTGACGATATCGGCGCCCGGTGCCGGTGTCGTGCCGGCGCCGTGTCGGTGTGTGTGAAAACGCCCAATAGCAGAGGTATTCAGCATACGTCATACAATTGAAAAGAAAATTCAAAGTTAATTTATTATTTCAATTCAATAATAATTTTTTATTTCAACTTAAGAATAAGAAAACTCTCACCAATGAAGTCTGAGAGCATGTAGAAACGCCGATAGGCCTTCCATGAGCACAAGTATAGCCATAGTGAGAAAAGCCCAAATAATAAATGCAGCATAAACAACGACAGATTTCATCAATATATTGCTATCGCTGGCTAGGGCTCGCCTCATCACTTGATTCCATGACACCTCAGACAGCTCTGTTTCAAGACAAAAATATAAGTCGTATTCATTTTATTTATTTACAAGAAATATATAACTAGGTTTTTGTTTGAATAAGCTACTAATGTGACTCACCTTCGTGTATTATAATCACGTAAGTTAAAAATTCTTGTTTATATCACTCGCAGTGGCGTAGCCAGGGGGGGGGCCCATGGGGCCCGGGCCCCCCCCGAAATTTCAGAAATAAAAAATTCTCAAATAACTAATAGATAAGGACTTATTAAAGCCGAAGGATTCTATCTGTTTTGTTGTATTATAACGAACAGATTACAGAAACCCTGTTTGTGTAATGGAATATAGCTACAGTTATAGTCAGATTAATGCATTTTTCAAATTTTTCCTCAATATTTACTCATATAGAAACTTGTTAGGTGCTCAAATGGATAATTTTGATTTAAAATTAGCTACGAAATCGAATAAAACATGTTAGAAAACTGTGACTACCATAATTATTTATTTATTACATTAAATAAAATGCAATTTTCAAGTTTGAAGTGGATTAACTTTGTTAATTATTGATAAATCACCTTTTTGAATAAACTCATCTTGTAGAAAATTTAGTTTTGAAGTTAAAATTCAGTATAACCCACTAGCCTGAACGCACCCAAAGTTCATAAAATCAGGATTTTATAAATGAAAACACACAAATAAATGCAAGTTCTATGCAAGCGTGTAAAATCAGTGTGCTATGATAAAAAAAAATTCCGATTTCATGAACTTTGGGTTGGGTGCGTTTTAGGCTAATGACATAAATTATATGGAACTTATAATAATTAGTATTAATTTTGAGATTCAGTACATAAGTTAAGTATGATTAGTTCCAATTCAAGGGTTTTGACTCAAAATAGTCACAGATATCGGTATATCAAACATTATCATTTCAAACCTGGCCACCTAGGTTCTTCGGTAGTAATATTTTTCAAAACCTTCTTTTGAACTTTAGAGCCTAACAAGTTGTCTAGATTAGCTTTCAACACCATAAATTTAAAAAATTCCGGACCCTCCTATACCCCAGACCCCCCTTGGTGAGCCCCCCCCGAAATCTAATCCTGGCTACGCCACTGATCACTCGTTTTTAAATAGTAGCTTCATACACATACAAACAAGGTACAGTTAGGAGAACGTTTCAATAAATACTAAGTACTTTTGACTAAAGTTGCTACAGTAGTAGGTTAATAACAACTTACATATATACTACAAGTTAGTTTGAAGTGACTGACAATTGAATAAACTGACAAATATACATAAACAGAATCTATTAATTTCTGAAATAAGTCTTCAATATCAATCAAATCTTCCAAAAAAGTCATTCTCCATTCAACAATGTTCAAAGCCTAAATATTTCAATAATATTTATAATAATAATAATAATAATAATAGATTACAGAGAACGTCTAAAGTTGAAGAATATTCTAATATAGAGACAGATATTAGGAAAAGACGCCTTAAAATTTTATGGTAACATCATGAGGCTTTCAGACAATAGACTAACAAAAAAAAAAAAAAAAAGAGTTGTAAACTATGTAGCATCACTTGTCAATGGAGGAGAATGGATACGAAATGTTAAAAACGACCTAGTACTGGCCAAACTAACCAACAAAGAAATTTATGATAGAAAAAACTTTAGAATAAAACTTCATAAATGGGAGAGTTGGAACAAAATGGAGTGAAGAGAGAAAAGCTGAATTCGCACAAAATATGAAAAGCTGATGGGCAAACAAGAACAAATCCAAAAAAATGAACCATTTTTACTCAGCGTCTTCTACTTTGGGAGATTTACGTCTAACAAAATAATAATTATTAACAGAATTTATTAATTTCGAATTCCTTTAATTGCTATTAGTTTATACTGAAGACTTCCGCAATGGCGGATATTGACAACAGTCTCCATGGTCTAGTGGTTAAGGCGCTCAACCGGCAATTGGGAGGTCCGTGGTTCGATTCCCGGTGGTGACTGATATTTTTGTACAGTAGCATTCATCGATTTCCATCAGCTATCAATTACTGTTGTCAATATCTGCCATTGCGGAAGTCTTCAGTATAAACTAATAGCAATTAAAGGAATTCGAAATTAATAAATTCTGTTTACATATACTAATTATTGATGCAAGAATTATCCAAGCATATAAATGAATTACTAATCCATGTAATTTATTATTGTAATTACGTTCATGAGCTAGGGCCAACGCCCACAGTCTTAGGTAAGAGGCCGTATTGCTCACTGATCCCAGAATGAATTCGATGGCATGTATGCCCTGATGAATAAATATATCGATTGCGTTCTGGTTATCTTCATGGAGTTGAAAGAAATGTTTGTCTTTCCTTACGCCCATTTCGCTGCTGTACGGACTTACTGTATTCTGAAATCGATATTCGTCTTGTTTTATTATATTTTTTACTAAATTCTTATAAGCGTCGGAAATTACAATTTACAAAATTGTGCAAGGGAGGATTAAATGTTGAACAGTGGAGAACAGCAAATACAGTACATTGAAGTCTAGACAATATCATCAGTTATCTGATAAAATATGCAAAGTCAATTTACACTTTTTATGTGAATTCAACAACTTGCATTCAAATATCTCAAAACTCATATAGTTCATGAAGTGTACTTTGACTACTCCTATAAGAAGGTTCCATAATGTTGACTTATTTAACGACTCACAGTCAATTTAACTGAAATTTGACTGCAAGTCGTTGAATTCACATAAAAAGTTAATATTAACAACGCAGTTTGTCATGGAACAAGAAATCCAGGAATTCTTTTTTTTCTTTTTGAGGATGAAGCCCACATAGGTCTGAGACCTGTGCGTGGGTAATGAGTTGGATGATGGTGATTGATGAGTTGGACCTATTAATTCAATTTAGACATTATGGAATTCTTGGATCTCTTGTTCCATAACGATCTGCGTTATTAATATTGACTTTTTATTGTGAATTTAACGACTTGCAGTGAATTTCAGTTAAATTGACTGTGAGTCGTTAAATAAGTCAACATTATGGAACCTTCTTATAGGAGTAGTCAAAGTACACTTCATGAACTATATGAGTTTTGAGATATTTGAATGCAAGTTGTTGAATTCACATAAAAAGTGTAAATTGACTTTGCATATTTAATCAGATAACTGCTGACGAGAATCGTTAAATTTACAATAAAAAGTCAACATTATGGAACCTTCTTAAGCCGCATTTCCACCAACCGAACATGCTCGGCGAACAGTGTTCGCTGGAATCAGCTGATGTCGCCAAACATTTTTTGGAGTTGGTTTGGTGTGGACGCCTTCTCGAACATTATGATTGGTGTGGTGGGGTTAGTGGCGGGAACCTGTTGTTGGTCGTCACTGTTCGCTCACAGACCGAACGACCAAACATTACAATTGAACGAACATGTTTGGTGACCCATATGTTTAATTTTCCCCCGTTTTTTTGTATTTGCCAACAATGTTTGGCAGACATGTTCGGTTGGTGGAGACGCGGCTTTATAGGAGTAGTCAAAGTACACTTCATTAACTATATGAGTTTTGAGATACAAATGAAAACTGTGAACCGTGTATTGTGTAAGAAGATAAAGCATAGTCAAAATTTGTGAAGAGAGTAGTTTTGGACTTTGCTGCATGTTCACATTCATTGTTATTCTGTCTATAAATAAATATAAGAATGAATAAATATAAATAAATAACTAACAACCATGAACTATTTTATCTATTTGGTCATTAAATAAATGAATTAAAAAATCATGAACTATTCGATCATTGTTTATGTAGCTTATGTAGTCTATTTATTCAATGTGAATTTATTAACCTAATGTACTATAGGAGTTTGTCAATTTATCAACTATTAATTCATTATTGTATTGATACAGTAGAATTTTAAATACAGAATATATAATAAAAACACTTTTGTGGCAATTATGTCAGGTTAGGTTAGGTTAGGTTAGGTTATGGCGTGACGGCCGTTTTAGTCTGATGTCAAGAGCATCGTCAGACGACCCACAATACAGCCGTCTTGCCATAACGTCAGTCATAATTTCCACTTAGAAAGTGCTTTCTATGTTTTTATTATATTAGTGGAAACAAGATGGATCTTTAACATCATACAGAAAATAGTTTATGACTTATTGGTAAAAATCCTGAAAGAGACCCCTTTTATTGGTAGAAACACCTCACATTTATCTAATAATAATTTCAATCGTTTTCAAATTCAATTTAAATTGTTCAATAACGTGCAACATTTACCTTACCAATACTTTCTGTTTTCGATCTACTACTGAAAATTATAATTAGTGGCTCAACAAAGAAAAGCCATGGTATGCATATGGCAGCAACAATAACCAGAAATAGCTGCAACTCTTCCTAGAAAAAAATACATGTTTTACAAAAACTTAATTGTAGTAAAAAGATTAGTAACCTGTTACAATCATTCCATCCAATAATAACATTGATAATTTATTTCAATTTAAGTAAAGAAATATTGCTCATGATGGAAATAATCCAATGATATTACTATTAAGTTATCAACAATTATTGTAGAATCATTAACATCTAAATATTGCTCATTTTGACGGATTCTAATTTCAAAATGTCACTCAACATTAAATATTTTTTGAAAACTGTAACTAAATAAAACTGTAGGTCCAAATCATCATTATCCAATTCATTACTCACGCACAAGTCTCTGACCTATGTGGGCTTCATCTTAAAAATTACAAAAAAAGCACAAGCGATGATTTTTCAGAGCTTTTCTTGTCAGAATAGTGCACAAATAACTATTTAACCACATGGTGAAATTTTCTCAAGTACTCTCTTACCATGGTAAGGTTTGCTCAAGTTTATTCTCTTAAGTATTATCAAAAGCACTTGATACCTGAATCTGGAACATGTTCAAATCACAATTTTCATTGGCTTCTCTTTTTGTGAAAAGTATCATTGAAATGAACGTGTTCAGTATAGCAGGCGCACAAGAAGAACTGTATGCCATACCTGAAAAAAATATATTTTCAGTTTGTTTAAACAGAAGATATGTTAGTGAATATTCTTCCAGATTCTAGATGAAAAGTACTTGAAAGATTTTCGTAAATATGTCCAGTATAAAGTATAGCTTGCAGGGTGTACAGTAGAAACAATTAGTCTGGGCGCATGGCTCTGGTTTCACTACTAGCCGCCCTGTTAAAGTTGGCTAGTTGACCTTGAAGACATTGCAGCGTCGCCACATGTTTTTAGAAATGAGTGATAAACACTCCCCTCTCCACCCCACGCCATTGCTGACTACCAAACGGCCGCGCGCCCAGACTAATTGTTTCTACTGTATTTAAGGAAGAGGCCCCCCACCACCGCGGGAAGATACATTTAATAAAACAAAGTTTTACACACAAAAATTCGTGCTGTCAAATATTTGATTTGCTGGAACCGTTTAAAAGTAATAATATTCCAAGAATCTGGTGTCATTCAATCTTTGAGTTTGTCAAATTATCTCAAAACTAGAACCAATACTGAAGCATGTAATGCCAAACTTGTTATTATTGGTCTCAGTCATCCCCCCAAAAATTTAATCTGCATTTGTTGCTGATTTATAGCTTGTCAACTAATTCTTGGCAGTAGTATGAATTTGCCTTGCACATGTTGGCACTCTACTAATGACTACTGTTCTATGCTGTGAGATGTTCTCACATATTATTTTGTCATTAAAGATAAATAATGACCAGTACTTAGTGGAACTGCTTCGAATGCAATTTAGGCTGCATAGACAAAACAACATATTTTTCTGCGCACTGCAAAGTATGAGTTGACATACACTAAGTTACCTATTTTAAAAACTTTTAACTACAAATACAAGGAGATTTTATATTTTTACTTTTACTTCATATTTTAGGTATTATTTTTTATCATTAAAAATACAATGGATTGTCTATTTTTTGTTATTACTTTGTATTTTAGTCATTATTTTCTGTAATTTCTATTTTTGTTATAATTCCTATTTTTGTAATAATTTTAAAACCTTAGTAATAATTCTTTAATCTTATTAAATCATCACAATCTCAGCTCATAAATGAAAATGATCAAAATTAAATACTTATAAAAGGTTTTTAGTGTTCCATTACAATTGAACTTTCAAATTATAGCCTTTAAGTAAAAAAACAAAAATTTTCTAGTGAATATAAATGTTTAGTGTAAATTAACCTCAATGTTCTGGACAATAGAGCAGTCAAAATTTGTGAAGAGAGTAGTTTTGGACTTTGTTGCATCTTCACTTTCTTGTTATTCTGTATATAAATAAATCAATAAAGAAAACCAATTCTAGCAACAAAAAAAATATTTAAAATTATCAATCAATACTTAGGCCTGTATTTATGAATGTGACTTATCAAAGATCGACTTAAGTCAGATTGGATAAGTCAGACTTGGCAGCAATAAGTCTTACTTACACTAACAGGTTCAAGCCAGCGATCAGCTGTAACCCTAAAAGCCAACCCAGCTCCCACAACAAAGATCTGAACCCTGATAAATAATTTAGCATTAATAATTTACATTAAACAACTCTAATTTACACTAATATAAGAATTTACACTACATAAGTTACATGTTGCAGGGACAACTGGGTTGGTTTATAACCTTACTTTTCAGCTAGTAAACTTACATAGTATAAGTAAAGCTTAGACTAAAGTTTGTATTCATGAACCTTACTCAAACATCTCCTTAACTTAAAAGACAAGTCATGCTTATAATTGGAGTCTCAAATCCATTCTTAGCCAAGCTAGGTACAGAGCTGACTTGAAGCCATTCTTAGATTGTTGTTTTGCATCATATTTTGATTTTTAGTACAGCATTGGCTCATAATAAAATAAAATCATCATATTCAATTTTTTCACCATTGCAATGTAATTCACTGAAAATTAGACTTATTGAAATTATTTCTACTTATTTTATATAAATCTAGTTCTAACCTATACATTTTTTGGCACTAGAATAGAATTCTCTTTCTACGAAATAGAATGGATGAAGTTCTTAGGTCTGCTGGCAGATAGCGTTCACTACACTGCCTTGAATGCTCATTTTTCAAATTCGGGAAACAGAAAATAATGATTTGAAAGATATTGGCATGGTAATTATTATGTAACAGTAACTGTAAATTTACATGCAGTGCAGTATCTTTATCTTTTCATGCATGTTATTTTATGTTTATTAGTGCCTGATAATACAACACAATTTTAAGTTAGCTTGTGACCGTGTTCAATGTAATAGAGCCTTTCCAAATCAAACTTAGATTAGTCATGCTTAGATCAATGTAAGTCATGTTCATGAATATGGACCCTAGAGTCACAATATGAGTAGATAATAAAAGCAAACTGTTTTTATCTCATCATTACAGTGACTTATCAGGTTTATCAATTACTCATGTTTCATAACAATATTCCTAGTGAAAAAAAAAATGCTTAGGGTGTAATTTTTCTGTATTATTGTTGTTAATTCTTATTTTTACATTCACATTCATTAGTTCTTATGTCAAGTGAATATTTTATAGTCACATTCTTAAATATGGGCCTTTTTGACTCTCAAGTAGAGAAAGAGTTCAACACAATCTGAGTTCAATTATATATGTGAAAATATTTATATATTATAATTAAATTTATATATTATAATGAAAATTTATATATAATAAAAATCTGAAAATTATAGCAAGTGTCTAGATTGATCTACAGAACGTTCTATTGCAATAAGTGTCTGTTTGGACAGGTTTATAAAAATTATGGTAGGCCTACTAACCTCTTCTTGGTCCATAGATGTACCATTTAATAAAAACCAAAATAACCAAATAGAGAAATAGTGATGTGATGAATATGAATTGTGGGAGGAACACAGTGAAGATTTTTCTGTACATTCCAAAGTACCTGTGAAAAAATAAATTATTTTTTAAGCGAGTTCTTTTAGACGATTATTTATTATTTATACTCAATCAATAATTTACTGCCATAAACGTTACAAATGTTAAAACAATCGTCATTTTAAAAATAGTCAAAATGATCTAAATTGAAAAAAAAAACCAGTAAGTTCAAGGAAATGATCACAGTCAAATGCAATCTATATAAATAAAATTAGAGTTTTGTCTGAACATTTATCAGAATTATATTTTTTGGTTATTTTTACGTTTTATACATTAAAGAAGCCGAAACAAGTCTTATCTCAATTTCTGTCTGTCTGTCACGGCCCCGAAGGCATTTTACGCGGCCTTCTCCTAAAAAATGAGACCATCGTTCGGGTTTTTAAGTTATTTATCAGTATTGAAAACCTTTTTGACAATGTCTTTAGCTATAAAAAACTAAATTAACTTTTTTTATAACAGAATAATAAACGTTTAAGAACCAAGTATTGTGCGATTTTGGATAAATTTCTTATAAGTTTTATTACCACATAAGAACAAATCAGATAATTTTTCATGATATATCAATCAGCTGTTCTCAAATATACTCTCTGATAACTGTCACTAAATTTTTCACGTTCTAAGTTGTTTACTAAGCTGCTAACAACTTCATGATCGTTGCTGTCAAAAAAGCCGAAACATATTTAGTCTTATTTCTAAACATAATCCGTACAAAGGACTGGCACAATAGCTAGTTCCACACTAAAATATAAGTCAGCAACAAATAATACTAATATAAAGATCACAGGCTACTCAAATTTGATTCTTTGTCAGAACACTGCAATGGGGATAATTATACCAAACTGTTAAAATTAACACATATATGTGCCAATACAATACCATGAGTAAGAGAGCTTGTACAGCTTTGATACTAGTCATGAATGTTACTATACTATGTTCACGGAAAGGAGAGACGATGTAAACAACGATGTGTATCTTCAAACAACAACACCGATTCACAGTAGCCACCGAACGTCTATATTTATATAGTTATCAGTTGCTATATTCTTTCAAGCTCCTATCTCTGTACTGGAACAATAAGATATCAGAAATCTGATTGCAGATTCAGAATCAGCACAAAAATTTATAGAACCCTTCTAAAAATGATCATGACCCATCAGTTATGATTAAAAATGTTTTTTTTTTTTTAATTTGTTCGAATGGCGATATGCGACTTTGCGACTGTTTCACTAAACTCAGTTTGAACTGGTAGAAATTGAGCAGTCTACAGCGGATATGAGTCATCACTTTTTCACTCACTCAAATGCAAACGTTTGTTTTGGATTGTCTCTCGTTTCCATGAACAGAGTATAGAGCCAAGAGCTCAGTGAGCCTTGTCGCCCTTGGCTCGTATTTATGAATCTACCTTGAGGCTTCCTACACTCAAGGAACACTTGAAAGGCCCCTAATCTAGAGGTCATGTAATTGAACTTTCCTTTAGTGTCTCTTGACTCGAGGGACTCTTCAAATGTGAAGTGTTTGTATGGGATTTTCAAGAGTTCCTCGTGTCAAAATACACTGATAAATACAAGTGAAACATCACTAATATAAATATAAGTTAGACACTTCATAAATACAGGCCTAAAGGCTTTTTAAGGCCTACTCGACTTAGGGAAAAGGTACCTACTCAAGGTACCGGGAGGTTCATAAATACGTGCCTTTGAGTTCACTGCTACATTCTGACTAAACACATTCCACAGCAAGTGTTTGATTTTTCAGCTTTGCTCTTGGCACTAGTGTCGACGCTCCACTGTACAAGCACTCTAAAAATATCAGTGATAAAGCATAATTATTTATTAGTAAATAAATTTCTTTCTTGAGCTCTCAACAGGATAAAGTATCAAGTTTAGATACAAAATTGTCGAATCAGCAACTTCTTGAAATAGTCTTTCTATATAAATTATAACTAAGTTAGCTCTGTTCCCATAATTTAGGCATTTTACTATTATTTATAGATATTATTATTTTTGAGCTGATATCTTTATGATTATTGAATCTTAATCTTCACAAAAATAGTGATTAGATACTTACAAATAATTTCCCACACTGAGATAGAGACCAAATATCATCTGAGTAACCCCAAATATTATGGACAATTTCATACGTATTGAATTTTTGAACACAATTGCATTTTTTGATAGCTGGAAAAAATTAATTTTATTAATTCATAGCTTTTGATAGATCTTCCTTTGTCTCAATTTCAATTTTTTAAATTATTGACGAGATTTTAGCACAATATGTTCTGTTGGGAATTTCCAGTAAATGCTGAGTTTCCTTGCTTATATATTTCTTAAAATTGACTTACTTGTTAAATTCCTGGATTTCTTGAAAATGAATCTTCACGATTTTAAAACTTTCGGCAAACAGAGTAAGTAAAATACTTCTTATTCTTAATAAAAATTTGACTGCAAGTCATTGAATTCACTTAAAAACTTACTTGTTCTTAATTTTTGTTTATTGACATTTAAAAGTCTGTAGATGTTTACTTCTAACCTTAAACACTGTTGATCTGTAGGATAGGATTGTAGCTTGTCTTGCCGAATTAAATTCCTGGATTTCTTTTCCATGACGAACTGCGTTGTTAATATTAACTTTTCATGTGAAATTTAATGACTTTAAATTAGTCGTTAAATTTCACATGAAAAGTTAATATTAACAACGCACTTCAAATATTTGACTGCAAGTCGTTAAATTTCACATGAAAAGTTAATATTAACAACGCACTTCAAATATTTGACTGCAAGTCGTTAAATTTCACATGAAAAGTTAATATTAACAACGCACTTCAAATATTTGACTGCAAGTCGTTAAATTTCACATGAAAAGTTAATATTAACAATGCACTTCAAATATTTGACTGCAAGTCGTTAAATTTCACATGAAAAGTTAATATTAACAACGCACTTCAAATATTTGACTACAAGTCGTTAAATTTCACATGAAAAGTTAATATTAACAACACACTTCAAATATTTGACTGCAAGTCGTTAAATTTCACATGAAAAGTTAATATTAACAACGCACTTCAAATATTTGACTGCAAGTCGTTAAATTTCACATGGAAAGTTAATATTAACAACACACTTCAAATATTTGACTGCAAGTCGTTAAATTTCACATGAAAAGTTAATATTAACAACGCACTTCAAATATTTGACTGCAAGTCGTTAAATTTCACATGAAAAGTTAATATTAACAACGCAGTTTGTCATGGAACAAGAAACCCAGGAATTTAAAAGTCAATGAAAGTATTGACAAAACGGGATAATAAATTATTATTATTGTTGAGTTTGATATTATTAATGAATTAAGTTATAGTAGGCTGCAAACATGTATAGATGTAAGGCTTAAACGAATTTACATTGCAATCTGTGATGTTTTCCATTACAAAATATTATTTAAGGAACAATCCAATATCAAAAAGGACACTGTATTTCTATTTAAATAATTATAGTTTTACTCACTTATACTGAAATGAAATGATGCAGTGGCCGGCTGACGAAGCTTCTCTTTAGAAGTGAAATGCTCAAAATTTAAGATTTTTGGAATTTAGTTGATCACAATTTCTCAAGAACCTCAAGGCCACATGGAGTGAAATCTATATCTATATAATCGAAATACCACTGTTTGATTGAGACCCTAGATGCATACTAAGTAATGGTATCAAAATTCTCCCCAAAATCACCTATTTCTGTAAATTTATCTAATCACAATGGAAATTAGTTGGGACCCCCGGGGGTCCAGGGGGCGGAGCCCTCTGGCTAGACGGTTAAGGCGAGCGAAGCGAGTCTGCCGGCTAGTATATATATATATATATGCTCATACTATAACAAGTGTTTCAAAAATGACGCAATCCTGAGATCAAATGGCGGAAGTCATGCATGGGGTGAATTTTCTGTGCCCCAATCGATATTTAGGCAACATTTAATTCAATGACAACTAACTGAGGCAATATTGGAATGAACTAATCGGGTATTAGTCAAGTCACAGTATTTGTTCTATTAAAATGACTCAGATCTATTTTTTCAAGATTATTCTATTCCTGAGAACTTTGGTCTGATGTTTTCCTACAGGGCTCTTCGTATTACAAAGTTGATAACAAAATTTTATACAATATAATTATAATATTGAAGATTCATGTTGCTTCCGTTGATAATATAATAAAAATTAAAAACACTTTTAAATGGAAATTGTGACTTACGTTATGGCGTGACAGCCGTTTCACTCTTTTGTCAAGAGCATCATCAGACGACCCACAGCACACTGATTTAAAGTATGAGTTTGAGGGTTATGGATGTTGAAAGAGTGTACTGTTGGTCATCTGACGATGCTCTTGACAACTGAGTGAAACGGCCGTCACGCCATTACGTGAGTAACAATTTCCATTCAAACGTATTTTTTAGTTTTTATTACAATATAATTGTTTGACTTGAAACTCAAACAACTCAGTTTTCAAGATCAACTTGAAACTCAATTTCAAGAAGAGAAAAAAAGAAATTTGAAGGAAAGTTGCAACAAATAAGTTGGAATTAGTACAAATCTATTTTAAATTCTTGAATGTCTTTATCCATAACGATCTGCGTTGTTAATTTTAACTTTTTATAGTAAATTTAACGACTTGCAGACATTTTTAATTGAGAATAAAAAATAATTTACTCATTTTGCCTGAGTAAATTGTTTATTTATTCTCTATAAAAGGTTACTGCTAGTCGTTCAATTTTACAGCTACAGGGCACCAAATCCAACAACTAACTTCCTAACATTAGTGCAAGATTGAGTTTTAATCATGTGTATATGATCAATGTCTATATTTTCGGCTTGAAAATTTAAAAATTAAAAATTATATCAATATTTTTTTTGGAATGAGGTAGTGCTTTGTTAAAAGTGAAGTTAAAAATTAATATTTTTTCTGTCAAAGAATCGTTAATAATTGTGCGTTAAGGTGACATTTCTAATGAAACAGACCTAACCTATGAATTTGGCTGTGATGTTGAATATCCATCTTGTTTCCACTAGCATATAATAAAAGATTAATAACACTTTTAAGTGGAAACTATGACTCACGCTAATTTGGTTGTATTTTGAAATTTTGTGAAAAGCAGTTTTGGGCAACAGCCTGTTGTCTTCACATTGATTGTATTTTAGTTAAATGAAAAACAATAAATATATTATACCTCATGGTTTGCACCATTTTTGAAACTCTCTGTGTGTAAATATTATAATTATTTATTGCCAATACAATAATGCGTTCATTAAGTCGCGAACATCAAAAATTTTGTGAAGTAATGCATTTTATTTAGTATTATTTATTTATTATTGTTATAATAATAATAATAATAATAATAATAATAATAATAATAATAATATCGTGTGACCTGGCTGGCTCAGGTCTGGTGTCAGAGTTATCAGGTCGCACCTGAATAAGTTCAGGGCCTCTGACGTGACTTAACGACTGTTTTTTAGGCAGCCGGGACCGACAGCTTAATGTGTCCTCCGAAACACGGGAGTGGCCCGAGGTAAAAACTTTCGGTCAGAACTGGGATCGAACCCGGGACCTTTGGGCTAGCAAACATTGTTATAAATTTTATAAACATATATGATTATATACTAACATATATACTTATTTGCAACATTTTGTCTTATGACATATGTTCAAAATTGCTGCCTTGTTCATTAATACATGCATGAATTCGTTTTACCACATATTTGTTGACACTTTGTGGAGTACGCCTACACTAATATTGTTATTCTCCTTGCAATATTCATTTTCATTTCATTCAGTGTAAGAGGCCTATTTTTATAAACCCTTCCTTTAAGATAACCCCTACAGGAAAAAATCTGGAGGCGTTAAATACTGGTAAAATACTGTTCAAGAAGGAACACTCGTTGCTTTTGAGAAAACGACATATTAACCTTATCGTAATCTAAACAATACTGCAGACCTGTTGTAACCTGTACACACAATAATGGGCTTTACATCGTATGGTATATATTTTTTTTGTAGATTACGTCTTGGAGACTCCAGTTAAGGAGTATAAGACAAGTCAGATCAACAACATTATACACTAGATACCATAATTACTATATCAATTAGTTGAGATGAGGCTTAATTTTGATGTGAAAGGAACTCTTTTACACTATAAAAAGCTTTATCAACTAAATATTATTTCAATTGTTTTTTAAATATTTCTTTATTTTCAAGACTCTTTAAAAACTGCGGTAGCTTGTTGTAGAATTTCCTACCAAAATAACTAGGTTTTTGTTTGAATAAGCTACTATTGTGACTCACCAAGTGATAATCTCCTCGGCTTCTTGTATTATAATTATTACGTCAAGATTTTGGTTAATATCATTCGTTTTTACATATAAAATAGCTTCATACACATATAATCAGGGTACAGTTAGGAGACAAAGTCTTATATTACCAGTGTGCATGTTTAAAATACCAGTGGTGCTATCTTGTGGTAGCCACTAGAACTAATATAAAAACATACTATTTACAGACTTGTTTATTTGGATATGCGCGACTTAATGAACACACTGTAGAAACAAAAATCATACATCATAACCAATTATAAATTGGTATAATAATTGTATATAACTTGTATTTTTTCTTTACGCACATGCCAGATAGGGTCAATGCCAAACCAATAGGGTCGCGTGAATGAGAGATCGGGATCCAATGTAGGCACCTTACCGGCACCGTCGTGCAGGTGATCGATTGCCGGAGCCATTTTCCAGCCACTTCCGCAAATATTCACCGCACGCCCAAAGCACTCGTTGTACAACAGGCCCGAAAATATCGAAAACAATCCCATCAGCAGAGTTATGTACCGGCCATTGTAGAACATTCGGTATACCTGCCAAAAAATATGTAAAATGAAATTTTTTTTTTTGAGGATGAAGCCCACATAGGTCTGAGACCTGTGCGTGGGTAATGAGTTGGATGATGGTGATTGATGAGTTGGACCTACAGTTTAAGGTGGGTTCCGAACCAACGGGAAGTGATTTTACCGCAGAGAACAGTGTCTTTATTGCTGGCCAATCTAATCGGTCACCGTTACGAACAGGACCTACGAGAACGCAGCTTATCTCTCTGATTGAACAGATACCTGCTACGGCTCGCGGCTATCACTTCCTGTAAAGGTCCAATTACAGTAAAGATCCATCTATTAAAATAATAATAATAATAATCCTAATGGATAAGCAGACCAAGGAAACTATTTTAATAGATGTTGGCATACCATGCTGCCACAACTTGGATCAGTACTACACTGAGAAAATCTCCAAGTATATCCCCCTAGCTGCTGAGATAAAGGATATCTGGCAACAAGAAAAGGTGTCAATCATGCCTGTCATTATTTCTGCGGTTGGGCTAATTACAACAAAGGTGACAGCAAATTTGAGTCAGTTGGGAGTGTCAAAAAGCACAGAATGCACAATGCAGAAGGCAGTAGTAAGTTACTAAGCACTGTATCAATGATTAGGGCATTCCTGAACATTCCCATATAAATTAATCAAAATCTTGCCATAGGCCGATTTTGATTAGAAAAATCACATCAAATGTGATGGAAAAGCAAAAATAATAATAATAATAATAATAATAATTATTATTATTATTATTAGTTTTTTATTTAGGCGTTTTGCCATTCTGACATGTACATGAACATGAACTATTGACTCAGATGAATTAGATATTACTGAAAATATAATCGAGAATCCTGCAAATCTGAGAGAGCTGCTGAAGGATGGAAATAGAAGATTTCAAGAAAAACCTAAAACTAGAAGGGGAACTGTAGTGTGCGAGGAGAGGAGAGAGGCAACGTCGGAGAGAATGAGAGAGTATCGGCGAAAGCGCAAGAAACATCCACAAAAGAAGAATTATTGATTTAACGTACCACAAAGTGAATGATACGAAAAAAATAAGCATATGGTTTTTATCGGTGGGTAGATCCTTATGGGATGGGTACTGTAGTTCCATCCCGTCGTTTGAACCATGTTAAGGGGAACATGAAGAACTTACTATTTTAGGTAGGTTCCGAACCCCGTGTTATAATAAAGATTTCACATCAAAGTGGAGGAGGAGAAGGACGAGGAAGAAGAGGGGAGGAGTGGGATGGAGGAGGAGCAGGAGGATGAGGAAGAAAATGAAGAGTAGGGGGAAAAGGGAGAGGTGGAGGAGGGGAGAAAGATGAGGAGTAGGGGAAAAAAGAAGGAGAAGAAATCATTGAAGCACGATCACCCATCCAAGCGCAGTCTTGAGTTACTATGAATGCAAGGCTCAACTGTTAAACTTACTTAACTTTCTCAACTTACCAACTATTAAACTTACTTAACTTACTAACTATTAAGCTTACATAACTCACTAACTATTAAAACTCACATTAGAAGATAGATATACTCCATACAGAAAATAATCATCAAATATTTATTGAAGTTAATAAATAGGAAATAGCTATTTGTGTAACTAGAGTGCAAAGCACCGTTTTTCTGCATCGAGAAAAAAGTTTCTCGAGTGCAGAAAAAATACTTTGCACTCGAATTACACATTAAATTTTTCCTACAGTAATGTATAAAGTAATTTAAACAGAACAAAACAGGACATACATAACCTGAAAATTCCTCACATAACCTATCTTCGAATCAAATCGATTTCATCAACAACAACTATTCACAGCTGAAGCAGAGTAGCCAACCTATTTTTGAATGCAGAATAGGGAACCTGCGTATTACATGCTCACTATTTTGTGTTGTTAGGTTGCAAATTTGGAGTGCGGAAAAGTACATTCCCGCACTGTAATTTACTTTCCCGCACTGGTGCAGGAATAGACTATTTTGCGTGCTACAGTTAGTGCAAAAATAGGAACTTTTTCGGGTCACTGTAGGAAAAATCTATTTTATGGTTATAGTCATATGGTAATTGTACTTTGTAAATTTTCATACAAATAAATTTAAATTCAATATTTAATGCTGATGTTAATGGCTAAAAAAAAACGAATAATTAGGAAGACTTATTTTAGGGCAAAGATGGACCACACTCTCACTGTTTGCAAAAATGTTTTTAGTCATATGCTTAAATGGTTCTTGCAGGATCGTAACCGGAATCATTTAATCTTCATAACTTATGTTCATTTCATACTTCATCGTCTCCTTCATCATCTTCTCACCTTCATATCATTTAAGATCTTAGTTTCATATTACTTAAAATATTTACATCAGAATTTTATGCTGATGTCATATTTTTTCTTCATATATCTGCAAGTTGGATTCTTACTTTTATACCATTTTTCTCCTTGAAATGTATTTATTCAGCGACGTTACAGAGGGAGAAAGTTGAGGATTTTCATTAAGTTTGTTTGTTAATATATATTTTTTCAAGAACTCACTGCTGGCTCACAGGTCTGCCTTGCCAGCAGGATCTTTCAATTAAGATATTTCTCTTCTTTTCATTGCTATAGTATTGTCATTTCATGGCTGCAGAGTTTCTTTACGTGATTATTTTGTTGTAATAATTATGTGACTACTGTAGTATTCATATAACTTGGCAGCGTGTAGCAGATGGGACTTGCTATATCTGAACCCAGCATAATGCTGCCAAGTTATATGAAAACTACAGTAACTATTTGTAATTTATCCTTTGTGATTGCACTGTGTTGTTTATGAAAGAAGAATCAATAAATAAATAAAAATATTGTTAAAAAAAATACAATATTTTATTATACCTCATTCTCTCTCACTGTAGATCTAAACCTCCTCTCATTTAAGATCAACCATGAACTGACGATTGTCATAATTAAGCCATGGCCCCAATCTCCAAACATGACCGAGAATAGGAATGGAAAAGTTATCACCAGATATGGAGCTGAAAATCAGTTTCATAAATAAATATAGAATAACAATAAATAAAAAATAAACCGATACAATAAATTGGAATATCCAAGGACCCGACTAATTTACATGAAATAATAATAATTATTAGTTGTGCTGATAGGCATATGCACCATTTAACTGCGTTGATTTCTAAAAACATCATAAATATGCTTCCAAATTTGCTGTCTCCCAGTAATGAGCTTTTTGAAGAATTCAATGTACTCACATTTTTTTTAGGTCTTAGACCTGTGCGTGGGTAATGAGTTGTATGATGGTGATTGATGAGTTGGACCTACAATTTTAGGTGGGTTCCGAACCACCGGGAAGTGATTTTACAGCAGAGAACAGTGTCTTTTTTGCTGGCCAATCTAATCGGTCACCGTTACAAATAGGTCCTACGAGAACGCAGCTTATCTCTATCTGATTGAACAGACACCTGCTACGGCTCGAGGCTATCATTTCCCTAAAACAACTTCATCTAAAAGTTCACTACAACACATAAACAATAATTTTTAAACAAAGAAAGTTATATTAAATTGAATTTTGATATCTGAAATTATATCTTCTAAATTGATATCACTCCATGATGAGAATGAATTGATTTAATTATTCTTATTGAAATTTAAATTAAAAAATAATACTCTGCTTGATTCTACAGCCTGTTTAGGAAAGACTAACTATTCTACACCAATCTGTGATTTTGATTTATATTGAGAAAAATATGTAACTATGTAAGTTAGTTATCTGCAATTTACATATCATGTAATTATTGTATCATGTTCAAGAATATAATTTACTTGACAACCAACCTGGATTTACTTCTTTGTAAGTGCTAGCACCATAGGAGTCGACCATATCTTGAAATACTTGAGTGAATTTGTTCAGATTGTAATAAGTAGGCGGCATTTCATCAACATCAACTTTGTATAGAGCTGGCTGCGCAAATTGAAATTGTTTCTGAAAATTTCAAAATGTTTTAGGAAACTTATCATTAAAAATTGATTAGAATTATACATTTTTATAAAAGTGCATAATAAACCACGTTTCATAATCACTTACCATATTCCTCTACCAATCTGTGATTTTAATTTATATTAACTTTTCATGTGAAATTTAACGACTTGCAGTCAAATATTTGTTAAGACTAAGTATAACTCACTTAATCTGTCTGAGCGCTTTCGAATCTATGAGATCCATCTTCAGAGGCGTGGGTTCCTAGATCATCATGTCAGTTTTTTGGTTAGAAGTGTTGTGGTTTTTGTAAAATGTGATCAAAAAGTTTGTGAGATTTAAAATTTAGTTGTTCATTGAGAATGTTTTGTTTATTGTGTGTGGTGTGTTTGTATATTTCACATTTTACAAAAACCACAACACTTCTAACCAAAAAACTGATATGATGATCTAGGAACCCACGCCTCTGAAGATGGATCTCATAGATTCGAAAGCGCTTGGCCAGATTAAGTGAGTTATACTTATTCTTAACAAATATTTGACTGCAAGTCGTTAAATTACACATGAAAAGTTAATATTAACAACGCAGTTCGTCATGGAACAAGAAATCCAGGAATTTAATATATATTGAGCTTATTAAATCCAATTGAAATCTCATACAGTATTTACAAGGCTGCATACTATACTCTTAAAGATAGCCCTAGGGCCATAACGTGAGTTAATTTCCACTTAAAAGTGTTTTTTTTTTAAAGTTTATATGACATATTAGTGGAAACAAGATGGATCTTCAACATCATATCATTACTGTTTGTATTTTAGTTTCTGAAAATAAAGCATTGAAAATTGAAAATCGAAATTCCAATTAAGTAAACTAGCAAGTGATTGCTAAGCAAATTATAGTTACACAAATTTTATCAATATTGTTCTAAAAATTTCATTCATCAGACTTGCGAGACCTGATCTGATTTGAGCAATCAGCTGTCTGGAAAATAGAAATGCTGGTGATGAGATACAGAGTTTCTCATCTTTTATATATTTCCTTTATATTCTTTTATTTCAAATCAAAATCAAAATCAAAATCTTTTATTTATCCTTTTCACAAAAAAGAAACATAAGAATATATATGAAACACATCTGAATATACAATTTAAATATAAAAAGCACTAAATTAAAAATATAATAAGGAAGGTCCCTGCAAGGTTAAAACCTGTGCGCAGGGGCCGATTGTTATACAATTATAATTTCTGAAAATAATTTAAGGAAACGTTTAAACTAAGGTAAAGTTTGATATATATTTAGCCATTACAATTAATTATAGGACAGAAGGATTGAAAAACCTGAAGCAATAAAACAAACTAAGGAAACAGGGAAGGGGAAAGGGAGTACGTAAAAGAAAGGAATATGGAAAGGCATATGGAAATATTTATTTACTAAATTTCAATATTATTGGTACCCGTAAGAGTCTCCCCACCACGAAAAGCATTACTTATTTACTAATATTATTGGTACCTACTCATGCTACATCCTCAACTTTTTTCAAATATGCAGACTCGTCTTCACTCACAGACCTTTATAGGTCCATGTGAAGATCAATTCCTGAACTAAGGCCTGTCAGTTCACATTCATATTTATATCACTTGCTTTACTTTTTTGGGGCTATCTAAATGCATCAATTGTTTTCCAGTTCCATATATTATTCAAATAACCTGAGTGTCATATTTTTGTGTGAGTATCTCTATATTTAAGTTACTATTGAACTATTTATAGCTAGCTGTTTATAAACAGCTGTTTATGGATTGATTTTAACTGTTAAGTAATTAACAGTTCGTCGTCGTCTTCATTCGTCGACGAACTGTTAATTACTTAACAGTTACAATCAATCCATAAACAGCTGTTTATAAACAGCTAGCTATAAATAGTTCAATAGTAACTTAAATATAGAGATACTCACACAAAAATATGACACTCAGGTTATTTGAATAATATATGGAACTGGAAAACAATTGCTGCTCGTAACGCAGCCAGGGGATTATTTTCTTACTGGTAAACTTCAAACAGCCTCGGATAGGACAGGAAAAACGGATAAACAATTAAAAGTTTCATTAGAAAATAAATGACATAAATTTCTATTTCATAAGGATGATGTTGAACTGATAGAATTTGATCATTATTTATTTTGTTATTGTGATCGAAATGAGGAATAAAGAATTTTAGAGTTGAGTTTTGAGTGACATTTTGTGTGAAAACAGACATGTAATAGACTATGAATATTAAATCAAGGGTTAAGTCTAATGATTGTGTTTAATTTTGCGATTGTGATTATCATTGAGGTCATCAAGTATGTTCTACAGTGCAACCCTTATTCTTGGGCGTGAGGTCTACTGTCCACAGAACTACGAATAGTTCTGTTTTTTGAGTAGATGTTTTTTTGACTAGGTTTTTTTAGTAGAAGGATTACCGAGTCCATGACAGCCGAGAGATTATCCATATGACAGTCTGGTATCCAGAACTCAGCTACGAGCATTTTTCTCTTTTCGTCGGTCCAATTGAAGCCATTCATTGTGTGATAGGTTGCTTTCGCCTTCAGCACCATTACTGACCAGTATTCCACATATTTGGCTGCCTCCTCTAGGATGTTGCGCTTTTGTAAAGTGGATTCATGCAGAACCTGCAAAGTACCGGTATTAGATTAGATATTAATAATATTAGAAAGCTAATCTGGTAGCGCAGTTGTTTGGAACGCTTGTCTGTACTAAGATGAGGCTCTGGCTGGCTTCGTTTTCTACAGCCTTGGGTTCGAATCTCATTCAGCCACAGATGTTTCTCATCATTCAACTCATTACCCACGCACAAGTCTCCAGACTCATGTGGGCATCATCCACAATAAAAAAAATTATATATAATAAACTGCTCGCTGCTGTTCTCTGTGGACGAAACTCTAGCGCTCCATGTAATAGGAAGATGAAATAGATGTGTTAATGCAGCATGAATTTCCTGGAGAAGGAAAATGATATGTTGAAGAAAGATGATGAGAAGAAGAAAAAAGAAGAAAGTGATGAGCAAGAGGAAGAGAGGGAGTGGTAAGGCGAAAGTGGTGAGACGGGAGAGGAAGAAGGAGAAAGAGAAGGGAACTGATAAAAGTCGCTTACACATGAAACCGTCTTTTGAAAGTTGAAATCTGTGAGACTAGAAGTAGAAGAATAACGAGCAGGATAAGGAGGATGAAGAGAAGGAGGAGGAGGAGGAGATGGTGGAGGAGAAGGAGGAAGAGGAAGAGTGGATGTTGGAAGAGGAGGAGGAGGAAGAGGAGTAGGAAAAGGAGGAGTAGAGGGAGGTGGAGGAGGAAGAAGAGAAGGAAGAGGAGGAGAAGCAGGAGGAAGAAGAGGTGGTGGAGTAGGAAAAAGAAGAGGAGGAGTAGATGGTGGTGGATGAGTAAGAGGAAGTATAGGTGGAGGAGGAGAAAGAGAAGGTTTAGGAGGATGAGGCGGAAGAGGAAGAGTAGGTAGAGGAGGAGGAGGAGGAGGAGGAGGAGGAGGAGGAGGAGGAGAAAGAGAAGGTTTAGGAGGATGAGGCGGGAGAGGAAGAGTAGGTAGAGGAGGAGGAGGAGGAGGAGGAGGAGGAGGAGGAGGAGGAGGAGAAAGAGGAGTAGGAGGAGGAGTAGAAGGAGGAGGAAGAGAAGAAGGAGGAAGAGAAGGAGGAGGAGTAGATAGAGGAGGAAGAGGAAAAGGAGGCGAAAGAGGAGGAAGAGGATGAGGAGGAAGAGAAAATAAAAAAGAAAAAGAAAAAAGAAAATGAAAAAGAAAAAGAAAATGAAAAAGAAAAAGAAAATGAAAAAGGAAAAAAATGAAAAAGAAAAAGAAAAATAAAAGAAAAGAAAAAGAAAAGAAAAAGAAAAGAATAAGAAAATTATGTAGTATAAGGAAAAGGAAAGATGTTGAAAAGCAGGAAAAATGAGAAGAGGAAAGAGATGGCGGAGTAGAAGCAGGAGGAGAAGGCATTGAGAAGGTGATGGCGAAGAAGAAACGAAAAAAGAAAAAGAATCTCTGGATTGTAGGCTAGGTCGCATTCTAGATACTGGTATTTAGATTGAATTGAATCGGGCAACCTGCTAGTATTTTAGCTGAAAACGGCTAATTTGGTAACTTAATTAGAAATTGAGTATATTTTGTCACAGATGGAGCATTCACGAATGCTTATAAAGAGTGCTATAAAAAGCACTTACGGTCTATGATAATATTCATTACTCCAAATTTACAAAAATGACTCAAATGATTTCTCACCTAAACAAGTTTTTCTACTTACCTCATCCAAACTTTCAATACGATCGCAAACGTCTCTGTAGACAGTCCATCGTTCAGTAGCCGAGTCGGGACACTCATAAGTTTTCGCTTTATAGCTTTCCATGAGCTTTTTGATTTTTGTTTTTAAATTTGCTCCTTGAAATACAACAATAAATACTATTTTCACCACCAGATGACCCTGCAATGGAAAACGTCAGCATTTAACAATATCCAACTCAAAAAACATCAACATTAATTACCAAACTGAGAAAATATCAGAATTAATGATCAAACTCCAAATGAAATACAACTATTTAACTGAAATAATTCTTAATAACTACTGAAGGATTGAGTTTTCTCAATCTTTGGGCATGAGACAAGCTTATATATATATATACATTCATACCAAATATTATAAGGAGATATAGTAATTTCACTTTTATTCAGAGACAACTTCTCCATTTAAGCACTAAATTAATTAATATTAATATAATTCCAGAAGACTTGGTAACTTTTCACCCCCAAAAAAAGAAACTTAATAACTGGATAAGCGATAACTTTTTTCAAAATTTAACCTTCATCTAGCTAATTGATATTAATTTCTTCTATTGTGCAGACTTAATATTTTTCTTTCTTTCTTTTCATTGTCGTACTTCTTTCTTTCACCATTGATTATTCTCCTAAAATTGTATTTACGTAAATTTTAAAATCACTATCACTGAGTTTCATAAATACTACCTTTGATTTTTCTTTCATAGCACTATATCAATGTGGAACTAGAATTTAATTACGACTCCCACCAGCGAGCAAGTTTTACTTTTGCTGGAGGTGCCATGACATTTATGATCGTGGACTTGTCTTATTTTTTATCATTGTTTATGATCTTTGTTTATTTATAAGTCAAGTTAGATAGATAGTTTATTCTCAAATTAATAAATTACAACAAAAGAACATTTCAATGTCTTACAGCTTGTATGTACATTTTTGTGTTTGGAAATAAATTGATTGATTGATTGATAAGAAAAACTGCCGCACCCACTGCTACACGTAAGAATGTAAATTTTACTAAGCATACTAAAGTTTAATTTCAATAAAATTATGTATGTTTAAATAAATATTTTGTGGGCCTGCTACATATAGAAATGTAAATTTTACAAATACTCAGTTAAAATTATTGGAATAATATTCAAATTACTAATCAAATAGTACCAATGCTTACAGTCTCTGGATCTTCCAATTTGATGGGCAATCTATCGTAGTGAGTGAATACATTTCCCATTGATAAACGCCATAACGTTCTCTCGAATTCATACGCCTTTTCTAGATTGATAGTACCCATCATCATCCTTAAAAAATGAGGTTATGTTGAAAACGAAATATTAGAAAATTATAAAAATAAAAAAATATATACAGATGTTTGAAAAATAACTCCCTAGTTTTAATGTGTCATAGAATCTTTACGGTGACATTTATTATGACATGTTGACAGAGTATGTCTTTCCCCAATTGAAAGATATTGAGGCGGAAAAAGGGCTTGAGTTTTTCCAACCAAATGGCGCCCCACATCATTACAGTAAACATGTGCGTGCTGATAAATATATTGGGGAAGTGACAGCCGAGTGCCGCAGCAGGTATCTGTTCAATCAGAGATAAGCTACGAAACTCCTGGGCGCTCTTTGTAAGGGTTACCGATTGGATTGGCCAGTAAAAAAGACTGTTTCTCTGCTGTAAAATCACTTCCCGGTCGTTCGGAACCCACCTAAAATTGTGGGTCCAACTCATGAATCACCATCGTTCAATTCATTTCCCACGCACAGGTCTCATACCTATGTCAGTGACGTAGCCAACATTTTGAAATGGTGGGGGGGGGGGGGTCTGGGGGTACTTCCCTGGAAATTTTTTGAAAAATAGAGGCCCTAGAACAGTCTTTTTTAGCTCTCCTGGCATTGAAAATAACACCAACATCAGTGCTTTGTCTTATTTTACGTTTAATTTAATGAAAATTATATAAAATTTAGAACCGGAAGGGGGGTCCGGACCCCCAGGACCCCCCCCTGGCTACGTCACTGCCTATGTGGGCTTTATCCTCAAAAAAAAAAGAAAAATATATGTGGTGAGAAGTGGAATATCTTCTCGAAGTGTGCAGGCCAACAAATGGGTCCCACGAAGAACTCTACTAACATTCAAACAAAACTTGAAGTTACTCTCTTTCATTGTATGTAATCATTGATGTAGTTTTTCATTAGTTTCACCAATTCATTTATACGCACTTAAAACTGGGTAGCTCTTTTTCAAACATTCTGTATTTAATTAGGTACCTAATACACACCAAAACAACAGAAAGAACTGAATAATTCTAAAGATATACCGGGCGTTTTTAAATTTTTATTTAAGAGTAATTAATGAAAATATACTTGTCTTGACACTTAATTATTCTTGTTAATATATATTATACTTCTTGAAGATTCCGGTTTTAAAGTACAGTATATATATAAGACAATTCAAGTAGTTACAAAAAATACACCAATGTTGAAGGGCTCTTTTTAAAAAATGCAATAATATTATAATAGTTTTTGACCATTATTTATATGATAAAGCAGTTTTAAAAGTCTCAGGAAAGCTTCCATAAAATGTTCGATACGTCCGTCTCCAGTAGCCTCAAATAAATTAGAAAAAAACATATTCAAATCAACGTAAAGACAATTATGAGAACATTTAGAAATAAAAATTTGAGAAAATTTCTCACTCTAAACTGCTTGTCTCTGTTGGAGAAGAATCTACTTTGGCGAATAAATGAGATAACTGGCTCTTCTCTGGCAGGTTTTCAGGCTGAAAGCAAAAACAAATATTCATCCGTTTTATCAAAAGTTATGTCATAGTAAAAAGGTGTGTACGTTATTCAATTCAAACTGAAATAAATTCAATTAAGTAAATTCATTAAATTTTTTACAAATAATATTCTAGCCATCTGAACCAGTCGTGATTGCTAGCACAATTTAAAAAAAAAAACAAAATAAAAACATAAAACAGTCAAAATACACTCTCTAATTCGGCAATTACCGCAGCGATTACCTTTATAATATTGATCCTTCATGAATAGTTTTGTGTACAGGTAATCATTTTTTCTTCATAAATCAATGTAGCCTAATTATTTTTGAAGTTATAGTTTCATATTACTTTGCACTTGATATTTCAACATAGATGGTTGTAGATAATACTTTTAACTTTTAGGGAAGTGATAGCCGTGAGCCGTAGCAGGTATCTGTTCAATCAGATAGAGATAATCGCCCTGGGCGCTCTTTGTAAGGGTGACCGACTAGATGGGCCAGCAAAAAAGACACTGTTCTCTGCTGTACAATCACTTTCCGGTGGTTCGGAACCCACCTAAAACTGTAGATCCAACTCATCAATCATCATCATCCAACTCATTACCCACGCACAGATCTCAGATCTATGTGGGCTTCATCTACAAAAAAAAAAAAAATTGCGAATTTAACACAAAAAAATATTCGTGTGGTTATTTTTTTTACATTGTTGTAATGTCCCACAACCACAGCCCCATTTTTCAAAACCTGATTCACAGTAGACCTTCAAATGTGTCTGAAGAAGCATTATAACAATGCGAAATAGCTATCACAATCTTAAACAATTAACTTATTTATTTTTATTCTCTTTTCAGAAATAGATGTGGGATTGTAAGAACATTCATGAGTTACTTACATCATCAAAGTAGTATTCAACACTCCTCATTACTTCCTTGAATTCCATCAGTATCAAATGAGTTTCTCGAGTAGATTTTGTATTCTCTATCACTGACCTTAGCTCTTGATCTAGTTTCTTTAATCTGTAGTAATAAACAACAATTTATTATAATTTGATTATCAAAGAGATCAGTATTAGTTTTACTTAACATGCTAAAATTCTACTTGCAGTTCTTCATGGATTAAAACAAATACCAATAAAATTAGAAATAAATAGACTTGAGCCGTAGCAGGTATCTGTTCAATCAGATAGAGATAAGCTACGAAGACCTGAGCCTTCTTTGTAAGAGTGAACGATTGGATTGGGTAGAAAAAATACTTTGTTCTCTGCTGAAATATCACTTTCGGTGGTTCGGATCCCACCTGAAACTGTAGGTCCATTTTCAAAATATAAGAACAAAAACAAAGCAAAATCAATGATTCAGTGCATAGCTAATATTTCAAGATTACTACTTATAGAAATTTATTCAGTCTACTATTCCTATTGAAAAAGTTGCGATGAGAAGATAGCTAATGAAACAAATTTTACTGACACATCCTAGGCTGTAGGCTATTGAAATGAGCATAAAAACAAAATACACTTATGAAAAATAACATAAACAATTGATAGCAATAATGGCATGATATAGTCTATCAATGAACTACTAACTACAACTACCGCTCAACCTATCAACTATTAAATGTATAAAATATATTCAATGAATATAAAATATAAAATTAATATAGAGTCTATTAAAAATATATTGGAATTGTTTCCCTTTTCCTTGAAATGCTACAAGCATGGGTTAAATGGAAGAAAATGAATTAACATATTGAGTGAATTGAATGTTTTAGAGTAGAAAATACAATTTTTCAAGAGATCCATTCAAATAGTAATAGTAGAATTAAGTATATTAAAGGAAGAAAAGATCAAATAGAAGAGATGTTGCTGTAATTCAACTTACATGCAAGAGTGTATCCAGATATCGATTTAGGTCAGATTCACATCAGAAAACAGAAAAATAAATATTAATATTATAGTAAGAACAATTGAATATTGAATAAATAAATATTATATTTATTATTAATTATCACATAATTATATTATTAGTTATTAGATTTCGTTTATTCAAATTTCACAAAGTTTACAAGTAATTCCATGTGAAAAGGAGATATTTTTTTTTTTTAGTTTATTGAGAGTTATATTATAGAACAGAATTTATTAATTTCGAATTCCTTTAATTGCTATTAGTTTATACTGAAGACTTCCGCAATGGCGGATATTGAATCGATAATGCTAGGCGGGAATCGATGAATGCTACTGTACAAAAATATCAGTCACCACCGGGAATCGAACCACGGACCTCTCAATTGCCGGTTGAGCGCCCTTAACCACTAACCACTAGAGTTAAGGGCGCTCAACCGGCAATTGAGAGGTCCGTGGTTCGATTCCCGGTGGTGACCGATATTTTTGTACAGTAGCATTCATCGATTCCCATCAGCTGTTCAATGCTGATGTCAATATCCGCCATTGCGGAAGTCTTCAGTATAAACTAATAGCAATTAAAGGAATTCGAAATTAATAAATTCTGTTTATGTGTATTTGTCAGTTTATTCAATTGTCAGTCACTTCAAGCTAACTTGTTATATTATAATCTAATATTAAAACTGACACTGTATTTCACTTTTAAATAATGTTTTACTCACATATATTGGAGGCTGACAAAGCTTCTTTTCAGAAGTGAAATGCATTATTCAAGCATCTCAAATATATGTGAGTAAAACATTATTTAAAAATGAAATACAGTGTCAGTTTTAATATTAGATTGTTCATTAAGTATTTCGTCATGGAAACATCACAGATTATATTATAGTTTGTTGAAAGATATTTTCAGTCCAGGGTAGTTATTTGGTTAAGCGACTCACCTCTCAGCACAAGCTTGGCTTAGAGAGGGGTGAACCATCTTTTTTTTCATTCTAAAATAATTATTAGTTTAATATCCTATATTTATTTTGGCTTGAATATTCCATAATTTTATTTTATTTATTTTTTATTTTTATTTTTTCATTTATTTATGGGAGGTTTTATTTGCTTATTTAAAAAATAAAAGTTTTTTTTGTATAGGGTGCTTATATAATTTGCATATTGAAATATCATTGTGTCTTATATGAAAATATATAGTACATTTTGATTGGTTGAATAAAAATGTATTTATTTATTTATTTATATGTAGATAGGTTCATTCATTCTCATGGTTGGTGGCTAAAAGTGATGAAGAATAACTGAAGACCTGTACCTCTCCAGAGTCGAGCTTCAAATTTAGAATATTTAAGGAATAAAGCAATTAACATTCTACAATTTAATACAGTACATAGCTGTGTGAAAATTGAATCAATTCTTATAATAATTATTATGACTTACAATGCAGTTTTCAAGATTAGTGCGTGCTCTGTATCAAATAAAACTCTTTTTAGATCGAGACAGAAGTTGAGGAAATGGTAGCCGTGAATCATAGCAGGTCAGATAAAGATGAGCTACGAACTCCTAGCCCTCTTTGTAAGGGTGACCGATTAGATTGGCCAGGAAAAACGATTCTGTTCTCTGTTGTAAATCACTTCCTAGTGGTTCGGAACTTACCTGTAGGTCCAGCTCATCAATCACCTTCATCCAACTCATTACCCACGCACAGGTCTCAGACCTGTGGGCATCATCCTCCAAAAAAAGAGCATTTCTATAAATTGTCATAAACTCCTCAACGGGAGACTTCAAGACAAAATCTTTAAAAAAATAAAACTAATGAATCATAATTTTATTTTCCACATTCGTACAAAGTTGCAGAAAGAAATACGGGAGACTTCAAGACAAAATCTTTAACAAAATACTTAAAGAAAACAAATGAATCATAATTCTATTTTCCACATTTATACAAAATTGCAGTAAGAAAAACGTGGAATAAGTTTGAGGTTCATAAAGGTGAACCCATAATGTTCAGCCACAATAAATAGCAGAAAAAGCCAATCTCAAAATAATATCACAATCTACTTCATAAGCTTTTAATTATTTCAAAAGTAATCATTTTACTCACCCAAAATAAAGCGAGACTACTTGTTTCATCGTGAGGTTTGTGTTCTTTCTATTGCCAATTCAAATTATGAAAAACAAAAAACATATATAAATGACATTAGCACATTTACGAATATTTTTATTGTATATTATAAAAATACACTAGCTCAGATTTTGATCTTAAATATGATGAAAAAAAATCTTAAGATTTCACATCTGATTAAATAAGATTTCAGATATGACAAAATAATCATACATCAAGCACCATCATTCAATTCATTACCCACACACAGGTCTCACACCTATGTGGGATTCTTCCTCCGAAAAAATCAAGGTCTCAAATCATATGTCCAGACTGCAGATTTACCCACAATTATATTTACGCATGGGAAATGACCTCAAATGTTTTGAGAAAAAACTCGAATATTTCTACTACAAAGCATGATTATTTTAAAAGAGAAAAGTACCCCACACACAAGAACTTTTATAAATCGAACACTACTTTTTTCTAAATAATTGTTTATTTGAAAACTTTGGAGTAGACAGCAGGGGTGAAAGAAGTGTCATTTTACAATACATTTATTTTTTTATTTATTCCTGTATTTATTTTTAAAAAACACACACAATCAAGTAAAGATACAACAGGCACAGCCCACTACTGCTTTCTATTCAAATAAATTAAGCCATATACATGACAATTTCTTTTGAAGAGGATGATCCGGATTTAAAAAAAATAACTTCTCTAAAACCACATTTTAAGCGATTATGTGCATGGATTCATCCAACTTGACATTTCAAATTCTAAGTAGTTCTTGCATTACTGTTAATGAGGGATCCAAGCCCTCTTTGTATTAGTAAAATAAATTTAATGCAGGCCTTCACTCTGCTATTTTTAATCCTTCACCTCATCTGATTGAGGTACCGTACAATAAAGTATTTGAAAAAATTTTCTAAAAGAGTGCTCCACTCGGGATTTTTTGAGTACTTTCCTGGACATTTTTTGAAAATAGAATAAAAATAGTCCCTCTAAAACCACAAAATAACCCAGCAAAAAGCACATTTTTAGCAATTTTAGACAATTTTAATCTTTTCTGAAAAAATTGACTCTTAAGGGCTGCTGAAATTTCAAAATTTCTATTGTCTCTGAGTCTTTGGGGAGGTGATCTATCCCCATACTTATTCAAATTGTTTTATTTTTGCATTGAAATTGTACATTACAATTATGGCAATCGTCAAAATTGAAATAGCTAAAACTAACATAACAAAATTCAACAAATAACTTAATACATACAGTAGACATGTTGTCAAAGATCTAAGTATCATTACAAAGTCCTAATGTGTGTTTGTAATTCTCACTTACATTAAAACAGCCATATTACAATTAGGCTTTACATAATGTAGTCTTCAATTGAATAAATAATCATTGACTTTAAATTTAAGCATTACGTGCATTCTATATACTCCTTCACTGAGGAAAAGCTATGACTTAAAAAATATTTTTCCCTACAACTGCTCGTAAAGTGGTTCTTTACGCACTGAAAACTAATTGTAAAATACCTCTTTACTGCTCCGCGAGCGGTAGAGTACTTTACGCTGGCCAGCTGTTTTCTTTACGCTTCTGTTTTGATTTTGATGTCTTCTCATTGGTGGATCACGGAATCTGTGAAATTCTCATAAGCTCAACAATGGCGCACGCTAACCAAATCCGCGCATGGTCTGTGATGTTACAAACTACAAGCTTTTATTGTGTTGGAATCCAGAACTGCAGTTGTAGGAAAAATATTGTATGCAATTCGCGCGTGAAGCTTCTTTATCGCTCTCACAAAATTACTGCGCTCCGCTATGCGTCGTGCAGTAACTGTTTTGGCTCGAGCAATAAACGCTCTGCTATGTTTCACGCAGTAACTGTTTTGGCTCGAGCTATAAACGCTCCGCTATGTGTCACGCAGTAACTGTTTTGGCTTGAGCGATAAACGCTCCGCTATGTGTCGCGCAGTAACTGTTTTGGCTCGAGCGATAAACGCTCCGCTATGTGTCGCGCAGTAACTGTTTTGGCTCGAGCGATAAAGTCGCGCTTCACGCTCTTAATACATAAATAACTATTTAATTTACTCTTTAAATTCATTCTTGTTGTCTTTATAGATTTTATGTCACTGATCTCCAATATGTTTGCCATTTACACAATATAATATAATTTTTGTAAATTATACAGATTCTATTCAAATATGGGTTTTATTAGCCTAAAGGTATTAGTGTTGAAATAAATGATCAAGCCCACCTGAACATCGAAAAGCTCGGTTGGATTTGGGGCAAACGGTTCATCGTCGTTCCAAAGCTTTTTCTCTGGTTTGATATTTTCCTTTTTCATTTCAGTTGTTATGAATTCCATCCTCTGTTCTATTTTAACACATCTTTGCACGTCCTTCTTGAATAGTCTGCTGTGTGATGATGTTGATGTATTCAACTGTGAAGTTTTTACTATGATTGAATTTCTTTTTTTTTACAAAAAGTGTTGGAAAAATTATAAACATCAATAATAATTGAAAATAAACTCTACTCGTGAAATTTAACACTCAATTATTCGGGTGATGGCCATTTCGCATTGGTGAAATGCTTCAGCCCGTGTCTGAAGAAGCATAACAACAATGCGAAATGACCATCACATCAATAAGTACCGTTAGTGTTGAATTTAATTATTTATGTCTAAATATCAAGTGAAAAAGTAATAAACGGAAGTACATCATAAAAGAGCCGCCTTGTGCAGGCTCAGGCTGTATCCCAGTAGACTGCTCTTACAAGAATTTCAAGTCCCTACACTTAGGCAAACATATGTGAAAATAATAATAATAATAATAATAAAATAATAATAATCTTATTTCAGCAAATACAAACAAGAAAAAAAAATACACAGAAAAAAAATTATACATGATAAAAAATAATAATAATTATAAAAAAATCAATTATTAGAAGAGAAACCAAGAAGTTACAAAGAAAAAAATATTCAGTTCAACTCAACTATCATGTACAAGAAAAAAATGTTACAAAAAAATACCTGCAGAAATAATACTGTACGCAAATAATTTCATTGTGAAATTATGTCCGCATACAGGAGCATCATAGGATCCAACAAAGATGCCATGAATTGATGTAATAAAAAAAATTAATAATAGAATTAAAACACTTGGAGGAAACATAGAATAATAATAGTACGCAAATGTGAGAGCAGAAACAATAAGGACTAAAAATATACCATTTATTCAATAGAATTGATAACTTGAAGCATTGAAAGCTAATAATTAATAGCTGGTAGAAAGTTGAAAGAACTTAAAATGATTTGATGATGTCGTCATGGAATGTTCATTGGTTGAATATTGCAGTTAGGTCACTATCACCATAGTTATAGATCAGAGCACAGCATTAAACATGCCCTCAACCCAGTGGCGTAGCCAGGATTAGATTTCGGGGGGGGGGGGGGGGGGGGCTCACCAAGGGGGGGGGTGTGGGCAGTGGCTTAGCCTGGATCAAATTACGGGGGAGGGGGGTGGCTCACCAAGGGGGGTTGTGGGCGGTGGCTTAGCCAGGATCAAATTTCGGGGTGACTCACCAAGGGGGGTTCTGGGGTATAGGAGGGTCCGGATTTTTTTTAAATTTAGTGGTGTGAAAAGCTAATCTAGACAACTTGTTAGGCTCTAAAGTTCAAAAGAAAGTTTTGAAAAATTACCACCCAAGAACCTAGGTGGCCAGGTTTGAAATGATAAAGTTTGATATACCAATATCTGTGACTATTTTGAGTCAAAACCCTTGAATTGGAACTAATCATACTTAACTTATGTACTGAATCTCAAAATTAATACTAATTATTATAAGTTTCATATAATTTATGTCATTAGCCTAAAACGCACCCAACCCAAAGTTCATGAAATCGGAATTTTTTATCATAGCACACTGATTTTACACGCTTGTATAAAACTTGCATTTATTTGTGTGTTTTCATTTATAAAATCCCGATTTTATGAACTTTGGGTGCGTTCAGGCTAGTGGGTTATACTGAATTTTAACTTCAAAACTAAATTTTCTACGAGATGAGTTTATTCAAAAAGGTGATTTATCAATAATTAACAAAGTTAATCCACTTCAAACTTGAAAATTGCATTTTATTATTAATGTAATATTTCAATAATTATGGTAGTCACAGTTTTATAACATGTTTTATTCGATTTCGTAGCTCATTTTAAATCAAAATTATCCACTTAAGCACCTAACAAGTTTCTATATGAGTAACTATTGAGGAAAATTTTGAAAAATGCATTAATCTGACTATAACTGTAGCTATATTCCATTACACAAACTGTGTTTCTGTAATCTGTTCGTTATAATACAACAAAACAGATAGAACCCTTCGGCTTTAATAAGTCCTTATCTATTAGTTATTTGAGAATTTTTTATTTCTGAAATTTCGGGGGGGGGGGGGCCGGGCCCCATGGGCCCCCCCTGGCTACGCCACTGCTCAACCTCATCAACATTCTTTGAAAGTAACCATCTCAGGAATTTAATTTTGTTGGAGGAATTTAATTTTATTTTTCTTATTAAGACCTCTTAAATACAGCTTTAAGTGTAAAGGCAATATGTTGAAAAATAGAATTATCTGTATTAATAATATGTTTGAAAAGAATTATAATATTATTTTATCAATCTAATAATAAAACTGACACTGTATTTCACTTTTAAATAATGTTTTACTCACATATATTGGAGATGCTTGAGGAATGCATTTCCAATATATGTGAGTAAAACATTATTTAAAAGTGAAATACAGTGTCAGTTTTAATATTAGATTGTTCATTAAGTATTTCGTCATGGAAAACATCACAGATTACTTTATCAATAGCAATAGACATTCATTTGAAATAAAAACCAATCCATATAATGTACACCCCTCAAATCCCGTATATTTTAATATTGATTTCACAAATCTAATCTAGTAGTATGCAAGCGTCAAATATCAGTGCAATTTATTCATAAATAAGATTCTATTACAATTTATAGATAGTAAAATCACCAAATTCGTTATTCATCTCATAGATGAGTGGATAATAAAAAATGTACTTTTTTTAAATTATCCACTTCTATTTTGTAATCTTGTAAAAGTGACATTGTTTGTATGAAATACTAATCATGCTGCATAGATGTGAATGTTTATACTATTTCAATTTGTTCAATGTTTAATAAGTGATATGTTTAGTGTTATGAACTCTCTGCTAGCGCTCAAGCTTACTTTGCTAGTATAGTGCCAATTTAGTGCTTTTAGTCCTATTTATAGTTTGCATTTAATTTTAGTGTTTTTCATGAATGACTTTTGTTTCTTTTATGTTTTTTTTTCTTATTGTATTGGCAAATAAATAAATTTCAATCTGAATAAAAAAATAAGTACCTAAAATTAATAATTCAGTAGGCCTAAATGGTGATATATTTACCCTATCATCAGATCTATTGTATGCTGGATAATTCAGTTGAAATATAGTAGCCCAATTTCACAGGCCAGAAGTGCTTGCACAGTGGAGCATCCAATACTTGAGGATAATCACCATTGCAAAATCAAAGACATGTTATGAGATTGTGTATAATTGATTGGAGCAGTGTGAATACCACCATTCCATAGCATGCATTTGATTTTGCGATGTTGATGAAGCCTTGGGTATTGGATGTTTTACTGTGAATGCACCCCTCCAAATTTTCCAATTTTTTTCCAAATTTGTAGCAATTTTCTCCTAGTCTGTGAAATTGTGTTTGATGTTGATAAAGCATGAATAATAATAATAACTTCTCTGGATGATACTACGAAACATCAAAATTAAGCCTCACCCAACTAATTTATATAGTAATTATGGTAACTAGTGTATAAGAGTATAATTGATGATCTGACTTGTCTTATACTCCTTAACTGGAGTCTCCAAGACGTAATCTAAAAATAACAAACGAATAAAACCCTTCCTTCAAATGTTTTTAAAAAATACGGTCGGGGCAGTGAGAGCGTCCCCTTTGAATTTACCGTAAGGTAGATTCATGAAACTTTTTTCAAATGAAATGATGTATCTAATTTCAAAGCTGACAATGTATTCCTATTAAAATATTGTTTCACACACTTATACTGTAGATGTTGGAGGAATGCATTTCACTTCTGAAAAGAAGCTTCGTCAGCCTGTGTTTAGGGAAATGTGTCAAATCAATAATTTTGATAACTGGGATTTCGTCTCAGTGTTTATTGATTGAACTTATAATTATTATCCTTCTCCTGCTTGCAGACAAGATTTCTTATGCAAGCAGTATTTTATTCTATAAATTTTGTATTATTGTGTATGGTTTCATAAACTGAAACTTAAATATTTATTCTATAAATATTGTATTATTGTATATGGTTTCATTAACTAAAACTTAAATTGTTTTTTTTTTGTTTTTTTTTTTGTTTATGGTTTAAATAAAATATTTTATTTTATTTGAATTATTTGTTGCTGCCCCAATTAGAATAAAATTCAATAACTCAAATGGAGTACAAGAAGTTTTCAGTAGAATAAACAAAAAATAATGGGCCAAAACTGTTTTGACAGGCACGACTCCATTTTGATTCACCTGTAATAGCCTTCTTTTGTTCGGCTATTATTTGGTTTCTGGAAAAATGAAACTCCAACTCATTGTATGCATAATGCAGTGGAAGAAACAGAAGCACTTCTCCAGTATCTAATAATTCACTTTCTCTGGAGAATAATAAGCCTCTGGAGACAGTCTTTTTATTTTTAATGACCCAACTCTTGTTTATTGGAGGTAAGGAGTCTGGCCATGAATTGTTTACTGTCAGTATTCTCGTATTCTCTACCAAGCAATATCATTTTCTTGAATTATTATTGTAATATGCTTTGAGAATAACGGTGAAAGTAGGCCATTCCAACTCGAAATATCTCAATAGCACTTTGAGAAATTCGAAATTAATAAATTCGTTTCGAATTATCTCTTTGTATCCTGTTCAATTCAGCTAATTTGTTTCTTATAGCCTATATTCTTAATTTGATTAATTATTATTTTGTCTATTATAATTAATTTAATACAGTATCAAAACTGACACTGTATTTCTATTTAAATTTTGATTTTACACATCTAAACTGGAGGAATTCATTCCACTTCTGAGGAGATGAAGCAGGATGGTGAAGCTTCAGCTCAGAAATGAAATGCACTCCTCCAGTAAAACTCTGTTATGTTTTCCATGACAAGATACTTAATGAACAATCTAATATTAAAACTGACACTGTATTTCACTTTTATATAATGTTTTACTCACTTATATAGGAGTCGCTTGAGGGATGCATTTCACTTCTGAAGGCTGACGAATCTTCTTTTCAAAAGTGAAATGCATTTCTCAAGCATCTCCAATATATGTGAGTAAAACAATATATAAAAGTGAAGTACAGTTTCAGTTTTAATATTAGATTGAGTAAAAATCATAATTTAAATAGAAACACAGTGTCAGTTTTGATATTAGGGATCATTCATTTAAAATTACAATGCATAAATTGTAAGAGTAATTTTTCTTGAAAAATTATTTTGACAATTAAAAAGAGTAATGACTGCAATTCCATATAATTTTTTTGTAGATCACTTCTTGGAGACTCCAGTTGAGGAGTATAAGACAACTCAGATTAAAAATTATACAATCTTATACACTAGTTACCATAATTACTATATCAATTAGTCAAGGTGAGGGTTAATTTTGATGTGAAAGGAACTCTTGTACACTATAATTCTACCAAAACAATCGACTAAGAGAATCGATAGTCGATATGAAAGGAACGTTAGGTTTAGTGATGTTGAAGATCCATATTGATTCCACTATTATGTAATATAAACTTAAAAAACACTTTCAAGTGGAAATTAACTCACGTTATGGCGTGACGGCCGTTTCACTCTGTTGTCTAGAGTCTAGAGCATCGTCAGACGACCCACAATACACTCGAGTGTATTGTGGGTCGTCTGACGATGCTCTAGACAACAGAGTGAAACGGCCGTCACGCCATAACGTGAGTTAATTTCTACTTGAAAGTTTTTTTTTCAAGTTTATGTTAGGTTTACTTTGGGTTTGGTACATATATTATTTTCATATCGAAATTTTCATTTGATTGCTTCAGTGGAAAGATACGGAACTGCAACCACCGAGGCTTTACAACTATTCATGCTCCTAGTGAGGATGTCTAACTAGCGCCGTATTTATGAACGTTCCTTCAGTGCCTCTTGAGGAACTCTTCATATAAATACATCACATTTCAAGAGTCCCTCGAGTCAAGGAAGACTGAAGGATCGTTGTGAGGATATTGACTAAAACTTACGCTAACTTTTAAGGTTATGTTAGGTTAAAACTCACATCTCTGAACTCCACTAACGCAGCCTCCCCGAGAATAGCGGTTATTTCATAAGCAGAGTCGTAGGGAAGAAACATTTGGTACATGGACATTGCTTCACACCTATGGTTGCTCGCGTTGCTCCCCATTATGCCAATATTCTTATCTTTTTCCACAAGGTAGAAGAGCTCCAAACCTTCTGAATTATGCTCAGAATTCAACAATCAATTGGCTGTTTGTTAAACCCGGCGCAAATGGAAACGCAGTATTCGTGACGTGACGTTTTGTAAAACACAGAAATGAATACGACCGATCAAATGGAAACGAGAGTGAGGTCTGGTTCATCGCTGTGTATCACAAAATGTAACCATAAGTCACGTCACCAAGGCCAGTTTTAATTTAAACCAGGTATCAGCCGTCAGCTAGCTTGCAAGCTGATTTTCAGTTGTCATGGTAACTAAACATTATGTTGAAAAATATTTTTTTAAAGAAATTTTTGGTCGGTTTAGGTAGAAGATTCGAGGCTCGATAACACGGTGTAGTCTTCTAGATCACCCGTCCAATATCCTTTCACCTGAAGTAGCGGTCACCAAATCAAACGGGCGAGTAGAATAAATTGCGGTATTGCATATCAGTTAGCAGTTAGCTTTGCAAAGTGCAGTTCAAGGTAATGAGAAGTGAGCTCCTCTTTGACTGAAATACACTACCTTTAACATAATCCTACGTTTTCTACGTTATTTCAATTTCTGTTAGTGTATTGGACTAATATTAATATAGATTAAAAGGCTCTATAAACACCATTATTTTCTGTATTTTTAGAAAAGGCTTTAAACTATAAATAAGCAATCTAATATCAAAACTGACACTATTTAAATTTAATATATTATATTTACTCACTTATATTGGAGATGCTAGAGGGATGCATTTCACTTCTGAAAAGAAGCTTCTTCAGAAGTGAAATGGAACCCTCTAGCATCTCCAATATAAGTGAGTAAAGACAATATATTAAATTGAAATACAGTGTCAGTTCTGATATTAGATTGTTCATTAAGTATTTCGTAATGGAAAGCATCACAGATATAAATAAGCATTCCTTCAAATGTTTTCTAATTTGAAAATTGACTATCTCTAATCGATTTTCGATTATCACATGTTGAAGTTGGCCAAATTTTTTCTTGTTTATTGACCTACAGACGTCAACAAACAATTATTACGGATGTTCGTGTAGAAAGCGTATAGAAAAAAATGTATACAGAAATGTTAGCGTATAGAAAAGCGTAAAGCGTATAGAAAAAAATATATACAGAAATGTTTGGCATGGACCTAGACGTAAAAAACGTTTGTGTGTTCCAAAATCAATGTTTGTGCAATTACATTACAATTAATAACATTGTTTATGTAATATTGGAATGAATTATTTTCTTCTCACAATATTCAAAATCTTACAAAACACGTTTGCAATTATTACGGTATGATTTTATCGATTTCTAAAATGGGTCGAAAAATAAACAAAAGTTACATTTAAAATTGATTGTGTTCATTGCATTCATATCATGAAAAAGATTGCACTTGGGGGCCGAAAATTGGCAATTTGATTAAAAAATTGTTGCGTTCATTGCATTGATAACATGAAAATAATTGCAGTTATGGTAACATTTGTGCTATATTACAGAATATTCACGGAATGCAGTTGCTATTATGCGGAGAAAAATTTCATGAATTTGGAAGTGCATACCGATAAAAATGATTTAGAACAAGATGAAGGGAACGAAGTTGATAATTACGATGCTCAGTTTGAAGACATAGACGTGTTGGGAATCGTAAACGACAAGGAGAATTTTGTACTCGACTATCCTTCTCATGGCGAGTACGCTAGTTTCTTCTGGCAAAATAATCACAAGAGTGATAAACTGGAGAGTGATGTATCGGTGGAGAATTTTGGGAAAATAACGGAGAAATCGTCGACTATAAAGAAGTTTGGAAATTCTAAATCGTATACCACCGTTGTAAATGATAACTGCACTGAATCTATCACAGAAATTATTGATGGGAAGGATGAAAATAAATTTGATTACATTGCTGATGATGCTCTGGTGGAGAGAATAGAAATTATGGATGAAAAGATCACGAATTTGGAGGGGAAACTTTTAGAATTGGAGGGATCGAAGGACGAGGGTTTATCGAAGGAATTGGAGGATAATATATCTCAGATAATCCACAGTGAATGCTTGGGAAAACCCTGTCAAAGAATGGAATCAGAAAACGCAATCATTTATTTACCGAAATACCATTTGAAAATTGAAGTGGAACCTGAAAAAGAACTAAATAATGATGAATTTCCCAAGAAAAAACCGATTTTTTGGCGGGAAAGTGCGCATTGGCGACAAACTAAAAGGGAGGAAAACTCGACATTTTGTAACACAACCAATGCAACAGTTAAAAATTTAGCATCGGTAACAGAAGGTACATCGAACTCAACTAGGCAACTGGAGTTAATCATACTTTAAATCCAGACAAGATTCAGTGAAAAGAAGATTTTGAAAGCTTTAAATTCAACTGTTGAAAGCTCTCATTTTCATCAAAGAATAACAGTTCCTCATGAGAGGGGATCTAAGTGTTTTTGAACGATAAGTTTTTGATTTAGGCTACATAATGACAACGATTGTATACTGAGATTCAGAAATAAACCATGCAAGTTATTAAAAAAAATCAGGGAAGTTTTGAGGTTTTCAAGATTCAATATGATTTTTTTATATTTTACTTGTCTTCCACAAAATCAAGTGTTTTTTTTTTTTGAGGATGAAGCCCACATAGGTCTGAGACCTGTGCGTGGGTAATGTGTTGGATGAGTTAGACATACAGTTTTAGGTGGGTACCGAACCACCGGGAAGTGATTTTACAGCAGAGAACAGTGTATTTTTGCTGGCCAATCTAATCGGTCACCGTTACAAAGAGTGCCCAGGAGAACACAGATTATCTCTATCTGATTGAACAGAAAAGTTTCTGTACAAGATTTCGAATTACACAATGACAACGATAGAACATTCTAAAATGTATTCCAGCATTCTAACACAATGACATTGTATTCTAACATTCAGTAATAAAGAAATACAAGTGATAGCACAATCAAAAAAATTTGGGTCTTTCAAAATGTAACATGAATTGTGTATATTTAGTTGCATTACACACAATCATGGCCTGGTGCTTAATAAGTTCCACATGCATTTTTATAAGTATTTTTTTGTTAATTTAAGGTATAAACTCGTTTACTTCTATTTCACATTTAATAAAAAATATCTCCTTATTGATAGTTAAAGATTTCTATGAATTATTCTAGACAAAAAAAAAATAGAATACGAAGAAGGAAGAGAATAAATTTAGTACTTTATTGAAGTAAATCAATTACCAATTCATTACCCACGAACAGGTCTCAGTATTTTTTTTGTGGGCTTCATCCTCCGAATAAAAAAAATCTACACATTTTCCGTCTAAGTGATTACGAGCTATACAATAACTATACGATCTACGTATTTTTTGGCTAGTGAAAATCAAAACATTGGCAGCTGTTATTTACATTTGGATATCAAAACATTGGAAATTACGAAGGCTGATATTCAGCCCAATTATCGACTTTATTTTTTCACAGTCGTTGATGTTTTCATTTTTTAATGTGTTGAAATATTTTCTCAAATTATTTTAAATCGCCCAATTGACAAAAAAAACAGAGAGAAAAATATTGAGGTATGATATATTATGAGATCTGTTGAACAAGAAGAAAAAAGCAAAACTTTTTTCAAAAACTGCTAGTGTAATTTTTTATGAATTGGGAAGCATATAATGTTTATAAAAACCGAAGCAGTTGAATGACAGAAAGTAAAAAGGTTGATGCATCTTGATTGAATGGTGCATATGCCTATCAGCACAATCTTTTTACTTTTTTTCGTAGGATGAAGCCCACATAGGTCTAAGACCTGTGCGTGGGTAATGAATTGGATGATGGTGATTGATGAGTTGGACCTACAGATTTAGGTTGGTTCCGAATCACCGGGAAGTGATTTTACAGCAGAGAACAGAGTATTTTTTGCTGGCCAATCCAATCGGTCACCCTTACAAAGATGGCCCAGGAGTTTCGTAGCTTATCTCTGATTGAACAGATACCTGCTACGGCACTCGGCTATCACTTCCCTATTGTTATTCAATTCGTCACGTCCTTGGATACTCCATTGTATCGGTTTATTTGAATGACATATTGTAAATTAATTCTGAGTTCCGTATTTTTATAAACCTAACTCCAGTATTCTTTTAGCACAAAGGGGACTTGAAAGCCTCAGGCTTTTTAAATGATCCTTGAGATAGGAAAGCCTCATGGAGCGTTCATAAGCATGGCCACAGAGTTGTTAGTGACAGAGTTTTCTTCGGGAAAAATTATTTATTTATTCTTTATTTACAACAGAGAAACAGAGTGGAAACAACAGGCTTACAAAAAAGACACTTTGACCAGCAAAAAAGACACTGTTATCTGCTGTAAAATCACTTCCTGGTGGTTCGGAACCCACCTAAAACTGTAGGTCCTACTCATCAATCACCATCATCCAACTCATTACCCACGCACAGGTCTCAGACCTATGTTGGCTTCATCCTCCATAAAAAACAAGTCCAAAACTTTTTCCTGTACAGTTTTCACGGCCGTCACGCCATAACGTGAGTCAATTTCCATTTAAAAGTGTTTAAGTTTATAATGAGATTTTTAGTTTTAGTTTTTGATTATGATTATACAATCATAATCAAAAACTAAAACTAAAAATCTTATTATAAACTTAAAAAACACTTTTAAATGGAAATTGACTCACGTTATGGCGTGACGGCCGTTTCGCTCTGTTGTCTAGAGCATCATCAGACGACCCACAGTACAGTGATTCAAGGCATGAGTTTCAGGGTTATGTATGTTGGAATGGTGAAGGGGTGGGGGGATGAGTAGGCGGGAGGTTTGAAATTGGGATTATTTTGTCAAATAGAGTATGTGAGAAGAAGTTAAGTTGATCATTTAAAATGTTGTCAGGTTGCTGCTTTGCATGTTTGTATATCTCATATTGTTCTAAAACATTGGGTTTCTGGCTTTTGTGAGTGAAGTGTAGTGTGTCTAAATTAGTGTCAATGTCTGTATAACTGTGGCCTGTTGAAATGATGTGTTGAGCAAAAGTGGAATGTGTGTTTGGGTGTGAGATGGCTCTTGTGTGTTCTTTGAATCTAGTGGTGAATGTCCATTTAAAAGTGTTTTTTTTTAGTTTATAATACATATTAGTGGAAACAAGATGGATCTTCAACATCATAAAAATCTTAATTATATAATATTTTGTTTAAAATCTCAAATTGGAATTACTCAAAACTAGAATTAAAATTGGAGAAACATAATGCACCAAAATAACGTAGCAAAAAGTAGCAAACGTAAATAAGGTAACAAATGTATCATACCGACATTACATAAAAAGTAACGTACTGTGCAATAAGCTTCGGTTGACGTGTGAGGATCTTTGAATCCGTCCCTTATAACATAACATAACATAACATAACATAACGTACTGTATGACCGAAATAACAGGTTGTAAACAAGGAATATATAACCCGGAAATATTTTGCTGGATTAATATGATCATTATAAGAATACTTCGGCACTGTGTTTTAGCACTGTGTAGGCACAGGGCTTACGATATTCCCCCATCCTGAAGTTTTGTTTACTTGCCAAGCTATTCGAGTGTGAATAACCTTTATTAATGATGGGCTGCAAAGTTAATGAAAACGTTGTCGTTCATCTTAAACTTCGTCCCATAACAAAACCCTCGCATTGATTTTTAATTTTCGTCTGACAATAATAATTGCTAGCATAGTGGCGCTGTAACGTGTAACCCTAACATCATGTTTAACCATGACTGGGAATGAGTTTCTTATGCTTCAGTCTATCATAGAACCATGTTTCATAACTAATTATTTATGATTTCAAAAGAATCTTAAAAGTTGAAGAAACCTTTTTCTAGGAAGTTCAAAATAGAATCAATGTAATTTGGTAGCGCAGTTGGTTGTGATAAGATAAGGCTCTAGCTGGCTTCGTTTCCTGCAGCCTTGGGTTCGAATGTCATTCAGCCATGGATGTTTCCCATCATTCACCCATTCAACTCATTACCCATGCACAAGTCTCCAGTATCACGTGGGCATCATCCACAATTTAAAAAAAATATTCTGTTTTATCAAGACTCTAGGAAAGAACTTGTCATATTTTATTGTAGCACCATGATTGAATGATTCCACAATATTCATTTTTCATCATTTCAAAAGTATCTGGAAAGTTAAAAAAAATGTGTCCAAGAAAGTTGAAAAAATATAGATGTGATATCTCCTTATTATGTTCTATCGCGGTTCTGGAAATGAGCTCCTCATGTTTTATCATAGCACCATGGTTCAATGATTACATATCTAATGTTTTATCCTTTCAAAGGTATGGTATTAGGTTAGGTATAGCTTAGGGAAGTGATAGCTGCGGGTCGTAGCAGGTATCTGTTCAATCAGATAGAGATAAGCTGCGTTCTCATAGGTCCTGTTTGTAATGGTGACCGATTAGATTGGCCAGCCAAAAAGACACTTCTCTGCTGTAAAATCACTTCCCGGTGTTTTAGAACCCACCTAAAACTGTAGGTCCAACTCATCAATCACCATCATCCAACTCGTTAACCACGCCCACATGTGGGCTTCATCCTCAAAAAAATGTCTGAATTTTTGTTTGGAAAATTGAAAAAAGTATCAATGCAATACTGTACTCATTGATATGAGGTCCTCATATCATGTTTTATTATGATTCTAGGAATGGATAATGTGATGGAAGTATATTGTATCGGAATAACGTGCTGTTACATTTTATAACGTTTTATATTAGGAAGTTGGTTCCCATGTTTTATATAGCATCATGATTTAATAGTTTTACAACTCATTTTTTATTATTTAAATAATATCTGTGAATGTGATCTAGATTTCTGTGTTAACCAGTATAGTCCACAAAGTTCGCATGTATTTTATACGATTCACCTACTCAATTACCTACAGTTCACCTATTATCAATACTTCACTGTGGATTTTAAACATTTCAAATCACAACCGAAGTAATTTTTATAACTCTCAAACTCCCCCTATACTCCTTTCTGACATGACAATTCAAATTTTTCATGTTTTGTAATATATCGTTTGCAGATCAAGTGATGATTGATAAGAAATCACCGTCAACTCCTCGCGGTTTACCAAACAAAATACTTTTCTGTGTTAACGTCATTATATTGTCGTCTGCAACATTGTCTCGATATTGTGGAAAAATTACAGAAAGGAAAGAAAATTACTTTCAAAGGATAAAGAACTCAATTTTCTGCAGATTTGCTTTCTAGTGAACGAGTTTTCTTCCACGGGAGAAAAACAATGCTTTTTATAAGTGACTACTTTGCCTGCTTGGTTGATCGTAAAATGAGAAAAGCGATGTTTCACAATGTAAGTGACCGCGATGCCTGCTCGTTGAATGTGAAATAATTTTAAGATCAAGCTTGTTCGGTGTTTCAAGCCCAAGCAGTTTTTGCACCCTTTTAATCATGGATCAGGACCTTTCTAGCTTTCTACCATCAAAACCCTATACTAGAATGCACATTTTGCCTTGGATATGTGCTTTATATTTTTCTTTGTCTTGAAACACGTTCAGATTACTATATCGTTCAGATCACAGAATAGATTTTTGCATATTAAGGCTGTGCGCAAGGTTTTTGGTCATAATTGTTTTTCGAAATTTCTTATATTTGATATTATTAAGATAAATGTTATCTATTTTCATGGGATTTAACCTTTTTCATCGATTGTTTTGTGAAATATGTGAGTTCAAAGTAGAACTTTTTGGGGTTTTGGGGGTTATTTTGAACATTTGATAATTTTTATAACTGAAAGACATATTGGGGGAAAAGAATGACACATTTCTTAATTGAAATATGGGGGCTAAAAGTTTAAATTTTTCGGGTTTTGGGGGCAATTGATCACACCTACGAGTGATTTTAAACTTTTGATAAATTTTGTGTAACTAAAAAAGACCTTAAGGAATAAAATAACATAATTAGTTCAATCTAACAAACATTTTTAAAAAAATTGGTATTTTTTACAGATTTAAAAAAATGTATTTTGAAAAACTAATTACTTGATTGGAGTAAAAAATAATTATGTAATTTTATTCCTCAGCGTCTTTTAGTTATAGAAAATTCATCAAAAGTTTAAAATCTCTCATGTATGTTTTGTACCATAGCCGATTCGACTGTAGGTGACTCTTCAGACCTCAACGTTATGTTTTAGTCCAAAGAGCGTACTACACAAACGAAGAGTGAGATAGTTTGTGATTGCTTTCCTCACTGATCTAACAGGATTGTATCAGTAAGCCAAGCCCACCGAAACAAATTCTGAAGCTCTATGCTTGACAGTCCAATCTCACCTTTACACAGGGTCTGGCTGCACAGGTGAGTGTGTATACTGTCTAGCACACCTGTGAGCTACTTCCTGTGTTCAAGCCATCATTCGATAGAGACGTTTGGAAAACAACACAATTGATGTAAATTTTTTTGTATTTGAGATGAACAAATTTTTAATTTTTTAATGTTATTTTTGAAAATCTCTCATAGGTGTGATCAATTGCTCCCAAAACCCGAAATATTTCAACTTTGAACCCCCATATTTCACAAAATAATTTAAAAAAATTTCTTCATAGCTATAGATAACTTTTCAAAGCCCTAATATATTCAGTACAAGAAACTTTGATAAAAATCATGACCAAAACCCCTGCGCACAACCTTTCCCAAAGTAAATCTTGTACTTGAAACATACTCAGACAAAATGTATCACAAGAAATCTGGTTTTGAAACAGTCTGGCGCTTAGCGCAGTTGGTTGGTGCGTCGCAACTTCAGCTTGCTGTCGTTTCAGCGGTCGTGGGTTCGAATCCCGCTCCTCCGTCTGGCATTTATATGTTATCATTCACCTCATTACCCACGCACAAGTCTCGGACTCATGTGGGTGTCATCAGCAATAAAAAAAGGTCTCAGTCGAAAATAATTCACTCGGTTTGTGACCCACGAATAACAATCTATTTAAATTTTGATCTTGAAACAGTCTCAGCCAAAAATGCCTCACAACAAACCGACTCGTCTCATCCAGGCTGGACATAGTTGGGAAGAAAAGTGGCGCTAGCCGTGTGGTAAGTATAATGTTTAAGCAGCAATCAAGTCCATTGCTGCGCTCGGGGACTTATCAAGTCCCGTTAATTGCCGGGTCTTTGATGTGGCACGAGTGCCTGTAATTGCAGAGCATGTGTGCCTGTGTACTGAGTGGAGTGAGACAGAAACGGGGTTCGCAAATGATGAGACACGTCTGACAGCTACGGGGCTGAGAGCCTCCTAGTTGGGGAATGTATGGCTCAACTGCTTTATATGCATCTACATGGTTACAGTTCATTAAAGGTAGTCTGCGCTGGTTGGGTTACAAATTAGATATGAAATTAGTTTTGATGTAAGTGGTGAACCTCTTAATGTGAAGGTATGGGAGATGGCAGAGTTGGTAGTTGATTTTCATCATGGCTGTGCGCAGGGTTTTTGGTAATTTTTTAAAATATTCTTGCATTGAATAGTATTAGGGCTTTGAAATGTTATCTATTGCTGTCAGGAAAAAAAATTCTTTTATTATTTTGTGAAGTTCAAAGTTGGCATTTTCGGTGTTTAGGGGTAATTGATCTCATCTATGAGTGATGTTGATAAATTTTCTATAGCTGGCACCTTGCAGAATAAAATGACATATTTTTATTGAAATCTAGCAAATTTACTGTTATTCAAAGGTTATTGGGCTTGTTGAGCTGTTGTCTGGGCAGTGATTCTTAAGCGTGAATAATCATATTTCAATGGCCTGTTCATAACACAAGAATTTGATATTTTACCATTTATTATATATTATAAACTTAAAAAACACTTTTAAATGGAAATTGACTCATGACTTGAATCAGTGTACTGTGGGTCGTCTGATGATGCTCTAGACAACAGAGCGAAACGGCCGTCACGCCATAACGTGAGTCAATTTCCATTTAAAAGTGTTTTTTAAGTTTATAATACATATTAGTGGAAACAAGATGGATCTTCAACATCATAATTTATTATATTTTTATTCCTCATGCATTTGTTGCCGTACTAGTTCAATTATTAATTTATTTGATTATTGTTGCTATAAGTACCGTTGTTATATTTATTGTTATTTATATAATATTTATATTGTTATTTTTGAATGTTCACTATTTGTCTGGTTGTTGTAGTATTTAATTTTTAATGGCGAATTTTCTTACGCACCTCATTTGTATGGTTTGTGAAACCTTGTACAAATAAATGATTGATTGATTTAAATCTAGCAAATAGGGGTTTCAAAAGAAGTTGATAAATTGAATGTTCTACAGATTTTAAAAATTTCATTTTGAAAAGACTAATTGCTTAATTGGAGTAAAAAATATGTCATTTTATTCATCGAAATGTCTTTTGGTTACAGAAAACTTATCAAAAGTTTAAAATCACACATATCAATTATAGCCCCTAAGAGCTGAAAAATTTCAACTTTGAACCCCCATATTTCACGAAATAATCGATGAAAAAAGTTTTTCTCACAGCAATATTTAACATGTCAAAGTCCTAATAACATCCAATACTATAAACTTCGTACAAAAATTATGAACAAACCCCTGTGCACAGCCTTAAACGAAATCTGGAGTTTTTGAGATCAAGCAGGCCTGTAGTTAGCTTAGCTTATCATTATCAAAGATTCATATTTTCATATTTTAGGCCTTTACATTATCAAAAATTATCAATACTACATTATTTATTAAGGAGAACACGAGATACTACAGTTTTTATTTATTATAGTGTATAGACACCACAGTTACGACATTTTTAATGTCAATCAAACTAAAACTGTTTTAGTTTTGAGATAAATTGAAATAGTTTTAGTTTGATTGAGATTATCCATAGTATCAGGTGTATTAATACAGTATTGTATCTAATAATGTAATTTATTTCTTAGAGACGTAAAGAGAAAGAGACAGAAAGAGAAAGATGACAAGAAGGAGAAAAAAAGGAAGTAGGAAGAGAACAGAGAAGGAAGGAAGAAAAGGAGATGAAGAGAGAGGAAGAAAAGAACAAGAAAGGGAGATAATCGGAGAAGAAAAAAGTGAAGGAGAAGAGATGGAAGAAAGAAGAAGAAAAATTGGAGAAGTAAAAAAGGGGAAATGATGATAACAGATGATGGAGGAATATGAGAAAACGAAATGATTAGAAAAATACGAGACAAATAAAATGAACAATCTAATATTAAAACTGACACTGTATTTCACTTTTAAATAATGTTTTACTCACATATATTGGGGATGCTTGAGGAATGCATTTCACTTCTGAAAAGAAGCTTCGTCAGCCTGCCGCCAGGGGTCATGCTTTGTTTAGGTTAGGATGAGCAGCCATTATGCTCATCCTAACCTAAACAAAGCATGACCCCTGGCGGCAGGCTGACGAAGCTTCTTTTCAGAAGTGATATGCATTTCTCAAGCATCTCCAATATATGTGAGTAAAACATTATTTAAAAGTGAAATACAGTGTCAGTTTTAATATTAGATTGTTCATCAAGTATTTCGTCATGGAAAACATCACAGAAATAAAATGAGATAAAAAGACGAAAAAGAGGAGAAGAACAAACGAAAAAAGAGAAGGAGAAGAGATGAAGAGAAAAATAAGAGATGAAAAATAAGAAGTAAAGAAGGGGGAAAAGGATGATGAAAGATAAGGAGGAGAAAAAAGGGGAGAAGGATGAGGAGAAAAAGAAAAGATGGAGTAGAAAAAGATGAGAGAAGGGGAAGAAGAGAAGAAGCAGGAGATAGGAAAAAGGAAGGGAAAAGAGAAGGAGAAGGGGAAGAGAAAAGACAAGAAGAAGCATGAGATGGAAAAAAGGAAGGGAAAAGAGAATCAAGGTTAGACAAAAATGAAAAGGAGGAGAAGGAGAAGAAGAACCGGAATAACCTCTGGAGTATAGGTTACGTCACATTTGATTCAATTGAATCGGGCAACCTGATAGTGAAACCAAAAATTATTATCAGGATACTTGTGCAGAAAACCATTCATGTAACATTAATTAATAAAACTTTATTCTCTACAACAATAAGAAAATAATAGATAGCTTAGCACTCGATAGTCAAGTGAAGCTCAGACAGATGACAATAATATATTTATATAGATTTTTTCTCTAAATATAGATACATTGTAACTTAACTATAAACGCCATTAGGCTTATGAGTTATGCGAATGAATGACTTAACACAACATTTTTAATGAAAAATATATAGCTATTAAATATTTACAATCATAAATATATAATTTATTTCGATCATGTTAAATATATAATATATTTTCTATCCCATTCATAACATCAGCAAGAAGTAAATGCAAATAAGGAACTTTCACAATAAATGCAAGCATAGTGAAAATTACACTCATTGAAATGGAGTTTGGAATGATATATGTTTAAAAATAAAAAATTAATAAGGTAATCATCCCAAAATTGTATACTGTTTTAGGAAAAAGAGATAAGTTCGTTGAAACAGAGAACGATTGATGAAAAAAAGATTGAAATAAAAGAAGAAAAATAGGTTTAGGGCAGGAAAGAGATTTAAAGATAAGTTTTATCTGAACGTTGTATCAAATACCTTTATAGATAATATGAGTTCAGTAGCATAATTTGTTTGAAATAAATCATGTTAAGTTCCATTATAGCCTATAATCAATTAATACACTCTTAAATGTATAATTATTTTCGATCACATTTGTAACATCAGCAAAAAGTAAATGGAAATAAGGAACTTATTTACTTAATAATCGTATTAGTGATACAGTTCAATACAATAAATAATGTTATCAATCTTGTACTGTTGTGGTCTGACGAGTTGATCCCTGGCCGATTCTTCCCCTTCTCCTGCAACTCTCTGCTACTGTGCATTGCAATAACATTAGCCCTGGACACAACTAGGCTAGTTGAAGCGCAGAAAACCTGTTTGTCTCTGGCCGTAGCTTTCAAATTGGGAATGAATCTATAGAGCATGCGCAGTTGGCTTCCTACTACTGCTGCCTGCTCCCGCACCAAAAAACCAGGTATCAACTCATCAGACCACAACAGTAAATCTGGGCAGGCTACACACAAAATTGAAATATCATTATTTTTTCTAAATAATTATTTTTTTATTTAATTTAATTTCAAATAATAAAACTATTTTTGAACAAAAGATGGAAAATTCTTTTTTATTTGAATGTTTGTCACGCTTGTATATTTAAAAACCTAACTGGAGGTTTACTTAACTCAAGCATTCACTCATTAACTTCATATTTGACCTCCTTAAAACTCACTGAAAGGCATTTTAATCAAAAAGCTTTAGAAGTCTTACTCGAGGTGAGGCAGCCTCAAGGTAGACTCACAGATACATTAAGGCCTTATTTATGAGCCTTCCTTCAGTGTCTCTTGAATCAAGGGACTTTTGAAACGCCTATATAAATGCATTACATTCCAAGAGTCCCTTCAGCTAAGAGAAAATGGAGGAACGTTCATAAATACGCCCAAGTTATTCAAATCACTTGACTTGAGTAATTTACAAACATCAGGTAACTTTTCTCTGTGATCGATAACGAATCAATCGAATAAAACTAAAAAAAAAATAAAAAGTAAAAAGAAAGCTAAAATATGGAATGAATATTAAATTTTAATAAGAAGAGTATTTGAGCAATAATAAGATAGTTGAAACGATTAACAAACATGATAGTAATTGATGAAAATGATTTTTATACTTTCCTTTTATTTTTTCACCTCCAAAAGTCTTACCATGAATCAAACTAATAATAATGACGTGTGTAGGGATAAGAAAGTTGAGATTTCTCATTTCTTCATATCTGAAAAAATATAAACTCAAATTAACCACATCAGAAATTTTCAAGTTTTTCAAAACTTTATTTTAGAAACACTAATAGTTTGATTAAAATGAAATGATATCATTTTATTTTAAGATGTATGTTCTAGTTATACAAAGAAATAATACCAAAAGTCTCAAATAAGTTGTAGAAGATATCAATTGCCCACAAAACCCGAACAATTTCAATTTTGAGTCCCCATATTTCATGAACCATTCGATGAAAAAAATTTCTAATGGCAATAAATAACATTTCAATATTTTTATTAAATCCAATACAAGGAACTTCAAAAAAATATATACCATCAAAGCCCCTGCAAACAGTCTTAGGTTAGAGGCCCCCTAATTTTTTACAAAGTGGAAAATCGATGATGGATTTTATTGAGAAAAAAATTATTACCTGAGCCCCTGCTGACAAGTTGAAGGTATAAAATAATATTGCCTCCCAAGTTTTTAAAATGCGGAAACTCGACAATTGTTGAGCTCATGTAATACGAAGTGAGAAAGGTTAAGCTCCATCTGATTCCAAATCTAGAAAAACACTACAGAAGAAAACATTTCATTTCCGCTATTGAAGGATTCCAAAAATTCATCCATAGAATAGATCCAATAAATCTCCTAACCCCCCCCCCCCCCCCCAGGTTGTTTCAGTTTCGCCTTTATTTCGAATATGAATCCCTCCCGGAAATCTCCCCCCCCCCCTCCCATTACCATCTACTAAGGGCTAAAGGTTGTTTCAATTTCGACTTTATTTAGAATACGCATCCGTCCCGACCCTTTCACACGGTCAGATCATGTTACAAAGGCCAGGTTTACACGATGTATTCCTATTCGCGGCTAACAAAAGGTGGCAAGTGTGACGTGGGCTTCTGCTTGTACGTCTGCCTCACTTCCATTCTAAATCCACTTTATCTAAATTCTATCGTTTCACAATCGTAAGGGCAAAATAAACAAGAGGCAGTTACAATATCCGATGTCAGAGCGTGTGAATATCGCTTACAATATAGATATAACCTCAACCATATCTCCAAGAATAGATATATCTCCAACAATAGATATGTATCCCTAAAAATATAGAGATATAGATATATATCTAGAAATATAGATTTACCGATTTCCTGGAGAATACCGATGCATCCCTAAAAATACAGATATATCCTACCAATATAGGTACCGTATATAGTATGTAACAGATATATGCCTTGTCCTTGCTTGTCAATATTCCGTTTAGTGTAGATATAACCTCAACCGTAACCCAAACAATATAGATATATCCATAACAATACAGACATATCCCTAACAATACTGATGTGCCCCTGACAATATAGATCTATATATAGAAATGTAGATATAGGCCTGGTCTTCACTCGTCCATGTTCTGTTCAGCATTCATATCTCCGAGAATCTGACAACCAGCACAGATGAGCAATATGACTGGACATGTTCGTTACAAACTTCGAAAAATTGGATGGCTTTTCTTGATTAATACTATGGATTTATGGATACGATGTGCAGTTTTTTTTTATAACCCAGACGACATTGAGTTCGGTGTACAGTTGATTCCCTCTAGTCCGGAATCAATGGCTCGGACGACGGATGGTCCGGACGTCCTCTTGGAATGACGTCATCTGCGCGTAGAAATCGAGAGGACTGAATGTACAGTGCCTGTTAACAGTATTTTTGTCAAACGAGTCTAACCGCAGTTCATTTTATGATCGCATTCACTTGGGATGTTTGTAATAACGTATTAATAGAATGTTTTAAATATGAGTTTCATTTTTATCAGTGTGAGTTTATTTGTTATACAAGTGGTACAAGTGCGTAATTGTAGATAATTCTGATAATTCACTTTCGTAAGAATGTTTATTTGTTTTATTCCTGCTATCAAGTGTCTCATTTGTTTAAATAAATTGCACTTTAAATGTGTAAGGAATCCGCCTGATGGTCAGGAAGTTTTTCAATCCGGACGGGGATCCGGTCCCGAAAGTGACCGGATTTAGAGGGAGTCTACTGTAGGCCTATTTTAATAGCTAACAGCTAGTATACTGGTAGCTAATAGCTGATATATTGGTAGCTGATAGCGATATTAACCTTGTGCTATAGTAAGTGTTTGAATAATTATTGTGAAATTTGTTTAGTGTGAATGACTATATTTTGACAAAATCGAATAATCGAACAATACTGTCTACGAATTGAAAAAATGAAAATCAAAGACATGCTTTTAAAAACAGAATAAATCAAACAACAATTAGGTTTTTTAATTATTATAATTTTGTTATTTCATGGTTACAGAGTTTCTGTATGTTATTATTTTGTTGTAATAATTATATGACTGTAACTATATGTAATTCATCCTTTGTAATTGCACTGTATTGTTTATAAAAAATAATCAATAAATCACATTTTTGACTTTGCAAGAATCTATTTCAAGTTCAAGTCATGGTTATCTAATGAATAATTTTAAGTAGGTTTGGAATAAATTCATTGTGAAACAATATTGTCTAAAGAATGAAAATCTTAGAAAGATTCTTAAGAAAGAATGTCTAAAAAAATTATTCTGTTTGAATTAACTGATTCAATTGCAGTACTGGAATTACGTAGAATTTGCAAGATACAGAAAAAAACAAATTTCTAGGTATATTCGTTGACAGATACTTGATCTGGAAAGCCCATATTAACTATATCTCTAGTAAACTATCAAGAGAGGTTTACCGAATTAGACAACTGAAATACCATATTTCAGACAATTATTTGAGGTCAGCTTATTTTGCCTTTTTTCAGAGTATTGCTACATATGGTATACTAGTGTGGGGTAATAGCAAGGTATCTACTAACCTTGGGGTGATAGTAGATATACAGAAAGAATTTTATTATTCCAAAAAATCTGTTCAGGGTATTGACAGGTTCTCATAGATTAGCACATACTAAGCCTTTTTTGTTGAACTTAAAATAATGACAATACCGGTAGTCCGCTAGTGAATTTTTACACAATAAACAATTGATTTATATCTATATTAAATTAAGTAGGATGATAATGGTAAAAACGAAAATATATACTACTGAATAATGCAGTATTATTGCATGCTAAAAGAAACTCATCCAATTTAAAATTAGGACTTGATACTAACAGCTACAACCCAAGGAATTGTAAGAGGATTGATATTCCTTATTTAAAACAGCTGAAATTTATGACCAAGAAATTTAAGACCAGGCTATATTAAATGGGCTTGTAATACTTATTATATTAGTATTATACTTATAATATACTATTAATACTTTTTATAGTGTTAATGAGTTCTATAAAAGTGAAATAATTGTTGCTTAGAGATGTTTTCATTATTTTTGTATTTTTCATGTAATACAGTTATGGGAAGAAATATATACTACTCGAGTGCCGTAGCAGGTATCTGTTCAAGCCACGAAACTCCTGGGCCATCTTTGTAATGGTGACAAATTGTATTGGCCAGCAAAAAAGAATCCGTTCTCTGCTGTAAAATCACTTCCCGGTAGTTCGGAACCCACCTAAAACTTTAGGTCCAACTCATCAATCACCATCATCCAATTCATTAACCACGCACAGGTTTCAAACCTATGTGGGCTTCATCCTCCGAAAAAAATTGTCCAGGAGGCTCAGGTTGTGCATTAATGATTCACACGTATTGTTTTGAATATATTACTGACTTACAGATGAATCGACTGTATGAATGATATTCTAGAACTTATTTTTCTATTTGTATAATATAGTTATTTGTAGTTATTTATAGTTATATTTGTATAAAGTTAATATTGCTGTAAAACTATTTTATTCGTGATATGACGATGACTATTGTTCAAGGAACTCAGTGACAATAAAATTCTATTTATTTAAACAAAATTGATTTACTAATATAATATATTAAGTAGAATGATAATGGTAAAATCGAAAATATATACTACTCAACAAAGTACGGAAAAACTCTATTTTTTAGATTCCTTCAGCAATGGAAGCTTTCATTATAGATACCTTCTAATATAATACTCTTTTTGCCTAGTATCAAAACTAACATTGTATTTCTATTCAATGGTATTTCTATTCATTATATTTATTTTCCATGAAAATAGAATTTAATTACGACTCCCACCAGCGAGCAAGTTTAGCACCTTTTGCTAAAGGTGCCATGACAATAATTATGATCGTGGACTTGTCTTTTTTCATCATTGTGATCTTTGTTTATTTATAAGTCAAGTTTGCTTTGTATTTTTATTTTTTTGTGTTTGGCAATAAATTTATTGATTGATTGATTCAAATTATGATTTCTACTCACACTGGAGGGATGCATTTCACTTCTAACGAGAAGCTTCATCCTTTTTGTACGGGGAAACCCCTTTAAATGCACCATCTGAGCTGGTAGAGTTAGATTCCTACCCACTAAAAACCCCACCTACATTGTTCGCAGCAGAGATCCCGACTGAAACCGCTTATTAGCATTTTATCATGTCTGGGCTGTACTTTCTTTTCCACTAAGCAATTCTTCATCAGGCATGATCCCAGTAGTCAGTCAGTTGCTTTTCAGGAGTCAGCCATCCAGACATCTCCATCCGTAGGCCCGTTTCACACACATCGATTTCATCCGTTCGGTAACATCTCGAACATTCCAAAAGTGGCGTGAAGAAATAAGTTCACAAATGGAAAGTGCGGAACGTTTTTTACGTGATTGCCCCTCCAAACAATTTTGCGCCAGTAAATTTTAGATTTTGAGGGGATCATGACCCCCCATAACCCCTTCTCTCTGGGACCCCGCCCTTGAATCAAGCAAACATTATGAGAAATGCACTATTATAAAGTACAAAAAATAAGAAATCAAGTCGTCATCAAGCAATCGTCAATTACAATGGGAATTAACATAAAAACCTATAATAATTAACTTTTTTATGGTAAATTCAACGACTTGCAGTCAATTTGAAATCATTTAAAAATAGTCAAAATTGATTGAAAGTCGTTGAATTTACCATAAAGAAGTTAACTTCCCAGTGGTTCAGAACCGACCTAAAACCGTAGGTCCAACTCATCAATCAAATAAATAAGATTATCTTAGTTTCTCTACTTTTATTTTATCAATAATATTGATAATCATAGTACATAGCTTTTTTATAAGTTTTAGTGCAGTAGTTTATTTTTTAGAGTTGTTTGTAGTAATTTTCAGCAAATAAATGAATACATCCATTCAAAATTCAATCCCCACACACAGGTCTCAGACCTATGTGGGCTTCATCCTCCAAAAAAATTTTTAACAACGCAGATCGTCATGGAACAAGAAATCCAGGACTACAATAATTATTGAAATGGTTTCATATTTCCCCAGTTTTCTGTAAATGGGAGGAAAAAAGAGTAGCTGAGAATTTATATTTTTATTAAGTGTACTTGTCTTATTTTTCCAATTTCTTAGCTTACCAGAAGTGAGTTCCAAAAGTCTTCATCGAGCGGTGCTAAATTCCTGTCTCTGTCTTCATCCAGCTCTGCTCTCAGCTGATCAAGCAAAACCTCGGACGATCGACGTCTCCTTCCGCTGCATCGTAAACAATAAAGACACAATAATTGAATTAAATAGAATATACAATTTATTTTATTTAAAGTAGAATAACAGCAATAAAATAGTAGTAAAATAGCAGAGAAGGAGAGGAAGGTAACATCGAATAGAATTCATTGTTTGACAATTTATTGGAAGATAATAATTATATTTTATTTGACACATTTACAGTTTATTTCATTATTTGACACATTTACACTTTATTTGACACATATTGTTATTTGAGGACATAGATGACAATTCAACAGCCTTTATTAAGGATGAATTTGGAACTTAAGGTCATCTTTACCACTCAACTCTATCTACGCAAGACATAAGTACATAATACAAAATAATATCAAGTACTGTATACATAATTATACATAATTATTTATAATTTATTTTCCTTCTAAGCTGCAAGTAAAGGTAAGGTAAACTCTGTATGAAAAATGATATAACCTAACATTGGAATTCTTTTTAGTAAACAGGATTTATTAATTTCGAATTCCTTTAATTGCTATTACTTTATACTGAAGACTTCCGCAATGGCGGATATTGACAGCAGCATTGAACAGCTGATGGGAATCGATGAATGCTACTGTACAAAAATATCAGTCACCACCGGGAATCGAAGTAGCATTCATCGATTCCCATCAGCTGTTCAATGCTGCTGTCAATATCCGCCATTGCGGAAGTCTTCAGTATAAAGTAATAGCAATTAAAGGAATTCGAAATTAATAAATCCTGTTTATGTATATTTGTCAGTTTATTCGATTGTCAGTCACTTCAAACTAACTTCTTTTTAGTGTTGAAAAATTGTGAGGAAAGCAGTTGTGGGCGATAGCATATAGATTAGGGAGTAAGTACTCGATAGTTCGTCTATGGCGATAGCCTAATGCTTCATTGTATTTGTGTCATTAATAAATAAATATTACTAACTAATATGATCAAAATGCAGAATAATAATTAAACTTCGAATAAAACATAGAGAAAAAATAATATATGGATGTCTATGATAGTTAATGAATGATGGAATGAGAGATTATCAAAGGAAAAAAGCACATAGAGGCATGAAAAATAATAAATAATGATTACTGATTCAACGTGGGTAATTGGGAAGAAGTGTACAGGTTGTAATACTTATTATTTATTTTACTTCAAAGCTACAAATTACACTGCCTTTAATACTGCAAATTACAGTACCTTTAATGCAACAAATGACTTTGCAGACCTTTGCAATTGATATAGATCCGGTCAAGATTTGTACAGATAGAAGCAAGTGTGAGGTCCAATTCATTTCTGTGTTGCACATGAAGTCGCTCCCGGCATCAAGCCACTCGGAGTGCATTTCTATTTGCTTCAAGATGTTCTTTGTCATTTCATGCAGAGCAAATTGTAGTTTCTCATTATAAATCAACTGGAATCGCTAGAAGAACATGGTGAATTGAATGGCTTTCGAAAATAAATGAAGATTTTTGTAGATTACGTCTTGGAGACTTAATAAATAAACAATTCAAAGTGGATATATCCATGAAGATAAATACACTGAAATTAAGAAATTCTGACACAAACTAAATAAGAACTCAATCCATCCATAAGTTGATTTTCATAAACTTCTTCATTTCTAAGAAGAATCCAATCCAATGACTCAACCACCACATTCCTCTCAATTCCTGAATCAAAGATAAACAAAATTTCACAATCTCTCAGAATCCTTAGTAGTCCATCAACATTTATTCTCCTCTGTAACTTTATAAAAACAGTCCAACTTCCTAAATGGAATGAAGAAGTCTTCTCAAAGCTATGAAGCCTGCATAATTCTAACAGACAAAGTAACAAGAAATTGTCGGAATGTCTTTTGAAAACGTTTATCGCATAATTTTTATCATTTCTGCTAGATCCACCTTTATGAAAGTTTGTGTTTCAACTGCTAAATTCCAGGAATGCAGCTACCTTTACCGGAAAGCTGGAATTTGGACAGTTTTTTTGCAAATAAATGTGAGCAACTCTTCTCTCTCAGCATATTGCTAGCTTAATATTTCATGTTTTAAAGAAGCGTGGAAATTTATGCAGGTATTTGAGAGAACATGAGCACTGTGAACTCCGTGAATCTGTAACATTATTTTTCATGATATCTCAGATCTTCAATATTGTGATAATGAATTATTATGGAATTTCACTAATTATAGGATTCAAATATATGAATTCCCAATAATCATACCTTGGACCTGAAATCTACATTTATGTATCCCTGTATTATGGTTTCCGTAGTTTGTTAATTATAAATAAACACAAGTTCTAATGTATTATGTTGAAGAACCATCTTGTTTCCACTAATATAATAATAAAAACTTAAACACCTTTAAATGGAAATTGACAAATTGTGACTCACGTTATGGCGGGACGGCCGTTTCACTCTGATGTTAAGAGCATCGTCAGCCGACCAACAGTAAACTCCACAGTATAATGTGGGTCGCCTGACGGTAATCTTAACATCAGAGTGAAACGGCCGTCACGCCATAACGTGAGTCACAATTTCCACTTAAAAGTGTTTTTAAGTTTTTATTACTGAACCCGTGATATAATTCTAGTACTAAGTTCAACTTTATCCTCATTAGATCATTTTTTTTCTCTAACAAGTAATATATTTTCTACTTTGTACATCGGTCTATGCCCTAGCGCTTGAAAGAAAGTTTCTAGACTCTTGAAACGTGGTATATAGCTTCCTCATAGTCCAAGTGAGATCGCTATTGATTTTGGAGTTTGGAGGTCGAACATGAAAATAATTATAATATAGAACAGATTATCACTAAAGGATCTAGGTTAGTTTAGGCTAGTGAAAATCGAAACATTAGCAGCTGCTGTTTACATTGAAAATCAAAACATTGGAAATCACGAAGGCTTATGCTTAGCGAAAGTTATCAACTTCATTTTTTACAGTGCAAGCATTGACGTTTCCATTTTTGATTGTGTTGAAATCTTTTCTTAAATTATTTTAAATCGTTTAATTGAAAAAACGAGAGAAAAAAAATATTGATGCATTATATAATATGAGATCTGTTGTACAAGAAGAAGAAACAAAACCTTTTTTCAAGAACTGCCAATGCGCATTTTCTTGCGAATAGGGAAGTATAAGATGTTTATAGAAACCGAAGCAGTTGAATTTCAAGGATGGCAGAGAGTTTGGTGAGACCTTTTTTATTGCTGATGATGCCCACATGAGTCCGAGACTTGTGCGTGGGTAATGAGGTGAATGATTACACATAGATGCCAGACGGAGGAGTGAAATTCTAACCCACGACAGCAAGCTAAAGTTGCGAAGCCCGAACCAACTGCGCTAAGCGACCCGCCAACCTTGGTTGAATCAGGACGGTATAGTAACCTATATAACCTTACTATACCGTCCTGGGCTGAATGGTGCACATGCCTATTAGCACAATATTGATAATAATAATTATTATTTAATTCGTCGGATCCTTAGATACACCGTTGCATCAGTTTTTTTTTTAGTTTTTTCACTGATCGATGTTGAAGTACACTACTAAGTCATTCAAATTCATAGTGAATGCTTTCATCATTCAACAAACGAGTAGACTGCAATGCAGAGAAAATTGGCTGACAATAAAAGCGCGTTTCACTCCCTGAATTTCAATGTAGCTACTTTTGTGTTTGAGCACACTGCGTCAGTAGGCATCACTCTTTCAATACAAGTACACAGTTGGCACTGTAACTAACATTTTATGTATTCAAGCATCATTCAACTGACAATGATAAACAGCAACAATAAGAGGTGAAAGACGGAGTGAATAGAATAGAATAGAATAGAATAAAATGACTGCCTTTATTTTTAGCCTAGTGATGGAGAGAGAGATGAATTAAAAATATTAGAGAGAGATTGATCCAGATAGCTTTATTTGTGCAAATTTACAATATATAAGTATGATTATCGTGTTATTGTTACGGGTTCTGTCACTACAATGATGCTGGAAACACTTGAAAGTAACACTCGAACTTTATTTAAACAATTTTTTTTAATTATTGCTGATGATGCCCACATGATTCCGAGACTTGTGCGTTGGGTAATGAGGTGAATGATTACACATAAATGCCTGACGGTGGAGCGGGATTCGAACCCACGACCACTTAAACGACAGCAAGCTGAAGCTGCGACGCCCCAACCAACTGCGCTAAGCGGCCCGCCAAATTATTTACAACACGCACTTGACTGAAAAATTAAACATGTTCAACTTTTACTCGCCACTTGAATCTAGGGATCAAGTTAGTACTACTTGAACAAGCAATAAAATACTTGAACAAGCGTTTACATGGGGGAAATTCATTCAAGTTTGCTTGATCAAGTAAACTTGAGTCAAGTAACTTGACCGAATGCCGCTGGAGAGAATAGTAGCAACTGAGGAAGACGCAGGGAATCGAGAAAGATGGAGGGACTTTGTTGGTGCGGCCAAATATCTACTTACTAGATATTACTAAATATCTACTTACAAACATCTACTTACTACTTTTTTTTACTTAAAACTGTAGGTCCAACACATCAATCACCATCATTCAATTCATTACCCACGCACAGGTCTCAGATCTATGTGGGCTTCATCCTCCGAAAAAAAAAGACATGTATGGTCATGAAAGTAAGTGCGTTAAACTGTTCAAGTTGCTCTTTCATTTGTTGTATCAATTTCAATTGTAAGTTGTAATACAAATTGTTAAAACTACGTTATGTATAAACAAATAATAATGAGCAGAATTTATTAATTTCGAATTCCTTTAATTGCTATTAGTTTATACTGAAGACTTCCGCAATGACGGATATTGACAGTTTATCCAATTGTCAGTCACTTCAAACTAAATAATAATGTTCGGCGGGCCGCTTAGCGCAGTTGGTTGGGGGGTCGCAACCAAGCGGTCGTGGGTTCGAATCCCGCTCCTCCGTCTGACATCTATGTGTAATCATTCACCTCATTACCCACGCGCAAGTCTCGGGCTCATCAGTATAGGCATCATCAGCAATAAAAAAATATAAATTTAAAAGATTTTTCTATGTGGGTAGCTTGGTAGGCCAACATTATTCTCTAAAAATCTCCTGCACTGCCTTCTATGCCTGTTGTACCAACTCACAAGCCCTCAAGCACAACATCAGCAATAAAGTCACCAGCAGCAGTGTCCCCGCTTATAAATGAGAGTGGCTGTTGTGAAAAACGCACTTCAAGGGTGAAAAATCGCTTTTCTCTTTGTGTATAAAGACGACATTTAAGGAGCTTCACTGTCGACGATAAAAAGTTGTTGTTGTTTTCATGAGCAACGACATTTGATGCATTCTCCTACAATTTCCTTGACTTCAATTTTACCCCTGGTTAAATCTCAACTGTTGCCTGTGTCTCCACGTTTTTATAACAGCTATTAACAACGCAACGCTCCACCTATACACTTGTAAAATATATACGGGTTTCCTTCAAGCTGAATAATTTTTTTAGGGCTCACTCTGTTCCCGAAACTTCTTTCCTCACAAAGTTAAAAAAGGCCCAATCAACGTGTTATCGTTATTATGAAGTCGTTTGAAGATTTAAAGTTTAAGCTATCTTAATTTTGCTGTCGTTAATTTTTTTTTTTTTTTTGAGGATACGTCTGAGACCATTCTTCTTGTAGTGCCTGAAATGCGTGGGAGTTGTGGCTGTATGATGTACGATCTAGAAGGCTTGAAGCTATTACAGAAAGGATGATCCTAATCTACAAATAAAGTTGTGTGAGCTTTGATGTGATAACAAAAAATGTATTCTTTTAAATCGAGTAATGACTTCATTATTTTAATTTTTCTTTAGAGGATGAAACCCACATAGGTCTGAGACCTGTGTATGGTTAATGAGTTGGAGGATGGTGATTGATGAGCTGGACCTACAGCTTTAGGTGGGTTCCGAACTTGCTTTTCTGATACCTTTGTATTCCTCGGGGGAATTTGGAGTTGTATGTTTTATTATGAGGAAAAATGGCTTGAAGATTCAGCAATATTAATTTATTTCTGATGCATCAAGCCTAAATCAAGTAAAGATTACTTTCTAGGCCTCATTAACTATATTATTTTGCGTTGTTTAGTTTTTTCTAGTTAAATTGGTAAATTGTTTATTTTTCTTACACTAGTTATATACTGTGTAATGCCTTTTTTTATAGTATTAAACTACAAATTTATGATTTAGACAAGCACAATGAATTTCAGAAATGAATTTAACTTGTGAATGAACTCTAAAAAACTTTGGATTGTCACTTACCAACTAATCTTGACAATCAAACGGCATAGTTGGATTTTTTTCTGATGCCTACATAGAAATTTGGGCATGAGTTATTGGGTGAATGTTTTAAATAATATATGGTGTAGCTACAGTTTTAGAAGAGCTCCAAGCCACCAAGCTGCCGGTCACCCATACAAGAGCAGTCCTGAGCGTTTGTGACTTTTAACAGCAAAGTTACAGCGCAGTCGTCACTCAGAATAGACAATTTAATGATTAAATTAAATAGACAATTAAATATTTAATGTGGAAATTCAACGCTACATTAAAATTCAGAATAGTTCATCCGTGTGCTTCTTATATATTCTACTATCATAACATATTCACATTAATAGATAATAAAGAGTGGATGAAGCTTCTCCTCAGGAGCAAAATGCACTTTCCTCTAGTACTTTAGTATGAGTACATCATTTCAATAGAAATACAGTGTTGGTTTTGATATTAGATTGTTCATCTAGTATCTCATCATGGCAAATATCACAGATAATAAAGAGTATTAAACTAATGACGCAACCCTGAATGGAGAACAAAGGGTTACGTCCAATTTCAATTCAATTCAAAAACTCCAATTTTATTATCCAGAAAATACAACAATTCACAACAATACTAAATTCCTATACATTCTATTACAAAAATCCAACTTCTAAAATAAAATTCTATTTAAAATAAATACAAAAACATTTAACTGGATAACAAAATCCCAAAGGTTACAGAACCTGTTAGGGTAAGAGGGGGGAAAAAACAAACGTCCATTACCATAGATGTATTCTTCCAGTAAACCCACATAGTATAGCAGATCTAGAAGTAATACAACTTCACTAATTTCTAAACGATTAGTCCGCTCTAACTTCAACCTTGTATTCCATTTCCTTTGAAAATTATTGTATCCAACTGTGGCAAATGTAATTTGAAACTGTATCAAACAATAATATGAATTTAGAGCAAGACATTCTCAAAACTATTAATACTTTGTATCAATTTCAAACTGTATCTAACAATAATATAAGTTTAGTGCGAAATTCCCAACTCTACCCATAACTTGCATTAATTTTAAATGGTATCAAACAATATTTAGGTTATAGTAAGTCATATAAGTTATATATGTTTATATAGTAAGTAGTATAAGTTTTAACAATAAAAGTTACGTGCAAAATTTCTCAACATTATTCGTATCTTGTATTGATTTCTACTTCATCTACGAGTATAACAATTTCTATTGTATGTTTCAATTTCTGTACTAATTCAACGACTTAGTTCATCTCGAATTGTTAGAAGATGGTGTAATTGTATTAAATTACCAAATATCGGAATATGTTAATTTTCGACGACCTTTTGGTTCTATGAATAATAATAATAATATAAACAGAATTTATTAATTTCAAATTCCTTTAATTGCTATTACTTTATACAGTAGCATTCATCGATTCCCATCAGCTTTACAATGCTGTTGTCAATATCCGCCATTGCGGAAGTCTTCAGTATAAAGTAATAGCAATTAAAGGAATTCGAAATTAATAAATTCTGTTTATGTATATTTGTTAGTTTATTCAATTGTCAGTCACTTCAAACTAACTTGTGAATAATAATATTGTGTGACCTGGCTGGCTCAGGTCTGGTGTCAGAGTTATCAGGTCGCACCTGAATAAGTTCAGGGCCTCTGACGTGACTTAACGACTGTTTTTTTTTTTTAGGCAGCCGGGACCGACAGCTTAACTGTCCTCCGAATACTATAAATACCATTGCAAATGTGGAGGTTTTTGGCATAATTTATAGCATCATACGTTGGCAGCAGACGATGGCAGCAGACGTTGTCAGAACAGGCTCTGCAAATTTTGAAGAATAGAATATTAATTCGAACGGATAAGTAGTATTTTTGTTTATTATTATTAGTATTTATAATATCTTAATAATTTACATCATTAACTTGTCTAATATAAGTTAAAGTATTTAAATAAAAAGTCAAATTCTATTTTCGAGGTTAGGTGTACTGATATTGATAAATTTTCTTGTAATTAAATAGTCTCAAGTTGACAATTGTAATAAATTAAGTAATATTTCATTAAACATTTAACTAAAATCAATTGAAAACAATTTTTAGCTAGGAAAATGAGTCCAAACAAGGCATCTAAATCTAATTGTTCAACTAAAACTCAAGTAGCTACGCGATCTCAGCAATTATTAACAAAAAAATCTCCAACAGCTCTTAAAGCTACTGTAGATGTAGAAGAAAAGGTTGCTAAACTATTGAGTGATCACACCAAATTGAAAACAAAATTAGAAACATCACTAAAAAATTCTGAGGAAGAACGAATAGGGTTAGTGGATCACATAAAATCTCTGGAAGTTATTGTAAAATTGCAGCAGGAAGACCATAAAACTGAAATACTAAATCTCACGAGTCAATGTAGGTCTATGTCAGAGGAAATCGAAATATTAAAATCAAAAATAAACTTGGCTAATGTAAGATCTGAACCTCTGATCAATACAAAAAAAGTAGAACCTAAATCAAATGGGGAAGAAATAAATAGAAATGGTCAAACAAAAACGTATAGTCAGGTTTTGCAAACAGCAACCAAAACTAAAGTAAGGGCAAATAACGATAGGAAAGGTAGAGTACTGCTCTTGACATCCAGTCATGGACGAGACTGTAGTGACCTACTAAATAAAAGATTAAAAAATAAGTATGAAGTTCAGAGCTTTTTCAAACCAAGTGCCCCTATAAACGCAATCGTAGAGTCAGCACAGGAACAAACTAAAGATTTTGGAAAAAACGATTTTCTAATAGTACTGGGTGGCTCAAACAATATAAATGAACCTAATCTAAAACATCTTCCTGAACTGAATGAAAAAATAAAAGAGATTGTGCCACTCAGCCAAAAAACAAATGTAATAATAAGTACAATTCCGTATAGGTTTGATAGGCCAGAGCTAAATGAAGCCATTAAGTCAACAAATAAATCAATTCATAATACAATCAACAGCCTAAAAAATAAGAATTCTAAGCAGTTGGGGATTTGTTTTCTAAATGAAAGGCTGAAAAAACAAAACTTCACTAATCATGGTCTACATCTAAATCAATCTGGCAAAGTAATATTTTGTAATAGGCTGGCAGAGCTGATTGAAAGTCGCTTGCAATCTACTGTCAATAATTCTCCTAAACAATCATCTAACGAACCTTTTTTAGTAAAGTGGCTCAAAACCGGGAAGGGAAACTAGTTTCAGATGATAAATTCATATGTTCAATTGTATTAAAAGACGTTAATCGATCAAAAAATCAGGATAACATTAGTGGAAGGAACTCTTGTAGCAATCTGATAGGCTCTCAAGATTCTAAGAGATTAAGTAAATCTACTTCAATATGCAAAAGCAACGATAAAGTAATAAGGGATGATAGGGAAGTACCGGTACTCACTGTGTTCCATCAGAATATTCAATACATTCGTAACAAAATAGATAGAATCGAAGTATTTTTTAAAGAAGAGGCTCCTGATATAGCTATTTTCACAGAGCATGGTTTAAAAGAAGATGAATTGTCACAACTTAATATTCCAAACTATTCATTGAAAACTTCGTATTGCAGGACATCGCATCGAAGTGGGGGAGTAGCTATCTTCACTAAAAATGCTAAGAATATGCAAACATTTAATTTAGAATATGTAGAGAAATTTGCTGTGGAAATGGATTTAGAAGTTACTGGTTTGAGAGTAAAAATCGACAATAATTTCGAAGTAGCGGTGTTAGGTATTTACAGGTCACCAAATGGGGAATGGAACAATTTTTGTGAACTATTCAATAGGCTTTTAGAGATTAGTACTACTCGTTTTACAAACGTTATTGTAGCGGGAGATTTCAATACAGACCTTGCAACACAGAATAAAATGACAGAAGATTTAAAGGATATTATATACATGAATAACTTGGAAATAAAAGTTCATGAATATACCAGAGTCACAAGAACATCACAAACAATAATTGATAACATCCTTACTAATATAGATTACTCTAAAACAAGATTACGCGGCTCGGAACTATCTGATCATGACTATCAAATCTTAGAGGTGGGGTTGCAAGGTCATAAATCAATTAAAAAGAGTAGAGTAATGAAAGAAATTCAACAATGTGAACAGGGGAATATCGATTGTTTGAAGCAGAATCTGCTACAAGAAAACTGGAGTAGGGTTTACAATAGCAATAGTTTAAATGACAAATATGATAGTTTCATTAATATTTTAAGGTTTCATATTACTATGAGTTGTCCAGTTAAAAAAGTCCCTGTAAAGAACAAATTAGACAAGATTGAAGAGTGGATAACTGATGATATCCTTGCAGAAAGAAATAGGGTTAAAGATGCATATGATGAATTCAAACTATCTAGAAATATGTTAAGTGAAGATAATTACAAAGCTCTAAAGAAAAATTATGCAAGAGAAGTGAAAAGAGCGAAATGTAAGAAAACAGCTGAAATTTTGAATAATAGTGTGTACTTTAACACAGCAGTGTGGGATGTAATAAACAAAAATAGGCAAGTAGCTCATGTAGATGCTTATACTAGTGTCCCCAGAATAATTAACGAAAATAACAAATATATTGATGATAGTGTAGACATTTGTAATTTCTTTAACAGATATTATCAACTGGTTGCTGAAGATCTTCAAAAATCTCTTAATACAGGTATTAGTGATGCAAACATGAGGAATACTGAGGGGATTCAGAACGAATTAAAATTCCACCCAGTATGCCAAGACGAGTTGTCAAATATCATTGATAGTTTAAATAATAAAAAAACTGTAGGAATGGATGGGGTATCCAGTAAAATTCTGAAAGAATGTAAAGATCAATTGTTAGACCCTTTGATTCATCTGATCAATCATTCATTAGAACAAGGTGTTTTTCCAGATAACTTAAAAGAGGGGAAGATCTTGCCAATCTTCAAAAGTGGTGATAAAGAAAAGGTAGAAAACTATAGGCCCATTAGTATTTTAAATGTAATAAGTAAAATTTTTGAAAGAGTAGTTCTAAATAGGTTACTTCTGCACCTTCAAGAAGCAAACTTTATCTGTGATGAACAGCATGGCTTCCAGAAAGGGAGATCAACAAAAACAGCCATAGTTTCCCTAGTTGAAAAACTAATAGATATAATAGATTCAGGTGATAAAGCTACTGCAATCTTCTTAGATTTGTCAAAGGCATTTGATTGTGTTAATCATAGAACTTTATTGGAAATACTGCAAAATGTAGGTGTAAATGGGGTTGAACTGAAATGGTTTGAATCATATCTTATTGGGAGAAAACAATGTGTAGAACTAACTACAGTAGTTGGTAATAGGATAGTAAAGAATAAATCTAATAAATTAGAGGTGCAAGCTGGAGTGCCTCAGGTGTCAATACTAGGTCCATTGCTTTTTTTTGTTATATGTCAACCGTTTACCTAAAGAATTAATTAGTGGTAGAGCCCTCTTATTTGCTGATGATACATCACTCATTTTCAGCAATTCCATTCTAGATAATTTAGAAATAAGTGCCCATATAGGTGTGCAGTCCATTGTCCAATTTTTAAATCAGTTGAAATTAACTATAAATAGTAAAAAATGCCAATACCTTCAATTCAAAAACAAACATAATTTAAATGAAGATAGGGCTATAAACGTGTTTGTAAACGATAATCAATTAGACCAGGAAGAAAAAATTGCATTTCTAGGAGTTATGTTGGATAGACGATTGACCTGGACTCCATACATTGAGAAAATATGTAGTAAAATTTCATCTGGGGTATTTGTCCTGCGACAGCTCGCTAGATTGAATGACAAAAAGTTACTTTTTACAGCTTACCATGGGCTCTTACTGTCACATATTAGGTATGCTATCTTAGTATGGGGTAATTCATCAAAACAAAATCTTGATAGGGTGTTTAAGATCCAAAAGAAAGCGGTTAGGTGTATAGAAAGAGTAAATAGATTAGATTCATGTAGGCCGTTGTTCAAGAGACTTGGTCTCCTAACTGTACCCTGCTTATATGTGTATGAAGCTACTTTATATGTAAAAACGAATGATATTAACCAAAATCTTGATGTACATGATTATAATACAAGAAGCCGAGGAGATTATCACTTGGTGAGTCACAATAGTAGCTTATTCAAACAAAAACCTAGTTATATTGGTAGGAAATTCTACAACAAGCTACCGCAGTTTTTGAAGAGTCTTGAAAATATAGATATATTTAAAAAACAATTGAAGAAATATTTAGTTGATAAAGCTTTTTATAGTGTACAAGAGTTCCTTTCACATCAAAATTAAGCCTCACCTCAACTAATTGAAGTAATTATGGTATCTAGTGTATAATATTGTTGATCTGACTTGTCTTATACTCCTTAACTGGAGTCTCCAAGACGTAATCCACAAAAAAAAAAAAAAAAAAAAAAAATCAATAGTTTTTTAAAACTAACTTAGTTTAGCTACGAGTTCTTGGTTTACATGTACAGATGTTATGATGCTAAAATTTCCTTTTTGTGCTATAGATATTGCAGTTGCGAAGGTCTTTAGCATAATTTATAACATCAAAAGGAATATGAAAAAAGTTCAGTTTATCTACAGTTTATGTTGAGGTCAATCATTTACATGTACAGATGTTATGATGCCAAAATAACGATAACATCTGTTTGTTGCTGAGTTTTGATAGGGTTACTAATGAAGCTATTCTTCATGTTCTTACAATTGTCACTAACCCGGTGGTTCGGAACACACCCAAACTTGTAGGTCAACCATGTTCCCCATAATGTGGCTCAAATGGCGAGATGGATCTACCTGTGGGAGTCTCCTCACCAATAAAAGACATACGCTTATTATTATTATTATTATTACTTCATTAATTTGTTGCCTGGTATATCTTTTAATTAAAACAGTTATTTGATCTCATTCTTTCTTTATAAATTACAACATTTATTCTCATTATATCATACTTATAAATAATAATAAATATTATTATCTATGACCATGTCATAATGTATACATTACAATTTCACAATTGATGCCAAAACAGCTGTCTTTTCAAAATGCTTTTTGAGACCCGTTGCATAAAGAGCTCATTATAGTACAGGTTCTACATTATAACACGGGTTCTGGACCAATCAGAAGCATTTTTTATGGAATCAATATCGTAATTCAATATTGTGAAACTATCAGCTGATTTGATCAAACTGCTACACCAGCTACTTTAACCTAACAATCTACTATAACTTCTCATATTTGAGACGAGAAGTTAGGTATCTCTGAACGGCCACAGGTAAAATGAAATTGTTTTAATTAAATGTATACTAGTGGTCGTAGATAAAATAGTGTATGCAACGATTTTATTTAGCCATTAAAGCACTCGTGAGATATTTATAACACTCACATTCGCTCGTGTTATAACTTACATCTAACTCGTGCCTTAATAAGGGTCAAAATAAAATCGTTGCATAAACTACTATTTATATACTTATTTAAGAGTTTGTCAAATTTACGTGGCAAAACCGTTGAGTATTGACCGAGGCCCGACTTGACATTAGAGGACATTGCTGGTATGCCTTTTGTATGTTCGCTACCATCGGACATTATTCAATACCATCCATCACATTCATAACACCAGAAGGTGTTAATTTCCGATTTCCTTTAGATGCTCCAAACTACAGGTATAAAGGTTTTCAACGTAATTCATGGCATCAGAAGGAATATAGAAAATTTATATCTGTGAAGTTTTCCATGACGAAACATTAAGTATACAAGTCTTGATGAACATTCTGATATTCAAACTGACACTGTATTTCTATTTAAATTGTAAACTCAAATTATAAACTCACTTATACTGGAGGAATGCATTTCACCTCCGAGGAGAAGCTTCATCAACTTTTTATTATCTGCACTTCTCATTATCTAGTAATGTAAATGTACTGCACTAGTACAGTATATACAAAGCAATAAAAGAACTTTTCTTAATTCTCGTGTAGCATTGAATTTCACATTAAAGTTTTAATTATATATGTGATGTATTCCATGACTAAATACTCGATGAACAATCTGATATCAAAGCTGACACTGTATTTCTATTTGAATTATGATTCAATTATACATAGGTATATTAGGCATATGTATAAAGGTATATTATACATAGGTATATAGGTATATTAAGTTTACATGATAATTGAAAATCATGATTTGAATAGAAATACAGTGTCAGATTTAATATTAGAATTAAAATTGATACATTGTTTTTGTCTCATGACATTTCTGTTTCACATGTTTCTGTCTCACTTTTTTTCTGTTTCACATGTTTCTGTCTCACTTTTTTCTGTTTCACATTGTTTTTCTCTTATTATTTGAGATCTCTCTTTTCTTGTTTTTCTCTCTTTTCATATTGCTTCTCTCTCACATTGCTTCTGTATCAGATTTTCTACTCTCACATTGCTTCTAAATCAGATTTTCTTCTCTCACATTGCTTCTGTATCAGATTTTCTTCTCTCACATTGCTTCTGTATCACATTTTCTTCTCTCACATTGCTTCTGTATCAGATTTTCTTCTCTCACATTGCTTTTGTATCAGATTTTCTTCTCTCACATTGCTTCTGTATCAGATTTTCTTTTCTCACATTGTTTCTCCCTATTTAGATAACTAAAATTCATATCTCAGTTCAGTTTATCTAGCTAGTTTAGTCTCATCCATTACATTATTTCATAAATAAAGATGAACTACAACGTACTTTTCCATAGTTTAATGAAACTCTTGCTTCAGAATTCAGTCGAAAGCCCAATCAAAGTAACAAGTTGGAGAACAGCGTTGATAAGCTAGTTAATCAGCGTAATTGACATGATACTCACAGTATATTAGGGTCGATTTTCGAGTAATCCAAAGGACCTCTCTGGTATTTTCCCCTCAGCTGTTGCAGTTTGTAGAGCGTTTCGAGCTCAGCCAGTCTTTGGTCCGAGTAGCGTTTCTCTCTGTTGAAAAAGAAAACTCGTTTCAGTAACAGATCGTGATGATTTGATGAGTTATTTCATTGGGGAGTCAAGTTTAGTAATTACAAAACTTTCAATATTCTGTTGCAAGTTGGATGGCATCATGGTAGTGAAGATGAACTTAATGGGATTCTATGACATTTGAATGTTTTGTATGGATGGATTAGATGTAGATATTATTGTAGTAATAGATTTCATCAAAGTTCAAAGGCTCTTATTTTCATTGGGTTAGTATGCTCCCTATTAAATTCTATGGTACTAATTGTTATATTGAGATATTTACATATTTTAAGTCAATGAATTAGAGAATAATTTTTTGTGAATAAATAAATCCATGGATTTTTCATTCATGTTGCTAGTTGTAGGACTATGGTGGGTGATACCATTGGATTACTTTTTTCAGTTATTGCTTGATGCCTCTTTGGGTCTTCTAATTGAATTCTTTTTTCATCATTTTCTTTATGATCACATATTTTATCATCTGATTTTTCTCAGTTTTTCTTGAAATTTTTTTAGTCACTTTTCACACTTTTTCTTTTTTTGCACATAGGTGTATGTGTGTTTGGGGGCTGTATGTGTGTTGGGGGGAGGGGGGTTGTGTGTGTGTTGGGGGAGGGGGGTTGTGTATGTGTTGGTGGAAGAGGGTTGTATGTGAGGGGTTAACAGTGAGTATTTAAATGCGGGTTATTAAATAATAATCAGTTTTCAATCATTTTTTGATGAGACTCATTCTTGCGCACAGGCTTTTTGCCAATGCGAGAATTACTTTTTTCGTTATTGTTTAATTGTTTACCATTTTTAGAGTATCAATATGAACTACTTATATAATTTAAAGAGTATTTGAAAGAATGTAAAAGTTTATTTTGTTGAAGTTAAAGTTTATTCATAACCACAAGTTCATTTTGTACTATTAAATTTTTTGATGACGAATAAAAGTTGAAATGAATAAACTAGTTGAAGATATATATATATATATTATAATCTGAGTTCTGAGGCTCTCATTTCCATCGGGTTAGTCTGTGCCCTATATTAAACTTTATGGTACTAAATGGCATTAGGATAATTTGAGAATAAATTAGAGAAAATTTTTGTGTGAATTAATGATAATAATGAATTAAGTATCTCATTTTTATGAATATAAAATTCATAACTTATAATATTTTTTTTTTTAGGATGAAGCCCACATAGTTCTTAGACCTGTGCGTGGGTAATGAGTAGGATGATAGTGATTGATGAGTTGGACCTACAGTTTTAGGTGGGTTCCGAACCACCGGGAAGAGATTTTACAACAGAGAATAGTGTCTTTTTTGCTGGCCCTATAATATAAAATTATGTTTTATATTACAATGATTACACCAAATAACAATAATAATTGAACTCTATAATCAAACTATCAATGTACTTGTATATAAACTGGATTACATTCTTCAAAATAAAATGAGGCCCTGGTTAATTGAAACCCCCTTAGAAGTCATTCATCCATATTGTCTGCAGGTTTCGTCTCAGAGAAAAGTGATAGTCCGAAATGAGAACTCTGCTTGAAACCAAGATGGCGGAGCCTTAGAAATGAATTTTAGTTGGAGACATTCATCTTCCGCCTGTCACATTTCACAAAATGTGTCCGTCTCTGAGACGACACTGTGTTACACCACCTCAAAAAAGATTCAAGTGTAGTTTCAGAAGAACTAAAAAGTTTTTAATATTACGTCTTATAGAGACTCAGGTTGAGAAGAATTAGACAAGTCAGATCAACAATTGCATACAATTTATGCATACAATCTTATACACTAGTTACCATAACTATTACTATATTAATTAGTTGAGGCGAGGTTTAATTTTGATGTGAAAGTAATTCTTGTTCACTATAAAAGCTTTATCAACCAAATTATGTTTTTAATTGATTTTTTAATATTTCTATATTATCTTCAAGACTCTTTAAGAACTTCGGTCGCTTGTTGTGAAATTTCCTACCAATTAATATAACTTATAATATAACAATTAATGTAACTTATTAATATAAGTTACTTGTTATAACTAGGTTTTCGTTCGAATAAGCTACTATTGTGACTCACCAAGTGGTAATGTCCTCGCCTTCTTGTATTATAATGGTGTACGTCAGGATTTTGGTTAATATAACTCTTTTTTCGTATAAATTTGCTTCATACAATACAAGCTAGGTACAGTTAGGAGACCAAGTCTCTTGAACAACGGCCTACATGAATCTAATCTATCATTTACTCTTTCCATACACCTAACAGCTTTCTTTGGGATCAGAAACACCCTTTCAATGTTTTGTTTCGATGAGTTACCCCGTACTATTATGGTATATCTGATATGTGACAGTAATAACCCATGGTAAGCTGTAAAATGTAGCTTTTCGTGATTTTATTATTTGCCGCAGGACAAATACCACAGATGAAATTTTACAACAAATTTTCTCAATGTTAGGAGCCCAGGCCAATAGTCTATCCAGCTAAACTCCTAGAAATGCAATGTTCTATTAATATACTCTGGACTTATTTCCATTTATTTCAAATATACCGTGAGTTCAAACCCATTTAGAGAATAACAATGCATGCATCTACGATAAATGATCATTGTTGAAGTCGATAACAACTAATCGATACCAGAAGTCGACTTCAAACCCAAATCGATACATAGAGCCACGTTTCGAAACTTATGACAGCGATTGGAAATGACATGCTATGACGTCATTGTCACATGGAACACAATAACTACAGGGTTGAAGTTGTGGCGCAGGTAAAGTGTAACATACTGTATTTAGGCGCCACAAGTCAAGTTACCGTACTGTATTTAGTCAAGTTACTTGTTATAAGCGATCGACCGTAACTGTTTGAAACTAAATTGAAATTCGCGCTTCGTAATCGGGGCGTATTCGCATGCATGTGCGTGTGGGAGAGGGTTTTTGGGGTTCTTGAGTATTGTTGGAAAGAGGGTGAGAGGAATATTGTTTAGGGGGGGGGGGATGAGAGGTTGATGATAATCAGGGGGAAAAAGGGGATTGGCAAGATGTGAATGTTAAATTAGCCCATCAAATTTGAACCAACTTCAGTGCTATGACGATGATAATAATAATAATGATTCGATCATCAGTAATTCAGTTACGTGATTCCAGTTGGAATCATTGCTTGAAATCATAATACAAATTAGTATATCATGATTGGAGTTTTATTGTGATAACATTTAATGTGAAAGATCAGAAATTTATCTATTTTATTCATTTTTGAGTGTTTATCTTTATTATCACTTACCCGGAGGTTCGGAACCCACCTGAAATAGTAGGTCCGCCATGTTCCCCAAAACATGGCTCAAACGGCGAGGTGGAACTACCCGAAAGGGTCTCCCCACCAATAAAAGCAATTATTGTTGTATAATTGATCATTATTCAAATAAGTATGTTGATGAATTATATTTTAGTATATTTCATATATAACTCATGGCTCATAGCTGGTCGCAGAAACACCAATGTTAAAAATAGAAAACTAACTGATCTCCTATCACCTGACTCTAGATCAATTTAATTCAATATTTGCGTTAGAGAAAAGGCGGTGCCTTTTTGATCGACGATTAAGATTTGACAAGAGATTTTGAATAAAGTTCACTTTCACAACATTGTATTTTTTGAGAAGTGAGTTTTCGTATTATTATTACAAATATTAGTAATATAATTATTAAGTTATAGGTTGAAATTATTAGAAAAAATCATAATTTATTAGTTTATTTCAAATGTAAACTCGTGTTTGATCCAAATATGTATTAAAAGCCATGTAAAAAAATAAATGCGTATGACTTGCGTGTAGAGACCCTTACGGGTAGTTCCACCTCCCTTTTGTGCCATGCTATTAGTAACATGGTGGACCTACAATTTTAGGTGGGTTCCGAACCACCGGGAAGTAGTTTTACAGCAGAAAACAGGTTCTTTTTGCTAGCCAATCCAATCGGTCACCCTTACAGAGAGGGCCCAGGAGAGCATTGCTTATCTAATCTGATTGAACAAATACCTACTACATCTCACAGCTAACACTTCCGTCAAAAGTCAAGTAATTACAAAACGAGGCGCTAGAATACAGAATTTTATCAGGGATCAATGGTTGAGTTCATGGGAGCCGTACCGTTTACCGGTGAATGGAATTTTAACGGAAACCAACGCGCCTGATTGGTCTATTCAAATTCAAAGACCTTCAAAAATTTGAATTGTATGTTCCTGGTTAAATTCCATTTACTGGTAAACGGTAATGCTTCCACGAATTTGACCATTGATTTAATTCTCGAAAATATGTTGTCAAAGACCTCCAAAAATTTGAATAAAACATCAGACCTGTTCCTGATAAAATTCTATTTGCCGGTAAAAAAGGCTCCCCTGAACTTAAACATTCATTTGTTTCTCAAAAGACTGCTGGTCAAATCTTGATAGGAGATCAGTTTTCTCCTCTTTGTACAATAAAATTCTTCAGATTTAATACCAATTTGGCCAATGATCGGTTATTGATTGGAGATTGTGCAGCCGGCCTTGAAATTCCTCAACAACCCCAGCTGAGCTTCAGCCGCCATCTTGGAAAAACTCTTTTGAACAATACAAACTGATACAAACAAATGTGTACATTCTTTATTGTATGTATTTAATACATTCTTAAGCACTGCATATTCAGACATTCACACATTCACTTGACACATTCCAGTCTGAAAAACTAAATTGCAATTGATACAAACAAACGTATAAAAAATATATAACATTGAATGACTCTTTTAAATAGTACAAACTGATACAAAAAAATGTGTGCAATTTTTATTGTATGTATTTAATCCATTCTTAACAACTGTACATTTACAGATTCACTTGATACATTCCAGTCTAGAAAACTAAATTGCAAATGCAATACAATGTATAAAAAATATATAACATTGAATGATTTTAATATAGTCCAGACTACTGTATTGCAAACATGATTCCTCAAAGTTTGGGAACACATGACCATTCTCTTGCAGTTTTGAGAATGAAACAAATGGTTTTTGACGTTTGTTGTGTGTTATACCAGGAATAATAACCTATCCCACGCGTCCTGGAGTGCATTCACTTGGAGAATGCAAACATGTGGACAGGTTAGCGGGCAGGAAGCTCTTTTATGCGCGTATTTGTGAAAACTTCCATCAAGGCCTCCTCATATACAGGTGGCAGTGACAGAAACGCGAAACGCCTATGGCGGAAATTTCAAAACAAAGCCGCATCACAAACAAACAACCCTAATGAAAAAAATGAGGAGAAATGAAAAAAGGAAAAATGAAAGAGATCAAAAAAATGAAAAGAAATGAAAAAAAGCATGTGTAGTAGGCAGATGTGTGTAGGATATTGTATGACGTCATGAGAGAGAGAGGGTGTGAGAGTGTGAGAGAGGCTGAGCGAGTTATTTATAGGAACGTGGAGGTACCACAATAGTAGTGGAATATGAATGTAAGGTGGACTAGAATGAACGAGAAACTACAAAAAAAAAGAGGAAAAATATGGGTGAATAACGAGAATGGACGAGCAGTTGGAATTTGTTAATAATAATTAACTAATTATTATTAGAAGTTGAATGAGAAAAGTGATGCATCTGCGCAGAGCAAGGCAAACGTGGTCCCAGCTCTAATTTTTTTTTTGAGGATGATGCCCACATAGGTCTGATACCTGTGCGGGGGTAATGAGTTGAGTGATGGTGATTGATGAGATGGACCTACAGTTTTAGGTGGGTTCCGAACCACCGGGAAGTGATTTTACAGCAGAGAACAGTGTCTTTTTTGCTCGCCAATCTAATCGGTCACCCTTACTAAAAGTGCCTACGAGAACGCAGCTTATCTCTATCTGATTGGACAGATACCTGCTAGCTGCTACGGCTTACGGCTATCACTTCTCAATTTGTGGGGGGGGGGGGGGAGAATTACTATGCTTTTATTGAATAATACATTATCCTGTGAATGTATTTCACAAAAGAGAAATGAAGCAAATTCGAATACAGTACTATAACTTAGTGAAAAGTTCCATAAGCCTAGCCTTAATTGCGACAGAAAAACTTTATAGTCTACCTTCACAGTAGGCCCATATCTCAAAGCTAACCTCTCACAATTAATATGACCAAATTTGTGGCTAGGGGTCTAGGGGTCCACCCCCGGGAAAAATTAGAAAATAACTTCTCCAAAACCACATTTTGAGGGTTTCTAGAAATAAATCCGTCTATTTTAACCCACTTCATTGGTCGAAGTGAATTCTATCGAGTGCTCGAGTCATCGCCATGGGGGGGAGGGATCGGGACACTTACTCAGCTTCGCTACTGCCTCTTCCAGCAAAAACCCAATTTTATCTCTCCCTCTGGGACTGTGCTTGCTCAAGGTGGCTAGGTCTAGCTTTGAATTGATGCTTAACATTCTTCTATTTACCTAAAGATTAAAAATAAATTACTATAGCCCATATTGACATTTTTTGAATTGGTGAGGAAAATGTTTTTTGTCAATTATTTTACAGGATAATGAATCTGACTTGAATTTTTTTCATTTTTATGGTCATGTTGACTACCTTTCGAGTGATATGAACTATTGGTATTTTTCTATAATTGAAGATCAAAGATATTGCAAAAGGTTGTAATTTAGTATACAATGTTCAGTTGACGCCCTGAATGCGTGTTTTAAGAAAGGGTTTCAAAAATGTATGAAAAATACACCCATAGCTGGTTTTTTGAAAACTGAGCTACTTTTTACAGCAGTTCTTGAGAATAATATTAATGAAAAGGTTGAAATTTCAGATTTTATATAAAGGTTTAGTGGATTTTTAGTGAGGCTCAGATTTTGAGGGTCATGAGCCCCATGACAACCTCCCTGGGACGGCCCTTGAACAAGGCAAAGATACAGGTATAGAAGATAGGTATATACATATATAGATGAAAATATAGATATAGGCTACAGATAGATATACAATATACAGATACAAATGAAGGCACACATGACTCAATTGACGCTTATCACAATTGGTTTTAAAGTTAAAGTTTTAAAGACATAAGTTTTATTTCTCAAATTTGGTTCTAGTAATATTATAAGTAGAATGTTTCCATTCGAAACAAAAAAAATAGGAAGTGATATCCGTGAGCCGTAGCAGGTGTCTGTTCAATCTTATAGATAAGCTACAAACGCCTGGGTCCTCTTTGTAAGTATGACCAATTGGATTGGCCAGCAAAAACGACTCCGTTCTTTGCTGTAAAATAATTTCCCAGTGGTTCGGAACCCATCTAAAACTGTAGGTCCAACTCATTAATGACCATGATCCAACTCCCACGCACAGGTCTCAGATCGATGTGGGCTTCTTACGAAAAAAAAATTCTATGAATGGAATTCAACGGAAATCAACGCGTGTGATTGGTCTATTCTAATTCAAAGACCTCCAAAAAATTTAATAAAACATCAGACGTTTCAGTTCCTGGTAAAATTCAATTTACCGGTAAACGGTAAGGCTCCCATGAACTTAAACATGATTTGATTCTCGAAAATTGGTTGGTCAAATATTTAGTTGATTATTGATAGATCAGTTTTCACCTCATTTTGGCAACTTCATAGTCGTATAGATCCAGCTAAAAAACACAGCTTTTAAAATTAACAACCCTTTTTTTTTGAGGATGAAGCCCACATAGGTCTGAGACCTGTGCGTGGATAATGAGTTGGATGATGGTGATTGATGAGTTGGACCTACAGTTTTAGGTGGGTTCCGAACCACCGGGAAGTGATTTTCAGCAGAGAACAGTGTCTTTTTTGCTGGTCAATCTAATCAATCTTTTAATTGCACCTCATCAAAATACAGCTCAATTTACAATATTTTTAGAACATGTAACACTTTATGGAATTTACTACACCTATTTATTTCATACCGATACCCTAATTGCTAATAAATAAGTTATTCAAACAGATAACACTATTTTGCTAACGGTTAACATGCACCGAAAAGTAACGTCCCAAAGATCAAAGAGTAACACCATTGTTGTTTTTATTTTTTCAGAGCATCAGTGAAGTGTAAAATTCAACTTTAGCTCGACTATTGATTGGCTCTTCATGGAATAATAATTGGTACAGCGTGATAGGATATTGCGTAACGTTTGATGTCTATTGATTGGCTAAAATATTCAATTTTGAACAACACCTGCTCTTAGCACACTCTTTGATGCAATACAGCACAATTGATGGGTTCAATTATTGTAAGAGAAGGTGTGTGTGTGTGTGTGTGTGGGGTGGGGAGTACTGTATGTGTGGGGGGTACTGTGTGAGTGTGTGTGTGGGGGGTACTGTGTGAGTAGGTGTGTGGGGGGTACATTGTGTTAGTAAGAGTATTTCAATTATTTTGTAACGGATAAAAGGTATGGACAAGATGAAATTATTATTTTTGTTAGTTGAATTTTACCCAAGTTAAATAACAGCTTTGTAATTGGTGAAAGCGATAGATTTTGAATAGAATGTGAAATTCGAAATAATGAAAATAATACACAGGATAATTTGTCACGTGACTTTAGTTTTATTAAAACGTGTTTATATTTAAAGCTGTATTGCAAGCTTCTATTACGTATACTAAGCCTGATAACGTAATAATTACTAAAAAAATAATGGAACTGTTGTTAAAAATTTTACAGAGCAGCTTGTTATTCCAGCTTCTTACAAATTAAGTAAACTTCTACTCGCTCACTATCATTTGTATTTTTTAGCTTTTATTATTCCATTGAAATACAATAGGAGCACATATTCTCTCTGTGATGTTTTCCATGACGAAATACTTTTTCCATGAACAATCTAATATCAGCCTGACGAACCTTCTTTTCAGAAGTGAAATGCATCTCTCTAGCATCTCCAATATAAGCGAGTAAAGCCAATATATTAAATTGGAATACAGTGTCCGTTGTGATATTACATATTCTCTATTATGGAATTAATGAGGGAACGTTTGTATTCTTGTGCAGGCTACTTATACTACTTTTATAACAATTTATATTACTAAAAAAAAATACTTGTATCATATTACGAAAACAAAAATTGACAGTAAACGACCTATTTTTTGCGTTAGTAATGCATAATCAATCAGTAATGCTGGTTGCCTTTCGAGCCCCCAGCGTAGTACGGCCGACTCTGAAACGGCGAATCTGTTGACCTTGGCCGTGCTAACGGTTCACGTGAGCCGTTACTATGACCTTGGCCCGTGCCGTAACGTCATCTCACCGCTGGATCGGGGCGATCGCCCCCCCCTTAGGGAAGATTGTTGTTATTGTAGATTTTCTAAATTTTTTTCTTTATGAAAGGTTGAAAATTTATTCTTACATAATTATTTGATTTCTACTCGCATAATATATATTAGAAGAACGACAAGAGTGGATTTCCAAATTTTGTAACATTTTTATTATTTATTATATTGCATAATATATATTTTTGGCATTTGAATTTGATATATTGTACTTTCAACAATGGAATTTTGTTACTGTAATAAACAGAAATATATAAAGTGTTATAAAGAAATATGCCTTTTATTCAGTAATATGGACAGATGATTTTTTGACTTATTTGTTCCATTTAAAAAAAGCGACGGGAAGGGGGTGTGGTAGTGTGGATTACCCCCTAACTCGGTTCCCTGGATCCGCCACTGGCTCACCCTCCAACAGTTCCCAAAATTTTCAAGAACGATTATTTCAAAGAAATCGATAAATTCATAATATAGACAGGTCTCAGACCTATGTGGGCTTCATCCTCCAAAAAAACCAAAAAAAAAACCTGAACTAACAGTCACTGATTCTCTGAGGGTGAATGGCAGTAGCAGCAGTAGAACAGAACAAATTTCTTCGACTAATGAAAATAAATTTAGCTGATAAGTAACCTCTGTTTCACACATTTCGACAATCACTCCTCCTGCACTATCACCCACATAAAGGTAAAGATCTAAATAAAGTGAACAAAATATATATAATCAAGATAAAACACGTTGACTTCATTTCTCCCCCTACTCAATCGCACTCTACTCAGTCGCCTGTCATGTCACCCAAACTAGAATAATTTTTTAACTTCTATTTATTAGAAAAAAATGCAATACTTTTTAAAGCCTTATTGGATCTGCTTTTTGTCACCCCCCCTTGAGCGGTCTGCCCCCTCCGCCCCCCGTTGCTACACCACTGCACCTATATACTGTATACACTTTACAACCAATACTCACTTAGAGCACGAAACTCAATCAATCGAATATTACGTCACAAGCTACATTGTAGTCTAATCTGCACATTTATCTATCGTGTTCAGACTGAGCTCTGAGATAACTTAATTGCATGAGACCTCAATCGACGGTATTTGCAAAGCAATTCGCGCTAAGTAACTAGTTGTGTCAGGCCTGGGACTTCGCGAAGCGTCGAAACAGAGAAGCGTACCTGTCACTTTTGATCAAGCGACACAAGGGCATTGATCGTAGTGCCTCTTATGACATTTGCCTAAAATTATATGTCGTATCATACTCTCGGTATTTGTCAACTAATTTAAATACAGAATTCATCAAGTCAGGGGTTCCCAAATACGGACAAATCATAGTAGTTTAGAACTAGACGATTTTTTTTTTTTGGAGGATGAAGCCCACATAGGTCTGAGACCTGTGCGTGGGTAATGAGTTGGATGATGGTGATTGATGAGTTGGACCTACAGTTTTAGGTGGGTTCCGAATCACCGGGAAGTGATTTTACAGCAGAGAAGAGTGTCTTTTTTGCTGGCCAATCTAATCGGTCACCGTTATGAACAGGACCTACGAGAACGCAGCTTATCTCTCTGATTGAGCAGATACCTGCTACGGCTCGCGGCTCATGTTCATGTACTCAACACTTTAAAAGCCGTAATTTTCAATCAACTCTTCCATTCTTTAGTGATGAATAAAGGAAGCTTTAGCGGTGTTTTGTTACCGGAAACAACGAAGCCGTTCTCTATGTTAAAAGCGTAGTCAACCGAATAAAAAAAAGAAAACCGCAAGAAGAGAAGGCAAAGAGGAAAATGGAGGAGAAATAAAGAATAAAATGAAGAAAAAGCTATGAAGAGTGAGAAAATTGGTTTGAAAAGAAGTAGCAAAGGTCTGACAAGTTTTGTCTGGGAAAATATTCTCTTTGAACCCGTTCAGAAATAAAATGAAAAAACCAAGTAGCTGAGAGGTCTCTAACTTATACTTTCAGCTGCTTTCTAACCGGGAATTTCATTACAATCGACCGACCCCTGTTGAAGAGTGTGGTGAATCAGAAATTATATCGACGAAAGTGGAAAGAATTGATAAGACTAGGTAAAAAAACTTTATACCAATAATTAAAACTTGAAATCGTGAAGTTTATTTTTTTAAATTGCTGATGATGCCCACATGAGCTCGAGACTTGTGCGTGGGTAATGAGGTGGATGATAACGCATAGATGCCAGACGAAGGAGCGGGATTCGAACCCACGACCACTGAAACGACAGCAAGTTGAAGTTGCGACGCCAAGTTGAAGCTGCGCTAAGCGGCCAGCTAGTTAAATTCTTTGAAGCCCGAGATACCATCTGTTGAAACATTTTTTCATTTCTATGACTTTGTTCAGAGTACCATAGCCAATTTTAACTGTAGGTGACTCTTCAGACCTCAAAGTTATTCTTTCCAAAGGGCGTACACGAGGAGTGTAGGTTCTGATTACTTTCCTCACTAAGCTGAGTTGCATCTATGCCAAGCTCACCGAAACAAATTCTGAAGTTCTGAAGATGCAGAATAAAGATATTCATGACTGAATGGGATAACAATCTACTCCCACTTTTACACAGGTGAGTGTGTATAATATCTAGTACACCGCTAACTACTTCCTGCGTCCAAACCATAATTCGACAGAGACGTTTGGAAAGCAACACAATTGATGTAGCCTTCTTTGTCTTTGAGAAGAATAAGACTTAATTCATCTCAGGCCACAAGAAGGCAGTTATTTATTTTTTATTTTGCTATTTTTGTGTGAATTCTTTCATATTCTAAATGCTTGAATATTAATTTAGTACTCTTGAATTAAGTTAGACGTTTCTTTTGAAAATTGGAAGTAAACTTTTTTTCGGAGGATGAAGCCCACATAGGGCTGAAACCTGCGCGATGAATTGGATGATGGTGATTGATGATTTGGACCTTCAGGTGGGTTCCGAACCACCGGAAATTGTTCCACACAATTTGATTCAAATATGAGAATGATTCTCAGAAACTCAAGCTTTGAATCAGGCACAGAATAAAAGGGAATAAAAAGTTTTGTATAATTTTTACAGAAAAAAAATTTCAGAAAAGTTACAAAAAAATTAATAAAATATAGTATTTCCTGATTCCAATTTTCCCGTAGGCCAACTGGTTCAATTAAACTACCTTTTGATCTCAGACTATACAGTTTAATCAATGTAACCTATCAAACCGTTGATAATTCAATAAATTCGAAATTGAAAGATCTTCAAACCCATCACGACTCAACTTACACTGTCTATCCATATAATTTATTCAAGTCAAACGTCTTATTAATCTCTGAAGGATTTGAAAAAGTTACAAAAAATTACATAAAAACTTTCAAAATAAATATTGTAGAATCTCTGTCTCTAAATTCTGATTATCTTATAAACCCTTACTTTTTCAATTTAACTTTCCTATTAATCTCGGACTATACACATTAATATTAACAGTTATTATTAACTTTTCATGTGAAATTTAACGACTTGCAGTCAAATATTTGTTAAGAAATCCAGGAATTTATTAACAGTTTATGGTAAATACAGTTTACTGTATACTATTCTACGATATACTGATAACTATACAGTTTAATGATAACAGTCAATAGAGTTCTTTTCGGAATAGATCCGAAAGAAAGCGGTTAGGTGTATAGAAAGAGTAAATAGATTAGATTCATGTAGGCCGTTGTTCAAGAGACTTGGTCTCCTAACTGTACTCTGCTTATATGTGTATGAAGCTACTTTATATGTAAAAACGAATGATATTAACCAAAATCTAATCTGACTTGTCTAATACTCCTTAACTGAAGTCTCCAAGACGTAATCTACAAAAAAAAACAAAAAAAAAAATCTTGACGCACACGATTATAATACAAGAAGTCGAGGAGATTATCACTTGGAGAGTCACAATAGTAGCTTATTCAAACAAAAACCTAGTTATATTGGTAGGAAACTCTACAACAAGCTCCCGCAGTTTTTAAAGAGTCTTGAAAATATAGAAATATTTAAAAAACAATTGAAGAAATATTTAGATGATAAAGCTTTTTATAGTGTACAAGAGTTCCTTTCACATCAAAATTAAGCCTCACCTCAACTAATTGATACTATATCAGATTAACACTAGTCATATACACTAGATACCATAATTACTAGTATCTAGTGTATATGACTAGTGTTAATCTGACTTGTCTTATACTCCTTAACTGGAGTCTCCAGGACGTAATCTACAGAAAAAAATAAAAACAGTAGTTGATAAGCTTTAAAAAACAAATTCGCAATAAATTATCTACAGAATCCATCACAGTTAATTGACTTGTTAGGCGTTCTTCTTTTTTCTTCACACTTTTAGTTTCAGACATGGTAAAACAAGACATTATCGATCAACATACGAAAAAACACCATCATGTATGTGAATTTACTTTCATTTTGACTGTCCAGTCTACAACAACATCATTAATTTCAGTTAAGCTTCTCGCAGTCACGGAGGCAAATAACTAACTGGGACGTCAAATCTGTACAGTATATTTAAATATATATATATGAAAGTGTAGAAGTATATTGTATCGTACATGTATATGTGTGTAAGGGGAGGAAAATTGGGCCCAGAGTGTATTTTCCCTGGAAGCCGACATGAAAACTCCAATCTCATGAGTATAAACACTCATTCAAACAAAGACAAGTAAAAAGAATGGCTAGATCATTTATCAGGGGACAGCATGATAAAAAGAGCTTGTTGTTTTTATTTTATTTTCACTGTCCAGTCTACAACATCATGGAAAGATTAAGTATGTACAAATAGGGTAATAAAATAATTTGAAAATTTGAATATGGTTAGTCTTACAGTTACTTTTGATAGAATAATAGAAATTCAATATTGACTGTATTTTAGTTAAATTAATAAATATATAAATAAATATGGCTATATTATCCGTGGTATTGTTTTAACATAAAATAAAGGGTGACTGAAATTCTCAAGCAACACTCAAAAAAGCTAATTTATGTCTTTTACAGGGTTGAGGACCTTTTTAGGTGATATAATACACGAAACTCTCAACCAACACAAAAAGAAAGTGATAGCCGAGTGACGTAACAGGCATCTGTTCAATCAGAGATAAGCTACGAAACTCCTGGGCGCTCTTTGTAAGGGTGACCGATTGGATTGGCCAGCAAAAAATACACTTTTCTCTGCTGTAAAATCACTTCCCGGTGGTTCGGAACCCACCTAACACTGTAGGTCCACTTCATCAATAACCATCATGCAATTCATTACCCACGTACAGTTCTCAGACCTATGTGGGCTTCATACTACAAAAAAATGAAGTATTTTATGAGGATGACGATCTTCTTTGTAGGTTATATCCACCCAAAATTATTTCTCAAAATACCTAGCCACTGGGAAAAATAACATTTTGATGTTCACCCCTAAGGTGAAAATATATTTATTCATTTATTACAAAAAACACAGTCAAGTAAAGTAAAATTTGTAAAACTTTGAAGTGCAAATACCGATTCTTTCCAAAACAAAAATATCTATTTGGAAGTTCATTTTAAAAACGTAGCACTAAAACAGAGCAAACATTATAACAAATGTGAATCTTTGGCATTGTATTCTACACTCCCATAGCAGACATGACTCGTGAATGTTATGACTACCTTTTTATACAAATATTTTCAACAGTGATAAGTTGAATAACATGCTGCTAACAACCTAATTAAGTTGAAAATCCATGAAATTGTATATAAATCTTGCTTTTTGCAGAGCAATTCCTGATTGTGTTTACATAATTTGGAGCCGGATCCAGACCTAAAACTGAGGCAGATAGAGTAGTCTAGCGTACATCTTTTGAGGGTTGTACAATATTATTTGAATACAGTTAAGCTCAAACTTTTGATAGGGTAATACAGTTTAAATACGCTGATTATTACCGTAAATTTTGATAGAATAATAGAATTTTAGTATGGCTAGACTTACCGTGATATATCAGTACAAGTATTACGGTACTATAAATTAAATGATTAGAAAATCTACAATCTAATATTAAAACTGACACTGTATTTCACTTTTAAATAATGTTTTGCTCACATATATTGGAGATGCTTGAGGAATGCATTACACTTCTACAGAGAAGGAGGCTGACGAAGCTTCTTTTCAGAAGTGAAATGCATTTCTCAAGCATCTCCATTATATGTGAGCAAAACATTATATAAAAGTGAAATACAGTGTCAGTTTTAATATTAGATTGTTCATTAAGTATTTCGTCATGGAAAATATCACAGAGTAAATTTACGGTTGAGAAGAATGTACATAACTTCTGGAACTTTTCATTCGAGAGAGGGAATAATTATGAAAATACCAGGAATTAGGTGAAAAGTACAAGAACCATATATAAAAAGGGAACAACTCTAAAAAGCGAATTCGTATGAGGTGGTCAATTCAATTTATGTTAGCATCTGTCATATTATGAACTTTTTCCAAGAAATGGCAGCTCGGTAATTCTTTATCAGTGTGTACGTATAAAACATAAAGTGGTATGTAAACTGTGAATGTTGTCTTGTTTTATTTAGGAACAGTAGTAGGGAAGATGATGCTTTGTTACCGCCATTTTTCTCTATAATAGCCTGTAAAATAATGCAGTATAAACAACAATACTGAGAGAAGCTCCAACATCACGTCAAAATGAAAAGTGTAATAAAATAGTGAGGATGATGAGGAGGAGGAGGGGGGAAGGAGCAAGAGGTGGAGGAGGAGGATGAGTAGAAGAAAGAGAAGGACGGGGGAGAAGAGGAAGGAGAATGAGAAAGCAGAGGAGGAGAATGTGAAGGAAGAGGAGGCAGAGAAGGAGGAGGAGGAGGAGGAGGAGGAGGAAGAAGAGTAGGAGGAGGATAAGAAAGAGGAGGAGGAGGAGGAGGATAATAAGGAAGAGGAGAAGAAGGAGGAGAATGAGAAGTAGGAGGAGGATAAGAAAGAGGAGGAGGAGGAGGAGAATGAGAAAGAAGAGGAGGAGATTGAGAAGGAAGAGGAGGCAGAGGAGAAGGGGGAGGATAAGGAAGAGAGGGAGGATAAGGAAGAGGAGGAGAATGAGAAGGAAGAGGAGGCAGAGGATAAGGAAGAGGATGAGGAGGAGAAGGAGGATAAGGAAGAGGAGGAGAATGAGAAGGAGGCGGATAAGAAGGAGGAAGACGATGGGAAGAAGTGGTTGGTGAAGGAAAATGAGGGGAAAGAGATGTAGTAGACAGGTGAAGAAGTAGAGAAAGAAGAAGAAGAAAACGAAGCTGGCAGGAGTTGGAAAATAAGACAGAAGAAGAAAGAGGAGAAGAAAAAGAAGACAGAAGAAGAAAAAGGAGGAGCAGGAGGAGGATGAGGAGGAGAAGAAGGAGAAGGAGGTGGAGGAGGAGGATAAAGTGGAGGAGAAGGAGAAGACAGAAGAAGAGAAAAAACAAGAGAAAGATGAAGATAGAAAGGATAAGAAGAAAGGAAGAAAGAGAAAGCGAAGAGGACAAATTCAATGACGAAGTAGTCTAAATGAAGGATAAAGAAGTTTAAAGAAAATGAGAAAATGTACTGCAGTTGAAGATCTGCATAAAGTTGAAGAAGATTGAAGGAAAGAAACGGAAGAAGAGGGGAAGAGAGGAAGCGGGGAAAGAAGTGGAACGAGGAATAGAATGAGGGAGAGGGAATGAAGGAGAAATCAATAAATGAGAGACGGAAGAATATTAGAAAAGATAAGAGATTGGAAAGGAGAAAAGGATGATGATGATGAGGAGAACTCTAAGAAGGAAAAAGAGAGATGATAAACGATACGATAGGAATAAAAGATAGAAGATAGATGAGAGAAATGAAGAGGAAGGAGACAAAATTATGGTCAAAAATTCGTGGAGAGATGAAAGATGAATGAAGAAAAATAAGGGCAAGTAGTGGGAAAGTGTGACGAATTCGATAAGAAGATAGAATATGTAATAATTAACATTGAGGTATTTTTTTTCGTAGGATGAAGCCCACATAGGTCTGAGACCTACCTGTGTGTGGGTAATGAATTGCATGATGGTGATTGATGAGTTGGACCTACAGTTTTAGGTGGGTTCCGAACCACCGGGAAGTGATTTCACAACAGAGAATATTCTTTTTCGCTGGTCAAAAACCATAAACCAGCGGGGCATAGAATAGGAAGGTGTATAGCTGTAAAGAAGAGGTATAGGGAAACAAATGTAATAAAATGAGGCGTGGATAAAATGATAAGAAAAAAGAGAAAATGCGAGAAGAAAAAGAAAAAAAGAAGCTAGAAAAGTTGAAACAATGAATACTGTTGAAGGAAAAACTAACAGTGTTAAAGGAATTGAGAAAAATAATGTCAGAGACTACGAAAAAATAAGGTACGAAGAAATAAGAACCGAATAAGAATAAAAAAGAGTTTGATGAAGAGGAATAGAAGGAGGATGGGGAAAAGAAAGGGGAAAATACAAAGGGGAAAACGCAAAAGAAAAAGTTACACTTTCAAGTAAATACTGAATGCAAATGTTGCATTCGTAAACCATGTCTAGATTGTAATGTACGGTTGTACCCAATGTAACGTTATGGTTAATAGAAGAACTGAGCCACTTTGTATGCAGATGGCGGTACCCTTGACTCGGTTAAAACCCCAAAAATTTACAACTCCCTTCTGTTCAACAGTTGCCTCCTGGGAATCTCTAGAAATGCTAGCAAAAAGGGTGATTTCAAGTTATTTGAATCAAAATTATTCTACAACTCCCTAGAAATTTCGAAAAATGATAGATAAAAGGGTGATTTTCAATTTGTCAGAATTGAAATTATTTTACAGCAATACAACGGTGTTAGGGCGATCATGATGTTCAATCACAGTTGCACTTGGAAGGATGACCGGCTGCTATGTCATGACATTAGTTGACAATTAATAAAGAAAAACAGATCAACAAATGACAAGCTAATACTTATTTTCAGTAATTATTTATAATAATTAATAAATAACTAATTACAGGCCGATCAATAATAAAAGAAACAAGAGTCCAATAAACTGTACAAGAATGAAGAAAGAAATGATAAAAGAAGACTAAACACTTACAAAAACACAGTCCAATTCGTTATTTGACAGTCCCAAATAATATCACTAGAAGTCTTTATGCACAAATAATAAACACTTGTCTCTGCACTTTACACTGAAATTGAGTGCTGTTTAGCTTTTGTAGGACTAAACTAGCTTGTTCACGTGGACTTCTTTATATAGCTGTCATAGTTGTATAATTCCAAGAACTGGCGGCTTCTAGATGCTTCAATAATGCCATGGAAGGTTACAGAATATAGTAGAGTATGACCTCGATTGTTTAGGAAGTTTGTAGAATTCTCAAGAAATTCAATCGAGTGAGAGAGTTGCATATTTGAAGAATAAATGTGACAAGAGTGAAAGCAAGAGAATGAAGATCAGATTACAAGTCACGTTTGACCATGAATGGAACGATGTACGTAGAACAAGTGCGTAAATAACTGCTTTATAAATTTAACACTGTTTTCAGAGAAATTGTAGAACTGTTCCATGATTGAATAATAACACAGATATTGCCAATTTCTACTGATTTTGCGTAATAAAAACTAGTAGAAATTGACAATATATGTGTTATTATTCAATAACTGCTTTGTTTACCTTTGTAACAGTATTTTGCCTTAAAGAAACGCGTGGGATGTTTGGAACACTCGCTTGGCTCGTGTTCTAACTTACATCTCACTCATTAATTAAAGGCAGTCATAATACAATCGTTGCATCGACATTATCACTCACCCGGTGGTTTGGAATCCACCTAGACCCACCACTCATAACTTCATTGTATCATATTTCACCTCATTACCCTCGCAGAATTCTCAAACTCTTGTGGGCTTCTTTAGCAAGGAAAAGCATTGTATCAACCTTGTAAATGGAGATTTTAGAAAAAAATGGAGATTTTTAGAAAAAAAAATCTTGTTAAATAAATCAAATAGTTCTTTAAAATCAAGATGTAATGACTTTGACGGCCGTACTTATAAACGTTCCTTCAGTATCTCTTGACTCGAGGGACTCTTGAAACGCCTATATAAATACATTACATTCCAAGACTTCCTCGAGACAAGAGAAACTGATGGAACTTTTGTAAGTACAGGCATGAAATTCGCTAAACTCAGTGAACTTGAACTACAGTCAACTTGACATTGAATCAGTTCCTTATTAAACTTGACCTTCAAAATGCTTCATATTTCCCATCTGCACTTGAACACGCGGGAGGTTATGAGTGTTTTTTCAAAAACAACTTGATTAGGGGAAATTGAATCTCCTTCAAGATAATACTGAGATTCCGTCGGTTGTAAAACTGCACAATAATAACTTCCCGAAAGCAATAATTCACTAAGTACAATATTCCATTCTTTTTTCAAAAAAACTTATTGAACCTTTCATAACCCTCCAAAGAACAAGATTAGGGTGATATCTCGAATCTCGTTTAATATAACGTGATATCAAATCTCGTTTAATATCGAATCAAAACTAATATCACGAGTTGGAAATGAAAAGTGGTCTCGTTTTAACCTTGACTTCCGACTCCTGAATGACATAATTTTCCAGACGACAAACCAACGGTAAAATCAAAATGGCGACTGTTTTCCGGGTTTAGATTGCCAACAAAAGCGACTGTTCCAATCATTTTTTCTGGAGATAAATGGAATATTATTAATATTATTGTCAAACCAGTATCATTCAATTCTTATAAGCTATTGGAAATTGGTAAATCTTCAAGAGTTTCGTGAGTTGTGGTTGAAAGTAATAACAAAGACCGTTCACTGTTGGAATCAGAGAGAGAGAGAGAGAGAGAGAGAGAGAGAGAGAGAGAGAGATATTATTTTTTTACTGCTGCATTGATTCTGTGTGTTGAATAGCTGTGAAAGCTGTATTATCAGATAGAGTATCAGAAATTTGGAAACATAATTTGATTGAGTTCAAATTAAATAAGAGATATTTTGAAACATAATTTGATTAATACCAATTTCAATAACCAAAAAGTTCTACAAATTTAGTTCGATAGTTCGATGGATGCTAAAAATATAATTATGGGGATAAAATCTTATTTTCACAGATATTGATGACAAGCAAAGGTCTCAAATTTAAATTTAGCAAAACAAATCAACAGAGATTAATTTACATTAAAAAAAACATGGAAAATTCAAAACCAGAATACAAAAAAGCATTATATTATATTTTTTACAGTATTTTGGAGCTATTTTAAATATATATGGATATCAATAGTTAAGAAAATTAGATAATCCAATTGCATTTACAGACTTGAAAAAAGATAGTTCAATTTCCTGAGTAAAATTTCAACTTTTGATATGACAAAGCACAAGATGAGAAATTGCTATCTTAAAAACTACAAACTTGTTCATCTTTAGAAAATCACGTAAATTTATGAATCCAAATGGGATTTTTGGAAACAATTTTTTTAAACGATATCACAACCTAGATCTTTCATTCTTCACAAGTAAGTTTTTCAGTAGAGAATCAGGTATATTTATAAAGCAAACTAGAATCACTTTACAGTTTTAAAAGCGATATCAAGACCAAAATCTTCCATTTTTCACAATTAGGTTTATCGTCAGAAAGAGAAGTAAATTTTTAAATCAAAGTAGAATCACTGGGAGCAGTTTTTTCAAACGATATTTGAATAAGAATATTTCATGTTTTGATAAGTTTCTAGATCACGAGAAAACAACCACTAATTTCTCACAAATCGCTCCCTCAATTTTAACCTAAAATAACTACATCATCACACGTTGTTTTCCCGCTATAAAATTTTGAAAAGTCAATCATAATTTCGCAATTAAAATAACAGTTTTTTATCCACTCTTGAAGAGCAGGACAGCAACCTGCCCCAAATAAAAATAGATGAAGTGTCTCGTCTCATGAGTGACGTAACTTCCGAAGTTCCTACCCACAATGCAATGCCAGGTGGGACTGTACTTCTTGTCAAACTCCTTTTTTATGAAGGCTGCAATGTCCTTTTCAATGTTGAACTTCTCCATGCCTTGAACTGCACAATCCACAGCGTCTTGCTGCATTTCTTCAGACATGTCTGCATTTTTTATGACTGTTTTTCTGTCAGTCATCTTGAATCACCTTCAAAAATGAATATTCTGTATCAGACTACTGTGATTTTAATCTGTGATGTTTTCCATGACGAAATACTTAATGAGAAATCTAATATTAAAACTGACACTGTATTTTTCACTTTCATGTATTGTTTTACTCACTTATATTGGAGATGCTTGAGGAATGCATTTCACTTCTGAAAAGATGTGCATTTCTGACGAAGCTTCTTTTCAGAAGTGAAATGCATCCCTCAAGCATCTCCAATATAAGTGAGTAAAACAATATAGAAGTGAAATACAGTGTCAGTTTTAATATTAGATTGATATTTTAAATTAAAAAAGAGGATCAAAGAGGTTGTCTACTGAGAAGATTATTGGTGTTTCCCAGAACAGTTAAATTAAATAGTGAAGCAGACCTAACACGATGAAAGTACAGAGGCTTCATTATATAAAGTCAGTGTAAATGAAAGTATTGACAATAATATTGTCAGCCCAAAACGTTTTTACAATCCCTATACTGCATGATAAATGAATTAGCGCTGTTAGCAAGACTCTGAAAGCGCTGAAGCTCCATCAGCTGAGGCAGTAGGCCTATGGGGTTTGTAAAAACGCATTGGAAAGTATCTGTGTATGAGTAGAACAAGGCTGAATATGAAAATAATTAGCAATCGATATTAAAACACACTGTATTTCACTTTTATATAATGTTTTACTCACATATATTGGAGGCTGACGAAGCTTCTTTTCAGAAGTGAAATGCATTCCTGAAGCATCTCCAATATATGTGAGAAAAACATTATATAAAAGTGAAATACAGTGTCAGTTTTAATATTAGATTCTTCAAGTATTTCGTCATGGAAAACATCACAGAAATAATTAGCATATAAAATAGCGTCAGTTACAGCGTAAAATTAGGGTAGAAGTCCCTAATTACTCAGATCTGGCCTGCAAATGAGAAAAACAAGTGACGCTTGTCTGTGATAAGATAAGGCTCTGCCTGGCTTCGTTTCCTGCAGCCTTGGGTTCGAATCTCATTCAGCCATGGATGTTTCTCATCATTCACCTCATTACCCACCCTCTATAAAAGTGAAATACAGTGTCAGTTTTAATATTAGATTCTTCATTAAGTATTTCGTCATGGAAAACATCAAAGAAATAATTAGCATATAATATAGCGTCAGTTACAGCGTAAAATTAGGGTAGAAGTCCCTAATTACTCAGATCTGGCCTACAAATGAGCAAAACAAGTGACGCTTGTCTGTGATAAGATAAGGCTCTGCCTGGCTTCGTTTCCTGCAGCCTTGGGTTCGAATCTCATTCAGCCATGGATGTTTCTCATCATTCACCTCATTACCCAACCACAAGTCTGTGGACTCATGTGGGCATCATCCTCAATAAAAAATCAATAGTCGATGTGAAAGGAAGGTTAGGTTTAGCTTTGGGTTTGGTATAGATATAATTTTGATATCGAGATTTTTAGTCGATTGTTTCGGTTGGGTAGATACGGATGTGTAACTCAATCTGTGAACTTGACCTTCAAGGTCGATCAAGTACCATACAGTAAGATAAGAGGTCTACTTATTAAATATGAACCTGAATAAATATTGTAAACTTTAGATTTCTTACAAACTTCGAATTTGAAAATTACTGACTAAATAGCCACAGTTCAAGTACTTCAATTCAAACAGCGGTAATTGTGCCGCAGATGTTAGCAAATGAAAAATCACTTGAAACTTCACCAAATTGTAGTATTATGTCTCCTGATCACAATTATCAAGTTTTCAAGTGTCGGTCTCAATTAAATAATTAATTATTCAATTTTGAAAACCTACCTTTCGAACAGAGGAACAGAGCCCCAAAATGACTACCTTCAGCAATTAACTTTAATTGAGTGTTAAGAATGCATGAATCTTTGCAACACAATAATTTGCATTTTAATTTATTAATTATTTACTCATGCAATTTATCTACTTAATAATAAAGGCATTTTCAATTTGTTCCAAAATCTCATCACTTGATGCATTACATAACCTGTAGCCAGCTAGCCACAGGGCCACAGCCTGGGTTTTAGGCTTTTGGATGTGCAAAGCCTGCAAACATTTCGCGCATGCGCAGGAGCGTAGTCTGCGTGAATGGAACGAAGTGGAATGGAAACTGGAATGGACCTGCTTAACCAAACCTTTCCTAACCTGGCTAGATGTGACTGAACCACCTTTGAAATACCTTTAAATATTTACCTTTAAACCTTTTAAATATTTACAGAGGTGGTTCAGTCACATCTAGCCAGGTTAGGAAAGGTTTGGTTATGCAGTTCCATTCCAGTTTCCACTGATGTTCTGATGTAGATGGCACTGATATAATCAATTGGCACTAATCCTTGATGGCACTCCATTGCTCTATCTGTTCGTCTATGATGTTATGCTTAAGGCTTTTCAGAGCCGTATTTATGTTCAAAAGGTGAGTTTTTAATATTGAATAATTAATTATTTAATTGAGACCGACACTTAAAAACTTGATAATTGTGATCAGGAGACATAATACTACAATTTGGTGAAGGTTTCAAGTGATTTTTTATTTGCTAACATCTGCGGCACAATTACCCAAACAGTTATTCATAATATTATTCCTGCACGTAATTCAGAGCATAAAAATTATAGTAATTATTACTATTGATTAGGACCTTCGAAATCGCCATAACATTCAATGTTTAATATAACAGATAGCTTACGAATCTAAAAGGAATCTTTAGACAAGCTTGCTTGAATCAATGCAGTATCCATAATTGAGTTATTTATGGGTTTCAACTTACGTATTTCAAATTTCACAGACGTTCGTTCACTTTTAAAGTGAAATCTTAAAAAAAGAATGGTCGATTACCCAATTACACTGCAATATCAATTAGTATTCTTTCCAATTCCGAATGGATCACCATTTCTCAATCGGATTCAGCTGATAAATCATCAACTCATCAAGAATTACCAAAATGTATGGTTGTTTGATATCGTTGCTTTTAAAAAATCTTCCAACTATGAAGAAGTTTCTCACAAAGTTATCAGGTGATTATCTTATAAAATATCACAGTTTACACCAAGATTAGAAGAGAAGGTAGTGTTCAACAGCATGATGCGCAGTAGCAAGCTACAGCCGTAACTCACGGGACAAACGCTATAGCCAGCTGATGCAGTGACGTCATACGGGTATCTTTTCACAAATTATTTCGCCTATCTTTCACATGTTAAATTGTATAACTTTATAAGTCTTTTTCTCAGAATATTTATACGCTTTTGAAGAAACTTGAACATTTCCTACGATTTATGGTATTTTTAGCTGTTACTCTATGGAATTTTTGATACGAACATACAATTATTTAATCCAGAGCCCTCAATAATACTACAGCATGTAAGTTAGGCTACTGTAATAATAATACTACATCACATCAAGGTTAGCGCTTCTCAGGGGGAGGACACCATTTGTACGACTGTAGTTTTGACCGACCTAAACAAAGGTGGTTTAGTCACATCTAGCCAGGTTAGGTTAGGTTTGGTTACGCAGTTATGGCTGCGCTAGCAGTAGGTCGATCAAACTGTTTGGTCGTCCTAAAGGATACCACCTCTTCACAGGTATTTAAGAGAATTATTGTCTAGATTATGCTTTCTGTGTTAACAGAGACATTGAGAGATCTCTGGAAATTACTAGTATTCAAATAAAATAAAAAAATTAACATTGCAGAAAATGCTGTATGTATAAAGTTTTAAATCTAATATGAAGTATTGCAATACTGAATTTTGTGCTCCCACTATATAAATATGTGTCAGGATGCCACTATTTCGTCTACTTCTTTATAAAGGTATTAGAACATGCGAAAAATTATTACGTTAGTTTTACAAGATTACATGTTACTTATTGAATATTAAATTGAGAAGATACTTTCAAAAAGCAAAAACATTCAGTAATTTACAAGAACACTGATTATATAACAATAATAATACTTTTTCCTACAACTGCTCGTAAAGTAGTTCTTTACATACTGAAAACTAATTGTAAAATACCTCTTTACTGCTCCGCAAGCAGTAAAGTACTTTACGCTCGCCAGCTGTTTTCTTTATGCTTCTGTTTTGATTTTGATGTCTTCTCATTGGTGGATCACGGAATCCGTGAAATTCTCATAACCTCAACAATGGCGCACGCTAACCAAATCCGCGCATGGCCTGTGATGTTACAAACTACAAGCTTTTATTGTTTTGGAATCCAGAACTGCAGTTGTAGGAAAAATATTGTATATAATTCGCGTGTGAAGCTTCTTTATTGCTCTCACAAAATTACTGTGCTCCGCTATGCGTCATGCAGTAAATGTTTTGGCTCGAGCGATAAAGTCGCCCTTCACGCTCTTATTACATAAATAACTATTTCGCCACACTAGGATGTAATGAGCTGTTTTTTGTGAGTCATATGGAGGCCGAAAGTGCTCGGTTTCCGACGAGGTCTGTAAACGTTTACCGCCCTAGGGCGGAAAAGAAAATGACCTTGAATGACAGCTGATTGTGTCTGGATACAGCAGTCATGATTGTAAAAATGAATCCTTCCAACTTTTATGTAAAAAAAAAGATTTAAATTGTCAATAAATGTTTATTTTTTATAATTTAATATGTATGTAGTATTTACAATGTCAATAAATGATCACTCTTTATAACTTAATATGTATTATTTTGTAGTTTTGATATCAAACAATAGAACCTTTTTATCCAACCTACAGAGCTCTGGGTGGGAATTTTGTAAACTACTACAACTGTTGGTAACCTCTCACCAAAAGGTTACTTGGTTAGGTTTTTTGTTTTTAGGAATTTTGTCAACTACTTCAACTCTTGGTAAAGGTTACTGTTGTTATAGAAAGGTTAGTTGGTTAGGTTTTTGGTTGTTTTATGCAGGTTTTGAATCAGGAACAGGAATAACAACAAAAAACCTAACCAACTAACCTTTTGGTGAACAGTTGTAGTAGTTGACAAAATGCCCACCCAGAGCTCTGTAGGTTGGATAAAAAGGTGTAGCCGTTCCTTGTATTCTTGCTAGTACCATAGCCTTAATTAAAATTTTGCTTTCAAAATTTCCAACTTAACATTGTTGTTTTATTTGTGGTGTGGCGAAAAATAGCGTTTGCAACATGGGCAAAAATGTTTTGCCGGCTCTCAAACGCTTAAAGTTCTCAACTTCATCTCGAACTTGAAAACCGCAATCTTGAGCCGGCAAACACATTTTCGGCCCTAGGTGCGATATATATTATTAGACTACATGCTACTAGTTAAATATATATGGTTTTTAGTATAAACAAAAAACAGTATATATGAGCAGTCCTTATAAACAGGAGATAAGTTGACATATTTGCTCTTCACAACGATCATAATTCAGTGACAGTTTATGGTGACAGCAGTATAAACATTGTGCTTACGCATTTCAAGTGCTCGTGATCAGTTTATGTGGTAAATTCTTTAATTGTAGATATCCTTCTTTGTAGCAGAATACTCAGTGCTATTATTGTAATTATCAAATACCGTAACAGACACTGTGCTTCAGTTATTTATTGAATAATGATTGGCGTATTGACAGTTAGTAATTGTTTTTCCTACAGTGACCCGAAAAAGTGCCTATTTTTGCATTAACTGTAGCACGCAAAATAGTTTATTCCTGTACCAGTGCGGGAAAGTAAATTCCAGTGTGACAATAGTTATTTATGTATTAAGAGCGTGAAGCGTGACTTTATTGCTAGAGCCAAAAGGTTTACTGCGCGACGCATAGTGGAGCGCAGTAATTTTGCGAGAGTGATAAAGAAGCTTCACGCGCGAATTACATACAATATTTTTCCTACAAATTAAGTTCTGGATTCCAACACAATAAAAGCTTGTAGTTTGTAACATCAACATCACAGACCGTGCACGGATTTGGTTAGCGTGCGCCATTGTTGAGGTTATGAGAATTTCACGGATTCTGTGATCCTCCAATGAGAAGGCATCAAAATCAAAACAGAAGTGTAAAGAGAACAGCTGGTGAGCATAAAGTACTTTACCGCTTGCAGAGCAGTAAAGAGGTATTTTACAATTAGTTTTCAGTACGTAAAGAACTACTTTATGAGCAGTTGCAGGAAAAGTACTTTTCCGCACTCCAGATTTGCAACCTAACAACACAAGATAGTGAGCATGTAATACGCAGGTTCCCTATTCTGTATTCAAAAATAGGTTGGCTACTCTGCTTCAGCAACGAAATAGTCGTTGTAGTTGTTGTTGAAATCGATTTGATTCGAAGATCGAATCTTCTTGTGAAGAATCTTCAGGTTATGTAAGTCCTTTTTTGTTCTGTTTAAATTACTTTATACGTTAATGTAGGAAAAATTTAATGTGTAATTCGAGTGCAAAGAATTGATTCTGCAATTGAGAAACTTTTTTCACTCGCCTTTGGCTCGAGAAAAAAACTATTTCTCTCGGTGCAGAAATCACCCATTTCGCACTCAAGTTACGCAAATAACTATTCCATGTGCAACATAACTGATTTGTGAGTGTTGTAAGTAATTTGTGTAAATAAAGTTCAAGTGTTAATTTCAGGTGTTGCCAGCATTATTTTAGAAATAGAACCCGTAACAATTTTGTAATTGAACTTAAAACCGAGCTGCTCTTTATTAGCCAAAGTAGGACGAAATATATTGTCATGAGATTCAAAATCAAACTCACTGTGTATACACTCTAGATAAAGTGTAGATGGGTTGTAGAAGTTGGTTCTGCTGTCACCTACTTTGCTATTTGCCATCAGAATAGGCAACAAGATAGAGAGACACATGGTTTGAAATCACAATCACGTCCTACTTTAATCTAAATAAGTTACACGATAGTAACTTCAATTCACACGTTTTGCCCTTTCAAAGTTACACATAACTACTTTGCCCTTTTGACGGCGAAGTCGCAGAAGAAGAAGGAAATGAAGAAGAAAAAGAGGACAAAAGAAGAAGAAGAAGGGAGATGGAATGAGAAGGAAGAAGAGGCAGAGGATAAGGAAGAGGTGGTGATGAAGGAGGAGGAGGTGGAGTAGGAGGTGTTGAAGATGAAAAAGAAGAAGGAGTGGTAGAAGAGGAGAATAATAGGAGAATAAGGTGGTGGAGATGGAGAAGAATAAGGAGGAGGAGTAGGAGAATGAGAAGGTTGGGAAGGTGGTGCAGAGGAAGGAGGAGGAGGAGGATGAGCAGCAGAAAGGAGAAGGAGAAGGAATACGAGTAAGAGGAGGAGAAATAAGATATGATGAAGAAGAAAAAGAGAAAGAAGAAGAAATAGGAGATTAAGGAGGTGGTGGAGCAGGGGAATGAGGAAGTAGAGAAGGAGGAGGTGGAGGAGGAGGAGGAAGAGAAGGAGGAAGAAGTGAAAGAGCGGGTGAAGGAGTACGAGAAAGAGAAGGAGAAATAAGATGATGAAGAAGAAGAAAAGCGGGAGAAAAAGGAGAAGAAAAAGAAAAAGAGATGAAGGAAAATAGATGTAGCGGAGAAGAAGAATGAAGAAGTAAATAGAGAAAAGAGAAATGAAAATGATATAAGAAGCGGGGTAAGAAGAGATTGATGATTTTTGAAAATAAAAAGAAGATAATCAAAATAAAGTTCGACGAGAAAGAAGTAGTACAGTGCAATGAGGGAGAAAGGAGTGCCAAGAAGAAGAAAAAGAGGAAGTAGAAGAAGAAAAGAGAGACGAAGAAGGAAGAAGGGTCAAAACCCAAGAATAAAAGAAGGAAAAGAAAATAAATAAGGTGAGTGGACAAACAAAAAGAGAGCTAGAAAGGAAATCAAGAAAAATGGACTGCTTCGTATGAATACCAATTCTGTATCAATTGAGCTCCCTTTCGATACTTTTGTTCTCCGACTTGCAAATATCTCGAATTATCGGGTCAGCCCATCTCTCTCAGAATAAGTAGTATAGAGGTTTCAAGGTAGAGCAAGGGAGTTAAAAAAAGGGGAACGGAAGTTTTAAAAGAAGATGAAAAAGAGGAAGAGGAAAGAAAAATAACAGAAAAAAGTTAAAGAGAGATTAAAAAGAAGATAAAAAAAGCTTTAGCTGCGGGGAAATGGTCGGTTGAAAGATTGATAGGGTTGTTCCTGTAGGCTAGATCGGTTACTCAAACAGCCTCCTCACAAGATATCGACGTGGGATAGAGTCGATTTAATACGCAGACGATTCGATTTATCGAATTGAGCTGTTGCATTTAAACCTCCCCCTCCCTTATCAATCCATGGAAAATTGAAACGGCGTCTAAAATTGAAATTGCTCAGTTGAAAGAGTTTTGATTTTGAAGCCTTTTTATTCAGCATGTACATGAGAAAACTCTCAACTGAGAAACAAAATGGAAGAGATTTCTAAAGTTACCAGTGAATTTTTAAAGTGATTTCTGTTCATGAATTTTTCGTAATGTAAGTTATAGACGAAAACGAAAAAAAAATATTATAAAAATTTACCTTAAGTTACAAAAAATGAATTTTCTGTATTTTGGCGACTTTCTATTGATTTTATTCTGTCAGAATAGTAATTTTTCATTAACAAAGAACATCAGTAATTTTTTTTTAATATTGCGGCTTTATCTGGGTTTCATCAACCTTATGAGTAATTGATTTTTTTTTCAAATTTCCAAGTTACAAAATGGTTACCAACAACATTGGTTGAGTTCCTGGGAGCTTTACCGGTTATCGGTAATGTTACCGGTGGCGTCTGATTGGTCTACTTAAATTCATAGACGTTTAAAGGTTTTATTATAATTCACAAACTTATTCTGTTAGTACAGAATTAACAGATTTGTTAGTACAGAATTAACAGAATTTATTTACTTCACTGAAAACGTTGCTTTTTCTTTGATAGATTCTCCAGTTAATAAAGTTTTAGAGGCATTGGGTATTCAGGGGCCTGTTTTATTATAATTCACAAACTTATTCTGTTAGTACAGAATTAACAGATTTGTTAGTACATAATTAACAGAATTTATTTACTTCACTGAAAACGTTGCTTTTTCTTTGATAGATTCTCCAGTTAAATAGTTAAATAGTTTGTAGTAACTGCAAAATCTTATGGAAGTGTTCACTAGTTTTTTCTTCTATTTTTTTCCGAGAATGAAGCCCACATAGGTCTGAGACCTGTGCGTGGGTAATGAATTGGATGATGGTGATTGATGAGTTGAACCTACCGATTTAGGTGGGTTCCGAACCATCAGTTGTAGTTGTAATTTATTATATTGTAGTCGTAATTTGTAAATTGTTAGCAACCCCTGAAGGTATTGAAAATAGTTTAAACCCCTATTATGTCATCAGAGAGTTCCTTTATTATCAGACTAAAAATATTACCCACTAGTTACCCGTGCTTTGCAACGGGATGTTTAAACTAAACATGTGATTTATGGATTTCAACCGCCAATGCCAATATAATTCCAAAACGGGAAATGAATTATTGTTAAGGAACAAAAAATGTGTTTCTTTGGCTTATAGACCAGTCATATTAGGTAAAAATTTACCTCTACCTGAAAATAACTCCCTGAAATGCGAAACTGTGCATATATGTAGTACTAGCAACCAGTAACAACATTTATCAAAAATGACATTATGACTTTAAGCTTTTTTAGTATCATAGTGATGTATCATCAATTTTCTATCAGTTGTTCTATGGGCTTCCTGCATCTAAACACATTTTAAAACAGTAATAGTGTTCATATGTGAAATTTTAACATTAATTTTGTAAAATCTGAAAGGTAAATACCAAATCGGGCTTTGAGTTGTACTGAATCGAGTTTAGTTAGAGGTAGCATTCTGTCAAATTTAGTGTTCCAAATTGTTGCTGTTTTTGTGAAATCCGTAAGACTGACATACTCACATACACACCTATTCAAGGTTATTAAAACATTGTTAAAATTTTTTTAAACTGTTTTCTATTAACCTTGACCCCTAATCTCTTAAGCCGCGTTTACACTGGCAACAAAACATATTTATAAACAGTGTTTCAGAACAATGTTCGTCAAATCGAATTATAACTACTTAAAAAAATGTTCTAAACAGTGTTTTGGAACAGAAATTCGGTGTTTCTCCACATGCTTCTTGTTTCCCGTAGAAAGCGGTAAGATCAAAGGGTGTTTAGAAACATTGTGGAATGTTTCTGAAACAAGACGTTTACATTTAGAAACATTGTTCCGACATCAGACGACATTTTCAAGACTACAATAAAAATAAATAAAATGGCTGTCCTTGAATGTTTTGAAACATTGTTGCTTGAATAAATTTCATGACTAGCAAAATGTTTATCAACAAAGGTCCAAAAACATTGTTGAGGAACAAATTTTCCTTAAACAATGTTTTGTTGCTAATGTAGACGCAGCTTTACGATATAGATGAAAATATTTGGAAGGACTTTCAAGTATTCTATTTCTATCATATCTAATATTTATCCACCATAATATAGAATAGATTAGAATAATAATAATATCAAAAAGAAGAGTTAAAAAAAGAATAAATCAATTCAATTTTAATTCATTAAAGAATATCTTTTGCTCGATATCACATAAACCTTCAACTACAACAGTAAATGACACGTTTTTCCCAGGGGGAAAGATCTCTTGAAGCACTGAGGTAGAAATAAGAAAACTTTAACCCTGAATCAAATTAAACAACCTTTTGTTCAGCAGAATAATAAGAGTGGCTAATTACTGTCTGTCACGGCAGACTAAGCTCTCCCTAAGGAATTAAATCCTGGATTTTCACATCCCCATCTTCAATCCCTTTATCTTAATCGTTATTACAAGATTCAATTTGAGACAGAAAATTGCAAAATTTGTTTTCAGTATTTCTACTCTTCATCTTAACGTAGGTGCTTCACTCTTAACAGGATTTCATCATCTGAAATAATTGTTTTTTCAGGTTTTCCTAAATTTCCCATCTATTATTCTCTGGAGGCATCAATTTAAGCTCTGAATGAGCAAGTTTTGTATTGTTCTATGAATCGAAACATTAAAAAACTAAAATATTTATATATTCAAGCATTGAAACTCTGACTGACTCATTCATCACCGTATCTAGAAAATCACCTAGCAAAAAATGTTGAAATTCTGTACACATTTTGTAACATGTTTGTAAAATTTTGTAACAATTTTGTACACACATTTTGTAAAATGTTCAGTCGAGACCCTAGACGCGATCTAAAAACGAGATTTGAAAACTTTTTCAAAAATATTCCCAAAATTGGCGTTGTTCGAGCTTTTCTCAGCATTCCCAAGAACTACTCGGCCAAAAGAGTTGTAATTTTATTTATAGTTTAGATTTAAAAGCGTTCTAAGGAAGGGTTTTTAAATTTTACCAAAAATACGCCTATGTTTGGCTTTTTCCTAGCGTTCTCATGTACCACGTGACCAAGAGCGCTGAAATTTTTGGTGAAAATCCCTCTCACTCCGTTCTTCTGCTAGTTTTGTATAGTTTTGAGCTCCCTGGCTAGACGTGTAAGCCGAAAGAAGCGAACCTGCCAGCTAGTAGATTAATATAGAAATATATTCCTGGATTTCTTGTTCCATGACGAACTGCGTTGTTAATATTATATAATTGCGTTATAATATTAATATAATTAACATAAAAAGTTAATAGAAATATATTGTTGAAGCCTCATTATTGGTGGTTTCACATTTTTTCTATATCTATCTCAAAAATATACTACAATATCTCCTTGAACAAGCGAATTTCTTAACCACTACAATAGAAATGTTGCATGTATTATAATACGTAACTTTTTTGCTGATGAAGTTGAAAACTTATGGGTAGGAATAGGGTGAATGACGGTATGAATGGTGGACGTCCTACAGTTTTAGGTGGGTTCCGTACCCAATGAACAAGATAACAGAAGTAATCGCCACCGGTCACCCGTTCAAGTAATAAAGTTACCTTTGAATCACAACTTTTTCCTTTAAGATTTCATCCACCCACAGATTTTCCTTTTCAACATTTCCAAGTTGAATATCCTCAGGCACGTCGAACTGTTCTCAGGATTTTTATCGAGTTGTTCGTATCAATGGACTAGCGAAATAAAAGCTGTAAGTTTTTTTACTTTGGTTGGGTAAGAAGGAAACCTTTCCCGATAAGTAAATGTAGGCTACCACGGAAGTTTTTCTCGTATGAATTGCTAAACGGCCACTTCTTGTATTCCAAAACTTGTTAAGCTTTTCTCGCTTACTCACTCATTCTCTCTCTCTCTATCTCTCTCATGTTCTCTCTACCATTCTCTTAATCTAATCTAATCATTCTCACTTTCTCTCTCACTATTTCTCCCTCCTCTCTTCCCCTTCCCACACGCCCTCCATCCTCTTCTCTACCCCTTCTCACTCATCACTCATAACTCATAATTTAAGAGGAATGATAGGGGGTGATAATTTAAGCATAATTTAAGAGGAATAATAGGGGGTGATAGTGGTAAATATTACACTAGACATTAAAGTAAAACGAAAACTTTTTATACATAAGTTAATATTTTATGGATTATAATAATTAAGATCCCTAAGACATTAAGGATTTGAATGGTGAATAAATTGCTTATGGAGTTGATGAATGATGGAGTGAATGATGAAAGTTGTCATGCAGTTGCTCTAGGGTTGAACAGACTCAGTCATTTTCTCAAAAAGATATTTTCTCAATGCCAAGATAAAGCCCACTCGACTCTCAAAGGATCTAATAGGATTGGGAAGTGCATTCCAAGCACGACAGGCGCTAACAAGAAAAGATTTAGTATAAATGGTAGTTCGGTGATTCGGTATCCTTAGAGTATTCTCTCCGGTTCTAGTATGTGAAACATCTATCCTCCTACCTTCAGAAACAAATTTAAAATCATTTTTGAAATAGTTTGGTTTGCCATATTTTAAAATATCTCTAACGAGTTTGACTATTCGAAATAATCTCTGTTCGGGTAGTTTTAAAGTTGAGCTAGCAATGTGGGCTTGAGTGATCCGTTCATGTCGTTCAAGAGAGTAAACAAACCGTAGACAATAATTTTGGCAGCGCTGCAGTTTATCATTTAGAGTGACTTGCATGTCATTTAGTACAGAATTGCAATACATCAAGTGTGGGAAGATCAGAGATTTGACCAATAATAATCTAATGTTTCTAGGAAGAATATCTTGCAATTTCTTCAATGAATGCATGGCTGAAAAGACCTTTTTACATGTTTTATTTACTTGTTCTGACCAGTCAAGAGTTTTATTCATGATAATACCTAGGTTTTTGACTGAGCTGCAGTAGGGAATTTCATTACCATCAACAGTAATCTTGTGGATTGAGTTCAAGTCAATGCCGTTTACTAAGCGTGAGTATCCAATTATTATGGGCTGCGTTTTAATGGGGTTGAGTTTGAGGCCATTTTTCCTAGTCCATTCAACTATTAAATTTATATCTTGATTCATTTTTTCTACTGTTTCATTTATTTTTGTGGTAGAACAACTTGCATAAATTTGAAGGTCATCTGCATATGTATGAAAACTGGAAAACTTGATAACAGAGGGAAGGTCGTTTGCATACAGAGTGAACAGTAGGGGGCCTAAAATGGATCCTTGAGGAACACCATGTATAACATTTTTCCAATTTGACCTGTTATCTCCAACAGATACACATTGTTTTCTACCTGTAAGATAGGAATTGAACCATATTAGTGTTTTATGATTAAAACCAAGAATAGCTAACTTGTTTAGAAGAACTCTATGGTCTACAGTGTCAAATGCTTTAGAAAAATCAAACAGACTTAAGATAGTACATTTTCGTTGGTCCATAGCCAACCTGATATCATCAGTGACACGCAGTAGAGCTGTTTCAGTTGAATGAGATTTTCGAAATCCAGATTGAAAGTTATGAAGTTTACTACTATGCTCTAGAAATTCCACAACTTGTGCATGAACAATTCTCTCAAGTACTTTGGATAGGGCTGGTAAAATACTGATTGGTCTGAAGTCTTCAACTTTATTGGGAGAGGCAACTTTGTTTAAAGGACGAACCAGAGCAAGCTTCCAATTTTCAGGGAAATTACCATTTTCAAGAGATTTATTGAAAATGAATGTGATAGTCGGTAGGACTGCAAATAACATTCTTTTAATAAATTTGATTGAAATTTCGTCTGCACCAGTAGCATTGCTACAAATGTGTTGAAATGCTTTAAAAGTGTCTTGTTCTGAAATCGGATGAAAGTGGAATTGATCAGCTAGTGGTATGTTTGAATTTTTTACCTGATCATTTAGATCATTAATATGATTACTGATGACTGTCTCATCACGTTGATTCGAGTGTGAAACAAAATGTCCATTTATATCGTCTAGTGGTAAGTCAATTTGAGTATGAGTTTTCTGTTTACCAAGGCCAAATTCTTTTATTCCACGCCATAATAATGAAGAGTCTTGTCTGTTGTCTGTCATAAATGAATTCAAGTACCTAATCTTTGAGTTACGTAGCTGTTGTTTAACTTTATTTCTGAGACTTCGATACTCAATTAAGCTATCCAAATCATATTTCCTTTTAAATTTTCTATGAGCCTTGTCTCTTTGTCCCATCATTTTTAGTATTTCGTCAGTCATCCACGGTACACGTTGTTTTCTATTTATTCTTCTGGTTACATAGGGTGCGTGTTTGTCATATAAATTGAGAGTCCAGTTTTCAAAAGTCTCAACCATTTCATCTACTGAGGGTAAGGCCTCAATTTGATGCCATGGAGTCTGAGTTACATCAGTCAAAAAAGCGGCTTCGTCAAAGTGTTTAAAGTCCCTATACGTTATAAATTTTTGCATTGGTCTAGGTGGCTTATAAGAAAGCACACAGTATATCAAGTCATGTCCAGAAATAGCTGGGACAGAGATTTGACCCGTGTGTATAACCTCATTAGGGTCACTAACTATGAGAAGGTCGATGAGTGTGTCAGATTCATTAGTATGATGAGTTGGGTCTAGTGGTAAAATAGTCATGTTGAGGCATTGGAAGATTGTTGTCAGTTGGTAATAGTCAAAGTTGCGATTAGTCATGTTCAGGTCAGTGTTCATATCTCCCATCACTAGAATACGGCTGTAAAATGGCATGAAAGAGAGCAACGCATTTTCAAAATCTGAGAAATGACCTATTTTTGGGGGGCGATAGCATATTCCGACTAGTAATTTTTCAGAACTGGATAAGGATAATTCAAGTAACATAAATTCAGGTCTGGCAGAGTATTCTTGTACAGATGTGGTTAATATTTTAGTCTTAATATTTTCTTTCACATACGCTGCCACGCCCCCACATGCTTTATTCAATCTATCATTACGGTAAAGAGTATAACCGGGCAATTCAACTTGTTTGGATGGAATACTAGGCTTTAAAAATGATTCCGAGATTCCAATAATACTGAAATTTTGAAAACGGAAGATTGCTCTGAGTTCGTCTATGTGACAACTAAGAGATTGAACATTAAGGTGCGCGGCTTTCAGAACTTTGTTGTAGGGCCGAAGCCTGTTCGATAAAATGAGACCCGTGTCTGGGTTATGGTAATTATTATTCAAACTATTACGATTATTATGAATTGAGAGCGAGCGAGCTGGATTGTCAGTAGGGAGCATAATAATTGTAGTTACATACCAACGTCGGTCCAAGCAGAGAGCAAAGCATGACAGTGAAAATGAAATGAAAACTAAGATTACTTAACCTAAGTGACTTAACAGTCAAAGTCTCTCGATTGAGCGAGTGCATGAAGGATGCATCGTCAGTTCGGCTATGGTCACAATTTAACAGTCACAGTTCGATTATTATTTACAACGAAGAGGTGATGATTCTCAGCAGGTGATCCTAGTCTGTGCAGGAGTATGATGCAGCCCTATACTGGATAGTGATGAATGACAGCAAGTTTAGATGAAGCGGTGATTAACCAGTTCAACTGTAACAAGAAAAAAAGAGCGAGCAGAAACAACAGCAAAATACTTGAGGAAAGTATTAATGGAACTAGTCATTATTCCATTACACGGAAGACAAGAATTCTAGATTTAGTGAGAATGAGTAATAAAGGTAGAAAAGTAAACTAGTATTAATAAAGGTACAGCACAGGTTTTTTGGAAATGAAAGTATACGTAATGTTAGAAGAAAACGTATACGCAATGTTAGAAGAAAACAGTACAAATTATTTCAATACCAAGCTTGCCAGACAGAGAAGGAGATCGTCTGTTTGTGATAGAGAGAAGAGAATTCAGTAAATGAATTAGACACAATAACAAATTAATCAATCATTCCAGCAATTTAACGAATCTTATAATAATTGTAAGATGAAGATTGAGTGATATCATGAGAACAAAAAATGTAGGCTAATCAATTCGATATTTTGAAAGTAATGGAAATTACAGATAATAATTATTCAGCACTAATTATGTGATATTTTTGTTCAGTTACAGAGTGATAGAAGTATAAAACTGTTCTGCAACTCTTGAAAATAGATAGAATAATTCAACGGAAGATATATGACGAGACAATCTAAATATAGGAACAAAGCATATATCAAACTGACGTCTTCATTTTTATTCCAATCATTTATAATATAGAATGTTATTAAGTATGAAAGCCAAGTTAAAACCATTAATCGATGATATTAATCATAAAAAATTTAGTCGTTATAGCTGCTATGAGTTCACAGCATCGATAGTAAAATTGAAATCCATTTTTGGCCGGATATGTATGTGTAGGAAGGCCTATATATAAAGTTTAAGAGTACATTCCTATCGTAAATTACGGATGATTTATAATAATTGAAGTGATCTAAATCAAATAATGATCTACACATCTTCTGGCTGCACTCACTTCATTCGTGATGGTTGTGTAATGTACTGTTAACAGTAATGAGGCAACAATCCTAGTCTAGAATCCTTCCAATCAGTAATTTAAGCAAAGATTTCAGTTATGAGTACCAAGAGAGAGAGAGAGAGAGAGAGAGAGAGAGAGAGAGAGAGAGAGAGAGAGAGAGAGAGAGAGAGAGAGAGAGAGATAGAGAGAGAGAGAGAGAGAGTGAGATTAGATTAGATTATTTACTTCATTCGTGTAGATTACAAAATGACAGTCTTAGATTCTAGATTATGATAGTTAAAAAATATAAGTAATTGGTCTATGAATTATACAAAGCTAAGCAAAATAATTATTCAACGAGGAGTAAGAGTGAGTAAGAGAACTTATTTATGAGTCATGTGACGACTATTGAAAGTGAGTGCATTCGTTTCAAAGCTCTTAGTATAACCTGAGGTGTAGCAAAGAGGCGAAGAGGGTTAGAATAAGTATGAATATGTGGCTATTGTTGTAGTTTTTTGTTAAATAATATGTTTTAAATGATATTCATATGTGGCTAGAGCCTTAGCGGAGGGCTGCATAATTTAACTACTACACTTAGACTGCTAGAGAATGCTGTTTAGAACAGTTATTTAGGTGCTCACCTTTATTTTTAAGAGGTCAGCCATCCTCTCGACGGTATGCACCCTCTTGGTGCCTCCGTGATTGATGGCGATCTTTATACGTCCGTCCTGACTCCAGACCTGACGGTGTCCAAAGCGGTCGGCTGCTGCGTTCAGGATCCTCAGTCGCTGCGCTGTCAGGTCCTCCCGGATGGTGATGCCGGTTCCCTTCAGACCCCTCTTGGCATCGAAGATCATTCGCCTTGTCCTGTAGCTGCAGAGTCGAATAATTATCGGGCGATCCTTGGGTTTGGCTTGGCCGGTTGCAGGTGGTTGGCGTTTACCAACCCGATGGGAGCGGTTGATATCCTCCAATTTGACGTTCAGCTTTAGTGTTTCGTTCAACACCTTCAACGAAAGCTGATCAGTGTCCTCTTTCTCTCTTTCCGGAACACCGAAGATTCGGAGACACTGTCGCCGACCATATTGTTCAAGGTCGTCGACCTTCAAGTTGCAGTCCTCCTCGAGCTCCCGGATCCTCTCGTTGAGCCTTCTATTCTCGTCTTTTAAGGCCTCGACCTCGGCGAAAATAGTTTTCAAAGCCGAAGTAACCGCTGCTTCGACCGCTTTCTCCACTTGCTGGCTCATATGCAGGAGGAATTCTTCCTCTTAAATTAATGTTTAACATAAATTATCTCATTTGTAAATAATCTCTTTTTCTGTCTCATTGTTTTACTCTCAATCAGAAAATATCAATCCTTAACTTCTATTATTAATTGTAAATTAACTCTATTAATCACTTTGTTCTAAATCATTCATATCCTTCAAATAATTTATTCATCTTATTTTAGTTTTTAACTTTCATACCGTTTTCAGTTTATTATAGCCTACGGTCAAGTGTTGATGAGAAGGATATTCTTGAATATCCTCTTCCAAGAATGGACATTTATATGTTCAAACTTCGCCGTTTCATGTAGATACATCACAATCATATTATCGTTATCAAATTGCATCTTATACTGTATACATATCGTTGATTAATTCTTTAGTTTAGATTTGTAAAATTCATAGAACAATAATTACAGTACTTATATATTTTTAACTATCATAATCTAGAATCTAAGACTGTGCATTTTGTAATCTACATGAATAAAGTAAATAATCTAATCTAATCTAATCTAATCTAATCACCCTAATCATACCCTCTCTCTTACTCTCTCTTCCTCACCATCACTCTTTCTCCTTTTTTTTCGCAAACTTTTCCAGAGCTCTTTTCTCGCTTACTCGTTCTCTCACGCTCACTATCTCTCTCACTCTCTCTCTCTCTCTCTCTCAATCTCACTCTTTCTCTCTACCATTCTCTTAATCTAATCTAATCTAATCATTCTCACTTTCTCTCTCACTATTTCTCCCTCCTCTCTTCCCCTTCCCACACTCCCTCTAGCCTCCTCTCTACCCCTTCTCCTCCTCACCCCCTCTAATCATACCCTCTCTCTTCCTCACCATCATCTTTCTCCTTTTTTTGCAAACTTTTCCAGAGCTCCAGCTGCTGGAGCATAACTTATATTGCAAGCTTCTTTTTCCGTCCATTGGAACTTCCAAAAGTTCTGAAAGTTTACCAGCTGAAACCGTCGCTATTATTATAAATTATAAAGGGTGTTTTTTTAGAGATACAGAAATTTAAAATGGATTAAAAAAACTATAAAATTGTAATGCAAAAAAATTGGCTTCATTTCAATGATAATTTTATAGTTGAATTTCTTCTCCCATTTACAAACTGCAAGAATTAATAATAATTAGAACTTTTAGAGTAATTCACGATATTGCAGTCATTTTTATAAGAAAATAATTATGATTATGCACTCACATTCGCAATGAGAACTTCGGGCTGTGACATGGCGTGACAGACGGAAGACCTCGTTGTGAATGGAAGTGATGAATAATCATGATTTTCTCTTATAAAAATGACTCCAATATCGTAAATATTCTGTAAATTTTAGATAATTTTCAGCCATTTCATTTGAATATAATATCAGACAAATGGCTGCAACGGCTGGCTTGTACGTAGTCTAAACATAGTTTAGTCATAATTGACCGAACAAAGAGAGGTCTCTGTTTCAAGTCGACCGTTTCGCATTAGTCTGTCTGTCTGTTTGTAACGCATTTACGGCTAAAAGCGTGGACCAAATTCAATGAAACTTTGCATGGATCTTCCTTTGAGGAATGCCCAGCGACGCATGTCTAAGGATTTTCGAAATTTGCTTGCATTTAAAGGATATTTAGAAGGAAATAAAATTAAGACTCTAAGGACTTCTTCTATAGAAATTATGATTTTTAAAATAAGCTTCTCCATCATAATATGCAATTGGAATCAGATTCATAGAAAGCCCTCGGGCTCCCTTTTTCATCTGTAGAGCCTTATTTATATGCATAAATCTATCATTCATAACAATAACATATTTGTTAGTTTCATTTCTAATAACCCCAGTTTTCGCAATTTCATTGTGTTTGAAGAGATTTCGAAATTATTATCCAATAAACAATGCAATACATCCTATTGTAGCGAATATGAAATTGGAGGGAATAGAGAGAAAGAAGAAACAGTGGTTCTCGGTGTTATCTGCTATGTAAATGTTTACTTTTAAGCAATTAATTACTCTGCTTTTGACACTTTTATGGTGTTTACTTGGTAATTTGTTGATTGTTCAGTTTATTGAAATCTCTTTATTAGTTGAACAATATTGATTTATCTGTTTTAAATTGCTTATTTTCTCTGTAAGACATTACCGATCAGTGAGTGTAGTGATTATTTGTGTAAATAAAGTGCGAGTGATAAAATTAAGTGTTGCCAGCGTTATTTTAGACATAGAACCCGTAACACTATAATTATATTGAGGTGGCAGTTCCATCATTCCAACGAAACATTAGAATGAAAATTTTGATATCAAAATAATCTGAACCAAACTCAAAGGGAAGTGATAGCCGTGAGCCGTAGCAGGTATCTGCTCAATCAGATTAGATAAGCAACGCTCTCTTGGATCCTCTCTGTAAGGATGACCGATTGGATTGGCCAGCAAAAAGACTCTATGCTGAAAATCACGTCCTGGTGGTTCGGAACCTACCTAAAATTGTAGGTCCACTATGCTTCCAATAACATGGCTTAAGCGAGGTGGAACTACCCGTAAGGGTCTCCCTACCAATAAAAGCCATAAGCATTTACTTACTGTAGTTTTCATATAACTTGGCAGCAGTTGGGTTCAGATCTAGCAAGTCCTCCCATCTTCTACACGCTGCCAAGTTATATGTATTCTACAGTACTTTACTCAAAGCTAAATCTAACGTTGCTTTTAGAACCGACTATTGATTTTTTTAATCAATTCTTTTGGTGGAAGCGTATGGAGCTGCAGAATAAATTGGTATGTCAACAAGAAATATTGTTTTAACCGCACCTATTTCTGTGCTTCAAATATCAGCTCCACTCCATCTAATTCATCTATTCTTCTTTCTAATACATCTATTTTTCATCTAATTAATCTATTTTTCATCTTCCTCATCTATCTATAATTCACCAAACTCATCCACCTCAACTAATTCAGCTAAGCAGTGTCTGGATTTGGTGTAAACAGCGGCCATTTTATCACTGAACACAAATAATAAAATCTGTCTAGTGCAGAAATTTAATGGAACCGACTGTACTGGTGGTTGGCCGGAAGGAAAGAGAGAAACAAAGTGAAGCGATATCATCTCTACTTCTTCATTATGAGGCATATAAAACACAAACAACCACACAGCAGAGAACAAGGCTGCTAGGTAATATTTTCCAGCCATTTCTTGACATCTCCTGTTATGTCACCACTCTGCGGAACAATTTCAAGGTATGACAAAGGAGGTAGGATAGAGAGACAATGAAAGAGAGAGAGAGAGTGAGCGAATGATAGAGGAAGAGAGAGAAAAAGACTGTGTGTGAGAGAGGTGGAATTTGTCATTTTCGAAGAGTAACTGCACGCTCGTGTGACTGGAACTGCACATAAATTTGATAAAATCAGGATTGATTGATTGATTAATTAATTGCCTTTATTAAGGACGAAGTTCGGACTCCTGGTCCTCTCTTATACTCAATCAATAAATTAATAAGAAGGAATATGAAGGGAAACAAACAAAATTAAGATTAAACAGAATAAAATGAGAATAAAAAATATTAAAGAGGAAGACTTCTTCCTCAGTAGTACTCAGTTACGAGCGTTCGGGACTGCGCTTGGAAGGGTGACCGGCAAAAACATGATGTTATCTGCTTTACTATATCTCTGTTAGTTGTTTTTGAAGATTACGTCTTCAAGACTCAGGTTTCAAGGAGTATAAGACAATTTAGATGAACAATTACATACGATAATACCATTTTTATAGAATACACTAGTTACAATTCAAATAGTAACTCAAGTTACTATTAGAATAGTAACTAAATTTTCTATTTGAATAGAGTAAAAGTAACTAAAGTATACTAACTCAAATACTGTAGTTAGTTTTTATAATTAAAATTTCGAATAATTGAGGTGAGGCTTTTTGATTTGAAAGACACTCTTGTAAACTATAAAAAGTATTATAAACTTAAAAAACACTTTTAAATGGAAATTGACTCACGTTATGGCGTGACGGCCGTTTCGCTCTGTTGTCTAGAGCATCATCAGACGACCCACAGTACACTGAACTACAAGAAATAATCACATATAAAAAAAAGTACTGTGGGTCGTCTGATGATGCTCTAGACAACAGAGCGAAACGGCCGTCACGCCATAACGTGAGTCAATTTCCATTTAAAAGTGTTTTTTAAGTTTATAATACATATTAGTGGAAACAAGATGGATCTTCAACATTACAACATTATACTATAAAAAGCTTTATCAACTAAATATTTTCCAATAACGGTTCGGAGCCCATCTAAAATTATGTTGGGTCATTGTCAGATCATAAACGGGGCTCTCCGAAATCAGTTCCGATGCACTTAACTGGAGTAGTACGAAGCGCTACAGCTAAATGAGGAGGAGTAGGAGAAGAAGGAGGGGTAGGAGAAGAAGAAGGAGGAGGAGCAGGAGGAGGAAGAAGGAGGAGGAAGATGGAGGAGAAGAAGAGAAAGAGGAAAAGAAAAAAATTGATGAAGAAAAAAATAAACTATTGAATTTGTAATTAGATTACTTTGTTTTCTGGATATCCCGATTCAAGCGAGTCGGGCAGCATACTTCGTTTACAATAATAATAAATTTTGTAAATAATCTTCTACATTGCACAATAATAATTGAGGGTACAATTATTGCACAAAATCCAGCAATAATAATCAGGTGTCTATCTAATCAGGGCCGCCACAGGTAGCACAAGCTACCGAACAAATACGCGTTACAAAGTTAATCACTGGCAAATTGCTTTGCTCGGGTAAATTGAAATTGAGAACCGTTTTGGAACAAACTATGGACCATATGAGAAAGACAGCAGTTTTAGATTTGATTGTAGTAGAACAAAGCAATCGAGAAATTTATTTAAAATCCTATCAGCCCGCACAAAATAACAAACGCTTCAATTTAAATCCAATTCTGAACGGTTTTTAAATGTATACCTTCCCCAATTATATTGCAAAATACGTGGGATATGATTGAGAGTATAGTAATCTTTCAAAGCTTGCACTTGTGGCTCCTTGTTGAACTACGTTGCAATTTCAAATTTTAAATTTGACACATGCAACTGAATCCAAAATCAAATTAATAAGATTGTTTCTGAAAATTAAATCAACAGATTTGTCCCAAAATAGACTTTTTGATCGAATCCAAGTGTTCCCCAAAATGGAGTTTTTAGATTTGCCCCAAAATAGCTTTTTTGAATTCGGAACTTATTTTTGAGTTTGATGTTGTTGAACCTGATAAATTCAATTTGGAATCGGTCCTTTGTTCATAATTATTGAAATAACCCTGAAATGAGTATTGTACCTATGGTTATTGACTCAATAAGGGTGGCGTTAAATAATACGATTATACGATTGGTGAACTGAAACTCGTTGTTTGGAATGTAATTACTTTTGAAGTTGAAATTAATTACTTTTGAAATCTCAATTAATTACTTTTGAAATCACAATTTATTCTCAAAATCCTAACATCATTCAAATATATCGAAATAAAAAATTATATGTACCAGACTCGTTGCAATATTGGTTCGGAGTGTTGTTCATATAATTCAACAAATTCAAATGTTGTAAATCCCGAAAATATTTTATTTCAAACTCTTCCCACACTAAAGATAGGTTAATCTAGCTAGACTCCACACTCGTGTGGAGTGAGTCTAGATTGCTCTCCTAGACCGCTTATCCCAAATATTATCCCCAATTTGCCATTAGATTCCCCCAAAATCCCAACCACTCATATTTTATTTAAATGCTGTTTACCAAAAATATTTTATGTTAAACTCATCCCAGACTTGAGTCACGTTAATGTAGATGGAGTCCACACTCGTCTAGCAAATCCAGATTGCTCTACCAGACCACTCTACCCAAAATATTGTCCTCATTTAAGACTCTCAAAATCCCAACCACCCATTTTTTTTTAAATGCTGTTTGTCAAAAATATTTCATTTTAAACTCATCCTAGAACAAAGTCACGTTAAGGTAGCTAGAGTCTACACACGTGTAGCAAGTTAAGATTGCTCTACTAGACCACTCTACCCAGAATATTGTCCTCATTCAAGACTCAAAATTCCAACCACCCATATTCTATTAATATGCTGTTTATCAAAAATATTCAATCTCAAACTCCTTTCATATCAAAGTAAAGTTAATCCAGCTAGACTAAAGTCTGTCTAGAGCGAGTCTTGCTTGCTCTCCTAGACCGCTCTATCCCAAATATTGCCCCAATTTTACCTTTAGACTCCCCCAAATCTTATGTTATTCACTGCAATCAGCATGATTGCTAGTTAGGCCTCTTTTAAGTGCCTATTGAAGCTTGATCCTTTGGCGCCCGTATAATTCGACAGGGCTCTCCTTAATCTGACAGGGGGGACCAAACCAAGGCCTCAGTATATACAGGCCAGGTGTATATTGAGGCCTTAGCCAAACCCCAAAGACAAATCGAGCATTTTTCCAACCACACAATCCAGTGTTTACTCATCGGCTGCAAAAGATGTGGCTTGTTACAACTTCCTGGTCATTCAATAATGATAGATTTTCTACTTGTGTTATCATTCTGTTGCTAATTTTTAAAGTGATCTCAGAGGATGCAGGTAGTTGAGCTTTTGATAAAAAATGTTTCATTAAATACCCGACAGGTCTATATTAAAATCGTGCCATTGTTCATCCGTCCATGCTCTATCTCTTGAAAGATTCTAGACTCTCAAAACTTGCTACAGACCGTTTCACGGTGCATGGCGTCTCGATGGAGCATGCGCGCTGAGCGCTTTCTCCCACTACTGTACCTGCTGACTCACAGTACAGTCAAGTTCAAATATTTCCTAAGTCCGCTACCGCTAAAAAGTCCAGCAGTGGGTGTATTTGACGCGACTGTCCTTGACGACCGGTGGGGAAGCGTGGTGGGAAAGACTTTCTGTCTCTCTCGTACTGCCTCCCCTGCCATCAGCGAGACGCAAAGCACCGTGAAACGGGCTGTACCATATATAGTTTCCATATAGTCCAAATGAGATCGCTATTGATTTTGGAGTTTTTGGATATGTTAAAATCTTTTCATAAATTATTTCAAATTGAAAAAAAAGAAGAAAATATGAGGAATGATAATGAATATATGAATGAATGAATATGAATGAATATATTATGAGATCTGTTGAACAAGAAGAAAAAAAAAATTATGGGAGGTAATAGCCTTTTTTATGTGATATCCAGTCTGTGAATAAGAATGTTAATATTAAATTATCAGACTTGACTTGTCTTATATTCCATAACTGGAGTCTTCAAGACATAATCATCAAAAAACAAAAATGATTCGATTCAGGTGCTTATGATGTTTAATGTGGCTGTTCTAGTATCTCCCAGAACATTGTGAAAAAATAATGATTTGTGATTGAATTCAGGTGCTTTCAATGTTTAAAGTGGCTGTTCAGGTGTCATTTGGAAAGTGCAAAGCACCCTCCCCACACATATACGAGCAACTGAATATTCAGAACAAGTCTTAACCACTTTGCAAGTTGGCAAGTGCCACAACCAAATGTGTACTATTGACGAAACCGAACTGCCTCAGGATATTTCCAATTTACCCTCAGCTCCGGCCGTCATATTAGCAACCTACGTCATGAGCAATCACTCTTAAGACCCTTTCACACTACGACATCACTTATTAAGATAGACACTCTCATAGGCATTAGGGCCGTATTTATGAACGTTTTTATACAATCAGACTCGAGGGACTCTTAAAATGCATCCATTTTTAATGCATTTCAAGAGTCCCTCGAGTCTAAATGCATTTCAAGATCCCCTCGAGTCTAAATGCATTTCAAGAGTTCCTCGAGTCTAAATGCATTTCAAGCGCCCCTCGGGTCTAAATGCATTTCAAGAATACCTTGAGTCTAAATGCATTTCAAGAGTCCCTCGAGACTAAATTCATTTCAAGAGTCCGTCGAATCTAAATGTATTTCAAGAGTCCCTCGAGTCTAAATACATTTCAAGAGTCCCTCAAGTCTAAATGCATTTCAAGAGTCCCTCAAGTCTAAATGCATTTCAAGAGTCCCTCGAGTCTAAATGCATTTCATGAGTCCCTTGAGTCTAAATGCATTTCAAAAGTCCCTTGAGTCTAAATGCATTTCAAGAGTCCATCAAGTCTAAATGTATTTCAAGAGTCCCTCGAGTCTAAATACATTTCAAGAGTCCCTCAAGTCTAAATGCATTTCAAGAGTCCCTCAAGTCTAAATGCATTTCAAGAGTCCCTCGAGTCTAAATGCATTTCAAGAGTCCCTTGAGTCTAAATGCATTTCAAGAGTCCCTCAAGTCTAAATGCATTTCAAGATTCCCTAGAGTCAAGAGACACTGAGGAAACATTCATGAATATGGCTCTAAGACACTCTTGCTAAAATAAATTAGGATGATCAATTTATTATTATTTTTCTAACTTTCATATTGTTTTCAATCACATTGTTGTTAAAATACTGCTTAAATTTTACTTTTTTGGACTGAAATTATTTCTAAATTATTTTCAATGCGATAAGCTGAGTCAATTATATTTATTTTGTAAATTGTTGATAGAATATATATGAATTTTATTATTTCCATTATCCATTATAAATAGTGCCATAGCCAATTACGAGATAGCCAACTGAAACAAAGCCTGAGGCTCTATGCTTGATAGTCCACTCACACCACTAAACAGGGTCTGGCAGCATATGTGAGTGCGTATACTATCCAGCACACCTCTTCACTACCTCTTCAGTCCAAGCCATCATTTTGCAGAAATTACATTATATTCCTTTCCCATCAAAATTAAGCCTTACCTCAAATAATTAATATAGTAATTAACTAGTGTATATATTGGTAATATTGTTGATCTGACTTGTCATATGCTCAACTTAAGTTGAGTGTTATGTCTTATACGTTTCCTATTATTATACTTATGCTATTATATTATTCATTGCTTATTTATTAATTCATTCATCAATCAATATGAATACAACAGGCTTTTGCCCATGATCAATTTTCACAAAGTTTCAAATTTTTAACTATGTCTTATGCTACACAACTGGAGACCCCAGACGTAATCTACAAAACAAATCCACTATAGTACTGTAAACTTCACTATTTAATACACTTCAATTAAATAGGAATAATAAAAATATTCACTGGATTTGGCATTAATCTTTTTAAATATTTTATATTAGACAATATTCAATTTTTTCATTTTATTCAAATCACTGTATTTTTTCTGCCTGTATTGCTAACATGTTCAAAAAACACTCAAAACAGTGCCTTTTTGTATTTTTTTAAAGCCGTAGTCTCATATTAACAATAGGCTATAGTATTACAATCGAAATATAATTTTTTGTGGATTACATCTTGGAAACTTGGAGTATAAGACAAGCCAGATCAAAAATTGTACAATCCTATACACTAGTTACCATAATTACTATGTTAATACATTGATATGAGGCTTAAATTTGATGTGAAATGAGCTCTTGTCTACAATAAAACGTTTTATCAACCATGGATTAAAAAATAATACAAAGGATCTGTTTTGAGTGATTTTGAACATTTTAGCAATTCTAACAGAAATAATTATTTGAATAAAATGAAACATAAATATCTACCTCACATAGGGTTAGGGTTGAGTGTAAGAGAGGACAAGGAGTCCTAACTTTGCCCTTAATAAAGGCAATTAATCAATCAATCAATCACATCTTCCAAATTTAAAATCTTTTATGGGGAGCTCTATATCTTCAGGCTGTTCTTAAAAATCCATCCCACTTCACCCAGCCTTTCAAATATTTAGTGAATTATAAATTTTCTATAATCTATAGATATTTATGAGTTATATTTTCATAGTATTAATTTAATGGTATTGAATTTGAATGGAAATGATTTTTTCGTCGAATGTTATATAATATTTTATGTGATGATGAGCTGTCAAGACATGTTGAATATTTTCTTCAAATTCTCGATCAATTTTGCATACAATTACAAAATAGATTTTCATTGTAAGAGTAATACATTTTTATTTTTTTCACATTGTGTAATCGTGTATTTTGTAAAGGCAATTTATTATGTATTCTAAGGCATAAAGAATTTTAATTTGAAAATAGAGATGAATCCTATGTTATAATATTGTAGCTGAAACATTTACCAATTTTTAAATGCAGTGGACACATCTTCATGAGAAATCTAGAATATTAACAATGCAGAACTGAAAATCTAACATACTATGCTCAATATGAGCTGGATTTATGCAAGGGCTTATAAATTAATTGATTAGATTTATGAATGAATTGATGTATGAACTTATTAATTAATGAATATTACCAGGAAGCTATAATGAATGGATATCCACAACAATGAGTATTAATATTATTAATAAATGACCTGAATTGATGTACATGTGGATGAACGCTCTTGTATACCTATCCTAATAAGGGTTGCCCCAAAGCTAGGCCTTTGAAATGTGACATGGAGTATAAGGGATTTAATTTACCAGGAAGTAAATTGTATACCCTTCATTGAACCATGAATAGCCTAGTAAGAACGCCCTCACAGACCAGCTATTCATGTGGATATTAAAGCCTGTTTTGACCAATAGGATAGCAGAGATTTTTTTATGAAAATTCATAAAAATAGTCATAGATATAGCCTATAGTGATTCATATTACCTTAACGACTGTAGTAATATTTATCGGTTCTAATATCAAATCTGACACTGTATTTCAATATAAATGATGATTTTTACTAGCTTATACTGGAGGGATGCATTTCACTTCTAAAGAGAAGCTTCATCAGCCTTCAGAATCGAAATGCATCCCTTTAGTATAAGTGAGTCAAAATCATAATTTGAATAAACATACAGTGTCAGTTATGAAATCCAGGAATATGATATTGGATTTTTCATCAAGTACATTTAATCATGGAAAACATCACAGATTTATTTATTACATTGAGACAGTAAGGAGTCCTCTCAAATACCAGTCTCAAAAACTTCTACGCCAAAACACTGCCGTATCGAGTGTTTAAATAATAATATTAATAATGAGTGTTTAATGAATGAATGAATGAATTATTTGAACAGCCATGATTACATCTGTCATATTCATTATTCACCAGAAACCAATTTATCCATAATTATTATGAAGCATATGGCATCAAGTCGCTTTCAACACAAACCTCATTCATTAGTCAGGAAACCCAATGATTTTCTAACCGCCAAATACTAGTAATAATATAAGTAATTATTCAGTGGTGAAGAGACTATCATTCTAGTTCCAGCTCACCGAATTAGCGATTTTATTGGAAACATGGTATGGTAACCCTACACTATTATTGTTATAGTACAGTTACTGTTATTTTTATAGTTCTAAGTAACTGATAACCTATTCCAAAGCAAAAGTATCATAATAATACTTGTACATCAAACAGTATTAACAAACTTAATCATTTCTCTTAAATTATACAAACGCAATATTCAATTGTTGTGACTGATGAATAAGAATGGTTATATTGTATATAATTAATTGTTGATTTGACTTGAATATTGTCTTCTACTCTATAACCAGAGTCTTTGAGACGTAATCTTCAAAAATATATAGAAAATCATCAGCTTGAAGAAGCACACGTGGGAAACACTTTTCAAAAATCATTTAGACATGATTCGCATGTATATTAGTATAGGGTAATTCATCAAAACAAAACCTTGATAGAGTTTAAGATCCAAAAGAGAGCGGTTCGTTGTATGAAAAGAGTAAATAGATTAGCTGATAGATTAGAGTAAATAGATTTCGTCTGACGCTGCTCTTGACAACAGAGTGAAACGGCCGTCACGCCATAACGTGAGTTAATTTCCACTCAAAAGTGTTTATTAAAGAGATTAGATTCTTGTAAGCCGTTGCTCAAGAGACTTGGTCTCCTAACCGTACCCTGCTTATATGTGTATGGAGCTACTTTATATGTAAAAAAGAGTGATATTAACCAAAATCTTGACGTACACGATTATAATACAAGAAGCCGAGGAGATTATCACTTGGTCAGTCACAATAGTACCTTATTCACACAAAAACCTAGTTATATTGGTACGAAACTCTACAGCAAGCTACCACAGTTTTCGAAGTCTTGAAAATATAGAAATATTTTTTAAAAGATTGAGAAAATATTTAGTTGATGAAGCTTTTTATAGTGTACAAGAGTTCCTTTCACATCAAAATTAAGCATCACCTCAACTAATTGAAGTAATTATGGTATCTAGTGTATAATATTATATAAATATTTAGTTTATAAAGCTTTTTATAGAGTACAAGAGTTCCTGTCACATCAAAACTAAGCCTCACCTCAACTAATTAATATAGTAATAATTATGGTAACTAGTGTATAAGCTTGTATAATTGTTGATCTGACTTGTCTTATACTTCTTAACTGGAGTCTCCAAGATGTAATCTACAAAACACGAGCACCAATTCAGGATTGGAGATACGACATAACAACGATAGGACCAACGTGGATTGTGGGAGGATTCTGTGCAAATTGCTTTCTGGTATTGTAGAGCTACAATGACTATCAAACAGTTGCTGTGCAAGTAGATGATTGTTGACAGCTGGATGACAACGCTTTGAGAGCCGAATGCCGTACAATGTGTGCCCTGCAAGTAGATATGTATGCTATTTGTTGACAAACTCGCAAATTAACTTCTGCAACAATGCTCACGAATTAAGTCATTCATACAAAATTGTCCGCAGTATTTTCTGGATCAAAACTGAGGCCTAGCGCAAATAAGCCGCAGTTTTTATATCGCAGTACCGAGATCATAGTTAAGCTCATAAATCATTAATTATTGATGATTCAATGGTTTATTACAGCCAATTTTCTTTGGTTGGAGTCCACTTATTAGGTCTGAAACCTGTGAGTGCAAAACGTTTTTATAGTTTTAGGTGAGTTCCAAAACTACCAAAACGTGATTTTACAGCAGAAAGCAGTCTTGCTGGGAGCCAATTTTCTATGGATGAAGTCCACTTAGGTCTGAAACCTGTGAGTGCAAAACGTTTTTATAGTTTTAGGTGAGTTCCAAAATCACCAGGAAGTGATTTTACAGCAGAAAGCAGTCTTGCTGGGAGCCAATTTTCTATGGATGAAGTCCACTTAGGTCTGAAACCTGTGAGTGCAAAACGTTTTTATAGTTTTAGGTGAGTTCCAAAATCACCAGGAAGTGATTTTACAGCAGAAAGCAGTCTTGCTGGGAGCCAATTTTCTATGGATGAAGTCCACTTAGGTCTGAAACCTGTGAGTGCCAAACGTTTTTATAGTTTTAGGTGAGTTCCAAAACTACCAAAACGTGATTTTACAGCAGAAAGCAGTCTTGCTGGGAGCCAATTTTCTATGGATGAAGTCCACTTAGGTCTGAAACCTGTGAGTGCAAAACGTTTTTATAGTTTTAGGTGAGTTCCAAAACTACCAAAACGTGATTTTACAGCAGAAAGCAGTCTTGCTGGGAGCCAATTTTCTATGGATGAAGTCCACTTAGGTCTGAAACCTGTGAGTGCAAAACGTTTTTATAGTTTTAGGTGAGTTCCAAAACTACCAAAACGTGATTTTACAGCAGAAAGCAGTCTTGCTGGGAGCCAATTTTCTATGGATGAAGTCCACTTAGGTCTGAAGCCTGTGAGTGCAAAGAGTTTTTATAGTTTTAGGTGAGTTCCAAAATCACCAGGAAGTGATTTTACAGCAGAGAACAGTCTTGTTGGGAGCCAATTTTCTATGGATGAAGTCCACTTAGGTCTGAAACCTGTGAGTGCCAAACGTTTTTATAGTTTTAGGTGAGTTCCAAAATCACCAGGAAGTGATTTTACAGCAGAGAACAGTCTTGCTGGGAGCCAATTTTCTATGGATGAAGTCCACTTAGGTCTGAAACCTGTGAGTGCAAAACGTTTTTATAGTTTTAGGTGAGTTCCAAAACTACCAAAACGTGATTTTACAGCAGAAAGCAGTCTTGCTGGGAGCCAATTTTCTATGGATGAAGTCCACTTAGGTCTGAAACCTGTGAGTGCAAAACGTTTTTATAGTTTTAGGTGAGTTCCAAAACTACCAAAACGTGATTTTACAGCAGAAAGCAGTCTTGCTGGGAGCCAATTTTCTATGGATGAAGTCCACTTAGGTCTGAAACCTGTGAGTGCAAAACGTTTTTATAGTTTTAGGTGAGTTCCAAAATCACCAGGAAGTGATTTTACAGCAGAGAACAGTCTTGTTGGGAGCCAATTTTCTATGGATGAAGTCCACTTAGGTCTGAAACCTGTGAGTGCAAAGAGTTTTTATAGTTTTAGGTGAGTTCCAAAACCACCAGGAAGTGATTTTACAGCAGAGAATAGTCTTGCTGGGAGCCAATTTGTTATGAATGAAGTCCACTTAGGTCTGAAACCTGTGAGTGCAAAGAGTTTTATAGTTTTAGGTGAGTTCCAAAACCACCAGGAAGTGATTTTACAGCAGAGCAGTCTTGCTGGCCACTCCAATCGGTCATCCTCAAAAGGAGGGCCCAGGATTTGGAAGCTTATTATCAAATTTTTAATTCATTTTATTATGATTGCTATAACATTACTAAAATACATAACATTTTATTATTACAATTATTGATTTATTATATTATTATTATTTATTTATCAATTTCCTTTTAACAAAATATTTTCCACAGCAGTTTACAGCATGGGCTAATTCTAATTTTTGGGAGGGGATAGCAAGTAAGAAAATATTTTGAGGGGATATAACTTGAAAAGGGTCCTTACCGCCATAAAACACACAAAAAACCTTTTTTTTAGTATCAGTTGAGAATTTTTGGGGAGGGCTAATATCACTTTCATCCCCTCTCCCTGGATTCGCCCCTGCTTTGTAGTTCTAATTGACCAAACACAGTGAGGTCTCAGTTTCAACTCGACCACTCGGTATTTCGTCTGTCTTAACGTACAATCTACAATATATGTATGTTTTATATATAATTTGAATGTATTGAAACCTCTTGCTTCTCTTTGTGTACTATAGCCTAATTTAGCTCTATGCCTCACAAGACAACGGCCTATTCGCTTCAGGTTTTAATTATTATTATTTATGGCGTTAAGTTGCACACCTGAGCGGAGCCCAAACAACATGCCACACGTCAAATACATCCTTATCAATTATTACAACAATATAAACAACATTTTACCGGTTTAGTCAATTATAAAATCTTATGTTGCACGTGCTCCCTGGCAAGGGAATAAACCTCGATTGAATTGAGCTTGTTTACTAGCTAACAAGCGAGCAAGACTTACAATCTCACCAAGCTACACGGCTACCCCCAACCAAAGAACGCAAGGCGCTAAGTCTCAGAACTTAGTAGTTTTAAGTATTAGAAGCTTGGTAGTGTTAAGTCTTAGAAGTCAGACATTTGGTGGTGAGGAGGGGGCTTAGCTTGTAGAATGCTAGCTAGTAAACTTGCGCAATGTATTTAGCGCTTTACTGGTTGCTATTCAAGTGCAAGTAAGCAAGAAGAAAGAAAGTAATAATATTTTTCTATAAAACATCCAGTATTGGTGATTAAAATTCAAAATATATGAGGAAAGTTAATGGAATAGCCTCGAGTTTCAAAGGAACGGGTCCGAACACATTATAAACGAAATAATCGAGAGAATTTTAAGAGAAAATGGACATAAAAGGGAAAACGAAATACGTTCTAGGTCTGGGTCTAAATAAACGGGGGTCTGGAGTTAATACACCTCGGCGCTAAAATATCCAAATAAAATAAATTTTGATACCAATCGACAATAATTATTTTATTGGAATAATCGACAATTATTCATTCGTTTTCTCGAAATAAATTTTTGAAAAACTGAATTTATTTTAAGATTTAAAAAAAAATATTTTGGCAGAATTGTTTGATTTGAATGAAAAATATGCAATTTTATCCCCCAAAGTGTCTTTTATTTGTTAAAAAAAGATCAAAATTCAAAATAACTCATAGATGCGATCAATCGCCCCCCAAATGCCGGAAATTTTCAACTTTGAACCCACATATTTCACACAATAATCGATGAAATAAATTTCTCTCACTGCAATCGAAAACATTATGGCCTTAATGATACCGGAAACACATTGATACCTTAATGATCACCTTATTGATATCTATTACAAGAGACTTCAAAAAAAAATGACCAAAAACCCTGCGTACACCATACAGCCTTTCAAATGGAAACGTAATGATACCTGCCTATTAATGATACCTTAATGATCACCTTATTGATATCTATTACAAAATTAAAAAAAAATTATGACCAAAAACCCTGCGTACAGCCTTTCAAATGGAAATTGAAACGTAATGACACCTGCCTATTAATGATACCTTAATGATCACCTTATTGATATCTATTACAAGAGACTTAAAAAAAATTATGAGCAAAAACCCTGCGTACAGCCTTTCAAATAGAAATTGAAACGTAATGACACCTGCCTATTAATGATGCCTTAATGATCACTTTATTGATATCTATTACAAGAGACTTAAAAAAAATTATGACCAAAAACCCTGCGTACAGCCTTTCAAATGGAAATTGAAACGTAATGACACCTGCCTATTAATGATGCCTTAATGATCACTTTATTGATATCTATTACAAGAGACTTAAAAAAAATTATGACCAAAAACCCTGCGTACAGCCTTTCAAATTGAAATTGAAACGTAATGACACCTGCCTATTAATGATACCTTAATGATCACCTTATTGATATCTATTACAAGAGACTTGAAAAAATATGACCAAAAACCCTGCGTATAGCCTTTCAAATGGAAGTTGAAACGTAATGACACCTGCCTATTAATGATATCTTAATGATACCTTAATGATCACCTTATTGATATCTATTACAAGAGACTTAAAAATTATGACCAAAAACCCTGCGCACAGCCTTTCAAATGAAACATACTTCTTGTTAGTGAATGAAAATTGAAAGCAACGAGTACAGGAGTATTACATCACACAAAAAATCAAGTTAATAAGAAATATCAATCGTGATACTTGATAAATTCCTCTCACTACTATGACATCCTTATCTAATGACCTGCTAGCTGTACTTAAGTTTGTGCATCCTGACTTCAATGGAATAGGCTTAAACGAATAAACTACAAAAAGGCACACTCCGAAAACTTTTCCATTATCATGATTTTTCTTTCCAGTTCTGTTTTGAAATTGAAGTGTTTTCCCAGAAGTGAAGAATTGTGATTATTCAATTACGAACGGGAAGCCAATGAAAAACTTGAGGAATGAGTTTGAGCGAGAAAGTTGAAAAATTTATTAAAAAAGACTATAGGGCAAGATGGAAATTTCAATGATTTCTTCAACTTGAGTGACTGATATTTTTCAATCTTTTGAGATAAAAAATTACAATAAACAGCTATTATTAAGCATTAAAACTATTCGATTTCTATTAGTAATATACTCTTGTATTTATGTAAGAATCTGCTTAAAGAATCTGCTTAATTGATACTTACGGGAAGTGATAGCCGTGAGCCGTAGCAGGTATCTGTTCAATCAGATGAGATAAGCAGCACCCTCCTGGGCCCTTTCTGTAAGGGTGGCCGATTGGATTGGCCAGAAAAAAGACTGTTCTCTGCTGTAAAATCACTTCCCGGTGGTTCGGAACCGACCTAAAACCGTAGGTCTAACTCATCAATCACCATCATACAACTCATTCCCCACGCACAGATATCAGAGCTGTGTAGGCCAGATCCTTCAAAAAAAAAATTAATGACATAGCCTATTGAATAAATATTATTTTTCAACATTTTGCAGATTTTGCTTTGCATATTTTTTTCCGGGAATGAAGCCCACATAGGTCTGAGAACTGTGCTTGGGTAATAAATTGGATGTTGGTGATTGTTGAGGTGGACCTACAGTTTTTAGAGGGTTCCGGACCACCGGTAACTGATTCTACAGCAGAAAACAGAGTCTTTTTGCTGACCAATTCAATCGGTCACACTTACAAAAAGGGCCCAGGAATTTGTAGCTTATCTTTATCTGATTGAACAGATACCTGCCACGGCTCACGGCTATCACTTCCCCAGACTACTGTTCTACTTTATTCAAGACTAATTCATTCAGGTTTACATCATATTTTTGGAAATTTTGGTATCACCTTCAGATGTGAAATGCAATAGCTGCTAACGGTTTATTCTCTTTCAAGAAAGAAAATCTATTCTATTTTTATTTTATAACTAATAATAAACGTTTAGCAAGATGAAAGTGAATAACTGAATTGAAGAGAGTACTAATTGTTTTTATTTTTTTGAGGATGAAGCCCACATAGGTCTGAGACCTGTGCGTGGGTAATGAGTTGGATGATGGTGATTGATAAGTTGGACCTACAGTTTTAGGTGGGTTCCGAACCACCGGGAAGTGATTTTCAGCAGAGAAAAGTGTCTTTTTTGCTGGCCAATCTAATCGGTCACCGTTACAAACAGGACCTACGAGAACGCAGCTTATCTATCTGATTGAACAGATACCTGCTACGGCTCGCGGCTATCACTTCCCTATTAATTAAAGATAGTATTTATAAGAACTAGATACATCTCCTAAAAATACTTTTTTATGAATTTAATTAGAGTAGGCTATTATATCAACGGAAATAATTATCAGAAGGGAAAAATACTGGAAGAGCACTATTAGTAATGGAATACCGAAATAATTTAAGTTTAAGTGAAGGATAAGGTGTTTTTTTTGTCAGTAGTTTGTTATTTGTCATTTCTCTGTAAGTTTACACTGGCAAGAGCCCCGCACTTCGTACATTTTTTAAACCTCATTTTTTTATTGTTTCAAGAACTTTTATAGGAGCAGAAAAATATTTCTTTAGAGAAAAATTGTTAGAAAATTCATAATTACCAACTGCAAGAAAAGATTAAGTAAGTCTACTTATTGATTTTGGATGATCTTATACATTATTTAGATGCTTTTAAGCTTAGAAGCTTTTGATACAGGAATCTCCTTCATGCACGAGTTTATGAAAAAAAAAATTTCAAGGAAGAATATCCTTTAATAGAATATTTTTTCAAAGTTTCCTAGAATATTTTGCATAGTTTCTAGTATATCTTTTCATAGTTTCTTAATGGATTTTCATATTTATATTTCCCGAGTTTCTCATAGTTTCTTCCTCCGTATATTTTCAATAGTTTCCAAGCATAATTCTTCATAGTTTCCACGTATATTTTCTATTATATTCTATTATATTATATTCCTTCCTAGTATGTGTTTTACCGTTTTTATAGTATCATATTTTGGTTTATTATAGTTTCACGCTATTTTCTTACCCGTTGGGCCTAGCCAGACAACTGGAAATGTTTTGAAACAATAATTCCTCCAAAACCACATTTTCTTTGACCCTTTTGCCAAAGCCTTCTTCAACAGCTTCTTAAAATAAGGCTAGTGTAGTTTTTCATAGTGTCCTATATTTTCTCAAAGCTTCATAGTATCTTAAATCAAAGTTTATTCAGTTCGTAGGGTTAATGTAGTTCATTTATATAAATTTAATTTATGTTGAAATAAATTTAAATAATTATTTTTTTTTAAATATATAACTAGAATATTTACGAAGCTGAAGGAATGAATGAATTTAAGGAATTTATTTTTATATATCTTTATATATTTATATATCTTTTATATATATTTTTATATATCTTCTTTATGGCTTCCCCTTCTAGAGTATTCAGTTCGTAGGGTTAATTGAGTTTATGTAAATAGATTTAATGAATGTAAAGATTAATGTTTATAATTTAAAAAAATCATCACAAACCTGAAAAAAGTCGGTTTGTTATGATTTTTTCAATAAAAATTCATCTTTACATTCATTAAATCTATTTACATAAACTTAATTAACCCTACGAACTGAATAAGCTAGAAGGGGAAGCTCTAAAGAAGATTCACATACCTCTGAAATTAAATTCCTTAAATTTATTCAACCAGCTTCGTATGTATATATTCTTGTAATACATATTTAAAAAAAAAATATTAAAATTAATTTTATTCCTTAAATTCATTCCTTCATATTCGTTTTTTTATCAAAAAAATTATTAAATTTAATTTCAACATAAATTAAATTCATTTACATTAACTACATTAACCCTACGAATTGAACAAACTAAAAAAGAAATCCCTAAAGAAAATTCACATTACCCCTAAAATTAAATTCATTCAATTAAAATTAACTCCAGCTTCGTATAAATTTCTATACTTCCCTAGAATGTTTTCTACAGTTTTCAGTAGTATAATATTTAGTTTTTTATAGTTTCCTACTTAGTATATTTTCTATAGTTTCTTAGCACATTTTCTTATAGCACCCATCTAAACTTCTAAAATTTTCCTGTTATATTCCTATAGTTTATTCATATATGTCCTAGTTATATTATATTTCCTGTTATATTTCGTAGTTTATTCATTGTATATATTTTGTCATAGTTTCCTAAAAGAGTTTCACATAGTTTCATTTATGTATATTTCCAGAGTTCCTTGGTATAGTTTCCCAATATATTTCTGTATCCTACTTGGTATATTTTCTTTAGTTTCCCAGAATAGTTTCTTATATTTCCCAAGTATACTTCTACAATTTTTCTGTTATATTCCTACAGTTTATTCATATCATATTTTGTCATAGTTTCCTAAAAGATTTTCACATAGTTTCATTTATGTATATTCCCAGAGTTCCTTGGTATAGTTTCCTATTATAATTCAAAAGTTTCCTAGTATATTTTTTACAGTTTTTCATAGAATCATATATATATTTTTTAAATTTAAAATTATTTTCTTACCTGTTGGGCCTAGCCAGACAACTGGAGTTGAGAAGGAAAATGGTCAAGAGAAGGACGTTGATAAGGAACAGCTGTCGGAAATACATCGGAGATAAGGTGGAAGAAGGCCTCCCTTAGTTCAGGATGTGTGGCGCTCTTTCTCTTGTCGACTATCTCTCTCGCACTCAAGAGAATTCCCTACGGTCAGCAGTGGAGTTGTTTTCTGGTGGTGAGATTGTATATGAGTAAGCCAGCTACGGACCAGCCGCTGCTGATATGGCTTTATAAGCTGGCGCTCGACAAGTGGGAGGGGGAAACATCCCCCTAGAACGGGGAAAACACCCCCTTTTGGTGGAAAACACCCCCACCCGAGGGAAAATTCAAGGGAAAAGGGAATTTCGACAAGGGACGTGTCATCCCCTCAAAGTGAGTCATTATCAAAGGTAAGAGATAACAGTTCTCGGGAGGATCTATTGTGAAATTTATCGCTGTTCAAGTTATGACCACATAACACAAACAATACAGTTGAGTGTTGTTTCGGCAACATGGTTGTAATTCGCTCACACGTGGCCTGTTTTTATTGGGTGGCTTCAGATGGAAGGAACAAGCATTTTTGGAGATTACACCTTTTTTGAAGATTATACGTCTTGAAGACTCTGATTAAGGAGTATATCTGTTAGGATAACAGATCTTTATCACCCTACAAGCTAATAATAGTATTGGGATCGCCGAACATAATATGATATACATAAAAATCGTAAGAAATATAGGGCTCCATACGAATATAATACGCTTCTACAATGTACTCTAACTCGTAAACGTCTGTGCACAGGTTTTTTTAAGTTTCTTGTATTGGGTATTATTAAGGTATTGAAATCTATTATTAATATCATTATTATTATTACTATTATTATTTTATTATTATTATTATTATTATTATTATTATTATTATCATCATCATTATCATCATCATTATCATTATTATTACTATTACTATTACTATTACTATTAGTATTAGTATTATTATTATTATTAGACTATTATTATTATTATTATTATTATTATAAATTGTAGCCATAAGTACAACTGAACCTCAGAAAACAATACTGTGGTATAATAATTGAAATAAGTCTAAAAAAACAAAATAAACAGAAAAATAATTTGATATAAACCCCTAATAAAAGCTAAAATTAGCTTCATAGGGTAGCCACCAGAATACAGATGATTGAATTTACTATTCTACTACTATTCTCACAATATATGTATAAATTATGCTTGTATCTGAAAGTGTACTTATATTATTGATTTTGTCATGTAAAAGTGAGATAATAAAAAAATAAAGAAAGAAAAGAAAATTATTATTATTATTATTATTATTATTGTTATTGTTATTATTAATTTATTATTATTATTATTATTATTATTATTATTATTATTATTATTATTATTCACACATTAAATATACTCAACTTCAAAAATCTATACAAATATATAATATTAAACAGATACTACTTTGAAAGCCGATACCGTAATACAAACGAAAACAGATACAACACAAGACACACACATTATAGAATACCAGATTATTATACAGAAATAGGGAAAGCAGTACCAGAATACTTTGTACCACAAATCCTGAACAGTATCCCTAACCATCTTAAAAACCTACAAACGTATTCCGCAGTAAAACATGAAATCAAAACTTATTATATTACTGAGCAAGGATAACATATTCATCACAGAGGAATAGGATATTGATTATTCATCACATAAAATCCATAATAAAAACCTGATTAAATTTAAAACTTAGCAAATCACCCCAATACAAGCTAAACTTAGCTTCTGGGGTTGCCACCACTAGAATTATTATCATAATAACTATTTATATATTGAATTTTGTTAAATTGTTGTATATTATTTATTAATTGCATGTACTGTTATTTACATTCAATAAAGCTATTAAAAAAAAAATTATTATTATTAGCTTAAGAATATTATGTTAAAAATATGAGGTACTCAGCTGACTCAACTTTATTCACACCATCCACTGTGCGCAGGGGTTTTGATAATAATTTGTTTCGCAGTCTTGTATTTAGAATTATTAATGTATTGAAATGCTATAAATTGCCGTAGAAAATTTATCTCGAACTAGAACTAGCCAATTAAAATTAATGAAATAATATTACTGTATTTATCCTAGAACTAATGTTATATATGTCGATTCTAGTACTGAATCAATTCATTCAAGTTTCATTCAGGTTTTAAGGCTGTGCGCAAGGTTTTTGTTCATACCTTTTTTCGAAGTTCTTGTATTTGATATTATTAAAATAATGAATTGCTATCTATTGCCGTAAACATTTTTTTTTCATCAATTATTTTGTGAAATATTAGAGTTTATAGTTGCCATTTTTCGGTGTTTGGAGGGGGGGGGGGTCCCTCTACAATTGATCCCTTCTACAAGTAATTTTTAACAGATTTTATTAATTTCGAATTCCTTCAAGTGGCCGTTTAGCGCAGTTGGTTGGGGCGTCGCAACTTCAGCTTGCTGTCGTTTCAGCGGTCGTGGGTTCGAATCCCGCTCCTCCATCTGGCATCTATGTGTTTCATTCACCTCATTACCCACGCACAAGTCTTGGACTCATGTGGGCATCATCAGCAATCAAAAAATTTGAACGTTAATTTTCAACGTTTGGCTATTTTTTTTTTATAACTAACAGGCACAACATGACATTGTTTTATCTCAATCAAACAATAATTACTTTTTTCAAAATAAATTAAAAACTGAACATTTCTCTTGACTTTATACAAAATAGTTTCTCCCAATAACAGGTATTCTGAATCTAATTCGAAGAATCAAGAAGCTGAGTAGGTGTTTGAGCGTGCAGAGTACAGGCTGACAAAATTATTCATGTCGAAACTCACAGAAGTTTCTTACCTTTCTCAAATTCTACAGCGTAGGATGTGAAGAGTGTGCCAAATTTATTAACTTTCTCAATTAGATTGTTTCAAAGTTCGCGCCCTGCCCCCCCCCCCACTCTACTTCCCCTTCATCACTTTGAAGTAGGAACATTATTTGAGAAACGAATAATTTCAACTCAAGGACACAATGAATATTGTCCTGAGATTTTCTTGGAAAACTCCGATGTAATTCGAACTAGTGTCATCTAGTCTCATAACTTTCCTGTGATTCATTCGTGACTAACGGTGCTCGTGCTGCCATAGTAGAGTTTTAATACTCGATGATGATCATAGATGCGAAATCAAACACATTTTGTGAAATGGTGGTATTTACACTACTACAGACAATTACCACTACAGTAGTAGTAGACTACTCCAGACTATAGTAGTAGTTGTGTGAACAGTAGACCTCACTCGCTCACCATTACTCACTCAAAAAGAGATGATATTTTCGAAAAATGTTCAAGAGCACATTCGACTCAATTTCCATTGATGATAGAAATTGCAAAAATTGATATTTGAAAAGTCCAAAATTTTCACGTGCCCTAGAAATTACCCATATACATAATAAACGGGTTACTATAGATTTTTAGCAAAGCTTAATATGAACCTCCAATCATAAAAAGCAAAAAATTATCCATCAACAAAAAATTTAAAAAACGTTCACCCCCTCCCCGTTTTCCGAAAATTTAGATTTTCGCCCCTAGCTTCAAATTATTTCTACAAATTTTCCGAATAGAAGTCTCAAATGTTTTATGCTCTACCTGATGAGAAGAAGAATTTCCCAATTACATTATCTCAATACCTGAGTTCTTTTCATTTTCTCACCCCTCTCCCTCCTAATAATTGAAGAGTATTTCAGTGTCAAATTTCTTCTTAAAAACTATCTTCCATCTCTAATCGAAAAAAAATAAAAATTATCCACAAAATGCTTTTTTTTGAAAAGCCAATTTTCAACATCCCCAAGCAAAATGTTAAATTTATAAAAAAATGAGTACATACCATTCCACTCAGCTCGAAAAGCCCATTCGTTAGCCCAATCTATTTCTAAAAATGGGCGTGTCAATCCTTAGTGCTTTTAACCCTCACATCGTAGCAAAGATGACTCCATCAGTGGCCGCTTTTTTCTAGTCACTTTTTTCGATTTTTTGTTGGTATCACTCTTTTTTTGTAAATAAATAATGTTGGATACATAAATAAAATGAAGTATAAATTAATAAAATAATGGTCAAAATAAATGTGTTGAAAATTCAGTGTCAAATATAATAAGTTCAGTTTTAATTTGATAAAGTTTCAGACTACAATGGAAAATTTTTCACCACAAATCAAAATTCAATTATTGTGAACAACAACAATTATTATTTTTCAGCTATTATCCACGCAATTGCAATTATTTCCAGCGAGTCGACTGAGGGAACACCCGCGGGTAAAACTGGAGCGTTTTTCCTATTTTCCAGTTGTGCGGAAGGGGGGGGGGGGAAGAGGTAAGAGGAAAATTGGAGCCGGTATTTTGCGTTACTCTGGTGGTCCCTTGACGCCTAAGCACAATTTGTAAAATTTGATTTGGGCCCCAAGGGTCGTCTAGTTCCTGATAGGTTAGTAGCTTTCCCATATGAAATACTCCAACACAGAGTGAAAAAACCATGCATGCACATTCTACATCTAAATCACTCATAAAAACTTGTAAATATATCCACTGTCACTTGTAAATAGATTCATTGAAGTAGCTTATTTTTAATTTGGAATGTTGAGTGATTGAACTCCCTGTAGAATTCCCTCCTAATTACTGAGTGAAGGTTTTTTAAACATCCATTAACAATGTTTTGATTTTTTGTTGTTTTTTTTTTGTAGCCTACAGTGAAAAAGATATTTTGCAATAAACCCTGCGTTTCATAATTAGATTGTTATAGATGGCATTTATTTCGAATCTAGTCAAACACCATTAAACATGTGTAACGAAGTAAAATAAATCACAGTAGAATTATATTTAAAAAATAAATTAAATATTAAAATAATTTGAAAATAAATAAGTATGAAAAAGTTAAATTTAATTTTAACAGTAGAATTAATTTGAGAGCCGCAGTGTTTGTTATCAGTTGGAGCGTCCATCTCGGATTGACTCCGGCCGTCACGGGCTCGATTCCCGATCAGCCTGGTATATGTTGTGTCATAATTCACAGGATTACTCATGAACATGTCTCAGACACATGTGGACATCAATTGTGAATGAATAAATTATGGCTTTTATTGGTGAGGAGAACCTTATTTTTTTGAAAGAATCTATTTGACTTTTCATGTGAAATTTAACGACTTGCAGTCAAATTTGACTGCAAGTCGTTAAATTCACATAAAAAGTTAATACTAACAAAGCAGTTCGTCATGAAACAAGAAAACCAGGAATCTATTTAAATTTCAATTTTTTTTTTAGGATGAAGCCCACATAGGTCTGAGACCTGTGTGTGAGTAATGAGTTGGATGATGGTGATTGATGAGTTGGACCTACATGTTTTAGGTGGGTTCCGAACCACCGGAATTTCAAGACTAGGACGAAACCCACATATGTATGATACCTGTGCATGAGTAATAATGATGATAGTGATCGATGAGTTGTACCTACAGTTTTAGGTGGGTTCCAAACCACCGGAATTTCAAGACTAGGACGAAACCCACATATGTATGATACCTGTGCATGAGTAATAATGATGATAGTGATCGATGAGTTGTACCTACAGTTTTAGGTGGGTTCCAAACCACCGGAATTTCAAGTCTACAAGTCTTATGCCTGGTTTATTAGCCGTTCAGTTAATCATTCAATAGCTATTGAGTCAATAATGGCTCTAAGGCTTGTTTCAACATACCCGGCAGTTGGGTGACTGGTGTTGTTAACATAGCTGAATAGACATTGTATCATATGGAGAGCTTTACACTTACCCGATTTTTTAAATCATATGCAAATCTATTGCAATGAATTAGGCCCGTATTAGACTTGGTCACCAGGCGACGTCACCAGTGACCTGACTAGTTGCTGGGCACTAGTTCTTATGGTGCTTATTACATCAGGGTCACCGGTGACCTTACAAGCGTTTGGTGACTGACTTTTTTTTTTTTTTTTTTTTTTTTTTTTTTTTTTTTTTTTTTGTAGATTACGTCTTGGAGACTCCAGTTAAGGAGTATAAGACAAGTCAGATCAACAATATTATACACTAGATACCATAATTACTTCAATTAGTTGAGGTGAGGCTTAATTTTGATGTGAAAGGAACTCTTGTACACTATAAAAAGCTTTATCAACTAAATATTTCTTCAATTGATTTTTAAATATTTCTATATTTTCAAGACTCTTCAAAAACTGCGGTAGCTTGTTGTAGAATTTCCTACCAATATAACTAGGTTTTTGTTTGAATAGGCTACTATTGTGACTCACCAAGTGATAATCTCCTCGGCTTCTTGTATTATAATCATGTACATCAAGATTTTGGTTAATATCATTCGTTTTTACATATAAAGTAGCTTCATACACATATAAGCAGGGTACAGTTAGGAGACCAAGTCTCTTGAACAACGGCCTACATGAATCTAATCTATTTACTCTTTCTATACACCTAACCGCTTTCTTTTGGATCTTAAACACCCTATCAAGATTTTGTTTTGATGAATTACCCCATACTAAGATAGCATACCTAATATGTGACAGTAAGAGCCCATGGTAAGCTGTAAAAAGTAACTTTTTGTCATTCAATCTAGCGAGCTGTCGCAGGACAAATACCCCAGATGAAATTTTACTACATATTTTCTCAATGTATGGAGTCCAGGTCAATCGTCTATCCAACGTAACTCCTAGAAATGCAATTTTTTCTTCCTGGTCTAATTGATTATCGTTTACAAACACGTTTATAGCCCTATCTTCATTTAAATTATGTTTGTTTTTGAATTGAAGGTATTGGCATTTTTTACTATTTATAGTTAATTTCAACTGGTTTAAAAATTGGACAATGGACTGCACACCTATATGGGCACTTATTTCTAAATTATCTAGAATGGAATTGCTGAAAATGAGTGATGTATCATCAGCAAATAAGAGGGCTCTACCACTAATTAATTCTTTAGGTAAATGGTTGACATATAACAAAAAAAGCAATGGACCTAGTATTGACCCCTGAGGCACTCCAGCTTGCACCTCTAATTTATTAGATTTATTCTTTACTATACTATTACCAACTACTGTAGTTAGTTCTACACATTGTTTTCTCCCAATAAGATATGATTCAAACCATTTCAGTTCAACCCCATTTACACCTACATTTTGCAGTATTTCCAATAAAGTTCTATGATTAACACAATCAAATGCCTTTGACAGATCTAAGAAGATTGCAGTAGCTTTATCACCTGAATCTATTATATCTATTAGTTTTTCAACTAGAGAAACTATGGCTGTTTTTGTTGATCTCCCTTTCTGGAAGCCATGCTGTTCATCACAGATAAAGTTAGCTTCTTGAAGGTGCAGAAGTAACCTATTTAGAACTACTCTTTCAAAAATTTTACTTATTACATTTAAAATACTAATGGGCCTATAGTTTTCTACCTTTTCTCTATCGCCACTTTTGAAGATTGGCAAGATCTTCCCCTCTTTTAAATTATCTGGAAAAACACCTTGTTCTAATGAATGATTGATCAGATGAATCAAAGGGTCTAACAATTGATCTTTACATTCTTTCAGAATTTTACTGGTGACTCTGCCCCGTGACCAGACGAGTCACCACTGGTGACCAAGAATTATCGCTGAGTATTGAATCAAATGACACGTATTACACACACAGTCACCACTGTTGCGTCACAACTGTATTTTTGTGTTGAGGAAAAGGAGGAGACGGGCATGGTAAATGCACGTGCATCCCACTTAGAGAAACAAAAGGATTGTTTTATATCAATTTGTTACGAACTTTGTGCTGATGAAAACAAGCTTTTCAATTACATGAGAATGTCAAAATCCTCCTTTTTTGAACTGCTTTCACTAATAAAGGTAGATATTGCCGGAACAAATAATAGAATGAGGAAATGCGTTTCGCCAGAAGAAAAACTTGTAGTTAGGTACTCTAAGATGAGTAAAAAAAAGTATTTTACTTCATTTTTGTCTATTCAAAGCATGATTCTGATTCTAATAACTCACAGGTTTTGGATTACAGTAAAATTTTTCACTATAATATAATTAGCTACTGAGTTCCTTTATGTTTTAATAATTTTATACATTATTTGAGTTTGCCGCCTGTTAATACAGGTGAAATTTGTGTTTAGTTAAAACATGTCATTAATTTTACTAAAGTAAATTAATAAACTAACTGATTGGATTGGATTGGATCCGTTGGATTGGATTGGATTGGATCCGTTGGATTGGATTGGCCAGCAAAAAAGACACTGTTCTCTGCTGTAAAATCACTTCCCGGTGGTTCGGAACCCACCTAAAACTGTAGGTCCAACTCATAAATCACCATCATCCAACTCATTACCCACGCACAGGTCTCAGACCTATGTGGGCTTCATCCTAAAAAAAAAAAAAAAAAAAAAAAAACTACCAGGACTATAATATTGCAATAAGCACTAACTGTAACTTACATTAGTAAGCATTTTTCGAAATCAAATCTTACAAATTGTATTGAAAACATGTAATGCCAATGGTAAAAAAATCAATGCCTTTGCGATACACCAATATGTAATTTAATTAATGCGTTTGTAACAATTGTAAAAAATATTTAGTAATTCAGTTAGCATCAAATACTAAATTTTCACTGTCAGTCATTTGAGTTTGGAACCTCACTCCTGGTGACTTTACTGGTGACGCGGCTGGCGGCCCGTACAGTAACCGGTGACGCCATCGGTGACGTCACCTGGTGACCAAGTCTAATAGGAGCCTAATAGTCTAATAGTAATGATCATTGTGAACATGTTTATTTATCATTGTTTATATTGTAATACACATATTTTCTCATTGTATCTTCTTTATGGCAGCAATAAAGCAATTCAATTCAATATGATAGCCTACAATAATGTTATTATGCTGTTTAAACAAAACTGGTTACCTGACTGCCGGGTTTGTGTGAAACAAGCCTTAGGGCCGCTATTCAATCAATAGCTACTGAATCATTTACTGAACGGCTGATAAATCGGACATTAGACAAATAAATGAATAAATTATTTCTGGGGAGACGCTTATGGTTCCCCAATCACTTTCAATTCGCTGCTATGTGTTAAAATTATGGGCGATCATGTTCAGGTGACTTCCGAACCATCGGGTGAGTGGTAATAGAACACATAACGTCTCAGCTGTCCCATTATTAAGGTATAGCGTAAACTTTATTCTTTCATGGGGGAGCAATTTCATTACGTAATTCCAGCCAATCAAAACGCCACTCCTGAAATCTCCTTTCTTTGTTTTGTCCTTGTTTTTTAGTAATTACACCCCCAAATGAATTATATACCAAATTAACTTGGGTCAAAACACTCTCAGAATCGATATTGTCGCTAATATGTCTATCTATATCAATACATACGTATGGCTAACAATAGGTTACATCAAAAGCTAACATTATATCGATAGCTGACAACTTATATCGACACTAACAGAATCGATACTCGACGCTGATACCAAAAATGTATGTATACAACATAATAATATATCTATGGATAACAAATACATATGCCAGCAATATATCTACAGCAAACAATAAATCAACAGCTTACAATATATATAAGGATATCTAAATCCGACATCATATATATCGACACTCATAGAATCGATTCTGACAATATATCTATAGATAACAATATCTATGGATAACAGAAATGCATCACTAACAATTTTTTTTGCAAACTATACTTTAACAGCTGACAATATACAGAGTGTTTCAGGAGGAAAGGTTCAAACTTAGGCAACTGATTCTAGATCTAAAAATAAGAAAAAAATTCATAATAAACATATGTCCGGAAACGCTTCGTTAGCAAGTTATACAGGGTGAAAGATTTTGCCCAGAACTCAGTACCCTCGCTAAAAGGAAGTAATACTGAAATTCCGGGAAGGTAAATTAAGGACCAAATACAGTTATTTCTTATGGTTTTTGATCTGATTCAAATGTTATGCATTTATTATTCATTTAACAAAGTTATTGTACTTCAAAGCTGAAAAACGTGTTTTTAGGCACAGAATTTTCCGTTTTACATCATAATATCATAAAAAGTACTAAAGATAGAGTTCTGGGACCTATTTTATTCGTTTTTTCAGATCAAAAACCATAAGAAATAACTGTATTTGGTCCTTAATTTACCTTCCCGGAATTTCAGTATGACTTTATTTTAGCGAGGGTACTGAGTTCTGGGAAAAATCTTTCACTCTGTATAACTTGCTAACGAAGCGTTTCCGGACATATGTTTATTATGAATTTTTCTCTTATTTTTAGATCAAGAATCAGTTGCCTAAGTTTGAACCTTTCCTCCTGAAACACTCTGTATATCTACATATATCGATAGCTGACAAATCTATATCAACAATCGAAGAATCGATACTCGATACTGATTCCGAAAATGTATCTAAAGACAACAATATATCAATGGCTAACACTGGCTAAAATATATATATAGTTTTAAGGATAACAATAAACCAATATCTAACTATATATATAGAAGGTAAACAAAATACCTATAAATATCGATAGCAAGCAATATCGATATACATCTAACAATATTCGATATCACAGTTGAAGTTCCAATTGACGAGTTCAAGCTGAAAGGTAGCTAAGCCTCTAGTTGTAAGGTCATTATAAGGTCAGAGTTCTCACTGCTACTCGTTTAACGGTTCCGAAGGTAATCAATTAAAATATCTTTGTTGCACTTGACACATCGTAATTGTTTCTGTTGCCTGCAGGTGTCAAAACAAACCCCTGTTGCTCTATCAACAACAAAAAGTAGTCACTCCATTCAATCTACTGCTCTATAGCGTCTAACAAGCTCGGATAAAACGCTATAAAACTTGGTAACTTCATTTGAATTGGCTCAAGGTGTTTAAATTTAGTTATGAGACGGTTGATAAGTTTTTCTTAATTAATTAAAACGAGTGGCAAGTTCAATGAAAGTTGATATTAAAACTTATTGTAGCATCCCTGACTGCTGTTTCGTTGTTTTTATAGTTTTGTGATGAATTACACAATTTAAACTTCGCGCTTGAGTACCCCCGGCAGAGTGGCGCAGTTTTCCCTTATTGATTTTAATTTTAAATTTAAGCATCATTTTGAAATTAAAATCAATAAGGGACAGCATAAAACAAATCAAGTATGAAAACAAATTTCTTTTGAAGGATGAATACCACATAAGTCTGAGACCTGTGCGTGGGTAACGTGTTGGTGTTTGATGAGCTGGTCCTACAGTTTTCGGTGGGTTCCGAACCATCGGGAAGTGATTTTACAGAAAATAAGTATTTTTTGCTAGCTAATCCAATCGGTCACCCCTACAAAGAGGGCCTAGGAGAATGTTGCTTATCTAATCTGATTGAACAGATACCTGCTATGGCTCACGCTATATCGCTTCCCCCTAAATTACTGGGCAAGGACAAGTACAGTAGTATGATAACAATTGAGGTACCTATCTCAATTGAGTCGTCTTAGAGCCGAGGACGGTAACAGATGGAATGTTTTTGGGGTCACAGTTGAGATTTTTTGACCTTTTTTGTGAGATTGGCCCCCTCTTTCCTGCCCCTTTTTGAGTAAATTTCCTATTTTAAGTGGACGTGACTCCCCCTGACACCAAACATTATTTTAAATATTATATAAATAAGTCAGAATTTAATAGTCTATACAAAATACAGGTTAAATGTTTTCATTGCGATTTTTCTGGCCTCACCTATTCATGAAGTGAAGAAAATGTTAAAGGAAACTATGAGGTATGGTTAATTCTGTGTACTACTCGTTTTCCACGGAATCAAATAATTTTACAAATCAGTGATAATTTATTTTGATTACTAGTAATGATTATGATTGTGGCATCAACCCTTCTTTTTTAGAAATATTCCAATATATCCAATTAAAATAACGTCCAAACCATTCCCTTATAATGATTACAAATAAATCCAATTTATTCAGTTTATTCATATCTAATAAATTAATGATTCTCCAATTCCAACGTAATAATATCGCAAAGATTCAATCAGAAATGAAAGAAAATAATTGCAAATCGAAAATATTGATAAGTTATGAGATCAATAACAACAAGTTCAACGAATTTGAACACTGCGAAGGGCAGACAAAAAACAATATGGCTTCATTTGCAGGGCTGATTGGAAAATTTGAATAGAGCAGGTCAGTTACAGAATTCATTGCTACTCTTATGTTATTTCTCTAATTATGGCTTATTCAGCAAAAATATATCATGTGCAGGTTCAATTCATTTTTTTGATTGCATTTTTTCTGTCATTCTCTTACCCACACTGCAAATAGGGGAAAAACAATTGATAGGTCCTATCCTACACATCGCATATTGAATAAAAGGATAGCGACGTCAGTACTTGCCTGAATTTGTCTCTTTCAAAGGTCAAAATTAATTCATTGAAATTGGCTATAGCAGCTTGATTTTACCAATGACCCTTCTAATAAATAAGCCTACAATATAATTACTACTGATGGATATTGCTTGTCATTGTAATCAACAAATTAAAATTATTTTTGTTTCTCATCACAAAAATTTGTACTTACAGTATAAATCGATATTTTTGGTTGGAGCGCTTGTCTGTGATTAGATAAAACTCTGGCTGGTTTCGATTCCTTGGGTTCGCATCTCAATCAGCTATGGATGTTTCTCATCATTCACCTCATCACCTACGCACAAGTCTCCAGGCAGACTTGTCTCCTTAACTGGAGTCTCCATGACGTAATCTACAAAAAAAGTAGAGAGAAATTTGGGTAAATTTTTAAAGTTTTTGAGCTTCATATCGATGAAAATGGTTATCAATTGTAAGATTTTATTTTCTGAACGTGCCCCACTGTTTTTGTCTTTATGCAGGTGTTTTAATATTGTTTTTCAATAAATTCAAGATAATTTTATACCTTATAAGACCGAACTCTCAAAATGACAATAATCGGCAAATAAAACAAAATAAATTATACATTACAGTAAAATAAAACAAATATTTTGAAGTTATGATTATTCGAAAAATACTTCGATACAAGTTCATCAGTTGCAACCAATAGAATTCCCCCATCAGAAAATTCTCAATGTCAAAAATGTTTGATTCCACATTCAGAACATCAGTTCTACTCAGTTCTACTCTACATCAGTAATCCGGACGTCAAAAATCCGGGCCGTCGATAAAAATAAAAATGCTCTGATTTCATATCTCGAGTAACAGAAGGAGAGTACACCTTCCCAAAATGTATTCTGTTAAAACATATTAAAGACTTTGCTGCAAAAAAGTGAACTACTGCAGACAAAAATCAATTAAATACTTTTTTAAAAGCCCTGACAACGTACAGTTTTTTTATTATTTTGCTGAAGTTATTCTAGCACCTAGTCTGAGACTAATAAGCTATTTTATTTTAACCTAAATTGCTAATTATTTATTATGGAAAGGATTAACCCATTGGCTTGACCTCCTCCATTTTTACAACAAAGAATATTTTAAATCACTTTCACACTCACTTTTGCTTTAACACTTTGATACACACTTTTGATTTAAACTTTTGCACATTAAAAAACTCTGCTTTTGCACTTCACACTACACTAATTTGTGTGGCTTCTTCCACTTTAGTCTTCGTATCATCCCATGGATGTTCAGCAGCTGGATTGCCTCTACGTTCTGAAGTTGATGCAGTCTATCTTCATGTTTATTGGCAAATCTCTTGATTTCACTGGCTACTGTCTCCACTCCTAGGTCGCGGTGTTTCTGAAGTACCATGGAGCATCAACAATATTCCTAAGTACCTTATTCTGGAAAACAACGTACAGTGTATGTAATATTCTTCAACTTCTTACCGTACAGTATTTTTTTTCTGTTCTGCACTTCACGTTTTGTGTTTTATTGTATTCTGTTTTGTTTCAGTTTCATTAGTGCAGTCCCAACTAATAGTCTACAAAACAGATTTAGCTGTATTTACCTACTGTACTTGTTTACATACATTCTCAAGATTTCAGCATAAAAACAGCCTATTTTCGAAAATCCGGATGGGGTTTTTTTTTTGTAGATTACGTCTTGGAGACTCCAGTTAAGGAGTATAAGACAAGTCAGATCAACAATATTATACACTAGATACCATAATTACTTCAATTAGTTGAGGTGATGCTTAATTTTGATGTGAAAGGAACTCTTGTACACTATAAAAAGCTTTATCAACTAAATATTTCTTCAAATGTTTTTTAAATATTTCTATATTTTCAAGACTCTTCAAAAACTGCGGTAGCTTGTTGTAGAATTTCCTACCAATATAACTAGGTTTTTGTTTGAATAAGCTACTATTGTGACTCACCAAGTGATAATCTCCTCGGCTTCTTGTATTATAATCATGTACATCAAGATTTTGGTTAATATCATTCGTTTTTACATATAAAGTAGCTTCATACACATATAAGCAGGGTACAGTTAGGAGACCAAGTCTCTTGAACAACGGCCTACATGAATCTAATCTATTTACTCTTTCTATACACCTAACCGCTTTCTTTTGGATCTTAAACACCCTATCAAGATTTTGTTTTGATGAATTACCCCATACTAAGATAGCATACCTAATATGTGACAGTAAGAGCCCATGGTAAGCTGTAAAAAGTAACTTTTTGTCATTCAATCTAGCGAGCTGTCGCTGGACAAATACCCCAGATGAAATTTTACTACATATTTTCTCAATGTATAGAGTCCAGGTCAATCGTCTATCCAACATAACTCCTAGAAATGCGATTTTTTCTTCCTGGTCTAATTGATTATCGTTTACAAACACGTTTATAGCCCTATCTTCATTTAAATTATGTTTGTTTTTGAATTGAAGGTATTGGCATTTTTTACTATTTATAGTTAATTTCAACTGATTTAAAAATTGGACAATGGACTGCACACCTATATGGGCTCTTATTTCTAAATTATCTAGAATGGAATTGCTGAAAATGAGTGATGTATCGTCATCACTTGATCCCAATTAATCAGGATTATCGACGCTCTACTGTAATGTACAAATAAAAATAATAATCAATTTACTAATACAAATAAATATATTTTTACTATTTCGAATATAAGCCGCAACTATAAACTACTATGAAATGATGGACTGGACTTTCCGATCATTGTTCTTATTGCAACGATAAGGAGCAAAGGATAAAACGAAGGATCAAGGACAAAAATGGGCTGGAAGTTGATTAGCGAGACGCTTCTTGAAATAGGAAATAAAACGAGTTTATTGGGCGAGGAACGTGACTGGAAAATATTCTATTGCAAGGGCTTGTTGATCATGAAACAAGCCATACTTTATTAGAAGAACTCTACTGCTGCATTTCACTTGAACGAGAAATTATTCTAGAGTAATCATTCTTTTAGTACAAGCTACTATAATAGATGAAAGATTAATGAGCTACATCTAGAAAATTTAAAATTTTAAAGAAACATAACTATTGGGAGTGATACAAACCCACGCCCTCAAATGAGGACCAGAAAAGTATTTTAGTTTGGGGATATTGAGAATGACATACCTGCCGAAACTATAATACCTCGTTTAACTATATAAATAAAATTAGAGTTTTGTCTGTAAATTTATTAAATTATATATTTTTTGGTTATTTTTACGTTTTATACATTAAAGAAGCCGAAACAAGTCTTATCTCAATTTATGTCTGTCTGTCTGTCACAGCCCGAATGAATTTTACGCGGCCTTCTCCTGAAAAACGAGAGCATCGATCGGGATTTAAGTTATTTAACAGTATTGAAAACTATTTTGACAATGTCTTAGCTATAAAAAACTAAATTAACATTTTTTTAACAGAATAATAAACGTTTACAAACCAATTTATTACTTCATTACGTATATAAACCGTTTTATTGTGCGATTTTGGATACATTCACGTAATTTATCATGATATATCAATCAGCTGTTCTCAAATATTCTCTCCGATAACTGTCACTGAATTGTTTACGCTCTAAGTTGGAAATGCTCAGCTGGAAATATGTAAATATTTACTAGCATATTGATATTTGAATTATTCAAAATGCCTCGGAAAAAAAGAAGTTGTTTAGTTGATTGTCGCAGGACGCAAAGAGGAGAAGACTGTTGCACGAAAATCAATACGAGTCGGCAGATGATCTTGCTGGTCAAGAAAGTACAAATATCGTGGAAAATGACTTTTCACTGAACGAACGTGCAGATGACGAGAGCGCGGGAACTCGAGAGCGAACAGCTATATCTATATATAACGGCTATCTAAGTACCGGTATATGATTTGAGTGGAAAAGTTGTATCACATGTTTATGAGGTCCTATTAAGACGTAAAGACCTGGAAACCCACTTTTTAACAGTACATCCTATTTTAATGTGTAATAGTTCAGTTTACTCAACTGATGAAGGCGGTCTCAATTGATGATGAACACTTACTTTCAGTTAGCCTGTATAGATCAAGAATAATAATAACTGAATATTTAAACGAGTTTTATACCTAAAATACCGTGCAAAGCACGGGCAAACCGCTAGTTTATAATAAATGAGGTTTCGACAACATCAAGTCTCCTTTATTGAGTAAAAAATAATAAATAAGTTCTCAGTTCTGCTTACTTCCGTAAACAAACAAACCCCGCTCAGAGCTCTCAAACCTCTTATTTCGTTTCCTCCTATTCTGTCTCCTTCCATTCCCAAATTCTCACGATTATCTCATTATTTATAATGTGAGTGAATCCGTTTCTTTAAATTATGCTTCCATTCTTCTTCAAATTCATATCGGCGATAAATTATAAAAATGAGTCTTTCCCGCCATTGTGCTCATAATATACTCCCCATCCACCATCTTATTCACATACGTGTTCATATGCGCCGTAAAGCATATATTTATGCTAAGAAGCAAAATAGACATAAATTTAGGCCATTCAAATAACTAGGGCATTTCCCAGAATACTCTCACCACTGCGAAAGACTTCCTGTTTAGCACTTGCTAGAGGATAAATAAAACAAATATTGTAACTTCTTTTATGTGTCCACATGAATCAGAGGCTTCTGTGTGGGTAATAAAGTAAATAATTATAAAAAAATGCCAGGCTGGAACGAGAATCGAACCCATGGCCGCAAGATAGCAGCTTCAACCGATTACACCACTACAGCAACAATTATATTATTATAATTTTATTATTATTATTATTATTAGACGTAAAACTCCCAAAGTTCTTCCGCTGAGTAAAGATGGTTCATTTTTTGGACTTGTTCTTCTTGTTTGCCCACCAGCTTTTCATTTTTTGAGCGAATTCAGCTCTTCTCACTTCACTCCATTTTGTTCCAACTCTTGGAGGTTTTGTCTCTGGTATACCTTCCCATTTATAAAGTTTTATTCTGAAGTTTTTTCTGTAGTAAATTTCTTTGTTGGTTATTTTGTCTAGTACTTGGTCTATTATAAAATAAAAATATTAATTATATATATTATTATATTACAACTTATTTTAATATTATTGATAACAGATTACAAGTAAATTTTGACACACCAATATTTTAAAAATTAAAAATTGGTTCAATTTTGTATATATAAAACTACATTGAAGCTACCTACAGTCAAGCGAGTCTTGAAAAGCTTTCAGAGGAAGAGTTTTTAAGTATCCCTTGAGATAAGGATGCCTTAAGATCGGTTAATAAATGAAGGCCTTGTAAATAAGCACCAATCCTCGGATCATACTAATTCTGCTAGATTCCTTTTAATAAAATAAAAAAATGCAATAATTTAATAACTGATAAACTGAATGAATAACTAGATGTATGCATTCCGTGGTTCCATAGCCGATTTCGACTATAGGTGACTCTTTAGACCTCAACATTATGGTTTGGTCCAAAGAGCGTACTACGCAAATGAGGAGTGAGGTAGTATGCGATTAGCCTACTGTCCTCACCGAGCTAACAGAGTTATATCCATGCCAAGCCTACCGAACCAAATTCTGAATCTCTATGTTTAACAGTCCACTGCCACCTTTACACAGCGTCTGACTGCACAGGTGAGTGTGTATACTATCTAGCACACCTCTGAGCTACTTTCTGTGTACAAGCCATCATTTGACAGAGACGTTTCGAATGCAACACAATAATAAATTGATGTAGCCTTTTCTTTATCCGAGATGAACGAAACTTAATTCACCTCAAACCACAATAAAAGGCTGAAATAACAGCATAGACTACATGAATATAATAATAAACTTATTTATTTGATTGAGAACCGTCAGTGTGAAGTTAACAGGACATTTGTTAGAAGGTCACAAAAAAAACAAAAGTTCTATTAGCAGACAAAATAGTTCTACAGCTCCTGATAGTTTATAACAATAGTTCCAAGAAAATAAGAAAGATAATTGAGTTTGGAATAATGCGCTGCTAACTTCTACTCTGGAAACATATTTTTGTCATCAGAACACGTAATATCACTCTAATCAACAAAAAGAGGAGAGTTCTGGGTAGATTTTGACCTGAAAAATTTTATTAGTCATATTTTTAAACAATACATGTCAATTGGAACTCTGCATATCTGTAATCTTCTTGGTGAGCTTGAAATGAAAATGTGATTTTTCCAATCTTTACTCACTAAATACTGCTGACAAAAATAGCTTTCCTAATGTCATAAAAATTCATAAATTTTTTCCAAATGCCCTATCGACTAGAACTCGGTGTCAAATAAAAATATGGGTTAAGAACTACCCAGAACTCTCATGTTTTTTCAATAATAGTGTATACTGCCTGCTAAGTTTACTCATTTTTTTTTATTAGTCATATTTTTTTTTAACAATACAGTTCTGTAATCGTCTTGGTGAGGTTGAAATGAAAATGTGATTTTTTCAATCTTTACTCACTAAATCATATGCCCTGCTGACAAAAATAGCTTTTCTAATGTCATAAAAATTCAAATATTCATAAATTTTCTTCTAGTGGCCCGATCGACTAGAACTCAGTGTCAAATGATAATATGGGTTAAGAACTACTCAGAACTCTCATGTTTTTCCAATAATAGTTTATATTACATTGCCTGCTATGTTTACTAATTTTTTCTTTTATTAGTCATAATTTTTTTTAAACAATACATATCAATTGGAACTCTGCAGTTCTGTAATCTTCTTGGTGAGGTTGAAATGTAAATGTGATTTTTTCAATCTTTACTCACTAAATCATATGTACTGCTGACGAAAACAGCTTTTCTATTGTTATCAACTTTCAAAAATTCATAAATATTTTTCTAGTGGCCTGATTGACTGGAACTCTGTGTCAAATTATTCTTCAGGTCAAAATGTACCCAGAACTTTCCTCTTTTTGTTGATTAGAGTGATATTTCGTGTTCTGATGACAAAAATATGTTTCCAGAGTAGAAGTTAGCAGCGCATTATTCCAAACTCAATAATTATCTTTCTTATTTTCTTGGAACTATTGTTATAAACTATCAGGAACTGTAGAACTATTTTGTCTGCTAATAGAACTTTTGTTTTTTTTGTGACCTTCTAACAAATGTCCTGTTAACTTCACACTGACGGTTCTCAATCAAATAAATAAGTTTATTATTATATTCATGTAGTCTATGCTGTTATTTCAGCCTTTTATTGTGGTTTGAGGTGAATTAAGTTTCGTTCATCTCGGATAAAAAAAAGGCTACATCAATTTATTATTGTGTTGCTTTCGAAACGTCTCTGTCAAATGATGGCTTGTACACAGGAAGTAGCTCAGAGGTGTGCTAGATAGTATACACACTCACCTGTAGTACAATAGAACTTTTGTTTTTTAGTGACCTTCTAACAAATGTCCTGCTAACTTCACACTGACTTGAGCACCCCCTACGTGTAGCTTCACTTCGCCGTTTAAAAGCGATGTTATGCAAAATATGGTAGACATACAAATTTCTGTTGGCTCACCGAGTAAGAGTGATAATAAAACATACAATAAAAATAATTTTATTATCATCATTACTACACACCACAGCTCCCTCCGATTCCATCATAACTTGCCACCACTCTTCACAATATAGCAGGAAAATTATTATGGGGAAGTGTAGATTATTCAACACTTTTATGCGCTCAGTCATTTCTGCTTTCTTTCCTTCTCCTCTTTCCTTCCTTATCACCCTCCATCATCATCCATTCTTCTGTCTTCGTTTCTCCCCACTTGACGTGTACAATATAATATGTGGGAGGGTCTCATCTGGTCTCTGAAGTTTGTAAGAGCATTCCGGTGATAAATTGAACATTAATTCTGAACCAACACTTTGAAATCACACGATGTTAGCATCTATCTGCAGACTTTACCATTAGATAGATCCTGAAATATTATTTTATAGCAGGTAAAAATATTTGAAACTAGAGTGTGAAGATCTTCTGGGCCGAGGTTCTTTTCCATTATGACACTTGATTTATAACAATATTCACTACTTACATTGAGCAGTACTACACCGAAAAGATACAATATTGAAATGTCAATCTTGTAAAATATTCAACAAGAGCAAAAATAACTAATTGTTTCAATTTTGCCGTAATTATAATGTTAGGAAACGCAAGAAAGAAGAAAACATTATTCTACACCACTTATTGTGTCAACAGCACTTCCGGTTTCACTGATAACGCACTTACTTGTTTTTCTGTCTTCATTTTGTTACTCTTTTCATCTTCCTCACTTCTATCTATTAAATGCGTTTCTAGGACATTCGAGCATAATAGATACTTTTCAAGTGAATTCAACGACTTGCAGTCAAATCTTTATTAACAACAAATTTGAACTGCAAGTCGTTGAATTCACTTGAAAAGTTAATATTAACAACGCAGTTTGTCATGGAACAAGAAATCCAGGAACATAATAGAGAAGGCGGGCCGCTTAGCGCAGTTGGTTGGGGCGTCACAACTTCAGCTTGCTGTCGTTTAAGCGGTCGTGGGTTCGAATCCCGCTCCACCGTCAGGCATTTATGTGTAATCATTCACCTCATTACCCACGCACAAGTCTCGGACACATGTGGGCATCATCAGCAACAAAAAAAAGAGAATCTTCTAGATCATGTTTTCTGTGTAAATAGAAACATTAAGAAGCCTCTGGAATTTACTAGTACTAGTAGTTCTGTGAACAGTAGACCTCACGTCCAAGAATAAGGGTGCTTGTAAAGTAATTTACTCTACAATGAAAATTAATTTCGCAATTTATTTGTTTATTCAATGTTTCCAGGGATTTATTCAAATGTTGCATGCTCTTATTCATGCTGTACTTTTTTTGTATTGGTAGTAAACCGGCCGCCATATTGAATTTGAGAAAAATATAATATATACATCGCTGGGCCTAGGAATAAGGATCATCCATATGAAAAATCATAGCAATTGGTCTAGGTAGCCTATATGCAAAGTGCAAAGTATTTTGCTGTTCAAAGACAGCGTAAATAACGCCGCTAAGGGGCCTGCCATATGATTAAAAACTGTTGACTTATATCAGCTGTTCCTCTAAGCTGTTTGGCCGGCAAGTTCAGTAGGTTAGGTCTATAAAATGGATTAATTAATAATAATTATTAGCTCCCCTATTAAAATTTGAAAAAAATATATATAGGCTACATCGCTGGGCCTAGGAATAAGGAACATCCATTTCAAAAATCATAGCAATTGGTCTAGGTGTTCGTCTGTAATCGTGAGACAGACAGAGGAAATGCCGATCGTCTTCAAGGGTAGACCTCACTATCGTTCGGTCAATAAACAAAAATCGTATAAAAGCAGGTGTAATTCATCAGGTAGTTCAGTTGTTATTTTGGTCTTCAAAACGTTTGTATCCAGTGACACGGTTGTAGTGTATTCTAGTCCTATCCAGTGACACGGTTGTAGTATATTCTAGCCCTGTCCAGTGACACGGTTGTAGTGGATTCTAGCCCTGTCCAGTGACACGGTTGTAGTGTATTCTAGCCCTGTCCAGTGACACGGTTGTAGAGCATTCTAGCCCTGTCCAGTGACACGGTTGTAGAGCATTCTAGCCCTGTCCAGTGACACGGTTGTAGTGTATTCTAGCCCTGTCCAGTGACACGGTTGTAGTGTATTCTAGCCTTGTCCAGTGACACGGTTGTAATGTATTCCAGCCCTGTCCGCTGTTTATTCAGTCCGAAACTGCGTAGTTGGAAACCGGGGCTTCACATATTACCAATATTACACCAGTTACCATAAATAAAACATCAACAATTGAGTCTTAAAATTAATAAGAACCCTAGAACACGATAAAAAGCTAAAATTTGACAATCAGAATATCATTTATTTCAGTATTAACTTAGCCCTTTACAAGCTGAGGTAGCTTGTTTTGAAATTTCCCAACAACATAAAAAGCTGATGCTATTTGATACTATACACCGTGATCCTAGATTTTACATCAAAGTAAGATAAGATACATCAAAGTAGGGAGGATAGTTCATTGGAATTATGACTCGCTTTGAATAAACAGAAAAAACTTTGAATTGAGCACATTTATCACTTTTTTAGAGAAGATAAAACGCTGAAATGAAGAAAAATCATTTGAATTCTTATTATTCAATAAAAAATATCGATATTAATCCCCATTCTTTCGTTTCCGATAGAAAGTATGAAATATGAATCCAATAAATATGAGCAAAATAGATTTAAAACCCGAATGAATTCACAATGTTACAGGTCAATTCGTTGATTATTTATGTATGGAACGTAGTAAATATTTATTAGTGAGATATTTTATTCAACAATTGAAAGTCATTCATTAGAAGAGTCGAGTGACTTTTGTCAATAAATGAGCCTTGACTAACTCCTGAATGAATTTCCTCCATTGAAAAGCCGGAAAAGTCATTTACTTGAGAAGATATCTGCGTTTCACGATTTGCATAAGAAAATGCTGAGTGGAAAAACTTCTGAACGTCAATCAATCTTGGTACGAGACCGGGGTTCAAGTTGAGTTTTATTAAATCAGTATTTCAATCTTAATCGTTTCCGGTTTAATCGATTATGGAGGAATTACAAACAGTTTAAAATGGTTCAATTGAAGATTGAAATGAAAGGTGATGAAATTTGAAATGGGTAGATGAAGCCTCCTACAAATACATGTTATAAGTGCATAAATTAAATAAGAATTAAGGTAATGAAAGTGCATGAATCAAGTTAAGGCATAGGTATAGGGTATAGGGTAAGGGTATAAGGGTAAGGCATAGGTATATCAAGTTAAGGGATTGAATAAGGAATAAAGGTAAGGTAAGGAACTCAATTGAGGTAAGGAATACAGGTATAAGGTGAGGAATTGAATAAGGAATTACGGTTCTTCAATTGAGGTAAGGAATTAAGGTATAAGGTGAGGAATTAAATAAGGAAAAGGCATAGGTATAAGGTAAGGGATTGAATAAGGAATAAAGGTAAGGTAAGGAACTCAATTGAGGTAAGGAATACAGGTATACAGTGAGGAATTAAATAAGGAATTACGGTGCTTCAACTGAGGTAAGGAATTAAGGTATAAGGTGATGAATTAAATAAGGAAAAGGCATAGGTATAAGGTAAGGGATTGAATAAGGAATAAAGGTAAGGTAAGGAACTCAATTGAGGTAAGGAATACAGGTATAAGGTGAGGAATTGAATAAGGAATTACGGTGCTTCAATTGAGGTAAGGAATTAAGGTATAAGGTGATGAATTAAATAAGGAAAAGGCATAGGTATAAGGTAAGGGATTGAATAAGGAATAAAGGTGAGGTAAGGAACTCAATTGAGGTAAGGAATACAGGTATATGGTGAGGAATTAAATAAGGAATTACGGTGCTTCAACTGAGGTAAGGAATTAAGGTATAAGGTGAGGAATTAAATAAGGAATAAAGGTGCTTCGATTGAAGTGAGGAATACAATTTCAAGGTGAGGAATTAAACAAGGCATTAAGCTGCTTCAACTGAGGTAAGGAATTAAGGTAAGATATGAAGGCACTGTATATTGAAAGTGCAAGAATCAAATGAGAGTCATCATCCTCAAAGTTTAAAATTTTAAAACTTTATGTAAAAAACCTTTTTTAGTGAATATAAATTCTTAGTGTAAATAATCTCAATGTTTTGGAGAATGATAAAGAGAAGAAGATGGAGGAAGAGGCAGAATGAAAGGAGAAGGAGAATGGGGATGAATGTAAGAGGAATAGGAGAAAAAGAAAGAGGACATATGGAAGAAGAATAAAAAGACAAATGCGAGAAAAAGAAGAAGAAAGACGAATGAACGGTGAAAAGGGAGGAGGATGATTGAAAGAAGAAGAAAATAAGAATGCTCTTCCTTTACATAGTTTCAGTTGTTCATTGATCATAATAAATAAATGAATAAAATAATTTTTCTACTCTGAGTTAGAATGCAACATTGTATTGTTTTAAATTTTGATAAATATTTGTTTTTCATGATAATTGCAAATTCATGAGAGTTGAATTCAAAATTCAAATAATTGATTAATCAGTCAGCATGTAGGATATAGGCCCAGGTCCATTCAAAAGCCCCATTACTTATCATTTTACCCATTTTGTAAGATCTAAAGCATACAAAAATCGAGAGACACTGGTTATTATTATTATTATTATTATTATTATTATTATAACTCTGTTCAAAATATATGGTATTAGTGGAAATAGTTGATGTTATGTTATGTTATGAAGGGACGGATTCAAAGATTCAAAGATCCTCACACGTCAACCGAAGCTTATTGTGTGTCCCTAGTACGTTAGTTGGGCAAACCAATACCTGTGCCCTTTACAAGATCCAGGAGTTTTTTCCCTATGCTAACGTCCCATTCATCACCTGGTTGTTTGCAGCCAAACAGAGCCCTTCTCCTTGCCCCGAGTCTCTCGCAATCCAGTGTGATGTGCTTGGCAGTCTCTTCAGACTGATTGCAAAGCCTACACATCTGACTTTCATTTCTGAGTCCAATTGTGTGGAGATGTTTCCTGAAGTGGCCATGTCCAGTTATCAGAGCAATCAACTGCTTGACCTGACCTCTACCCAGCCTCACCAGCCAGTTGGTGAAGTAGGAGCTTGTGTCTGCTAGCAGTCTTTTGCTAGGTCAAATCCCTCTCTGAGGAAGAACTGGCAGAAAGCAGCCGAGACTGCTTTACTGTGATGTAAATTGATCTGAAGGACCCTGGGCATTGTCCTAGACTGTTGATTCAAATCGAGGAACCTGCCCTGATGGGGTGGAACCTGATAGGTTTGAGGGCAAGGCAACTTCTGGAGTTACCTTGAGGTTTGGTTCTGGTTCGTATTAAATGAAATAGTTGATGGTAATTGTGTTCAGAATTTAAATAATTGAATAATAGTCAGCAGGTAGGCCCAGGCCCATTCACAAGCCTCATTACCTACTATTTTACCCTTTCTCCAAGGTCTGAAGCAATATATAATTGAGAGACACTGTTTATTATTTTAGCTCATTCTATTTGATCAATATAAGTTGTATTAATGAGAATAATATTCATGATAATTGTGTTCAAAATTCAAATAATCAGTAAACATATAGGCCTAGAGACACTGTTTATTATTTCTACTGACTCTATTTGTTTAAAATATGTTGTATTAGTGAAAATAATTCGTGAGACACTGTTTATTATTTATAACTAGCTGGCCCAACGCGCGTTGCTGCATTCTCATGAAAATTCTCATTGATTTTATTATTCGCCACCTCCCGCTGAGGTTACATTTCAAATTAGGAAAGAAGTTAGTCCTAGGGCTCTTCCAGCTGATCATAGAGGCTTAGTTGTTTTCTTAATCACCACCTCTGAATGAAGAAACATTTCAAATTTAAACCACCTATTTTACTAAGGGTTGAAGCTAGGTTTTTTATTTTATTATTCGCCACCTCCCGCTGAGGCTGCATTTCAAATTTCTAGCTGCATTGGTTAACAGATGTCATCAACCTAGCTTAATTACATTTCATCATACCCAGTCATATGTTTCCTACATATTGCAAGGCTCCAACTGCACGGTAGCCTACATGCAAAGTGCAAAGTCTTTTGCTGTTCAAAGACAGCGTAAATAACGCCGCTAAGGGGCCTGCCATATGATTAAAAACTGTTGACTTATATCAGCAGTTCCTTTAGGCTGTTTGGCTGGCAAGTTCAGTAGGTTAGGTCTATAAAATGGTTTAATTAATAATAATTATTAGCTCCCCTATTGAAATGTATGGTCAGAAACCATCCCCAATATTCACACAACATATTCCCAAAGTTTCATGCCGATCTGTCAAGTAGTTTTGAAGTCTATAGGGAACATACATACATACATACAGACAGACATTCATTTTTATATATAGAGATAATAAGTCCTACAGGCCTCATTACCTATTATTTTACTTTTTCTCTAAGGTCTGGAACAATGAATAATTATTGAGAGATACTGTTTATCATTAATAATTAATAATAAGTTATTTATATCATAGTAATTGTTATTTATATTATAGTGATTGTTATTTATATTACAGTAATTGTTATTAATATTATTATTTGTCATCAGCTAGATTTGTGTAGCAGTTCACACAATCACTCAAGTGTTCCCATATGCTTTGCCCTCTTTATTGCTTGTTCCTTAAAATTACATTCTACCCCTTAATGTTTCAATCTATAATTTTAAATTCAATTTATCCTATTCCTTGTTTTTATTTTATCTGTATTTTTTAAATTTTGCATTTGACTCCCTCCAGCGGTCTACAAGTGTGCCTAGTGCTGGAATGTATGTTCTCCAAAATTCTTTCAGTAAATAATATAATTTTGTATTTTTATTTAGTTTCTATATATGGTACCTTATATTGAATTTGTTTTGACTAGGCTACTATTAGTTGTAAGACATTGAAATGTTCTTTTGTTGTAAATTTATTTATTTGAGAATAAACTATCTATCTATTTTATTGCATGGTCTTGTTTCTCTTATTTTTTTTTTTTTTTTGGAGGATGAAGCCCACATAGGTCTGAGACCTGTGCGTGGGTAATGAGTTGGATGATGGTGATTGATGAGTTGGACCTACAGTTTTAGGTGGGTTCCGAACCACCGGGAAGTGATTTTACAGCAGAGAACGCGTCTTTTTTGCTGGCCATCTAATCGGTCACCGTTACAAACAGGTCCAACGAGAACGCAGCTTATCTCTATCTGATTGAACAGATACCTGCTACGGCTCACGGCTATCATTCCATCATGATCATAACACATATGCTCTATTTTTTACATATTAATTCATCTTATTTTTTATTCAATCATCTTATATCGTATCTTTTATCTTAGCTTCACTCATACATTTGCCTCTATTTTACTATTTAATAAATTCATATTAGAGCTTCATTATTATTCCACTTTATTTTGGAATGTAAAAGTCATTATAAGAAATGTTACATTTTGTTTATTCAACTGAAGGCTGTATATTTTTTACTTTACAGTATTTTGTTTTGTATACATAATTATGTAAAATGTTAAGTTTGTGTTATTAAAGTGAAGGCTGTTTTGGACGTTAAGCTGTAGCTCTTCTGAATTGTGATAAATAGATAAATAACATGCATTCAATAATAAGATTATGGCATAGAAATTGGGTGAATTGTTTCAATAATGATAGCCGCGAAGTGATAGCCGCGAGCCGTAGCACGTATCTGTTCAATCAGAGAGATAAGCTGCGTTCTCGTAGGTCCTGTTCGTAACGGTGACCGATTAGATTGGCCAGCAAAAAAGACACTGTTCTCTGCTGTAAAATCACTTCCCGGTGGTTCGGAACCCATCTAAAACTGTAGGTCCAACTCATCAATCACCATCATACAATTCAAATCATTACCCATGCACAGGTCTAAGACCTATGTGGGCTTCATCCTCCAAAAAAAAATTATAATCCTATGCCAAAAGCTAAGTTGTTGTTGACCATTTATTTTTGGAAGTTGTTATTATCATAATATAATCTATTTATTAACCCATTTTTTTTTTTTTTAGGATGAAGCCCACATAGGTCTGAGACCTGTGCGTGGCTAATGAGTTGGATGATGGTGATTGATGAGTTTGACCTACAGTTTTAGGTGGGTTCCGAACCACCGGGAAGTGATTTTACAGCAGAGAACAGTGTCTTTTTTGCTGGCCAATCTAATCGGTCACCGTTACGAACAGGACCTACGAGAACGCAGCTTATCTCTCTGATTGAACAGATACCTGCTACGGCTCGCGGCTATCATTATTGAAACAATTCACCCAATTTCTATGCCATAATCTTATTATTCCTATACCAAAAGCGAAGTCATAAATAAATAAATAAATAAATATAATTTTATTGCCATTAAGCTCTTTGAACAATAGACAACGTCAAATACAAATAAAATAGATTTACAATATTAATTGTATACACAAATACAAAACAAGCCCTAGAATATATATTCAAACAATACATGTGACTCATCATATGGGTTATGCATAATGCTCACAGCACAACCTAAGCCTCCTGAACAATTACATAAAAAATACAAAAATGATGTAAACATCTCTAAGCAACAATTATTTCACTTTCAAAGAACTCATTAACAGTATAATAAGGATTAATTACAAGCCAATTTAATAACCTGGTCTTAAATTTCTTTCCCGTTTCCATAATTAAATCTGCTGGTAATTTATTGTACATTTTAATGCCAAGTGTATCATAACTTTTAGCTGTTTTAGATAATCTTTGATAGGGAATATCAATCCTCTTACAATTCCTTGTGTTATAACTATGAGTATCAAGTCTTAATTTTAAATTGGATGAGTTTCTTTTAACATGCAATAATACTGTGTATATGTAAAAACTCACTATTGTCATTATTTTAAGCTCAACAAAAAGAGGCTTAGCATGTGATAATCTATTAGAACCTGTCAATACCCTGACTACCTTTTTTTGCAATAATAAAATTCTTCCTGTATATCTACTATTACCCCACAGTAGTATACCATATGTAGCAATACTCTGAAAAAAGGCAAAATAAGCTGACCTCAAATAATTGTCTGGAACATGGTTTTTCAGTTGCCCAATTAGGTAAATCACTCTTGATAGTTTACCAGAGATATAATTAATATGGGCTTCCCAGGTCAAGTATCTGTCAATGAATACACCTAAAAATTTTGCATCACTTGTTAAATTCACATCATCTAACCCATCCCTAAGGGTAAAGTGCATAGTTTGAGTTTTATTTTCATTAAGCATGAATCTGTTAGCCCTGAACCATGTTGCCGCTTGCTTCAGAGTGGACTCAGTCAGAACTTTGAGATTTTGCAGGTCAGAACAATTATTGAGAAATGTTGTGTCATCAGCATAAAGTATTGAATGGCATTTAAGAACAGCAGGAAGGTCATTCATCATCAAAACAAAAAGCAGTGGTCCCAGAACCGAACCCTGTGGGACACCAAATTTTACACATGCTACATCTGATCTCTTGTTTCCAATACACACCACCTGCTTACGTCCCATCAGATAAGTTTCAAACAAACAAAGATCTACTCCACAAACACCATAAAAATTCAATTTGTTCAATAAAAGAGAGTGCACTTCACAGTCAAAAGCCTTGCTCAGGTCACAGAAGGTCACCTGAGCAAACTCTTTATTTTCAAAAGTTCTTAGAATATCCTTGACAAGAGCATCCATAGCTCCTGTAGTAGATCTTCCCTTTACAAATCCATACTGAGCATCACTGATTATATTGTGCTCAACAAGATATTCATATAATTGCTTATGTATTAAGGTCTCAAGTACTTTTGCAAAACATGGCACCAATGAAATAGGACGATAACTACCTGGACTATCTTTAGGCCCCTTCTTGTAAACAGGTACAACCCTGGAGACTTTCAGCACTTCAGGAAAAATTCCATCTCTCAGGCATCTGTTTATACAATATGTAAATGGATTTATAATACATTGAATAATTTGTTTCAATAAATCACTAGAAAAGCCATAAATATCAACACTGGCAGAGGCCTTAAAACTGAAAACTATATTAAATACTTCATGTGGGGATACTTCATGAAATGTAAATCTGGGCTTATCCTGATCGGGAGGAAAAACAAAGTTCTGCTCCAATAAATTCTGTGCTGTCAGATTGGGCTGAACAATCTTGTCATGTACATCCAACACTGAATCCAAGAAAAACTTATTTAACTCATTGGGTGTGAATGGAATTGGATCTTTTTGTACCTGCTTCTGAACATTTTTTATTATTTTCCATGCAGCTTTGCACTTATTTCCAGTAGACTCAATTTTAGAAGTATTATATGCCTTCCTAGCTTCATTAACCAACCGCTTATATGATGATCTAGTATCTGAGTATGCCTTCCTAGCCTCATCAGTTTGATTCCTCCTATAAATTTCTAAATACAACAACACTATGGTTTTCATTTGAGCCAATTGTGGCGTATACCAGTTTTTCTGTTTCATTTTCCCCATTCTCTTTGCTTGCTGCAAATTTTTCACAACAATTTTTCTTTCAGGAATAAACATATTAAAATAATAAATTATTATATTGAGAAACCTGTTGAATACCTCTTCAGAGTTAAAAGAATGAGTTTCTAGAATAAATCTGTACCAGTCTACATTAGCGAGTGCGTTCCTCAGTAAGTCCAGATTTTCATTAGTCACTGGCCTAGTTACCACTGTCTTCCTTGTCTTCATACCGTCTTCACTTGAACAAATATTCAAATCAACACAAACACAATCATGGTCTGAAAAGGGGAATGCTAGAACATCACATACAACACTGTTTATCCCGATATTTGTGAAAATATTATCTAAACAAGCAAGTCCTCTGGTAGCTTTTCTATTATGACAGACCAAGTTGAACTGCCTCAATAAATTTTTAAATTCATGTACTGTTGTCTTATCCTGAGCAATATCAAAGTCGGAGTTGAAATCACCTCCAAATACAAAATTATAGTTTCTCCAACTAGGTCTACTAAAGAAATTCAAGATATTTTCAAGCCCCTCCAGAAAAGCAGCAGGATCGCCCAAAGGTGATCTATATATAGAGACTAGAACCAATTTCAGTTTCTCTATAGATATGCCTGTAACTTCAATATTTTTTTCACTATTGAAACAACTGAGTTCTAACCCATTGATATCCGGTACTAACTCAGGCCTGACATAAATTGATACCCCTCCATGTTTATAATTTTTCCTACAATAACTATTAACCAATACATAGTCATCTAATTTATGAAAGGGAATATCTTCCACCTTACACCAGTGCTCACTTAAGCATAGAGCATGTAAGTCATTATCATTCCCAAACTCATTCAAAACTACATGCTTTTTATTCATTCCTTGTATATTCATCTGGTCAATCATCTGGTTTCAAAATTTTACAAGTAATACAAGAAATTTATAATCCAATTGGAACAAATCACCGTATCCCTATGCCAAAATCTTATTATTCTGGTAAGACGTAAACAATGTGTATAGTTCTCACTTTTTATTGGTGTGGGACAGTGAGCAGAACAGCATCTGCGCTTGCTACAATATTAAAATAGACGGGGGCTCAGCTGGGTTGTAAACGATATCCCCCCCCTCCATAACGCGACTCCCCAGCTCCCTCTGGCGAGTTTTCCTGGAAACCACGAACAAATACAACGCTAAGGCAAACAATCGTTGCGCTGCCAGTGCAAAGAGGATTTGAACGTCTTGTAAGCCTTCGCTAAAGGCTACAGGTTGTTAAATTCTTGGCTACAAGTTGGAAGATTTTGGTCTGGGATATGTGATAACGAATTTGACCAAATACAAATCTCAAAATATTTGGGAACAGGACTGTTTGAAAAAATGAAATTCTTCTATTCTTAGTCCTTATTTTTTATACATCTTTTTTCGGAGGATGAAGCCCACATAGGTATGATACCTGTGCGTGGGTAATGAATTGGATGATGGTGATTGATGAGTTGGACCTACAGTTTTAGGTGGGCTCCGAACCACCCCACGCTCCGTGTGTAGAAACATGAAAAAAATATTGATGCCACGTTTGCGTGAATTAAACGTAGGCTATTCGCCATGCAAAATTTACATAATGTAAATCATTATGTATTTTTAATTTTAAATCCTTGCTACAACATTTTTCTAGTCTTTTTTTGAATTCAAGATTCACAAAATGACTATCTAATCCAAAGACGAATCTTTAACATTATTAATCATTAATCATTAACATTGATTAATCAATATTAATCACTATTAATGATTAATTACAGTGCGAGTCGTAGCCGGTATCTGTTCAGTTAGATAAGCTACAAACTCCTAAGCCCTCTTTGTAAGGGTGACCGATTGGATTGGCCAGCAAAAAAGGCTCTGTTCTCTGCAGTAAATCACCTCCTGGTGGTTCAGAAACGACCAATAGCTCTAGGTCTAACTCATCAATCACCATCATCCAACTCATCAAACATAATCCAACTCATCCCCCACATATAGATTTCAAACCAATATGGTTTCATCTCCAAAAATTGGCAATGTCCGTGTTTCGGAGGACACGTTAAGCTGTCGGTCCCGGCTGCCTTAAAAGCAGTCATTAAGTGACGTCAGAGGCCCTGAACTTATTCAGGTGCGACCTGATAGCTCTGACACCAGACCTGAGCCAGCCTGGTCACATGATATTATTATTGTTATTATCTCAGAAAAAACGTATTGAGATCATTGTATCATGAATATTGATGATGTAAAGACAGCATCGTAAAAAGATGATGAATGGATCACAGAAACTTCATCAATTCATCAACTTTACACACTCGATATGGATTTTGTGATCCTAATGCTTATTGATAATTTAGGCTGTAGAGGGTCTGACATTGTCATGCCGTAGCAATGCACAATATTCAACAATTGAATGCTTGAAAATAACAAAACTATTTCTATACAACTCAACAGTACTAAATACTACTGACCACCATTAAATGAAGGATACAATGCACTCCATATCAATGTGAATAACCCTGTATCATACCGTTCAAACACGAAGTTGACATCTAGGTTATAAAAACAAATATGTAGAAACAATTTCCAAACACAAGTCATCAGCTAGGCTAGTGTCAAATCAAGCATGCGCCATTGAATTGTATGAAAACGTTTAATTGAAACCATGCGCCAATTCAAATGACATCGGGTTTTGTTGAGCCCTAAACTTAATTCCCATTTACCCGCCAAGTAAACGATGGAACAACAACAACAGCAACAGCTTTGTGCTTGATTGTGATTGGTTGGGATTCGACTAGCGAGTCGCAAAGCCTGATGGGTGATCGGCTAGCCTTTGTTTTGCCGCGATTATTATAGTTTGCAATTGGTCCAGGGCGCAATGGCTTGTGGGTAATTGACAAGTCTCCGCTTTCAAAACTGATGGTAAACGATGTTTGCTACACAAAGTGAATTCAGGCCGTATTTTGTGAATGAATATGGTTCAAACAGTGTTCAAACAATACAATAACATTTGTTGAAAGATTCGATAGAGTAATAACAGTGTATTAAAATTAACAGTAAATCCACCTGCATACCTGCATATACTATAGAATATCAGGTTAGTGACTTGTTTTGAAGCATAGAAATCAATTAAACTGCGCATATGGAGGTAAGAACGAGGAATAATTAATTTCTGTGTTTCACAAAAGTCACCCTGCAACGTATAACAAAGTTTGCATTGCTGTTTAAGGTCGAATAGTTGACTTGTTGAAACAAATTGAACAAACTATCAAATTTGATAAATTAATCCAACTATCAAATTTAAGTATCTTACATGGTTTGATAGTCCAATACTGATATTAGTTTGATAGTTATCAACTATTCCGATTCAGCTAACAGATTCAGATACTCTATTTAGATTGTAATTCCGAGAGAAAATTTCTGAGCTTTGAGAAACTTCTTTGAAATCAATGATACACCAACAGAGACATCAAGAGTGGAATAGAAAACGATTGTAATTCCGAGAGAAAATTTCTGAGCTTCGAGAAACTTCTTTGAAATCAATGATACACCAACAGCCAAAAATAAATGTAGTAATCTACTATTATAAAAAGGCCTGAACATAACGCATTATTTAAGCAACTTTTTTGTGATGAAGAGCTTAAACCCTTAATATATTATTATAGTAGTTTATGCAACGATTTTATTTTGACCCTTATTAAGGCACGAGTTAGATGTAAGTTATAACACGAGCGAATGCGATTGTTATGAATATCTCACGAGTGCTTTAATGGCCAAATAAAGTCATTGCATACACTATTTTATCTACGACCACTAGTATACATTTAATTAAAACAATTTCATTTTACCTGTGACTGTCAGAGATACCTAAATGATAGAAAATACTCAAATATGAGAAGTTATAGCAGATTTTTAGGTTAAAGCAGCTGGTGTACCAGTTTGATCAAATCAGCTGATAGTTTCACAATATTGAATTACGACATTGATTCCATCAAAAATGCTTCTGATTGGTCCAGAACCCGTGTTATAATGTAGAACCCGCACTATAATGAGCTCTTTATGCAACGGGTCTCAAAAAGCATTTCGAAAAGACAGCTGTTTTGGCATCAATTGTGAAACTGTAATGTATACATTATGACATGGTCGTAGATAAATAATGATATGACATTATCATATTTATTAATAATACTTTGATTTCATTTATTTATATTTTAGATGACTGTTCTAAAATATAAATAAATGAAATCAAAGGAGTCGGCGTATCGTCGAATCATATGGAGTCGGCGTAGCCGAGTTGGCTTATCGCTGGTCTGATAAGCCAAAGGTCCTGGGTTCGATCCCAGTTGAGTACAAGATATTTTTCTCGAGCCACTCCCGTGTTTCGGAGGACACGTTAAGCCGTCGGTCCCGGTTGCATATAAAAAAAGCAGTCGTTAAAAAAACGGCGAGGTGGAACTACCCGTAAGGGTCTCCCCACCACGAAAAGCCATACGAATTTACTATTTATTTATATAATTCATTCACTTAATTTGCTACAAGCAATGAGCTTTTTAAAATGTGTCACAGTTTTTTTATACTGATTACTACCTTCTCCTGAAAATATAATCAATAATATTTTGAAATATTATCATATCTATCAATCAATCTACAGGAGCTGATATTTTGAATGTATGTAATAATATAGTTCATCTTCATATGGTGTAATTTTCTGCAAGCAATTAGCTTTCCAATAATGTGTCATAGAACTTTTTTGACACAGGATTACACCCTTCTTCCCAAAATATAATTAATAGAATTCTGAATTACTATCATATTAATCACTCAAACTACATGAGCTAATATTTTGATTTCTTGATTAATTATAATAAATTTTCATATTCAATTTGCGACAAGCAATTAGCTTTTTGATAATGAATCATAAAACATTTTTTGACACAGGATTAATCCTTTATTCCCAAAATATAATATTAATAATATTCTGAAAACTGAATCATATTAATCACTCAAACTACAGGAGCTGATATTTTGAACGCATGGATCAATACAATACACTTATTATACTACAGAAGAATATATTTTAAATTCATGTATTTATATTCATTTTTGTTGATATTTATATTCATTTTCATATTCAATTTGTTACAAGCAATTAGCTTCTTGGGAATTGGGTCATAAGTGACCAGATCCCCTTCCCATTAACTTGGAAGGTTCTTACCCCCCCCCCCCCTACATCAACATCTTTTCTCTTCATCTAACACTCTCCTGTCTCCCACTTACCTACTTAATCTTTTTTCTCTTTTCCTCATTTTTCTCTCTCCATCACTATTCTGTCTTCCCAATTTTTTCTCTTTCCTCCCACTCATCATCCTCATCTTTCTCTTTTTTCTTCATTCTTCTCCCTCCATCACTATTCTGTCTTCCCAATTTTTTCTCTTTCCTCCCACTCATCATCCTCATCTTTCTCTTTTTTCTTCATTCTTCTCCCTCCATCACTATTCTGTCTTCCCAATTTTTTCTCTTTCCTCCCACTCATCATCCTCATCTTTCTCTTTTTTCTTCATTCTTCTCCCTCCATCAATATTCTGTCTTCCCAATTTTTTCTCTTTCCTCCCACCATCCTCATCTTTCTCTTTTTTCTCATTCTTCTCCCTCCATCACTATTCTGTCTTCCCAATTTTTTCTCTTTCCTCCCACTCATCACCCTCATCTTTTTCTTTTTTCTTCATTCTTCTCCCTCCATCACTATTCTGTCTTCCCAATTTTTTCTCTTTCCTCCCACTCATCATCCTCATCTTTCTCTTTTTTCTTCATTCTTCTCCCTCCATCAATATTCTGTCTTCCCAATTTTTTCTCTTTCCTCCCACCATCCTCATCTTTCTCTTTTTTCTCATTCTTCTCCCTCCATCAATATTCTGTCTTCCCAATTTTTTCTCTTTCCTCCCACTCATCATCCTCATCTTTCTCTTTTTTCTTCATTCTTCTCCCTCCATCACTATTCTGTCTTCCCTATTTTTTCTCTTTCCTTCCACTCATCATCCTCATCTTTCTCTTCTTTCTCATTCTTCTCCCTTCATCATTATTCTATCTTCCTCCACACGTTTTTTTTTTCAAAATGAGTCGGCAGACAAGACGAAACTTAAGCACGACAATTGGGAGGGGGTGTGGATGATGAGGAGGGAGCGTTGATAAGGGGAGGGGGCGTTGATGAAGGAGAGGGGGTTTTGAATAAGGGAGAGGGATGTCAATGAGGGAGAGGGGTGTGAATGAGGGGGTGTGAATAAGGGGAGGGGTGGGGATAATTGAATAGCCACCACTACATTTATTTTTAGTTCAGCCGCCTTTCACATTGTTAGTAGGCACACAGAGTTCGAAGCTTAGGTCAGTCTGTCTCAAATTCCAAATTTAGTCCACCTCCATTTTTAAAAATCAACTCGTCCACAACCAAATTCGAACATTTTTCGTCTTGGCCCATTTGAAATATTGTTCAATGATTAAATTACAAGTAACAAACAACTATTCATCTATTCAACAAATACAACAATGAAGTAAACGTAGAAAATCTTGAGGGAACTCATCCATAACCAAATTCGAACATTTTTCATCATGGCTCTTTTAGTGATATTGTTCAATGATTGAATTTAAAGTAACTATAAATTATTCATCCATTCAACAAAGCACATCTCAAATTTTAAAGAAATCTTTGAAAAATTTGGCTTAAATATGATTTAATCCGTAGAAAACTGACATTTTACATAAAAAGAATATATGCTAATTATAATTATATAATTAGATACATGATTGAATTTATTATTTCTTGTATTTTGTTGCTGTGTTAAGGAGGCATTATAGGGTATTGATACTTGTTGCTTCCATTAAGTATTGGTAGAGAGTTCCGAAACACTCTGTATAGTAATTTAGCCGATTTTGACTATAGGTGACTCTTGAGACCTCAAAGTCATGCTTTAGTCCAAAGAGCTTACTGAACAAACGAGGAGTAAGGTAGTTTGTGATAAGAATAGAATAATATATTATACAGGATTTATTTATTAATTTATTTATAGATAGGATAACAATGAAGTGAAGATTCAACAGAAAAGTCTAGAGATGTTCTTATTCCATTCATTGATTACCGATGGCATAGCTTTTTGGGGTAATTCAAGCGAAGTAGGGCAAATCTTTAAATTGCAAAAATTGGTAACAAGAGTTATAATGGGTGGGTCTATTCGGACGAGCTGTCGACCATATTTCAAACAGTTGGAAATTTTGCCTGTGCCTAGGAACAGTAAATTTAATAAAGAAAAATGAATCAATGTAAGATAGGGGTTCCATGGTTCATTCTCATAACACTAGGTACAGGGATGAACTTAGAAATGAAACCGAGAGCTGTGAGCCGTAGCTGGTATCTGTTTAATCAGAAAGAGATAAGCTGCGTTCTCCTAGGCTCTCTTTGTAAGGTAGATTGATCAACAAAAAATACACTGTTTTCCGCTGTAAAATCACTTCCCGGTGGTTCGGAACCCCCTTAAAACTGTAAGTCCAGCTCATCAATCACCACCATTCAACTCACTACCCACGCACAGGCCACAGACCTATGTGGGCTTCATCCTCCAAAAAAAATCATCGCACCGCTCTCTACGCAAATGGAGTTGAAAATTCAGGAGTTGAACCTTTTAATGTTTTACCGGCCCGGCTTAGGAGATATCCACTCATTTAATGAGGTTTTCAATAGAGAGCTAGAGGACTGTGGTTTCTATTCAAGCCAAGAATATAGAGAGTATTATAAAAATCCTAAATTAATACAGCCTGAATGGAAATAATAAATTTAAATTTAACATTGGACAAATCCAAACTTATGATGGGAGGCCAGTGGTTGCTATCTATCTATAATTATCTATCCATTGAAAATTGGTGAGTTTTTTCCTTCAAATTGTCCTCAAATTCTTTAATATCCATCTGTGGTTAAACTATGTATAAACTCCATTTGCCAAATTGAATGCGTTATTTGATGAAGTTTCTCTCAATTCCCGGAACAAAGTTAACAAGCATCTAGTGTCCTCTCATTCAATCTGACAATGCTTTTTAGGGAACGAAGTATTCTTGTTTCAATATTTTGGCACCATAGGAAGCAATCCATTTACGTACGTTGTCTTGTTATTGATAGCGATTATTTCGTTTAATCTCTTATCTCTATTATGGGTTGAATGGAAGAGTGGGCCTTGTGTCCTAACTCTCGATAAATGAAAATTTATCTATCTCTTATCTTGATGATATTCTTGTGTAACATATCAATAAAAATCATTAATAGTTGAATTTGAAAGCAAATAATCAAGTGGGGAAGATTATTATACTTGGAAGAGTAAAAAACGTTATTCAAACTTACAACGAATTGAGAATACCCAATGGAAAAACTGGGCGTATCATGAAGCTAATTTGAGAAAAACGTGAATTTTTCATCTCGTTATCAAGAACTCTGGTAACTGGTAGAGCTCTGGTATTCTGGTAACTCTTGCTCTCTTTCACTCTCACATACTTTCTTATTCACTCTTTTTCTCTCACGCACAACCTTTCTTTCGCGCTCTCTCCCTCTCCTCCTGCTCCCTCTTACTCCCTCTCACCCCTCTCGCTCATTTTCTTTCACTCTCCCTAGAGATCTTGAAACATGATTTTTTCGTCGCAACCTGGTTGTAATTTGTATTTTCCAAAGCAAATGAATATCTTATAAAGATACTTGAACATTTCTTCCATAAGGTCTCTTGTTTTCCAAATTTCAGTTTCTGCATAATTATTGTTTGGTATTTGTTCTCCAGGTATCTGTGATTTCGTCACTTACAATTTTAATTTCATTTCTTTTTTGCTCGCAATTTAAACGCCAACATGAGCTCTTTTTATTCCCAATTTATTCATTAATTTGTAGGCTATTCATTTTGGTTCGTGAATGATCTATTTCCTTTAATTATTATTGGAATTAGAAACTTGGTCATTCACCTTCTTTAGTTTTTCTATCTAAGTCCTATAAAATGTATTTAATTATTTATTTACAAAATTTTAATGGAAGCAACAAGTATCAATACCCTATAATGCCTCCTTAACACAGCAACAAAATACAAGAAATAATAAATTCAATCATGTATCTAATTATATAATTATAATTAGCATATATTCTTTTTATGTAAAATGTCAGTTTTCTACGGATTAAATCATATTTAAGCCAAATTTTTCAAAGATTTCTTTAAAATTTGAGATGTGCTTTGTTGAATGGATGATTAATTTATAGTTACTTTAAATTCAATCATTGAACAATATCACTAAAAGAGCCATGATGAAAAATGTTCGAATTTGGTTATGGATGAGTTCCCTCAAGATTTTCTACGTTTACTTCATTGTTGTATTTGTTGAATAGATGAATAGTTGTTTGTTACTTGTAATTCAATCATTGAACAATATTTCAAATGGGCCAAGACGAAAAATGTTCGAATTTGGTTGTGGACGAGTTGATTTTTAAAAGTGGAGGTGGACTAAATTTGGAATTTGAGACAGACTGACCTAAGCTTCGAACTCTGTGTGCCTACTAACAATGTGAAAGGCGGCTGAACTAAAAATATCAATCAAAATTTTCCGACATCAAAAAACAAAATGGCGGCCATTTAAGATCTTTGAACAGGATTAAATTAATAATGGCTGATGATACCAAAATTTGACTGGAATAACGTTTTTTAGATATTTTTATTGCAAATCCAAAGATACCTCATTTTCCAAGATTGGTCAACAATTAACAGAGATATGCTACTTTTTAGGGTGTGCAGTGGTTGGAAGCGAAAAACTGCAACCCGTTCTCAACCATTTTTATAAAGCTGTTTGCAAAATTTCAAAATTATACATTCAGAGGTGTTCGAATAAAAAAATAATGAGTGAAAAATCAAAATGGCGGCTGTGTGAGTAACTGGGAATTTTAGAAAATTTTTATTATGATATTTACTTTTGTTAGTGGTCCAGAAACACTGCCTAGGAGTATTGGTAGAGAGTTCCGAAACAGCCTGTATACATACAATGAATACATTATATCATTATATCACAATATCATATTCTGACAGATTAAGCTCCAGTGGCGTACATAAGAAAGGGCCCCCCCCCCCAAAAAAAAATTTGGTAAAGCAAATTTACACACACAAAATTGTATTGTCAATTTTTCAATTTACATGTTTAGCTTCAACCCTCTTTTTTTCTCTTTTTTTGTAGATTACGTCTTGGAGACTCCACTTGTGTATCAGATCAACAATAATTACACAATCTTTTACACTAGTTAACATAATTACTATATCAATTTTTTTCTTTTGAGGATGAAGCCCACATAGGTCTGATACCTGTGCGTGGGTAATGAGTTGGATTATGGTGATTGATGAGTTGGACCTACAGTTGTAGGTGGGTTCCGAACCACCGGGAAGTGATTTTACAGCAGAGAACAGTGTCTTTTTTGCTGGCCAATCTAATCGGTCACCGTTACAAACAGGACCTACGAGAACGTTTTTTAAACATTTCTATATTTTCAAGACTCTTTAAAAACTGCGGTAGCTTGCTGTAGAGTTTCCTCTAAAAGTAATAATATTCCATGAATCTTGTCATTTGATCTTTCTCTTGTAAAATTATCTACTAAAGTATACTTAAAAAATAATGTCACACGTAAAATTGTTGATTTGCCCCCCCCCCCCCCCCTCACCACTAATGTAATCTATATTCGCCAATGTTAAGCTTCCTATTCATCTAATTTTCCTAATTTTTTACTTCAAACAACTTAAATTCACCAATTATTTCCATCTCGGCTTATTCTCATTTTCCTTGACAGTTCTAATTCGAATTCTTCTCAGCTAAGTCTAAATTTACAATAATGTAAGCTATCTAGACCGTGTACGAGTTTAACTGGACCAAAATATTTCTATTTTCATCCGGCTCGGCTTGGAAGTCGCACCCGCGGGACTTAGCGTCTGTACGTCGTGTGGCTTGGGACGGGTTGGGGGGGGGGGGGTCTTTTAAGGTGAAAGGAGGATTTTGGGGGGCAGGGAGGTGCTCCTCCGCCCTAAACTCGTGCTACGAGGCCAGGCTCAGTGCCAAAATACACTAACGAACAAACATCCACTCTAAATACAAGCGCACACCCCTCAGTTGTGTTTGATCCCGTGGCAGACTCACTGTTCATATACACCGAATAAAATGGTAAGAATTCTATAATTAATTTTTTTCTTCAAACTTTGTCAGCGAGTAGTCCAAATTTCACAAGAAACATGCGTTTTTTTCTCAATAATTGTATATAAATTTATTTCATTAAAATTGTAAGATATTCAGAAACTTCACTCTCTTAATGTCAAATACTGGTCTATATTTTACGCCTGTGTAATGTAAGATATATAACAAGAATATACAAGATATATAACAAGAATATAGCATTTACAGGTATAAACAATATAAGATTCCCCCATTATTAATCCTATTAATTTCAAGTTCTCTCGCCGGATCCCTGTGTTTTATATTCATTGTAAATCACTTTATCTGTTCAGTAAAATGGTGGAATTTTCAGAAAATTTACGTTTCAAATCCCTAAGACTGGTCTTAATTTTACACCAATAAACCTGTGTTTGGATTCAAATACAATAGTGTAATTTATTGGTTAAATAATTGATAGATTTGTTCATTTTAATTGTAAGACTGTAAAAACTGCATTTATTTCTTCTGTGATTTTGTGAGATCTCTATAAAGGGATGATTGATAGCACTACATATTTTTTTTGTTTTGAGGATTTTTTTTTTTTTTTTCTGAGGATGAAGCCCACATAGGTATTATGAGACTTGTGCGTGTGTAGTGAGTTGAAACAGGTGATTAATGAGGGTGATTTAATCTATATAAATTATTTGATCACTTTAATTACAACGAGAGCTCAGTTTTGCCTTCAACTCCAGCTTGCGCTCAGGAAATCGCCCATGCATGATATTTTCTATAGGACTATCGATTTGTTTATTGCGTTAGTTATTAACATTTATATTTATTCACTTGTTTATTTCTAACGCTGAAACATTTTTTTGTTACATTTTGTTTTGAGGATGAAACCTACATAGGTCTGAGACCTGTGCGTGGATAATGAGTTGGATGTGGTGATTGATGAGTTGGACCTAGTTTTAGTTGGGTTCCCAACCACCGGGAAGTGATTTTACAGCAGAGAACAGAGCCTTTTTTACTGGTTATTCCAATCGGTCACCCTTAGAAAGAGGGCTATCACTTCCCAAATATAATTCTAAGTCAGATCTGGGCTTGATTTGAATTAATTTACTTGTTCAGTAAAATTGCAAAATCTTTAAAAATTATGTTTTTTAAATCTCTAAAATAGGTTAGTATTGATCTAACAAAGATCTGTCTTTGATTATTTGAATAGTAGCCTACTATGGCAAGAACTTTAAAATGAAGTCTTAGGGAAGATCTCAAAAAAATTGTACAAGTTTTATAGGTAGGTACTTGACAGTTTTGCTTGATTTGAATTTGTGATCATTTTTCGTTCCTTAAATTAGTTAGATCGTTAGAAATTGTTTTCTAGACATCAACTTCCCGGTGGTTCGGAACCCACCTAAAACTGTAGGTCCAACTCATCAATCACCATCATCCAACCCATTACCCACGCACAGGTCTCAGACCTATGTGGGCTTCATCCTCAAACAAAAAAAAAAAAAAAACAAAAAAAAAAGGAGTCAATATTGTCTCACAAGGAACCGATTTTGATTTGAGTAGTGGCCAAACTGATCAAAAGTTTGTTACAAATAAACCAATTTTATAACTTGAATATATAGGCTAACAATCATTTTTTTTTAGGATGAAGCCCACATAAGTTAGGTCTGAGATTTGTGCGTGGGTAATGAGTTGGATGATGGTGATTGATAAGTTGGACGTACAGATTTAGGTGGGTTCCGAACCACAGGGAAACGATTTTACAGCAGAGAACATTCAGCATTTAGTCAAGTCCAGGATAAATTACATCCCTTAATCGACTGAAACAATAATAAACGAAGAAGCTTATCGTGTTAAGATCTGTAAAATGGATCTGGAAAAATATATTCAATGATAAGAGCTGGTAAAGAATTCTTGATCTCTTTTTGTGATGACGAAATGTGAGTTTTATAACGGTGTCATACTGTTTAGCTGTACCTGCATGGAATATACTATTTTAGTGTAGAAGTGACTCTTCTTGAACTACTTTATTATTACTCTGGGACACATAGTAATTGAAAAATAAAAAAAATTGTCGAATAAAGACGATGTATCAAGGAGTTTCGACATTGCTTGACAATGGTATCTGTGAAACGTGATCTCCTAGTGTGATAGAAAGGTCAACGAAAATAATAAGTTCATTAATTATTATTCATCTTGCAAGAAATGGAAAATTTGATGTTCCACAGCAGGCCTATTGATTTATTGAAATAAATGGTACTTGTTTTCTTTTTACTTCAAAATGAATCGAAAATTCATATCTATAATTTATTTATTTGATTTTCCAGGCTGATGTCAGCAGTGACGACGTTGAGAGTGAGTAATTTATTTATTTATTTGTAATTAACATTAAGATTTTTTCCGAAACCAACATTTTCATGGATTTTCTAACAAAATGTTAGATAAACACGAATAATATCTTGAATTTCTATAATTCTATGAATTAACTCGTAAACTCTAAAACTAATTATATTAGTTTATTACTGATCTTCACAGTATTGCTAATCCTTGTTCTTATCTGGTATTATATCTGTGATGTTTTCCATGACGAAATACCTGATGAACAATCGATGTTTTTCATGGAGAAATACTTGATCTAATCAATCTAAATACAATCTAATATCAAAACTGACTCTGTATTTATATTTAATATATGATTTTCACTCACTTATACTGGAGATACTGGAGGGATGCATTTCACTTCTAAAGAGACGCTTCATCAGCCTCTTTAGAAGTGAAATGCATCCCTCCAGTAGGCAATCTCCAGTATAATTGGAGTGAAAATTATATATTAAATAGAATTACAGTGTCAGTCTTGATATTAGATTGATATTATATCATATATATCTGGTGTCCCTACTTTTTAAATTAGACTTCAGGTTAATAGCGATGGTCTACAGTAGGCCTATTAAATGAAGAAAAAAATTATCATAGAAGTTGATGATCAGAAAATGGAGTCTTATAGATTAACATAGATCCGTAGTATTGGCGGTGGGTAAGGAGGCGAAAGCCAAAGATAGTAACAAATGTAAAATTACCTTAATTTGAGAATGGTGTAAATTCAGAAGAAGATCACAAGCTTTGCGAGCATTGCGGTATTTGAAAAATATGACCGACCTTCACTATTGATCTGAGCGTCCTTGAACCACTGAAGCTTGAAGTTAAATTTGAAGAGCCTATAACAAAATATTAATGAGATATTGGAAATTGAGGACAATACTGTAATTTTACATAATTCAAAACACGTAAATATAAGATAAAATTATCAAAACAGGTAAAATGAGACAGCAATAGAACACTGAACAAAGAAAGAAACTTGATAATAATGAGATCTTGATTGCTCTCCCCTCTCTTCAATACAACATGGTTCGAAGCATGAAATATGAGAGAAAAATATGAAAAAATGCTTGTGAATATTTCTAGCCTAAGAGACTTTGAGCTATTGAAGCTATTGAGCATCATAAAAAATGAGAATGATAATTCGAATAAAACATTTTTTGATAGGTCCAATGCACTATGACAGTTATTAGAATTCATAGTCGTGAATTAGTATTATACCTTGACTTTATAACACATTTTTACGTTTCAAAATGAGAAAACTTTGAGTGCTGTTATAAATGATAAAAATAATGAGTATTGTTGGCAGTAATGTAGCTTTTTGTTGGGGGGAAACAAATTTATATTCTTGGCAGTTGAATCAGTTTAAATTGGATAAAAGTGAAGTAAGGAGGGGTAAGATTATAATTATAGAGAAATTAATTAATATTTGCGCAGTTTAAAACCCAATTCATACAGTTTGAAAAGCCGAAGACACTGAACTTAATAAGCTATTCAGTTCTTTAAAAGAGTATGTACCATACATCAATTTGTAGATTGTTGTAAAAATGTTGATAAAAGAGGAACTTTTTCAGGGAAAGTAGTTATTCTCGTTTTTAAGAGAAATTAAGCTTTTTTCTATTAATAATGTTAATTATTTAGAGCTTATTTCCAACTATGTAGCACCTTCAGTAAATAAATAACTTTAGAAAGCTTTTTAAAGTTCACAGAGATTTAGGAGATTCAGTGTAAATATCACAATAGGAAGACATTGAAAGTCGCTTATACGAAATTATTATCAATCTAAAATAAAAACTGACACTGTATTTCAATTAAATATATGATTTTCACTCACTTTTACTGGAGATACTGGAAAAATGCATTTCACTTCTAAAGAGAAGCTTCGTCAGCCTCTTATATTATCGATAATTACGATATATTATCGTATATTAAATTGCATAGACCAGAATTTGACAGTGTACTAATTTCTTGGTGACAATATTGGGGGAATATTAAAAAATTTTCTTCAAAGGATGTAAGGTCTAAGACCTGTGCATGGATGATTGTGAATGATGAGTTGGACCTACAATTATTTTAGGTGGGTTCCGAACCACCGGGAAGTGATTTTACCGGACAGATTTCAATTATTCACACTAATAATCAGATCTAGTAGTCTACTTGTACATGCTGTAAATTCAGAAGACTTTTTATTACCAATAACTATTAATTGACATCTGAAATAATTAAATTGAAAGGATGACCAATTCCTGAAAGAATAAACGAAAATCGACACACACCATACAAGATTATCCTCAATCACTTCTTGAATATCCCTTTTTGAGATTTGTTAGAATATACCTGAAAATAGATAAGAGAACTAAGTCAATTGTAATAGATTATTATGTGACTTATTGATGTACATCAACATAAACACTAATTTTGTGTAGGGCTACCAGATGGTCAGAGTTAAAAAAGCGGACATTCCACAACAAGTACATAAATAATTATATCGATTAAGAAACAGAGCAGATCTGCAGATAATAATTTCCCTTGTTCGCGATTCTTTCACTATATTTTTCAGATTTTTCTAGTGCCTGCCAACTGTCAGGCAGAAAATACACATAAATACATACTGAAATATATATGTATTAAGTTGTAGTTGATCGGCTTAATCGAGAAAAAATCGGACATTTAGAACTATAAAAAGCGGACACGGGACATAAAAAGCGGACGTCTAGTAACCCTAATTTTGTGATGTTTTCTAAGAAGAGATACATGATGAACAAACTTTCAGGCTAAAATTGATAATGAATTTTACAAATAATTCGCTTTCTATGAGTCATTTTTTGTGAAACATAAGCACTTTAATAAGAGAATAATTTTCTAAATTTGTCATTAAGGACAAAGCATAAAAATTTTACAAATCGAATTATCAGGATTTTTATCCACAATCTACATGAAAATTAGCCTACAGTTTTTAAAATTACCAAAATATTGTTTTTCTATGGTGCATTGTCTGCTGAACTGAGATCGTTTTTAAAAGAATTAGGCCACAAAATATTAAGTTGAGTGATAATAAAGGATGAAAGTAAGATATAAGGCCGCATAGGATATACAGGAAAAAGGGCAAAAGACACGAGAACTGAAAAATCAATTCAGTTGATCTTGAAAAGGACAATGAAGCTGGAAGAGTGATCCCATTAGTGGGAGTAGGGTGTCATGACCCCCTCAAAATCGAAAATTTACTGCAGAAGGGATTGGATGTACAATCTCGTAAAAAAAAGTAAAAAATCTCATTTATTACCCCTCCAAAACTTTTCAGCTGGGATCCCTACTGTGAAGGTGGCAATCTGTTATCAAATGGCAACTAATTGAGTTTTTCAGATAGTTCTTTCCTCCAATAATACGATTTTCAAAATATTTTCAATCAATCAAATTTATTTACAAACATTGTAGGGTCCTGCTAAAACCGTAGGTTTTTCAGCAGGTGCCAATCTTCACAAGTATTGCAACAAAGAAGCAGATTCACTTACATTTTAATATTACAAAGAAAAAATAGAGATTGGTTAATAAAGAAATAAATTATAAAATAATGTATTGATAAAAGTAAAAATAAACAATTTATCACAGTTCTCAGAACCTGGTGGTTTGGAACCCACCTTAAACTGAATCGAACTGAGAAATATCAGAATTTAGGTCACAGAACTGAGAAAGAAGGAAAAAAGATACTACAATCCTATCAAAGAAAATAATTAGAAAAGAATGAAATAGGATAAGAAATGAAGAGGAAAATTTAATATTATTGACAGTTTGAGACTAAAATATGAATACAAGTGTCGTCTATTTCCAAAATGACGAGTGGTAGAAGCGAAATCCAAGCCCGGTAGTTGAGCTAGCGCCCAATAGAGGTCGCTCTGTAGGCCACACAGTCTTATAAGGCGAGGCGAGAGACGCCGGCAGATTGGCACTGGGCTCAGAGCTCAGGCAGCACTCTTGGCCTATTATTAGCATTGGCCACATTTACGATCTATGACGTCATCAAGAAACACATTTCACACTTCGGAAGTTTATCTTCTGATCTCAGCCAGAATTCTGCACAATTCCTAAGAACTTTTATCAAAATTCAAAGGAATGTTCCATAAAATTTAGAGAATTTTACTGATTCACTCACAAAATCAAGGCCTTAAGATGAGTTTCCATAACTCGAAAACTTTCGGTCAAGTGTGAGTACATTATTATATATTTACAATTTAAAACTGACTGCAAGTCGTTAAATCTACATTAAAAAGTTAAAATTTGGATCTAACAACGTTTATCAAAATTCAAAGGAATGTTCCAAAAAATTTAAAGAGTTTTGCTGATTCACCCACAAAATCTGACGTGATCCTTGATTAGATTTTAAACCCAATTAAAATTCTCTGCTCTAAAATCACTTCCTGGTAGATCTAATAACGTTTATCAAAATTCAAAGGAATGTTCCAAAAAATTTAAAGAGTTTTGCTGATTCACCCACAAAATCTGACGTGATCCTTGATTAGATTTTAAACCCAATTAAAATTCCCTGCTCTAAAATCACTTCCTGGTAGATCTAATAACGTTTATCAAAATTTGGATCTAACAACGTTTATAAAAAATCAAAGGAATGTTCTAAAAAGTTTAAAGAATTTTGCTGATTCACTCACAAAATCAGAAGAAATCCTTGATTAAATTATAACCCTATTTGAAATTCTTTGCTGTAAATCATTCCCTGGTGGTTTGGAACCCACCTTAAACTGAATCGCCATCAATTATTTAAAGTTATATCAAGTTATTTAGATAACTTTGTTGACTTACTGTAAATCATTCCCTGGTGGTTTGGAACCCACCTTAAACAGAATCGCCATCAATTATTTAAAGTTATATCAAGTTATTTAGATAACTTTGTTGACTTACTGTAAATCATTCCCTGGTGGTTTGGAACCCACCTTAAACTGAATCGCCATCAATTATTTAAAGTTATATCAAGTTATTTAGATAACTTTGTTGACTTACTGTAAATCATTCCCTGGTGGTTTGGAACCCACCTTAAACTGAATCGCCATCAATTATTTAAAGTTATATCAAGTTATTTAGATAACTTTGTTGACTTACTGTAAATCATTCCCCGGTGGTTTGGAACCCACCTTAAACTGAATCGCCATCAATTATTTAAAGTTATATCAAGTTATTTAGATAACTTTGTTGACTTACTGTAAATCATTCCCCGGTGGTTTGGAACCCACCTTAAACTGAATCGCCATCAATTATTTAAAGTTATATCAAGTTATTTAGATAACTTTGTTGACTTACTGTAAATCATTCCCTGGTGGTTTGGAACCCACCTTAAACTGAATCGCCATCAATTATTTAAAGTTATATCAAGTTATTTAGATAACTTTGTTGACTTACTGTAAATCATTCCCTGGTGGTTTGGAACCCACCTTAAACTGAATCGCCATCAATTATTTAAAGTTATATCAAGTTATTTAGATAACTTTGTTGACTTACTGTAAATCATTCCCTGGTGGTTTGGAACCCACCTTAAACTGAATCGCCATCAATTATTTAAAGTTATATCAAGTTATTTAGATAACTTTGTTGACTTACTGTAAATCATTCCCCGGTGGTTTGGAACCCACCTTAAACTGAATCGCCATCAATTATTTAAAGTTATATCAAGTTATTTAGATAACTTTGTTGACTTACTGTAAATCATTCCCCGGTGGTTTGGAACCCACCTTAAACTGAATCGCCATCAATTATTTAAAGTTATATCAAGTTATTTAGATAACTTTGTTGACTTACTGTAAATCATTCCCCGGTGGTTTGGAACCCACCTTAAACTGAATCGCCATCAATTATTTAAAGTTATATCAAGTTATTTAGATAACTTTGTTGACTTACTGTAAATCATTCCCCGGTGGTTTGGAACCCACCTTAAACTGAATCGCCATCAATTATTTAAAGTTATATCAAGTTATTTAGATAACTTTGTTGACTTACAAAATTAGAAGTAATTCCTAGATTAGATTGTAACCACATTTGATATTCTTTGCTATTAAATTACTTCCCGGTGGTTCGGAGCCCACCTGAAACTGAAGGTCTTACTCATCAATCACTATCATCCATCTCATTTCCCATGCACAGGTCTCAAAACTATGTAGGCTTCACAAAAAAATGAACCACTTCTTTAGTTAGTCATTTACTTACTCGTTGAGCAACAAATACAAAATCTTTTTTTCTTGAAATTTACAGAATATTCTACAAAATTTGCCATATTTTCTCACTTATAAAATCAGATGCGACTCCTTGATTAACCTTACCCCCCCCCCCCCCAACCACCAACCTTCAAAATTAGCCACCTCTTCATTTATTTATTTACTTATTCAAGAGATACATTAATGTGGAGCAACAAATAGGCTATATAAATACATTTTCCTTCCAAATCAAGAAATTAAATGCAGTAATTGTTTTAAAAAGTATAGAAACAGAGAATTAGAGAGAGTATAGTATGTGATAAGTGCCACTAAGTGTTGTTAAATTATACTGAGCTTTATTTTAATAAAAATAAGGTAATAGAATTACTGGTAATAGAAGATAGAACCCATGATGAAAATAGCATTCAATATCAAGCTTACCAATGTCAATGAGGAAGCTATTTCATATTTATATTTATAAGTTTTAAAATATTGTTCATTCCAATGACAAAATTGTATTTTTTAATCAATATTCTGAATACTTTCTTTGTAGTGGCGAAGGTGATATTGTGGAAGGTATCCATAATGAATAATAAAACGAAATTGTCACAACCACATTTATTAAAAATATTGAGAAACTAGTTTCGGTTGTTATACCATTATCAATTTCAAACAACCGAAACTAGTTTCTCAATATTTTTAATAAATGTGGCTCTGACAATTTCGTCTTATTATTCATTAATTTTCTGAATATCGTTAGTGATTACTCCAAGTATTTTATAATGCACTGCTCTATGATTTTCTTAAATCAAACAACATAAATCAAACAGGAACCAAGATAATAGAATGAAATATGAGAAAATCTACACAAATACATAGCATTTTTTATCTTGGTTTAGAATAGACATACCTGTTGTCCTTTGAAGCTTTAGTTTCTTTCAGTGAATCGATATTTTCAATCAGAATGTAATAAGCTGCAATATTATGCTCCAATATTGCGTCGATGTAACCAACTGAAAAATATAAATTGAATACCGGTAATTAATCTTATTATTATTCACAAATTCTTTTAATTCTATGAAAATTTGCTGCAATGATCAAAAATAACCTACTATCATTAGCTTATTGTTCAAATGAAAAGGTCAAGTCTAAGTAATACTCATTCAAACAAACCCAGACAAAAATCTATAACAGTCCATGCATAAATGCATGTAAATTTGATTATTATTCCCCAATAATTTACTGTGAAAGGGTTAAACTTATTTTCAACTTTACCATAAAAAATTTGAAATCATATTATTCAAATAACAGTAATTAAAGGTACTGAATAATTATGATTGTTTTCCAAAATCAAATTCATTCAGACTCTTGAAATAATATTTATTCTGCCATACGCTGAATAAATTATTAGAATCATTTTCCAGTTTATTATTGTAACTCCGTTACTATACAATGTAGCTACTGTCTAATATATTTCCGGAAGGAGTTATTCAGTAGTAATTTCCATTTCTAAAATACTTTTGAATTGTTTTTCGTGGTTAAATATTATATTTTTTTGAATTTATTTATTTTTTCAGAGGCAACCTTCGCCTTCAACATCTATGACACCGAGGGTAATGGTAACCTGGATGCCTTTTTCCTTGGCGATCTGCTCAGAGCTTTGGGACTGAACCCAACTCAAGGCCTCATTGAGAAGCTTGGAGGCACCAAGAAGAAGGGTAAATATTTCTTAAACAACATAAATAAGACAGATCAAATCATATTTATTTCAAAGTTCAAATACTTGAAAACATGAAAACTACAAATAATAGAGGCTTACAGCCAATCACTTATTATCACTTACCCGGTGGTTCGGAACCCACCTAAAATAGTAGGTCCACCATGTTCCCCGTAACATGGCACAAACGGCGAGGTGGAACTACCCGTAAGGGTCTCCCCACCATTAAAAGCCATACGCTTATTATTATTACAGCCAATGCCAAAACAAACCCCATTGAATGCATTAGATTGTCTCAAATCAAACAAGGAAATCACAAAACAAATGTTGAAACAATATGCTACCAAGAAATAAAGTCAAAATACATACAATGAGAAAACGGCATGAAATAACAACATTAAGAAAAATAACCCTAAACATTAGTTAACTTAAACAAAGAAATACTAAAATAGCTAGGAAATGACATGAAATAACAGTATAATGAACATTAATTAATGAATCAATATAATGAACAACCCTGAACATTAGTTAACTTTAAATAAAGAAATATCAAAATAGCTGGAAAATGGCATGAAATAACAGTATAAAGAGAAATAACCCTAAACATTAGTTAACTCTAAACAAAGAAATAATAGAATAGCTAGAAACAAAATAGAAGGTAGATAATTATAGAAGTGGAGGGAAGAAGAGAAAATATAATTTATGGTCTGCAAAACGATGTTAACATCTAAAATTCCAGAGCTTGAAAGCATTTTCTACTAAAACTGCACAAATTATCTGAGAAGGGGTCTAGAACCGGATTAAATCTATTGTACAATCGCACAGTTCTTTGAATGAAGCAATTCGCATGGTGAACAGTGTTTATTCCATCCAAGGCGAAAAGCATATTCAATCTTGGTCTATTAGATGTAACAAAAATAGGCTTCATTTTGGAAAAATAGTCACCTTAATTGTTGAAAATTTGCGAAGGAAGCAGTTGTATACGATATCCTAAGCATCTTTGCTTGATTGTATTTTTCATTAATAAACTTATAAGAGTATAAGATACTCTTTTTATTGTATTATGAGGCGGATCTGGTAGCGCAGTTGGTTGGAGCGCTTGTATCTCATTAGATAAGGCTCTGGCTGGCTTTGTTTCCTGCAGCCTTGGGTTGCAAAAATTCTATTTGAAATTAGATGAATCACTGTAAATATGATTTCTAACTTCAGGTGAGAAGACAATGACCATCGAAGAGTTCCTGCCAATCTTCAGCCAGGCAAGGAAGGACAAGGACAACGGTGTCTATGAGGACTTCATCGAGTGCTTGAAGCTCTACGACAAGGCTGAAAACGGACTCATGGTCGGCGCTGAACTCTCACACATTCTCCTCTCTCTTGGTGGGTAATGTATAATAATAACTTGATAATATTACATAATTACTTGATAATATCAAGAAAACTTCAACTAATATATCGAGTAAATTAACTAATCATCGTATAGTATGCATTGAAGACAGTTTAAAACATAGAAAGTTGCGGGAAGTATTTCATCAAAATAATTTAAAAAAATTGATCTGGTCTGGAATTGCGTCGTTACATAAATAAATATGGTGGAAAATTGCAGACATCCTTACTAGAGCGTTGTAGAACCTAGGAGTTAGGAATATAAACGTTTTCTGGAAGAGAGTTCAATTGGGTTTAGGACACCTGACACTGGAACCCGCAGCCAGCCTTGTTTGATGACTGGCAGTAGCAAGATTACAATAATCTATTCTTACGCCTCTATTCCCACTAATTTGGAAGAACACAGATAGAACATTAAAAACGTACATGAATCTCACCAGTAATATTCTGAGATGATATGCTACAAAAATACGCAAAATATGCCATAGAAGGCATATTTAAAGGGTTTCTCATTGGAAGTGGATTAACTCGTTTCTGTCACAATAAAATTGATAATTAAAGTATCAGAATTAAATGAATAATGATATAGTTATGATGGAACATATTATGTTCATAAAATTGTAGAATAATCTTTTTGGATTTATTTCCACACAACATATTATAATCATAATAAAAATACAATTAAAATAGAAAGAAATATATTTCCTCACATGGACTACTAATCAGGTTTCCTATCTTATTTTCAGGTGAAAGGTTAAATGAGAAGGAAGTCGATGAGGTCCTTAAGGACTGTCTGGACCCTGAAGATGACGATGGCATGGTCCCCTACATCCGTAAGTTGATCGATTTTTGAAAATAATTTGAAAAATTGCATAAATTCGCATTTTTTATTAGCAGCAGTAGTTGATTTATAATGAAAAATTGAATTTTGTTATACCTAAAAAATCGTTAAATTTCAGTTTAAAAACTTATTTTGATGAAATTGTATGAAAACAGTAGATTCTTCATTCTACTAGTAGGTAGATGAGTAGATTCTTGTATAAATAATTTATTGAATAATCATCAACTCTAAAGGTCCGTTCAAACTGAGAAACTTATTGCGATAGAGCACTCTCGTAGACTCTTGCTATAGTGTGGAATTCTGCTAGACTAGGGGTAGAGAAGTTGGCACTGGTCTAGCTTGTGTTTACACTCGTATAGCCAGTGTCTAGACTGATTCATGAGAGCCAATGTATTGCAATAAATGTTTCCGTTTGGAAGGACCTCCATTCAGCCATTTTGAATGAATAAAATTAATTATTATTATTAATAACTGATTAATTTGATTAATAATTGAATAATAACCTTTGATTCTAATTTATGATCTTTTCCATGATAAAATACTTAAACAATTCAATATTGTAATGAAATAATAAATAAATAATGTGCAATCTAATATCAAAACTAAAACTGTATTTCTATTTAAATTATGATTTTTACTCATACTGGAGGGATGCATTTCGGTTCAAACGAGAAGCTTTATCAGCTTCTTAGATGAATTCACTAAAGCTCCAGTTTAAAAGTGATGAAAAATCATAATTTAAATAGAAATTCAGTGAAATTTAACGACTTGCATTTGACTGCAAGTCGTTAAATTTCACATGAAAAGTTAATATTAACAACGCAGTTCGTCATGGAACAAGAAATCCAGGAAAGAAATTCAGTGTCAGTTTTGATATTAGAATGTTCATAAAGTATTTTATCATAGAAAACACCACAGATACATAATGTAAATTAATCTTGAAACTGACAATGTATTTCTAGGTAATTATAATTTTTTCATACAAAAACTTGAGGGATGCATTTCACTTCTGAGAGGCTGATAAAGTTTATACTCAGAAGCGAAATGCGTTTCTCCAGTTTTAGTAAGTAAAAATAATACCCAACTAAAAACACAGTGCAAAATTTAATAATAGTTTGATTTTTTAAAGTTGAACATTGATGAATATATTAAATTTTAAAGGTAGATTATTGTAAAATATCCCATAGAAGCTATTCTATTCAATTAAGTTTAATCAATTTTTTCAATCATTCATTACAATTAATTCTGGCTACAATGACAATTAACTGGTATTATGAGAGTTGATGATTATTATAAGATTTAGTGGGGGTTTCATGATGATGATTATTATTATATATTAGGCCTGTAGTATTAGGTGTTATATAGGAAATAGGTATTAGCCCATTATCAATAAGATTAATTGGGGTTGTTAAGTTTTTATTTCAGTTGAAAATATGTTGTTTTTTTTCATTAGAAATAATTAATTGAAGTGTGTCAAAATTGTTCAAGAGCTTTCAAAAGCTTGCTTTACGATTGAGTAGGTTTTAGGCCAGCTATTTGAAGCGCTGCATAGGCTATGTAGCTTGTTGCATCCATCTTTCGATGAGTTTTAGCTTGTATAATGAGTCAGAAAAAATATTCTAAGAATTTGAAAGGAGTTTTAAAAGATTTGCTAGAAATTTGTTGTAGCTTTCAATTATTTGCTTTACAATTTGCATTAGTTTGTTTTTTCCAATCAAGGAGTTTATTGATTCCTTATTATGAAGCAATCTCATTGATGTGCTGTCTTATTTTCATGAATAACAAATATTTTACATTATTTGTAGTGAGGGAATTTTCAGATTAAAAACATTGAAATATGAAACAAGTGAACAGTTAATTTTTAGAGTAGGCTACCACAACTTATAAAGCACTGAAATTATTTTATAAAGTAAATGAAAAATTGGTGAAAAACTAAGTTATAGTAATGGTCAAAATTATTTTTTCAAGAACCGGAATCTAATAAATTTTCAAAATTGAACTTGTTTTGTAAAAAATAATATTATTCATCAAACTTGATTGACTTTTGGTGTCACGATACACATATACTGTATTAATATAATGATGATAATATAAAACAGCGGACCAATATTATTTTTTTTTTGTCGGAAGATGAAGCCTACATAGGTCTGAGACCTGTGCGTGGAAATTAGTTGAATTATTGTGATTGATGAGATGGACCTACAGTTTTAGGTGGGTTCCGAAACACCGGAAAGTGATTTTACAGCAGAGAACAGAGTCTTTTTTCTGGCCAATCCAATCGGTCACCCTTACAAAGATGACCCAGGAGTTTCGTAGCTTATCTCTGACTGAACAGGTACCTGCTATGGCACTCGGCTGTCACTTCCCTACTTAAATAAATTAATGAAAAGAAATTGTACGAACCTTGTTGAAATTATTACAGTATATATTATTTTTATTCCTATAATTATAATAATAATAATATCGTGTGACCTGGTTGGCTCAGGTCTGGTGTCAGAGTTATCAGGTCGCACCTGAATAAGTTCAGGGCCTCTGACGTGACTTAACGACTGTTTTTTAGGCAGCCGGGACCGACAGCTTAACGTGTCCTCCGAAACACGGGAGTGGCCCTGAATAAAATTTATCAGATTCTATTCCTATAGAATCTGTGTCATCGAATTTTTTACCAAGCAAATAAGATAGTAGATTATTAAAAAATAAGACCAGTGCATTCCTATAGAACACAATGATGGAAAGAACTTCAAATACAATTGAATTAATGGCAAAAATGATATTATATAATCTGAAAATGTCTTTGTAATCATCAATAATTGCCATTCTTGGAAACTGTTGTATCAGACTGCTTATTAAAAACCTCTTTCGAATATAGTTTTTTCTGACTCAGTATTCTGATATAAATTTCTGAATGCTATAGCAATGTAGAATAAATATAATATTGTAGTGATTAAGTGTGAGTAGAATATTAAGCTATTTGCGTTTCATTTGGTAGTAGATTTGATGCATTTAACTGGTTATTATTCCTACTATTTATAACAAAAACTAAATTTTCTCACCGCAATATTAGTATTCAATAATCTGTAGTTCATCTTAGCATTAAACTGATAGTGAGTCACCATTGTTTCACATAAATAACCCCGAAATAATAAATATTATAGACCCCTAAGCTCATGTAGTCCCGACCCAAGGTGTTATATAATATGCCATAAACTCAAATACGGTAATGTGGTATCTAATACCAAAACTGACACTGTATTTTAGGCATCATGCATTTAATACTTTTCGCAGATTTTGATACCATAAGCTTTTCAATGATTCCCAAACCTATACTCTAGTACCTAATGAAACTTCTTAGAATTTTAAATCCATGAACCTTTGAATGATTTTTAAACCCTGTCAACCTGAGTTCAAAAACTTGAACCCTTGAACTTTTCAAACCTGCATTTTTATTTAAGCGAATCACTAGTACCGTATGGAAACTGCGCTGGTACCTATTTTTCAGTTAAATGACACTAGAAACAAAAACAATGACATTGAATGCTTTGTCATAGCTAGAAACCTCCCAGATATTTCAAAATTTTGAAACCAAAAACTTTTTAACGATTTCCTACCTGTATTTCAGTTATACACTGACAAATTTTTAAACATTTCTCAAGTTTTTTAATCGATAAACTTTCCAATAATTTTCAAACCTGTATTTTTTATGCACTGCAAAATTTTAGATATTTTTCATATTTTGAATCCGCTTGAACCCTTCCTTTATGCATGTTTTTTTGCAATAATTTTTCCAGCTTTCCTCAAGAAGATGATGGCTCCATAAGGTGGATCCATCCGCAATGGATCTACAAACAAAAAAAACTAAAAATCAAAATTCGTAAGTTACAAAATAGAAAATGAATGTGAAATAACGAAAACAAATAACGTAAATGAACGTGATACGTGTTCATTTTTCTCTGTCTTCATTTTCAAAAAATGATCATTTTTCGAAATGTGTTCATTTTTTTTGAAAATGTCTTCTCATATCATCGTTTTTATATGTTATGTCTTGTTTCTCTCTGTCTGTGTCAAGATGGTAATGCCTTATAATTCAAGAGCATCAATTTTATCTATCTACATTAATATTTTCATTCTAATTTCTAATTATTATTATTATTATAAACATCTAATAAGCATAACGAGGAATAAATATGTTTACATAGATGACATGCAGGACATTTAAAGTAAATAATGTTTAAATTAGTTCTACTTGTCATCTATGTGTGAAATGTCTACTATGCCACTCTCAGTTCGTCATGGATCAACAAATACTGAGATCATTACCTATCTACGATGAAAAACTATGAGAACAAAAAATCTTTCGCACTACAGATTTAATAGAAACACATAAAACATTAATATTTTACACAACAAATTATTACAACCGACATCTACCCAAAATGAACACAATATTAAAATAAATGTCATCTATTTTACAACAAGTCAACAAATCCATGCCACAGAATAATGAAAAAAATATAAATAAATAAAATTTCATGAAAAATTATTTAATGGTCAGAGTTAAATATTTTAGTAAGGACAGAGAGAATAATAGATTATGTTAATTTTCCTTCGTATAAGTTGAGTGGTAGAAAATACTCAAGTATTTCATAGTAAAGGTTTTAACCTAACCTAACATAAACTCAATATATACAAAGGAGAAATAAGATATCTCTTACTTTTCTCTGTCCATACCTAACTTTCATGCCTTGAAATAATCATATTAAGTACAAACTAGAAAGGATTATACTAAGTGGGATTGAATACAAATGGGCTACCTATTTCGTTAAGTTTTCAAGAGCGCATTTATTTTTTCATGTACGGTAATTATTTCACTTAGCCTACATTTTATAAGTTTCATTTACATTTCCACATAAGTTCTTCGTATGTGAAAGCCTTAATACATTCTAATCTGAAACCTAACATAAATATTGATTTCAAACCGATAATATAACAACAATTATAACTTTAAGCTTGATTTGAGAGGAAGTTAGCCGCCTATACGGTACTTGATAATTTACTGCGACGTAAGATGGTTTGAAATATCGCAATCACTAGGCTATACAGATGACGGATTGCAAAGCAACTTCTACCGTGCAAATTCTCTCAACAAATATTTTTTTTATTAAATTTCAATTTTTTTTTTTTGTTATACTATCTTTTTTACAATATTTTATTTTTCTCTAACAAGATCGTTCGCTTTTTCATCTATGGCTTCTGCTTCAAAAACTATCTGCTGTAATTTTTTACATGTTTTTATTATAAATAAATCTTTCTACAAAATACTATTTTTAACAATTTTCTATAAAGTTATTTCAACTGCTATACTATTCTTCTACGCTTTTTTTCTAACAAAGTCTATTTAGGTTCTAAATTTGTTTGAAGACAGCACGGAAATCTTTAATAATAATTTTTTAATACTAATGCTAGCAAAAGCTTAAAAGCTTTGGTGGTGTAATATTTTTTCCAATTTCAGCTGGCTGGAATACAATGATTGAGTTCATGGGATCCTTACCGGTAACCGGTAACCGTTACCGGTAGCGTCTGATTGGTCGTTGACTTTAAAATATTTGAAATAGACCAATTAGACGTCACCAGTAACTCCCATGAACTCAACATTTACATTACAAACTGTTCAGAAAAAGAAATCAGAAATATTTGGCGAAATATCTATTCCAAAAATGAAATACCATCACAGGAGGGGCGAATTCAGGGGCGGTGAAGAAGGGGATGTACCCCCACCAAATTTTCACCGACAACAAAAAAAGCGGGGATGTTTCTTTTATGGGGAAGAGGACCATTTCGTAGGCGATATCCCCCAAATTTTTCCTCTGTTGATATTCCCCGCAAACAAATTTTATCAGTTGATATACCGTCAACACATTTTCCCAATTCGCTCGTCACAGAAGATGAATAATTGAGTTCCAAAAAAAAACAGAAATTAGAAAAGTGAATAGAATAATACTTTTTTTAATAGCGTAGACAGTATTCAATCAAATTTTTAAATATTCAGGGTATAACAATTGAAAAAGGCTTTCAACACAATTTAGAAAAGTGAACAGAATATTACTTTTTTAATAGCGTAGACAGTATTCAATCAAATTTTTAAATATTCAGGATATATCAATTGAAAAAGGCTTTCAACACAATTTAGAAAAGTGAACAGAATATTACTTTTTTAATAGCGTAGACAGTATTCAATCAAATTTTTAAATATTCAGGATATATCAATTGAAAAAGGCTTTCGACACAACTCAGAAAAGTTAATTTACAACAAAACAAAGCTATCAAATTCCGTAGAATCAATGTTGTAATGTTGATGTTGCAGAATTTTCCCCTTATTGAAATTTTTTTTAAATTTGACTAATCCACAAGATTAAGTGATTAGATTTCTAGATAAGTAAAAACAATCTGGTAAAATAGACGTCTAAATTAATTTCGAATCCTTAATAAAATCACGCATAATAAAAATTTCGAAAATTTAAAGGGCCTTAAAGGATGATTTAAATAATAGATGATAACAATTAGGTGGGCAATTCGCCAACTATAGAAAAATATTCAAATTAAGTGATCATTATTCATGAATTCAAATTAAACTCACAATATTGAAAGCATATTGCAGTCGAAGAGACTGTGTAAGACATCAAGAACTGTTTTAGTATAATGTAATAACTAAGCCATCTCTCGATTTCCCATGAACTTTATTTCTGAAATGAAAAAAGGTAAGTACGTTAGTTTATTAAGGCAAATTCAAATACATTTATTTTAAAAGTACAAAAATACAAACTACTACTATGCGGTTGGAGGTTTTTTCAAAGGAAGAAGCCCATATAGGTCTGAAACTTGCGCGTTGGTAATGAGTTGAATTATGATGATTTATAAGTTGTACCTTAAGTTTAAGGTGGGTTCCGAACCACCGGAGTTTTCAAGTTATCAATATTTTACTCCGCAAGAGAAAATAAAAAGAACGAGTCGCACCATAATATGAATCCCAAACATCATAGATAAAAATGGTGGGGTTAATAAAACTCCATGAAAAATTAGAAGAAATGGCATTTGAGATGCATTATTGGTAACAAGTAAGCACTAAAATGTAATAAAATGGAACTTACATTAAAGAGTTTCTTCAAATAACTGAAAAATACTTTGTAATTGAAAATAAAAATTGTGTTTAAGAGGGTTCTACTTCCCAACTCCAGAATAATAGCCTATTAATTCTTTTGGAGATTTTTGAAGCTTTCAAAAGTACAACTTTTTGGATTGTGGTTATTGATTGCCGTAATCTGCACTGTAGACTAATTACATGACAAGCTCTTTAATTAGTTTAATTATTTTTTCTTTCAATTTAATGTTTTTTGTAGTTAAATAAGCTGAATTTTCCATCAGCGTTTTCGAGGTTTATTCGCTTTTAGTGACAGTATGTTTTCTGAATGAATAATAATTTTGAAATAAAATAATTCGGTTTAAAATAAAAATAGAAATAAAATCGTGCGAATATCATCTGAGACTACAAAAATATCCATGGTTGAGTTCCTGGGAGCCTTACCGGTAACCGGTTAATGTTACCGGGTCGTCTGTTTGGTCTATTCAAAGTCATAGATGTGAAAAAAATTAAATAGACCAATCAGACGCCACCGGTAACATTTAACGATTACTGGTAAGGCTCCCATGTACATGAACAATGACCCCAGAACTGACCAAATCTAGAATTCAAATTCCCTTTAATGTTAAAATGATTTTCCAGCTTAATGAATTGTTAAAATTAATTTTTGGTGTTTTTTAATAATTTTTTATTTCCTTTTTTACAGCATTCCTGGCGCGTGTATGTGAAAGACCAGTACCAGATGACATCAAGCCTGTGTTGTAATACTTCAGGAAAATAAAAATAAAATTTGAAATCTCAACAAACACAATCCAAATATCCATCAAAATACCAGAATACAAAAAGTCAGCTGTACATAAAACTGGGAAATTCTATTTATTAATAAAAATATAATTTTATTGTTATTTTTTCATTTCCTGGTCTGATTTTCTCAAATTATTTTTTAGCTTAAAGTATTTAGTTTAATGAATTTTTTTTCTGGAAGATGAAGCCCATATAGGTCTCAGACCTGTGCGTGGGTAATGAGTTGGATGAGTTAGACATACAGTTTTAGGTGGGTTCCTAATCACCGGAAAATGATTTTACAGCAGAGAACAGTATCTTTTTTGCTGGCCAATCAAATCGGTCACCCTTACAAAGAGTGCCCAGGAGAACGCAGCTTATCTCTATCTGATTGAACAGATACCTGCTATCACGGCTAATCTATTCATATAATTTACAAAATTACATTACACAATTTACATAGGGACTGCGAATGATGCTACTTGAAAGAAAATCAAATAATTTATTTAAATTAACAGTACCCATCAATTGGCCCCAAAAGGAACTGAAAACAGAAAGAGAATGATTCATAAAAGGCGGTACTGAGAGACCACCAAGATTATTAGCAGATTGATCAGTCTACTTAACTTGGGTGTCCTTAACCACAGAGCCTTGTCGGCCGCAGTCACTTTGGTACTGTAACTCACCGTCAGGGGATATATCAACATTGTCTCCAGTCAAGAGATGACACGTACCAAACCGAGAGCACCCAGGACGTACGTTTCCCAGTCCACACGAGGTGTGGAATCAACACCATTCGGGGACGTAAGGTTGACTTGCCCCCCTTCAGGGACGGGGTCTTGCGGGCCACGCGAGGGGGATGCTGCTCCTAACTACAACCCTTTAAAGTAGGGAGGTAGTGTTGGAGTCGAGAGGCAATCCCTGGGGTACCTCCAGAGATCACCTCTGTCCTACCAACCAAACCGCATCCCCTGACCGCATTCTTTATTAATAAAAAAATAATTCTGTGATGTTTTCCATGACGAAATACTTAATGAACAATCTAATATCACAACTTACACTGTATTTCAATTTAATATACTGGTTTTACTCACTTATATTGGAGATGCTAGAGGGATGCATTTCACTTCTGAAAAGAAGCTTCGTCAGCCTCAGAAGTGAAATGCATCCCTCTAGCATCTCCAATATAAGTGAGTAAAACCAATAAATTAAATTGAAATACAGTATCAGTTGTGATATTAGATTGTTAAAAAGTAATTGTTCTGAAAAATACTTCTATTGCCCAAGGTTAGAAGAAGCGATTGGCGAAAATACCATTCCTATATCAATTGTTTCTCTCGATTTGCCTAATTTGACGGTTATTAGCCTAGCATCAATATAGAATATTAAGGTTACCAGATTTTTGAAAGCCCAAAACGGGACAACTGGATGTATGGTGGGGGGGGGGGGGGAGGGGGGTAGTTGTGCTGAAAATTGATCAGAAAATAGGGAAAAACTTTATTTCTTCTCTATGCAAAGATATGTTTGTAGTCATTCTCACACATCTTATATTAAAAGGAGACCGAAGGTTTTTATGCCATCGATGTTCAACATCTGAAAACGACCTAAGAATGATAAAAGTCCACTCACAATAACGAGGGATTTTGGAGCTAAGGTTCAATTGCAATTTGATCTCAAGTTTTGCATTTAGAGCAATAATAATTATCAATAAATGTAAAAAACCTGTTCATGAAGTAGAATATGTGTACCTAATATTGCCAAAACGGGACAAATGGGTGTCCGAGACGCGACAAGGATGGTGTGGACAACGGGACCATAGAACTATACTACAGTAATATAGTTCTACAGTAATATGTAATATAGTTATATGAACGGGACATGGCTCTCACAAACGGGACTGTCCCGTTGAAAACGGGTTTATTATTAACATTGCATCGCAGTTGATACGGTACAGAGCAGTTCTGTCAGCAAGGCGCTGAAAGAGTTGAAACACGGCTAGGTGCGCTTCCTGCCTTTAAAATACAGAACACGGAACGAAGAGAGCAGCTAAAAATCATTCCTGTTTCATAACCTCCAATATTTTACTTTTGTTTTCTGTACTGTAAACATAACCTATATCGTAGAACCTCGTGTATCCGATTTTAGTTTGCTAACTTGTAAAATAGTTTATTTATCATGGGACGTAAAATTCCTGGAAGAAAACATCGGGGTGTCAAAGATCCCGAAAAACAGAAAGCTGCCAGGGAAGAAAGGTAACGTATCAGTGCTCACATTTAAGTACCTATGTAAATTCAACTAGAATCACACGCTATAATCTTCTAGATTACTTAAACTATAAATTGAGGTAGGATTTGTTCCATGATCCTCAATTTAAACTGTAAACTTGTATAAAACCACTGACACCCTCCTGTTTTCATATTTCAATGCAGGATACAGGATTTTATCATTGAACTACAAGATCCTGGATAGGGTGCTGCCATAATCCACCCCCAAGATAGGAAATTTACTTGAGAAGGAGTAGGAAGAAGTGGCAAGGGGCAAAAAAGGTCAACAATACCCATTTGTGACCCCCTCCCCCATAACTCCCAATCTGGGAACGCTCCTGATCCTGGATACAGGACTTGGATCGTTATTTTTTGGTTCTATAATCGAGCATTTATATATTCCATGAAATAATATAATAACTTAGAATCAGGGTCATTGTGATAAATTACATTTCTACTGCAACATGAACTTCATCAATTTTTGTTGGGAATAATTATTATACTCAAAGTATTGATTTTAAAATACTATGGAATCTGTATCTTGCTATTTGGCATTCTAGATATCAATATTCATTTAAATATTAATTAGATGTCATGGAAATCTCCTTTGTTTCAAACAATTATTTACAAGCAAATGAATAACAGCAAATTTCGAAATGATAATATTACTAAAACTTGCACAAGTTATCTACCAATGCATCCAAAATACATTGACATCTTATCCCATTTTCATTGCAAAAAAAATCTAACTTGGGCGTATAGAACATCAAGAAAACCTTTGAAAGCACATACGCTCTAGATTGTACTGTTAGACGACTTCATGAAACTCTAGGTATCTGTGGCTGTAGTATTGATTAAAAAAGTATTTTGATAATTCAATCTACACTGAAAGTGATAAATGTATCAATTTTACTAACAATAAGAAAAAATCATAGTTCAACATATTTCTTATCGATTCGTATTGGTTCATTTGTGCTAGGCCCTACATCAACCAATTTTTGTGCCACCATTATGCATTATTTTCTTCCTTGTCACAGCCTGAAATTCAAAGTCAATGCTCCTCCATCAAATCCCGATAATCAAGAGATGCCAAAGAGTATAGTTAATTTGATGCGCCTAAAAGAGATGGCTAAGAAAAGTCCCTTTAAACAAAAAAAGAAGAAAAAATGCAAGCAAATGATCAGTACAGGTGCCTATACTTCAAACGACCGTAGGTTACCTGGTAAGTACAACCTTGACTTTTTTGCTTAGTTGATTGAAAAAAGGTTATTAAAAAAATACTTTTTTAAATTTGTTTAGTGAATGATTTTTAAAAGTATTAAATTGGTAGTAGGCTAATAATAGTAAATGAAGATCGATATTTTTAAATAGTCTTATATGATTGTTCAAACTAGATTGACCAGGAAACATAACCTTACAAAAAATACTGGCATAACTACTACAGAACTCTATTGAAGAAATAGAACAATTGCCAAACTCAAATTTGCCATGAAATCTTTTAAAATAAACCAAATTATAATATGTAGTAGCCTATGTAAGTTTCACTTACATTATTAGCTTCATTATCACTTACTCGGTGATTCAAAACCCAACTAAAAGGTCCACCATGTTCCCCATTACATGGCACAAACAGGAAACAGCGAGATGGAACTACCAGAAAGGGTCTCCCCACCAATAAAAGCCATACGATTATTATTGTTATCACTACCGTAACATTGAACATGCAATTTGGTATGCATCTTTTGAATACGTTATCAGAATGATAATTTGTAAAAACACCCACAAATGCAGCGTTTATTATTTATTATAAGTGAAAATGTACAGTACTTTATTCTCATTAAAATATTAATTTCGTAAATATTAATATTATTTTCGTCTCAAATAAGAACGTGGGTTTGGTGACGTAACTCACGATAATATTTTGTAAAATCACAAAAATAAATTATATTTTTCGCTTGCTTCCATTTGTTCATTCCAATTCATTCCTGCGTTTCAAAAAAGTCACGTTAATAAGCCTGCGTTTGTATTTATGCTGGTTTCTAGAATAAGGGAAGTGATAGCCGCGAGCCGTAGCAGGTATCTGTTCAATCAGATAGAGATAAGCTGCGTTCTCCTAGGCACTCTTTGTAAGGGTGACCGATTAGATTGGCCAGCAAAAAATACTCTGTTCTCTGCTGTAAAATCACTTCCCGGTGGTTCGGAACCAACCTAAAACTGTAGGTCCAACTCATCAATCACCATCATCCAACTCATTACCCACGCACAGGTCTCAGACCTATGTGGGCTTCATCCTCAAAAAAAAAAAAAAAAAATGATAGATGTCTTCATTTTACGCATTTTACTAACTTATAAATTTGTGCTTTGAGGGAAGTTGTGGGAACTGGCCTACTTTTCTAGAAAGATTAAACTCTTTAACACTAACTTTTCTCATTACAATAACCAGAATTAAAGTAGGAATTGCCCCATGGTGCTAAACCAGTTGAGCACCTAATATTGAAATTTGACAAATTTTTAATTATTTACCCACAAACTGTGGTATAGCTGTTCAAGGGAAATGAAAAAATTGAATTCTGCAAAGCAATAGAATATTATCATCAGTTCATAGATTAATGAATCTTGAATAATATATTAGTGATGCTTCTAAACTGTTTTTTTTTAATCATCTTATTAGTCTTTTTATAATTTTAACAGGAATGAAAAGGCCTGACAAGATAATGCCTTCAATCACTCAGCTGCAGGGTGAATCCGATGAGCAATTCATGCAACGTGTAAATGAAGCTACAGAAACAATTATCAAAGAGGTGGGACGCAATTTATTTAGTACATTTCATTGTTCAAGAATTATATGATTCATATAATTTTTCCTTGTTACTTTTCAGTAGTTGTTTCACGAATCTGATGTTTTGAAAACTCTGTGTAAGAGGAAGGCAAGTTTGTCCTAACTTCAAGGTTAGCTCGGTTTAAAATGTTTAGTTATAATAATGATAATAATGCAGAAAGCAGTTGCTCAACACCATATCCATAGTTAGGGCATTCTTCAATTTAGCAGATTAAAAGCACAGAAAAGTTTTGCCAATTAGCCGACTTTGATTGTAAAACTCTCATTATTTGTGATGAACACAAACACAATAATAAGAGTAAGGTCTTTTTTAGTGGGGAGACTCTTACGGGACACTTGTGAGGTGAAGAGGACACTTACGGGGACACTTTTTTTTGAGGATGAAGCCCACATAGGTCTGAGACCTGTGCTTGGGTAATGAGTTGGATGATGGTGATTGATGAGTGGACCTAGAGTTTTAGGTGGGTTCCGAACCGCCTAAAAACTTGACTGATCGTTGCAACCATACTATGGAAAACAGCAATTTCAGTTGAGTTCTGAACCATCTAATGTAGAACGATTGCTAAGAAGGTAGAAATGGAAGGGGTGAAGAGGTTAAACAAGAAAAAATATTAAAATTTATAGCATAAAATAAACAAATATTGAAAATAAAAACAAAAAAATAATATTAATAGGTTAAAAAGAATAATATAATTATACAAATAAATACATGTATTTAAAATAAACTATACTAATAAATATAACACTAACTTATTCGTGGGATGACCATTTCGCACTGTTGGAATGCTTCCTCAGACCTTGATGCGAAATGGCAATCATACAAAGAAGTAAGTGTTGAATTCACTTGTAAAGTTTATTTTTAATTATTATTTATCGTTAAATGGAAAGTGAAAAAGTAACACTGTTCTCTGCTGTAAAATCACTTCCCGGTGGTTCGGAACCCACCTAAAACTGTAGGTCCAACTCATCAATCACCATCATCCAACTCATTACCCACGCACAGGTATCAGACCTATGTGGGCTTCATCCTAAAAAAAAATATAGAACTATGTTACAACATCATAAATTATTATAATGGTGATTATAATCTCACAATCGGAAAAATTGGTAAAGAATGAATCAATTCTACCACAATAATACATTGATAAATCATGATTTTTTAAATTTAGAATTGAATATAAAAATGTGTTTCAATTTCATTTTTTTAGGTTGAGTTTGAACAGCAGTTCGGAATTAATGTGATGCGTAATCAGAAATCGGGAGTCATCGAAGGTATTGAGAACGCAGAGCCTGACGAATTTGAACTTCTGGCCAAAGCTAACCATGAAAATAGTAAAACTAAAAAGAAGAAAAAGAAAAACAAAAAACTGAAAACCGGTGAGTAAAATATAAAATTATTTTGAAATTCGCTTGTTTACATTGCATTCAAATTTATTTTTGCTGGTGTGTAATGCTATTCGCAAAAACTAATAAAATGAAAAAGAAAAACAAAGAAAAAGAAAAGTGGTGTGTAAAATATAAAATTATTTTGGAATAGTTTTTTCATGTTATATTCGAATTCCTCTTTGCTAATGTGTTATGTTAATCGCAGAACTAATGAGGAAAAAAACAAAAAATTGAAAACCGGTGGGTAAAAAAACAATTTTATTTTGAGAATGAAGCCCACATAGGTCTGAGACCTGTGCGTGGGTAATGAGTTGGATGATGGTGATTGATGAGTTGGACCTACAGTTTTAGGTGGGTTCCGAACCACCGGGAAGTGATTTTACAGCAGAGATATATAGGATATTAATTTTACAAGCAACTGTCAAGATCAAATTTAAAGCCATCACCAAGTTGGTCATTATTGATTTATTCCTACTATAAAATTCAAAACTACCTCCAACTTAGTCGTTATCATCATTATTATTATTTTAATTGAGTATCTGTTTTCTCTGTTTATTTTATTGTTTTTTTAAATATTTTTTTGCTGGCCAATCTAATCGGTCACCCTTACAAAGAGTGCCTATAAGAACGCAGCTTATCTCTATCTGATTGAACAGATACGGCTCACGGCTATCACTTCCCTTATTTTGGAATTAACATGTTTACATTACATTCACATTCCTTTTCCTGGTGTGTTATTTTAATGTTTCTGTCCAACAATGTTCGCAGATCAAGCCGACCAACTAAATAGTAAGGAAAGGCGGAAAGCTAAAGAAAAAACGAAGAAAGCAGAATTGATGAAAGAGAAAGAAGAGAAACAGCTGTTGAAGGATCATGTCAGATTTGGAGAAGTTGTCCACCAACCCCCCAAGTTCACAGCTAGACCTCGGAATGCAGCTAACGACACTTTTGGAAAAGTAAGTACTATTTTTTTGAGAATGCGGCCCACATAGGTCTGAGACCTGTAGGTAATGAATTGGATGATGGTGATTGATGAGTTGGATCTACAGTTTTAGGTGGGTTCTAAACCACCGGGAAGTGATTTTACAGCAGAGAACAGAGCCTTTTTGGCTAGTCAATCCAATCGGTTACCCTTACAAAGAAGGCCCAGGAGTTTGTTGCTAATCTGTATCTTCTTTTTTTCGGATGATGAAGCCTACATAGGTCGGAGACCTGTGCGTAGGTAATGAATTGAATGATGGTGATTGATGAGTTGGACCTTCAGTTTTAGGTGGGTTCCGAACCACGGGGAAGTGATTTTACAGCAGAGATATATAGGATATTAATTTTACAAGCAGCTGTCAAGATCAAATTTAAAGCCATCGCCAAGTTGATCATTACTGATTTATTCCTATCAAATTCAAAACTACCTCCAACTTAGTCGTTATTATTATTTTAATTGAGTATCTGTTTTCTCTGTATATTTCATTGTTTTTTTTACAGCCTGCAAGGAAAAACAACCTTCTACTCAGCGGCTTTTTCACATCCGGTTCCACTAATAAATCAAAGACAATGAACTTGTCAATGTGCGCCAAACAGAAACGGGAAGAATTGAGATTGAATGTTGTCGAAGCTTACAGGAATTTGAAAGCACAAGTGAGTAGTATCTCAACATGAAATTCATTAAAAATTCTATTTTAACCCTCCTAAATTTGTGGGTCCACCATATTCTCCATAACATGGCTGAAACGGCGAGGTGGAACTACCCGTAAAGGTCACCCCACCAATTAAAGTCATACTCTTATTATTGATTCAATTTTATTTTTATTCAGATGTTGCCCACATGAGTCTAAGACTTGTGCGTGGGTGAATTATGACAGAAAACATCCAAGGTTGAACGAGATTCGAACTCGTGGCCGTAGGAGAAGCAGCCAGCCAGATTGATATTAGAGATAACGCCTTAAGTGGTTATTCGTCACTACAACTGCTTTTGTTTCATAAAACCCTGTTAGTTTAAAAGATTGTTTATAAATCTCCTACATTTTTTATGCTGATGATACCGACAGGATTCTCAGACTTGTGAGTAGGCAATGAGGAGAATTGTTAAACAAAAATGCCAGGAACGGTCAGGAATCGAACCAGAGGTCGTCCGAGTTGCAGTCAAAGTTTATTATTATTAGGGAAGTGATAGCCGTGCGCCATAGCAGGTATCTGTTCAATCAGATTAGATAAGTAACGCTCTCCTGGGCCCTCTTTGTAAGGGTGACCAACTATACATCGAGGTTAATTTACACTAAAAATTGATATTCACTAATAAACTTTACTCCAGAAAATAATGATTATTAAAGGTTTTTAGCGTTGTTTAAAGAGTAATGCACATTTTGTTTGTGTACTCAATAGTATTATGACGATGTAAGTTATAGTTCTATGAAGTAATTAAGTGTTGTCCAAAATTCACAAAATAAATTAATGAAGGAAGTGTTCTTAGTTCATTATAATTTTTTCATTGCAATCTTTTATTTAAATTGGGAAGTCCGGTCCCACAAGATGTCAAATTATCTTAAGATAGCAACTGCAATTGTGTGAATAATAGATTGCAATGAAATAATAATCATGAAACTCGGTAAATCATCACAAGAAGTGATCTAGTACCGTAATTAAAAATATTTAGTGGAATATCATGTGCTCAGTGCAACGTAATTTTAATTTTTAGTTTTTGGCAATTATGCTTCAAAAACCGTCCAAACACAGACACTTATTGCGTAGAGCGCTCTCGTAATGTACATGCTCTAGTCTACACTCGGGTAGCAAGAGTGGAGGCCGCTCTAGAGTACTCAATTGCTAGAAGTTTATTTTTTTTAAGATTGCGTCTTGGAGACTCCGGTTAAGAAATATAAGACAAGTCAGATCAACAATTATACAATCTTATACACTAGTTACCATAATTATTACTATATCAATTAGTTGAGGTGAGGCTTAATTTTGATGTGAAAGGAACTCTTGTACAATATAAAAAAGTTTATCAACTACATATTTTTTCAATTGTTTTTAAATATTTCTTTCTATATTTTTAAGACTTTAAAAACTGCGGTAGTTTGTTGTCGAGTTTCCTACCAATATAACTAGGTTCTTGTTTTAATAAGCTACTCTTGTGACTCACCAAATGATAATATCCTCGGCTTCTTGTATTATAATCCTATACGTCAAGATTTTGATTTATATCACTTTTTTATGAGTACCTTGCTTATATGTGTACAGTCCGTCTCAGTTTGACAGACGTTTTCAAATCAGCAAATAAAGCTTGTACTAATAATGTATTTTGTTCTATTTTCAGAGAAAAAAGACGTGAACATCGATATACCTACATTAAAAAGGATCTGATAGGCAAGCCAGGATTATAAAATAAATGCGATGTGGTAGATTACACTGGAAGATTGTACAATTTGGATTGTTATAGCCGAAAATAGTGTGTGATTTGTAAAAATAATTTGTACGTTATATAGACTAATAATCTTTACATTGTACAATATGTGTTTATGAATTACAAGCATAGGGTTCATGAACCCTTCCGTGAAACATATGTAATAATTATATTTTTCATTAACTGTAGATAAAACAATCCTGATTACTATTATAATGTTACGGTACCGAATAAATCGTTATGAAAAATCGTTTTGAGTATTCCGTATGAAAATATCATAATAGTTTTTTTAAATTTCATTCAATTTTTTTTTTGTGGATGAAGCCCACATAGGTCTGAGACCTGTGCGTGGGTAATGAGTTGGATGATGGTGATTGATGAGTTGGACCTACAGTTTTAGGTGGGTTCCGAGCCACCGGGAATTATTATTCTAATTATTCTATAGAAGCACAGCAGCCGAAATTACGGAATGTTATTTTTAGCTGAAATACATTTATATTATTTTCATTCGATAATTTCCCATTTCCATTGTTTATTTATTATAGTTTGGACTACAAGTCACTAAGGTCATACGATAGCACAGTTAGGTTAGGTACTATTCTAAAGAAAAAATACCCAATCAGGGAATTGATGTGCTTGCACAATGGAGCTTCCAATACTCGATGATAATCACCATTGCAAAAACAAACACATGCTGTGGAAAGGTGTATAACAGATAGGATCAGTGTGAATACCACCATTCAACAGCATGTGTTTGATTTTGCGACGGTGATTATCATCGAGTATTGGAAGCTCCACTGTGCAAGCACATCAATTCCCTGATTGGGTATTTTTTCTTTAGAATAGTACTTAGTTAACTTTGCTATCGTATAGCCTAGTGACTTATCCGGTGATTATCCCTTATGTCATCCGACCATAGCTATTTACGCATCTGATTTTTCCAATTAGTAGGCTACAAACCTGATTTAAACATTTTTCATTCTTGAAACTTGAACAAATTTATATTCTCTGTTTAATTGGGTTTAGTACAGTCATATATTCTCAAGTTACAGTGAAGTAATTTTGGCTCAAGTACATAGTTTGTGCCCCGTAAGTGGCTCTTAATACCTTCTCTGATAATCCGACCTTTTTAGCGTTCTGACCATCCTTTGGTCCCGTAGGTGACGGATTATCGAGGTGCTACTGTATTGGAAAGAGTTGAGGAAAAATTATAAGACGTCTTGGGGTCTAGATCGAATAAATAATTTTTTATATGCTGAAGTCCACATGATTCTGAGACCTAAGCGACGGTAATGAGTTTAAGATGACAAATTCTGTCACAGCTAACATCATAGAAACCTAAAAATCTTTCAACTAATTTATATTTTGTTGTCACATGCCTAATAATTATTCTTGAGCACTATGTGTTTTGAGTGATATCAGTCATATCAGAAGAAAATGAACTGTCTCAGATTCCAGTAACAACAATCTCTCTGATATAATTTGAGATACACTCACTAACTTCGTCTTGTATAGTTTTATAGCCGAGTGCCGTAGCAGGTATCTGTTCAGAGATAAGCTACGAAACTCCTAGGCGCTCTTTGTAACGGTGACCGATTGGATTGGCCAGCAAAAAGGACTCTGTTCTCTGCTGTAAAATCACTTCACGGTGGTTCGGAACCCACCTAAAACTGTAGGTCTACCTCATCATTCACCATCATCCAATTCATCCTCCGAAAAAAGAAAAAAGATTCGCCTGTGAAAATAGGTCTGGCGTTTCCATAATGTGCTCTTATTTCTTCTGAGCTTATTTCTATGAAGGAATTGAAAAGTACTTCGAAATTGCCACAATTCAAGGAAGAAATTGCTTCATTCTGTCCATGAAAGCCAGCTCTTGCTTTCTGAGGAAAAAGACTGCTTGAACCCTACAAGTTTCATGATTATTTGGTTCTAACAAACATTTTCATTGAAGTTAGCTATATTAGCTTGAACAACAAGCCGGATTTTCCAACAAGTAACAAATTAAGTCATTGGGAATATCCATTGATACTAACTTAATCAAAATAATAACTAACTGTGCAAATTTTACACACCAAAACAAACCCAACTTAACCTAAATGGACAAACTCACAAAACTTGAACTAATTAATAACGAGTTAATATGTCAAAATACTATCATAAATTATAATTCAAATGATTTCTTATACATGCATTGATGAACCATTCCAAATTCGATCTGCACCAAACCTAACTTATCAACTATCAACGATTTTACTTGACTACAAACGAAACTGCAGCCAAAAAGGTTAATTAGTATCAAAATGTAGCATACCTTATAACTTTGAAGACGCACTGAATGTTTTTCAATTGCTTATTCAATACTCCAATATTAGAATTGAACTTACACAACCAATAATATTATGTGCAAAACGAGTAACTCAGGTTATGTTATTGCTGCAATGCCGGTAGCAACTGGCTGCGGCTTCCCTACAAACGAACAGTCATAATGCTGTAGACCACAGCGCTACTAGCGGAGTTTGTGATAAGTACTCAGGTGAAGGGGATTTTGAATTCGCTACAAATTCAACATTGCGTTGTCATAGCAACCAGTCACACACGCAACCGCTTCCTCATCAAATGAAGGACTCTTCTGTTTGAACAAGACCCCTTCACTTACTAGTTGACAGACCTCAGCCGCCTTACCAATAGTCAGTGGTTAATTTATTGTAGATCGCTCTATTGGAGTTATGATTATTAAAGTAATGAAAGTTTCTTTTTATTCTTATGTAAATTCCAAACTAATTTTGAAATAAATTAAGTGAATTTTTTTTTAAATTTAAACGAAATATTACAATAGAATAATTAGTCACAAAAATGAATAAATTCATAGGTGAAAACTCCTTCATGGCCTTCCCCTGGCCGGCTGCCACTGCTCAGAGCTACTTCCTGCGTCCAAGCCATCATCATTTGTCAGAGACGTTTGGGAAGCAAAACAATTGATGTAGACTTTTATGTCTTTAAAATTTTATGATTAAAATTTAATTCACCCCAAACCTCAATAAGGGCAACGTTAATATGGCTACCTTCAAAGAAAATATTACAATAAAATAATTATCCACTCTACACTTCATTGTAGATTAAAGTCATTACTTAGCGTTAAAGTGATCAATACTACTGCTAAATCTTGATAGCCTAAATTTTTTCAATAAAACATATTCAGCCAGTTGCACAAAAGAAAATTAAATAAGATCATTATAATGACAACATTTGGCAGAGTCAGTGCAGCGACTTCCCTATTGAGCTCTGTCAGATGACGTCATCTTATGGTGGTTTAATTTAATTTTCTTTTGTGCAACTGGCCGATTGAGAAGCAAATTGTTTTACACAGATAAGCAAGTTCAACCATTTTAACTGACATGAAATTGGAATCTTGTAAAGCGATCTACTTAGTTTAAAATTCGCGGTGATACAGCCGCAAATGACGTCATGTCCCAAACCTGGGGGCCTAGCTTGCTTTCATTTCCGGTTACAATTTTTAAACATTGGCGGTATACGTTATGCTCCCTCCACTTCATTATGCCTCCATGATTGAAACATCCAATAAAATAGCCGACTTTTGTTAAAACCAAATCAAACACCAAATTATAAAAGACATTTCTTTTAATAAATAGTAAGAGTACCGTACAATTCATTTTCAAGAATTATTCTTTTTTACACCAATTCGCACAAATCATAAACTTCCAGTAATCGTGAGAGATCATGTAAAATTATGTCAATTATTACACGGCAGAAATAGATATACACTATGTACATAACGTCATAAAATATGCCATTAACAGTATTGATTTTTTCATAATTCTATTACAGTTGTGATATGGTTCAATCAACAGAGATACTCTATAATAATATATAATACACAGACACACAAAACTTGGTTATGTCAGACAATATCACCATTATTATTATTTATATTATTAGGAATCATTCGCAAATATCAAGCATAGAATTTTATTTATTCGGGGGAGAGTATTTTTATGCATAGTTGTCAGAGAAACAATGATAACATTCAAAGAAATTTTAAAAAAATGCTGAAAATGTGGGATTATTTTTGAGGGAAGTGATAGCCGTAGCAAGTATATATTCAATGAGATAAAGAAAAGCTACCAACTCCAGAGCCCTCTTTGTAAGAGTGACTGATTGGATAGGCCAGCAAAATAGTTCTCTGCTGTAAATCACTTTCAATTAATTATTACATTCAGCCATTTCATCACCGTAACGTAAATCACAGACCCTATGGCAGGGGTGCAGGGGGTGCAACCCCCTGCCGAACGCGAAAAATTGTAGTTCCATCCATCAAACTACAGTTAGAGGGTCATAGCATGCAGCTTGGCAACACTGTTGTGTCATCAGGCTTATCATGAAAACAGCACTGACAATAATTATTAGTGATACAAATAATTAAAGCTATAGGAGCTATTCATTTGTCAGAGCAATTGCTGCGTTGTTGTATTTATTTATAAACACACAAATACATATTATATTATAGATATTTACAGAGAATCTCTACTCAAGAAACTGTTATGAAAAGTAATTTTTCAATTATGATACCCCACTATAATACTATGTGTTGGGGTAAATACAAAATTTAAAAAAAAGTATTCCAGCCATTTTTTTTAATTTTTTTCTGACAACTGTGCCTAGGTTATAAGTTTGGATGATGGTGATTGATGAGTTGGACCCACAGTTTTAGGTGGGTTCCAAACCATCGGGAAGTGATTATCTATGGTTCGGCCATGGTCTAATACTTGTGCAATGAGCATGAATGATAAGGTGTATGATGATGTTACAAAGATGCCAGACTGATCAAGAATCAAACCCCCTTGACTAAGAATAATAAGACGAAGTTGTCACATCACATTTATTATAAACAGTGAGATACTAGTTTCGGTTGTTACACCATTATCAATCTCAAACAAACTAAAACTAAAGTACAGAATAGCTTAATATAATTATACTAAACACAGAATGATACTATCAGCTGAGGGATAAAGTGCCTCTGATAGGCTGACCTTCATTGAAGGCTTGTGATTAGCTGAAGGCCATAACAAGTCACGCCCACTGGTTGGAGGAGCAACAAGCAAAAATAAGAATCAAATCAAGAACTAAAAACCGTGAACATCTAGAAAGTAACAAACAAGAACAATACATAAGTAGGCTAGAATTAAAAAAATTGAAGCTCACTGAAATGCAGTCAAGGTCAACTGAGAAAAACACAAAAGTACCGTTATAAAAATGTAGGCCAGAATTATGATGAAACCAAGTTAGTTGTATTGACCTTCAATTAAGGTCAGCCTAGTTGTATTGACCTTCAATAAACATCAGCCTATCAGAGGTACTTTCTCCCTCAGCCAGTAGTACCATTCTGTGCTTAGTATATATTAAGCTACTCTGTACTTTAGTTTTAGTTTGTTTGAGATTGATAATGGTGTAACAACCGAAACTAGTTTCTCACTATTTTTTAATCAATGTGGTTGTGACAACTCTAAGTCTTATTATTTATTATGGATATCTACCACAATATGACATTCACCACTACAAAGAAAACAGAGAGATAAGCTGCGTTCTCGTAGGTCCTGTTCGTAACGGTGACCGATGAGATTGGCCAGCAAAAAAGACACTGTTCTCTGCTGTAAAATCACTTCCCGGTGGTTCGGAACCCACCTAAAACTGTAGGTCCAACTCATCAATCACCATCATCCAACTCATTACCCACGCACAGGTCTCAGAACTATGTGGGCTTCATCCTCAAAAAAAAGCCCCTGACTAATCATTTAAAATTAATACTTTATCATTTTTATTCCCAAATTTGAAAGAAATTTAGGTTACCAAAAAATTTTATGAATGAAGATTTCGACTGTTGGTGACACTAGAGCGCAACAGTGTGTTTCAGACTACGCTAACGAGGAGTGCGGCATTTTGTGACTACTATCCTCTCAAAAAATTCTAAAATTTTGAATTTCATCCCTACTATCATTGTTTCTCCACTTTAATTCAATGTATTTGCTTATTATTTCATTTCATTTGTGATTTAAACTGAAAATGCACTTTGGAACTAAACTTCCATTTTTTCTATGATACAACCTACAAATCTGTACAAAAGACTCTTTTTATCTATCACTGAATTATTGTTCCCATATATTCGTCTTATTTGAATTTTCAGTTTCTTTGCTACAAAGTCTATCTCAAATTATTACAGATCATTACCGGGCCAATTTTTTTCAATTAATTTCTCATGTATCTCGGTAATTATTTTTTATATATTAAATTACTATCCTGAAGTAATATTATCTATCCTCAAGTTCAGGATACAAAAATGTATAACACATTCAAAAAATATTTCATCAGTATAAATTAAATTACATTCATTTGGAAATTTTAATTTCTTGCTTCTATTGCAATTTCAGATTTCGTAACAGATATAACCAGATTATTTAAATTATTTGTATTTTCATTATACATTTGACACATAAAAAACCTTATTTGAAATCTCATGAAACACATGAAATGTTGAAAATCATAGACAAACCTCAGATTTAAGCATAATAGAACATATTTTATAACAAAAAAGAAACCGACTTCAATGAAGTGATATTCAAAAATTAAATACTCACGTACTGAAAAGTTTAAAATATTCACTTTAAACTGAGAACATTTTGAATTTAATAAAGTAACCGTTTGAAGTCGGTGCCAAATACTATATGAAATTTATGAGAAATGCTATGTAATATTTTAGTTTATGGAAAATTAAAAAAATTAAAAAAACCATAGAAAAACATAAAAACATATTACAAAAAACACAGCTTTTCTCTAGGTATTTCAATTTTCTCCAGTAATTGTAAAAATATTTTGTTGAAAACTCCACATGTTAAGAAAAGAGGTACCGTAATCCTTAACAGGAGAAATCTTCCATGAATCACAACATAAAGTTTTATTTATATGTGTGTTTTGAATGATGTACCATTTATTTATAAACTATTTGAATAATTTCATTAAAATAATATTCTCTGGCGAAAACCAGTGTTCATATCGTTTGCTCCAAGTTTATTCATATTATTTAATCCTGATAAATAATGAAAATATTCATATAGGCTAGTTATGGAATAAAAGAAATCCTTTGAAATACCCATACTCTTTGGTAGAACAAGTTATTTTATGAATCCTGTAAATGTTTGTCATCTGTTTGAAAAAAGTCATCTCAAACGTTTTCCTAAATTCAATTTGAACTTATTAATATTATTATGACGCCAGGATAGCCATCTTTGAAATTGATCGAATTTTCTTATCATTCTAGGTACATATTTGATCAAACAGTAAGCAGTCAGTACTTTAACATTGAACAATTGGTTGGTAAAATCAGAATACTTGGAACTAAAATCTTAAAATATATCTATAATAAAAAACACAATACCTAATTTAACACAAGAAGCTTACATTTAATAGTAGTATAAATCAAAGACATAAACATGAATATCTTTGGCAAATAAAAAGAAATATATAATAATAATAATCATTGATAATAATAGTCTACTGATCTAATTATGATATTCGAGTATTTGATATACGAGATATCGATATTCGGTATCTATACGATATATCGATATTCGATTTCTATACAATATACGAGAGCAGTAATCGTACTGTAGTATTCATATAACTTGGCAGCGTGTAGAAGATAAGAGGTCTTGCTACATCTGAACCCAACTGCTGCCAAGTTATATGAAAACTACAGTACTTCTACTGTATTGACTAATTCAGAATTGTTTGGCTCAGTGTTACCATTGAAACATATTATATTAATTCATATTTACAACATAATTTACAAGGACATTTACAATAATCCTAATGTGAGACGATAAAAAATAATGTCACTTGGGATAATTATTGCTGAAATGAGGTAATTATATTAATCAGGATTAAATTAAATTAGAGAAGATTAAATTAGAGAAGCTTTCATATGTTGAAAAATATTAGATATAATAAATAAGTGTGGTGTAAAAAATTATTATTAATACTATGGGCGAAACTCTAGTAACTCTAGAATATTTGAGTTGCAATTTCAAGTTTTTCATAATCATTAAATTAGCTTAAAAATATAAAATTTAAAATATCTAGCGCTAGAAAATTTTACGGTAAGTGATGGTTTCGAATGTTGTTTTAGTGTAGAATGTCATGAACAACCACTTTTAAAATAATATAATTTTTAAAATGGAACAGAAAGTAAAATTAAATTCCTTGAAATCAAGTTCTTTGATTTTAAAGATTAAGCTGATTATTTGAGAATGTAAAAGTTGATAAATAATATAAATAATATTGTTAGAAAGGCTCAGAATTGAAATTAAATTCCTTAAATTGAAGATCTTTGATTTTAAAGATTAACTCAAGTTTCCGACCATAGTCAGGATAATTAAAATGAGTTCTCAGTAGATTGATTAGAATTGTTTGGAGTCAGTAAATTACCCAAATTAATTGTAAAGGAAGAGAGTTAAATCTAGAATAAAAAAAAAAGAATATGAAGGTGAAATGGAATATTCAAGAAGTTTATTTGTCAAGAAAAACTCCTAGAATATATTAGTCAACTATTTATTTATTTGAGTCAACTAACTGAACATCATTTTCTCTAACAATTGCTAATTGAATGAGTTCACACAAAGAGTTACGAGTTCAGCTTACAGTGATCAGAAATGGGAAAATAACATTTAAAAAATTATATCGAGAGCCTTTATATTTTACAAATATTTTAGTCTAGAAATAAAAAATATGCAATGAAGAAGAAAAAGAATACTTTTTCTATGCCTTTATAACGTAAAAAATATTCATGTTGATAAGAAAAAAAAATATTAATTATTTTTCATGTCGGAAAAATCATACAATAACATACTAACAAAAATGCAGTGATTTTTTCAGTATCACACAATTAAATATAAAAATAAAACCACTAACGGCAACACTGGCCAAAAAACCTGAATAATACATTCAAGAACCTTCACTAATCAACAAGAAGACACATATTTCGAGAACAAAATACATAAAATATGTCACTGATTGAAATAATAGAAAAAAATGTTAGAAATAAACTATAGTTACGGGATGTGATACCTTAATCACTTTAATTTACCCAACCTTGTAAAAAATGTGTTATTCTACTTACAACTGAAATTCAATCACACAACACACTCTGTAAAATATCACAGCTTTTGTGAGTATTAATTGTTCATTTTTTACAGAAAAAATATAATTACAAGCGAAGAAATATACAGAGATAGGTAGGAAGCTTTGTTGAAGAATCAAGATAATAGTTGAGTTCATGGGAGCTTTACCGTTTACCGGTAAATGGTGAATGACCGGGAACCTAATAGGAGTGGCATATTTAAATTCATAAACGTCTATGAATTTAAATGGGCCAATCAGACGCCTTCGTTTCCAGTGCACTGGTAACCCGGTAAAGCTCCCATGAACGCGATCATTGATGATGATAAAAATAATTGATTTCACAAGATTTGAAGCAGTTTTACTACAAAAAACAGACGTCAAAAACAAATATAAAATTATTTTTAAATAAATATTCGTGATTAAGAAATTCAAAATATAAATGTACTACAGTTGAAAAAATGTGAAAGATGACTAGATAAATACATTTTTAAAGTGGTGGTTTGGTATTAAAAAATCATGGAAATATGTCATTGATTTAGGACGTAATAATATATAAAGCTTATGGAGTGGAAAAACAAATTAGTGCGAACATTTTATTACAATTACTAGATGTGAGAATAGTATTGCGATAACTATAGTTGCTGCACTCGAAATTTAAAGAATAAGAACTTTTGAAAGTACATGGATATTTTCAATATTCCCAAAATAAAGAACAGCTGGATGTATAAAATTGAAACATAGTTTACGTGATGTCTAGTGTTATGAATATTATACTACTTATTGTTACGAATAAAATAAACAAGAGGACTTTCAAGCAGGAAAAAGAGAGAGATAAGATAATATAAAAAGAGAAAAGAAAAACCATTATCCACGAAGGAGATACGATGGGCCGCTCATATATACCTCATCACAATCGTACACCCTAATTATTGACTAATACATAATATTATGACAAAAAATACACATAAAGCAATAATTTTTTTCTTCTACAGATATCAAGTAATTATTGTACTTTAGATATATAGAGTAGAATTAAAAATCTTAATTAAAAAAAGTTTTAATTTAAACGATTAAATAGATTGTCGAAGGTTATGAATAACTGATATAAAAATAATTTTGAAAAAAAATATTTTTTTTTAGTTCTAAAAAGAAATATGAGAAAATTAAAAAAAAATGTGAGTAAGGAAAAAGGAATTAAAGTTAGAGAGCGGTTTATAAACCATTCAAAAACCCGTTTCTAATAATAAAAAAATGAGAAGAGATTAAAAGTAAAACATAATTAATAATTAGATTTAGTAGAATGCGCAAAACCATGCAATAATATGAGTAAAAGTTCTAGACGGCAATTTTTGACTGAAATAAATAACAAAATTGAAAAAAGAACCCACAAACCTAAAAATAAACCAATAAATAGTTGAATAGTGAAGGTTCTCGAAGCAAAAATATTAACGATAATAGTATAACTAATCGATAAAACGAGAATAAATATCACTTAGAAATAGATCATCATAAAAAATAACCTAATATTGGCAGGTCCTTGCTCAAAAATTTAATAATAGTCTAATTTTGTTCGACAGAATGACAATTTTTTGTTTTGTTTGTATGACAAACAATTTTGTTCCAATATTTTTTTTGTTCGTATAACAAACAATTTTGTTTTCATAATTTTTGTTCGTAATCAAGATAGAGCGCATTAAATTTGTGGCAGATGGAAGTTTGGAATTTTTTGTTGTCTTTCACAGTCAAATAATGTCAATTTTGGCGTCAAAATTATTTCTATGCTTCAACGGACATGTTGAATGGTGTCAACAAGAAATGTTATCATTTTCAAAGCAAAGTTTTTTTGTCAAGACAATTTTTAGAGAAAACATTGCAGTCACGTCCAGAAGGCTGCTTGACTATCTTCAATTCACTCTATGTTAGGTTTCACCTGCAACAGTCATTACATCAATCAAAATTTTCAGAAAACAAGAAAGGAAATTGATTACTATTGAACTATTGATAACTTTATAACATAATCTATTTTATGAACATCTAGATGTTGTCCTCAGTCGACGAAATTCTAGCCTTGGAGAATGAGGGATTAAAGGAGAAGGATGAGAAAAATAATGAGATGAAAAATGAAAAAGCGAAAAATGATGAAGAAAAAGAGAGGCGGAAAAAGAGTAAGAAGAAAAAAGAAGACAGAGGAGAACAGAAGAAAGAAGAGAAGAACGAGTAGGAAGAGTTGTAAAAGGGGTAAGAGTGGAGGAATAAGAAATAGAGAAGAATATGGAGAAGGAGAAAAAAAATAAAAATGAGAAAAAAGAAGAAAAAGGAGAAAGAATAAGAAAAAGAGAAAAAAGAAGAAAAAGGAGGAAAAAGAAGAAAATGTAAATGATCTAATAAAATGATTTTGTGTGAATCGTAAAAATTGGGAGCGTTTAGTACTGCTAGCAGGATATTACAACCTGTTGTACATTCTATTGATTTTCTTGGCTCATTTATTTTTTTAAATACATTTTCAGTACAATAACACAATTTGAACCCTCTAGCTAATAGCTATTTCGAGGTATTTTATATAAGTTCAATGTGAAGCTAGTTTATTTTCATGATTACTGGAGAAGTCAAACTTTGAGACTCACCATGTCAGACTTTGTGTTGCCTCATGTGGAATGCATTTCTGTCAGTGTAGGCTCCAGCGTAGAGATCGGGCCTATTCACTGGCGGAGCTGTCGCTAGAAACAAAACAAAAAAAAATTAAAAACTACAAAAAACAATTGAAGGTTTGCCAAAAAAATATGGTTAATATTCAATAACTCGAGATATTTAGTGATTTCAAAGTATGGATCCCAGACAGCTGTAAGCAAAGGAAGTAGCATCTAGGTTGCACAAAGACAAATCTGCCTTCCAGAATAGGAATCACCAACACAACACCAGATACAGGCATCTCCTCATATCAAACAGGGCAAAAAAGGCTCTCTATCAAATCATCTAACACCATAAATGTACAATTTAATTCCTGAAAACATTGAAGCAATAGGACATATCAAAAAATTCAAGCAACAGCTTCAAAACTGTCTTATAAATATTGAAAGACATCATAAAGAGGGGATTTTTTCAAACAATAATTATGATGGAAACTTGTAATTTTGAAAACTGACCAATCCTTAATCCTATATCCTAAACCTCCTTTTTCCTTTACTAACACCTACTCTAGAACATGGCATGCCATAGTGGGGTAGGATGATTTCCAAAATATATGTTTCATTTATTATAAGTATCTTATTATTACCTGAATATAATTATTGAACCACTTGGTTAAAATTCGTTGTATTGTAAATTGAAAAGGAAATAAAATTATTATTTATTTACACTAAAGATAAAAATAGCGACAAACTTTATTTTGATCCCTACAGTAACTGGTTCACTGTAATTACGTGTGATTTGTCTGACATCATCAAGTCATAAAAAGTATAATTGACCGAACGAAGAGTGAACTCTGTTTCAAATTTGTTTGTCTGTCTGTAACGGGTTTACAGCTAAACGTGTGGACCAAATTCAATGAACTTTTGCATGGATCTTCCTTTAAGGAATGCCCAGTTATGTATGTGTAAGGGTTTTTGAAATTTGCGTGTATTTAAACGATATTTAAAGGGGAAAAGGTGAGGCTCTTAGGCCTCCTTCTATGGGAACATATGATTTTTAAAATGTACTCCTCCATCATATGCAATTGGAATTAGATTCATAGATAGCCCTTGGGCTTCCAGATTCATCTGTTTGAGCGTCATTCATATGAATAAAGTATGACATATTTGTTTGATAGAAACAAATCATTTATAATATTTAAATTAAGTATAATAACGAGTGATTAAAATTGGAAACAAAATAATTTTGAGAAAGTTGTTAACAGATGAGAATAAAAGATTCCAAGCAAAACCTAAAACTAGAAGAAGAACAGTAGTCTCGGAGGAACAGAGAAGGGCAACATCGGTGAGAATGCGGGAGTATTGGAGGAAGCGCAAGGAAGCATCCACAAAAAATGATTGATTCCACGTACCCCAAAGTGGGTGATTCAAAAAAAAAAAAAAAAAAAAAAACGAGTGATTAAGTAAATAATATACAAATTTAATATTGTTTTATAAATCCAATTTGAGCAATCAGCTTCCTAGCAAATAGAAAACACAGCCTTGTTGATGTGATACAGAGTGACCTTTTGTGAAAAACAGACATGAAATAGACTACACAAATTGAACAAATCATTGTTAAAAATTAAATTGAGTGAAATAACAAGTGACTAAGTAAATGATACACAAATTTAATAAATATTGTTTTATAAACTCATTCATCAGACATCTATTTTGAGCAATCAGCTGTCTCGCAAATAGAAAACACAGCCTTGTTGATGTGATACAGACCGATCTTTAAGCTGGGCATTCACGTTCCGATTTGCAGTACCACTTGCAGTCCAACCTCCAAGGTTGGATCCGAAAACGGAACGTGAGTGGGCTTGTTGGATGGTTGGAATTGTAGATGGACGACTAGAGGGACGACTTCCGAATGTCGACGGTGTTGGAGCGTGTGTGGGGGAGTCGGATCAAAGTCGTCCAACTTATCTGTCAGTACATGACCTTCGGGCAACTTCGGTTACATTTTTCGGCTCGAGAGCGATGCTCACAGCTGACTAGGAATAAAGTTGGATTGCAAGTAGGAGCGTGAGTGGAGTCGACTATCCAACTAGCAGTACTACTAGAAGTACTTGCAAGTGGTACTGCAAGTTGGAACGTGAATGCCCAGCTTTAGTGTAAAACAGACAGAAAATAGATTACGCAAATTGAATCAAGGGTTAGGTCTGATGATTGTGTTTTATTCTGCGATGTTAATTATATGTGAGTAAATCGAGTATGTTCGTCTATGCAAGCACCCTTATTATTGGGCGTAAGGTCTACTGTTGCACTTTTAATTAATAAATTTTGATTTGATTTAGAAAGTTGAGACTGACCTTTGGGCACATAGTACTGGCCGCGGCCTTCGCCATAGCCGTGTGCCGGTCCGCGACTTGGTCCCGGCCCCCTATGGCCCCCTTGCGTCCCCCCCACAGGCACTGCCAGTCGTCCGCCGCCCCCTGAGCGCCCCATGCGTCGTAGCGTGTGCATCGGGTGACGCAGCGTCTCAGAAAACCTGCAAAAAACAAAACAAAATTAAGAAACACTCATAATTCAGCCTAGAAAAAGGAAAAATTGAAAAATCAAGTGAAAGACAACACATCACAAATTTGATTATTAATAATAATAATAATAATAATTTCTCTGGATGATGGAAAACATATCCAGAGGAGTTTATTAATATAAGCTCAAAACATTACAATAATATATTATTCAATAGAAAAAACTGATTGCTAATTTGATTCCTAAATGTAAAAAAATATGATACCCCACTATAAAACTATTCCTATTCTTCTTTGCTACGTTGCTAGAAAACATATGGAAGCATCACTAAAGCCTGGTTTACACGGGTCGAGTAGAGTGGGCGAGTCAGTATGCGAGTTGACACTCGCCCTCCTACTCGCTTGATGTAGACAGATCGGCGAGTCGAGTAGCGGGCGAGTCGGAAAAACCGGTCAGTTGCAGGGCGAGTCGAGTGGTTTAGTTGGGAAGCGAGTTACTCGGCCCAGTAGCTACCCCCTCCACCACAATTTGCCCAAGCGAAACGTCTGTTCAGTTTTGAGGTTAGGTGAAGAGTTTGTCTGGTGGTTCACTGTTTCAACTGGAAACTAGAAATGAAGTGGACTGAAGAGGAGACAGTGATGTTTGTAGGTTTATACCAAGACAATGAATGCTTATGGAATATGCGAATTCCACAATATAAAAATAAATAAATTAAATAAAAAAGAAGGGTTTGGATTAGCTGAAGCCAAACAAAAAATAAAAAACCTAAGATCAACTTACAACCAAGAACTGTTGAAAACTGTGGTTCGGAACCCACTAAAACTGTAGGTCCAACTCATCAATCACTATCATCCAACTCATTACCCACGCACAGGTCTCAGACCTATGTGGGCTTCATCCTAAAAAAGAATAAAACTAAAACTATTGCCTGTGGCCAAAAAGTTGAGGGTAACTTCTAACTTGATTTGGGAGGGGATAGCATCTCTCATAACAGAATCTTGTTTTGATATTCTAGGAGTTACCATATCTAAAAGTGACTCAAACATTTCAAGAGTCATCCTCAACACAGATATGTACTCTTTCACATCTTCTACGGCAAGTTCGCGTAGCAAAAGAGAGGACGCCCCAAGAGTGTCTCTTCTTTTTAACCAATCTTTAATCCATACCCTAGGTTCTTTGTTAATTTCCTCTTCCAAAACGTCATCTATTTCTTCTAATATAACCTCATAGGCTCTTTTAGAACACTTTCTAACTTGGGCCTTAAACTCTTGGCGAGCCATTATATAAGCTCACAACGTTAAAACTAAAGCTGTCTGTCAACAGTCACGGTCTGAAATGTGATGCGTGTGGACATCTGGTCGAGTACTGAGGCGAGTTCAAACAAAACAACAACTGGGCCCAGTGACTGGGCCGAGTAGCTCGCCCGAAGTACTCGACCCGTGTAAACCAGGCTTAAAGCCTGGCTTAAAGCCTGGTTTACACGGGTCGAGTATTTCGGGCGAGCTACTCGGCCCAGTCACTGGGCCCAGTTGTTGTTTTGTTTGAACTCGCCTCAGTACTCGACCAGATGTCCACACGCATCACATTTCAGAGCGTGACTGTTGACAGACAGCTTTAGTTTTAACGTTGTGAGTTTATATAATGGCTCGCCAAGAGTTTAAGGCCCAAGTTAGAAAGTGTTTTAAAAGAGCCTATGAGGTTATATTAGAAGAAATAGATGACGTTTTGGAAGAGGAAATTAACAAAGAACCTAGGGTATGGATTAAAGATTGGTTAAAAAGAAGAGACACTCTTGGGGCGTCCTCTCTTTTGCTACGCGAACTTGCCGTAGAAGATGTGAAAGAGTACATATCTGTGTTGAGGATGACTCCTGAAATGTTTGAGTCACTTTTAGATATGGTAACTCCTAGAATATCAAAACAAGATTCTGTTATGAGAGATGCTATCCCCTCCCAAATCAAGTTAGAAGTTACCCTCAACTTTTTGGCCACAGGCAATAGTTTTAGTTTTATTTTTTTTTAGGATGAAGCCCACATAGGTCTGAGACCTGTGCGTGGGTAATGAGTTGGATGATGGTGATTGATGAGTTGGACCTACAGTTTTAGTGGGTTCCGAACCACAGTTTTCAACTGTTCTTGGTTGTAAGTTGATCTTAGGTTTTTTATTTTTTGTTTGGCTTCAGCTAATCCAAACCCTTCTTTTTTATTTTATTTATTTAATTTATTTTTATATTGTGGAATTCGCATATTCCATAAGCATTCATTGTCTTGGTATAAACCTACAAACATCACTGTCTCCTCTTCAGTCCACTTCATTTCTAGTTTCCAGTTAAAACAGTGAACCACCAGACAAACTCTTCACCTAACCTCAAAACTGAACAGACGTTTCGCTGGGGCAAATTGTGGTGGAGGGGGTAGCTACTGGGCCGAGTAACTCGCTTCTCAACTAAACCACTCGACTCGCCCTGCAACTGACCGGTTTTTCCGACTCGCCCGCTACTCGACTCGCCGATCTGTCTACATCAAGCGAGTAGGAGGGCGAGTGTCAACTCGCATACTGACTCGCCCACTCTACTCGACCAGTGTAAACCAGGCTTTAAATCTCACTAATGACCGTTAAGTTACATTTTATAGGTTATGTTTATTGTACCAGAACACGGAATTGCAAATTAGGTCGTAGGTGTTAAAAACCTTCCAAAATGAATAAAATCTATTAAGATTAATATTATATATTAATAAATCTATTAATATTATATAATAATAAAGGTGCCCCACACAGGAATATCTTCGGGGTTGCCGTAATTAGACAATAGACAGTTCATTGTATAATCGGCATAGTTGTAATTACTGTTCCTATATTAATATCCAGACAGAAAATTGTTGATGTACTGTGGATGTTCTGTTGGTTCAATAAATTCTATATATTGAGATAGTTGAATAATGATTCAAATAATTCACAATGAAATGATTCCAATTCATTTTTTTCTCAACTTCAGAATCAGCTGTTGATCAAATTACAGTGTAGCCAGATTGTGCCCGCTCGGTGAACGAAAATTAACTAATGGATCTTTGTGCAACAAAAATAAACCCGTTACACTTACGACGGTTAGTTAACTGACATTAAACTCACTAATTAAATTGGCTTTCGTGCAACCGGCCGTAAGTGATACAATTACATGAAATGTAGAAGTTTGAACAAAGATTCGTCCATTCGTGACACTTGACCGGTATAATTTAATAGAGTTATTCTATTTGCAAGGAGTTTATTATAAAAGTAGCAGGTGCGTAATTTAAAACGGAAACTGAGAATTATAGTGGATTCTTTAGCTCTGGATACCAGTTAATTTTAATAAAGGTTTAAATACTAGCGTTTTGGTATCCAATAATTATTTGTTCACTAACGGTTTCAAATCTTCCATGGGGTCATCATCAGGTGGTTACAGACGTTTTTTTATAATCGCCCATTAGGCGATGATAAAATATCATAATCTGTAACTACCTGATGATGACCCCATGGAAGGTTTGAAACCGTTAGTGAACAAATAATTATTGGATACCAAAACGCTAGTATTTAAACCTTTATTAATGAGAATATAGATTGTGAATTGTAGACGTAGATACATAAGAAAGAAATTCTACTGTGAGTAAAAGCAACGAACCTTCGGGCAGGAGGCTTCTTGGGATTGGATGAGGGCGTGTGCACGGCACAGCACTTGATGAAGATGCCCATGACGATGATGAAGGCGATGCCGATGAGGAGACACGCCCACCAGTACTCGGTCACCCACTGTGTCACCGTCAGCAGCGTCTCCCTGTTGAACAGCGTGTTCTTCAGCCGCGCCAGAGGGCCCTCTGCGTCTACGGCCCTACACTTGAAGAACACGTCGCAGTAACCCTGCAAAAAAATGAAACATTTAAACCTTTGTTGTAATGATACTTTAAATAAATTGATTGATTGATTTTGATTTTTTAAATGAATAGTTAAACCAAGTCAAATACTTACTTACTAAACAAAAAGGGAAAGTGAGCAGAGAACGTTTTTTTTTTTTTTAGGATGAAGCACACAGGTCTGGACCTGTGCTATTACACTGTGCTAAACTGTTCTATTACAGAGAAAAACTGAAATATTTATGTATAACTGCAATATATAAACATGGAAAACTATAATAAATAATACTTAAATTACCCTTATTAATAATTGAAACAATATTTCGATATTAGCTTGCAAAAACAACCAAGATTTCAAATCTCAGGAAAAAATTTGAAACACAATTTATTCATTTCGATTTCCTCAAAGTGCTTTTAATTTATACAGAAGACTTCCACAATAGTTTGTTAAATTGTCAATTACTTCAAACTGAATTATTTGAATTAAAACTTGAGGAAATAGTTTTTTTTTTTGAGGATGAAGCCCACATAGGTCTGAGAACTGTGTGTGGGTAATGAGTTGGATGATGGTGATTGATGAGCTGGACCTTCAGTTTTTGGTGAATTCCGAACCACCGGGAAGTGATTTTACAGCAGAGAACAGTGTCTTTTTTGCTGGACAATCTAATCGGTCACCCTTACAAAGAGTGCCCTGGAGAACGCAGCTTATCTCTATCTTATTGAACAGATAGCTGCTACGGCTTACGGCTATCACTTCCCCTAAGTTAAGGGAAGTGATGGTAGGTATATATTCAGTCAGATGAAGATAAGCTATGAAGTCCCGGGTCCTCTTTGTAAGGATGGCCGATTGCATTAGCCAGCAAAAAAGACTCTGTTCACAGCTATAAAATCACCTCCCGGTGAATCGGAATCCACCTAAAGCTGTAGGTTCATCTCATCAATCCTCTCATCCAACACTCGGACCTTAGATTTTAGATTGTTTATTGACAATTGTTGCCAGGCTAAAGCCTATTGCATCAAACAAAAAATTCAGTACAACAGAATTTTTCACAAAGTAATATGGTACCTAATATCATCTGTTTTATAATAAATAAATTTCTGAATAAATAAGTAATTATAAGGAAGCTTTTGAAGAAGAAATATCCTATCTATAATAAAATATGGGGTAAAATGACTATGTAATGACAAAAAAAGATAATAAAATAAGGATAATAAAAGATAAGAAAATATGTAAAGATACGTATCAAGAACGTGTAAAACATAATGATAGAGTTTACAATCAGATTTTTAATTCGCCGGGTAGAAGCTTGTAAGCTCGCTCAATATTAGAAAATAATGAGCGAGTTTACAATCAAATTTTAAATTCGCCGGCGAAAAGCTTGTAAGCTCGCTCAATATTAGAACATAATGTGCGAGTTTACAACCAGATTTTAAATTCGCCGGCTAAAAGCTTGTAAACTCGCTCAATATTAGTGTGAAAATAATGAGCGAGTTTACAATCAGATTTTAAATTCGCCGGCGAAAAGCTTGAAGCATCGCTCAATATAGTGTGAAAATAATGAAGTTGGCGCCTTAAAAATACTGACCTGAAAATTATCACAGGGTGAACCAGGCCTAAGCGAGATGCCCCCGACGGGCAGACCTACGGCCTCGGCGAATTCACTGGTACTGCGACACGTGTCCGGGTCGGTGCCATTCTGACAAGCCAGTTCACACAGCTTGCGCTTGTCTATGTTGGGAATTATGTGTGACGTCAGAAAACACTCCTGCAGACCCCACTCCAGGCAAATGGAGCCCGTGCAGTCGCCATTTATACACAACTGAAAATAAATAGAAATTGATATAAGTCATCAATTGCAAACAAATACTAAAACAAAAGCAAGTCATTCATTTACATAAAAGATCTATCCAAATATTTATTGTTTTGTTGATATAGGGTACTTTATTAAAGACGCAGGCCTGAATGAAGATGGTAGGGAAAAGGGTTTCATCCTTAATAAAACACCTATAGAATAAAATAAAATACGATTTCAGCCTATATTCTGTTTTGTAATTATACAATTATTAGGAAAGAAAAGGGTTGCACTCTTAATGAAACACCCATTGAATAAAATGAACACCTATTTTATACTATATTCTCTTTTTATATGATTATTATACAGAAAGGTGTACATCGATTTTTCGCATAATAAAACTTTCATTTGTAAAGGACAATTACAAGCAATAACGCCGATTAGGTTGACCGACGTAAAATATATTTAACCGCCTGATCACCGATGATTAAATCTCACTAATGCCCGTTAAGTTACATTTCATAGTTACGTTTATTGTACCAGAACACAGAACTGCAAATTGGGTCGTAGGTGTTCAAAACCTTTCAAAATAAATAAAATCCATTAAGAATACAATAGCATTGAGATAGTTGAATAATGATTCAAATAATTCACAATGAAATGATTCTAATTATTCATCTATTTTCTCAATTTCAGAATCAGCTGTTTATCAAATTACAGCCTAGCCAAATTGTGCCCGTTCGGTTAACAAAAATTAACTAATGGATCTTGGTGCAACAGAAATAAACCCGTTACACTTACGACGGTTAGTCAACTGGCATTAAACTCCTTATTAATTGGCTTTTGTGCAACCGGCCGTAAGAATCTAAAACATTGAAGTTTGAAACAGAAACTTTACTTCTACTTCTACTTTGAAGGAGAGGCAATCAAAGTTTGCTGTTGTTGCTCCTTTACCTGTGTGCCCTCATTGCACCTAGTCTTGTTCTCCTTGGGCGCGGGGAGGGGACACTCGGGCGACTGGCCATCGCACATGCTGCTCCAGCTGCACTCGGACTCGGTCTTGCAGCGAATCTTCTCGTACTCGGGAATGAAGTGACAGTCGTTGGCACAGCACGGACCCTGGCTGGGACTGCACTGGGTGTACGCACGCCGGTGACAGCCACGCGCCGACTGGTTCTTCATGTGCTCCTGTGTTACAGGGATTACAATATTGCATTAGATAAAGTAAGGTTAGGCTAGGTTGATTAAAGTGAAATATGTGTATTGTGTATTGCTAGGAATTGATGAAAAGTGCAATTGCATTAGATTAGGTTAGGTTAGGTAGATTAATGTGAGATATGTGTATTGTAAATTGCTAGGAATTGATGAGGAGTACAACTGCATTAGATTGAGTTAGGTTGGGTTGATTGAATTGGAGAATGTATAATGGCTGACATTGATGAGGAGTAGTGAGATGAATAAGATGAGTGAAAGAACCAAAGGAAGTGGGGAATAAAGAAGGCGTAGAAGATGAAGAAGGAGAGAAAGAATTAGGATAAGGAGAAGATGAAAACGAAGACGGAGAAGAAGAAGAAAAAAACTAAGACGGAGAGGAGTAAGGAGGACGAGGAGGAGGAAAGGTATGAGAGGTGGTTGAGGGGGGGTGTAGGAGTAGTAAAGAATTTTTTTTCGGAGGATGAAGCCCACATAGGTCTGAGACCTGTGTATGGGTAATGAATTGGATGATGGTGATTGGTGAGTTGGACCTACAGTTTTAGGTGGGTTCCGAACCACCGGGAAGTGATCAAGGATGAAAAGAATCAAGGATGAGGAGAAGGACTAAGAGGTGATAGCGGAAAAGGAGGAGGGGGAGGTGTAGAAGAAGTGGGAGAAGTGGAAGTACAAGAAGAAGGGGAAAAGGGATAAGTGAAAATGAGACAGTTAAATTTATAAGTATATATATATTTTGTAAATATGTAATATATTTGTAAATATATGATGTTAATTTGTGGATATACATATATATATTTATTTTTTTTTGAAGATGAAGCCCACATAGGTCTGAGACCTGTGCGTGGGTAATGAGTTGGATGATGGTGATTTATGAGTTGAACCTACAGTTTTAGGTGGGTTCCGAACCACCGGATTGATTGATTTTTGAGATGAGAACTTGCATAAATGTAGAGTAATAGATAAAAATGAATTATTTGTAAATAGATAATGTGAGTTGTGAGATTCAAGTACGGTACTGACCTGTTCGCTGATGACACGAGGATAGCAGCACTTGTCCTGACACTCGTCGTCATCGTAGCCGCAGTCGCACTCCTCGCCCGCCTCCACAATCTTGTTGCCACAGAACGCACCCTCCGATGCTGTGAACATCCGACACAAATTTATGTTAATTAATCAAATACTAGTGGCGTGTAGGGACAAAAGCCCCTAAAGTAACAAAATTTAATGTAACTATGTATAAAATAACTATAAAATTTTGTGAAAAGCAGTTTTGGGCAATAGCCTGTTGTATTCACATTGACTGTATTTTAGTTAAATGAATGAATAAAAAAAGAAAAACACTAATACATAAAACAAACCATGAAAATATTATTATAAATCAAATGAACTAGCAATCAAATTATCTATGTATCAGAATTTTCCTGTATACTATATTTTTTGTGTAAGAACAGTCTCTTTGGTTGCTTTAGTTGTTATTATTGTCAATAAACAATATGATTACTTCCGGAGATTTAACTCTGCTAAATGCAACATATTTTAATTTTGTGAAAAACAGGTTTGGGCAATAGCATGTTGTATTCACATTTATTGTTAGTTACATCAATAAATAAATATTGCTTGTTTGTTTGAGATTGATAATGGTGTAACAACCGAAACTCATATCTCAACATTTTTAATAAATGTGATTGTGACAACTTCAAGTCTTATTATACATTAGTAAATACCGGCTTACTTAGATAAATCCCAAATTTGTCGTAGGTTTGGCCGTGGAACTTATTGATTGTAATACAAAAAGCTAGACTGATTGGTAATTGTTTTCTTGACATATAGAAAGGTATGTTGAGAAAAGTCTAATTTTTGGTAGAAATATTACATTACCTTTCCCAGACCCAGTTATTATTATTATGAGACATAAAACTTTCAAAGTGGAAGACGCTGAGTAAAGACGGTTCATTTTTTTGACTTGTTCTTGTTTGGCCACCAGCTTTTCATTTTTTGTGCGAATTCAGCTTTTCTCTCGTTCTATTTTGTTCCAACTCTTGAAGGTTTTGTCTCTGGTATAACTTCCCATTTATAAAATAAATAATAATAATTATTATTATTATTACTAATGTTGTTGAAATTATTAGCTTCAGTCTTCTTCAATGTGAAGAAATGTAAACATTTTTAGAACATAAATATGTCTGTCTAATTTTAGATTATACTATCCGAAGTACTGTACCCACATGTTAATATTGAGCACTGACTTGAATATAAAGCACTATCACGTGTATTGATGTAAACAAATCAGACGTTTTTCACTTCTAATGCTAATGGAGAACATTTTATGTTGTATCTAATTTTATGTTAACATTTTGGAAATTCCAATAGTTTTCCCGCCATAACCTTCCATTTGAGCCCTCTTGCATCTATCTACGACTTGCCACACGCCCACAATTTTGACGCAAAGAATCGCCCTAAGTAATTAAATATATAGAATATAATAGATATTACATCACATTTTTCATACTTGATTGTCTCCCAGTAATAAATAATTCTGATGATACATCTTCGCATTGATAAAAAAGTAAATAATTGCATGTGGTTGTTTTTCAGTACAATTTTAGGGCAATTTCATTATCCAAAAATACCGACAATAAGCTTCAATATTTGAGACGTATAACCATTGTTAACAAGAGTTAATTCTCTCTTGGATACACAATAAGTAAGGCTGAAAAACACATTTGAAGGACGAAATATCTATAATTTTTTTTGAGGATGAAGCCCACATAGGTCTTAGACCTGTACGTGGGTAATGAGTTGAATGATGGCGATTGATAAGCTGGACCCACAGTTTTAGGTGGGTTCCGAACAACTGGGAAGTGATTTTACAGCAGAGAACAGTGTCCTTTTTGCTGGCCAATCTAATCGGTCACCCTTACGAAGAGTGCCCAGGAGAACGCAGCTTATCTCTATATGATTGAACAGAAACCTGCTACGGCTCACGGCTATCACTTCCCTTAATCTTTTTTTTTTTGAGGATGAAGCCCACATAGGTCTGAGACCTGTACGTGGGTAATGAGTTGGATGATGGTGATTTATGAGTTGGACCTACAGTTTTAGGTGGGTTCCGAACCACCGGGAAGTGATTTTCAGCAGAGAACAGTGTCTTTTTTGCTGGCCAATCTAATCGGTCACCGTTACAAACAGGACCTACGAGAACGCAGCTTATCTATATGATTGAACAGATACCTGCTACGGCTCGCGGTGGAAGAAAAAGAAAAGTATTGGAATGGCATAATTTGTGAAAAAAAAAAACAATCAGAATACTTATATGGTTCTAGCAGGCCGGAATAAATGGGGAATAATAAGATAGTTCTACTTTTGAAACTACAGATTGTATGTATGATAAGATCTTGGAGACTCGAAAAAGTAGTTATTACAGGATAAGCTACACTGTAAATGATTTTAAAATATAATTCTTATGAAATTTATATTTTGTTAGTCTATAGAATAAAGATTATTTTGGGTTTTAAATTGTATTGAATTTGATTTTGTATTACTCCTCTTTATATTACTTAGAATTACTTCTAATATTTAAAATATAATTCTTATGAAATAGATTATTTTGGGGTTTGAATTGTTTTGAATTTGATTTTGTATTACTTCTCTTTATATTACTTAGTATTATTTAAAATATAATTCTTATGACATTTATCTTTTGTTGTGGAATAAAGATTACTTTGGATTTTGAATTGTTTTGAATTTGATTTTGTGTTACTTCTCTTGTCTTACTAGGATTTTATTTTGAATTTAATATAATTCTATAGAACTTTCCAAGCAGAATGTGCATCAAGTCTGTTTCAAATAACAAAATATGGAACTTGACTCACATTTGAAGCAGTTCCTCTTCTTGTTGTCTTCAATGGCGTCGAGGACATTGCTGATGTTGCCGATGCTGCAGCTGGAGAACTTGCTGTTGTTGGGTCTGTCGCCACTTGTCGCCGACGCGAACATTATGTAGTTGCCAGGCGTACCTCCCGGCCGACATGCCAGAGGGTAGTCGTGCTACAAAAAACAAAATGAAGATTGTAGCACAAGAACTAAAGAATGAAGGTGATGAGTCACCGAACTATAATAATCTATTTAAAAGTGTGTTGTGTGTATGTGTGTGTGTGTTTGTCTCACGGGTTTCCAAAAACGGCAATAATTTGGAACACAACAATTTGGAGTGCCGTCTATGAAAGATGTCTCAAAAAATTCTTGTCCGGCACAGTTTGACTAAACAGTTATTTATTTATTGATCGGAAAAATTAGTAATTTCCAAAATTAAAATTTTCTGTCTTATAACGAAAACTTCACTAAAAAGTTCCACCTCGTCACTAGCAGTCATAGATTGAATAGTTTCACATGGAACGAAATTATCATATTCATATTCACTAATTACAAATAATCACTAATATAATTCATATTTACTTGAAACAATGAATGATTGTTAACCTGAGAATGTATGTTCAGTGCTAGTTTTCACATTAAATTAGTGAGTAAAGTCAAATTAGCTTACCGGCGATCCGAAATTGTGCCCGATCTCGTGTGCGAGAGTGAGCTGGGAGACCTTGGGCGGCACTCGGCTGTTGTAGTTGACAAACGTGATGATGCCCGTGTTCAGACTGCGCTTCGTGCTCTGGTACAGTCCACCAATTGTCTCCGTGTACGTTTTGAATTTCTCGCAAATGCCCCCCGAAGCACCTGAAATACGAAATACAATGATAGAAACCAGAAATTATTTAATAAAATCTTTAAAAAAAGCTTTCAAGTGGAAATTGTGACTCACGTTATAGCGTGACGGCCGTTTCACTCTATTATTATACGCATCGTCAGACGCCCCACTGTAAACTCAATTAAGGTATGAGTTTGAGGGTTATGGATGTGGGAAGAGGGAAGGGGGGGGGGTGGATGAGTAGGCGGGAGGTTTGAAATTGGGATTATTTTGTCAAAAAGGGTGTGTGAGAAGAAGTTAAGTTGATCACACAAAGCAGCCACCTGACAACCTTTTTTAAATGACCAACTTAACTTCTTCTCACACACCTTTTTTGACAAAATAATCCCAATTTCAAACCTCCCGCCTATTTATCCCACCACTCCTTCACTCTTCCAACATCTATAACCCTCAAACTCATGCCTTAAATCAGTGTACTGTGGGTCGTCTGACAATGCTCTTAACAGAGTAAAAAAAAAACAGCCGTCACGCCATAACGTTTTTTGTTATATATAGGGGTTTCTTTTAGGTATAGAACTTGGCAGCACTGCTTCCAGTCGCAAAAATTTTGTCAACTAACAGCTGATTTGTGTTCAGTATTGTTTGCTATTTTATCATGAATAGAGTGACACCTGAACAACGCTTGCAAATTGTGCAGATTTACTTTGAAAATCATGGTTCCATACATGAAACAACGCACTATTTCCATTTTATGGTCAACATAACTGTCCATCAGAGCAATTAATTCGATTAACAAAGGAACAATTTGCGGAATCAGAACAGATCCTTATTATCATTTAAAGTACACATGATGCAAATCGATGTGATTACCCACGCACAAGTCTCCAGACTCATGTGGGAATCATCCACAATTTAAAAAAAAGGATGAGCGCATTTTGACCAGTTCAGGTATGTGAATCATCATCGTTCCTCCTAGCTTTAGACACAAATAAATCATTTTTGAAGTAATTGGAATAGAGGGGAAAAAGTAAAAATTAATTAAAAAAGTGTAGATGTGAAAATAGAAGCTGAAATAATGGTATATGAATAATCATCATTCCTTCTGCCTCTAGACAGAAATTAAAAAATTTTGAAGTAATTGTGACAGAAGGGAAATAGTAGAAATGAATTTAAAAAAGTGTAGATGGAAAAAATAGTTGATGAAATAAAAAACATATTTTTCAAAAATCAGAAAAGGGCCTACTGACCTGAGGCTGACGCGACCCAGGCCAGACCCAGAGTTCCGCCGGTAAAGTCGCGATAAGTGAACACATAGGCAAGGCAGAACGCCTCGTGGTTGCCCAACGAGTGCAGGTTCAGAAAATTGCTGACATCGATATTTTCAAAACAGAACGGACTAGGCGAGTCCCCCACTCCCCCTCCAATACCCTGGCACGCTGTTTCGTCATCGATTTTGATTCTCTGCACCTAAAAATAAAAAATAAAATGATTTTTATAAATAATAGTCAATTAATTTGAGAAACAATAGCCGGGAATTTAAAAAAAAATCTGTTTGACAGAAATTAATCATTTTAATAACTTAAAAAACACTTTTGAATGGAAATTGACTCACGTTATGGAGTGACGGCCGTTTCGCTCTGTTGTCTAGAGCATCATCAGACGACCCACAGTACACAGTACGCGAGTGTACTGTGGGTCGTCTGATGATGCTCTAGACAACAGAGCGAAACGGCCGTCACTCCATAACGTGAGTCAATTTCCATTCAAAAGTGTTTTTTAAGTTTATAATACATATTAGTGGAAACAAGATGGATCTTCAACATCACAACATTTTAATAATCTATCATGACTAAAATACAATATACATTAAGGTATGTGCTATAGAAATGGGTTCAGTTGTAATAGTTTTGGAGCCAGCTTTTTTTGTATATTACGTCTTGGAGACTCCAGTTAAGGAGTAAGACAAGAGAATAAAAGACAAGTAAATAAAATAACGGATTTCTTTTAATTTTCATTGTTTTTCAAGTACTGTAATATGTGTAATCCTATAATAAATATTCAGTTTGTTTACATACAGTAGTGTTTTCTGTTCAGTTTAATCCTTAGCATCGGTATTGACTTTATAATATGTAATACAAAAACGTACCTTGCAACATAACAATTCAACAAAGAGATGTCAAAAGCTTCTCTTTGGTAAGTTCATAATGTTTAAACAACGATTTTTGTTGATTTCAAGACGTAAATAATGCATTTAATAGGGTTATTTTCAACTTAGATAACAACTCCGGTTAGACCGGCCATTACGTAGTCCGGCCGGTGGTCCAGTCCCGAGGTGGCCGGACTAACCGGAGTTGTTATCTAAGTTGAAAATAACCCTATTAAATGTATTATTTTAGCAGTGCAACTATTTGTAACAGCAGTTGCAGAACCAATAAACTATTGCAAGTCAGTAAATATCCATACAAACTTTTGGTAGTAAATTTTACAACTTAACACTTTGTTATTGAAATAAAGTCGGTTCAAACAATGGTGATTAACTATTAATTTATCTTCTATCCAAGATATACTAAAGTCTGTTTCAAGAAATTATAACCTGTTCCAAATTTTAGCAATCAATCTTTGACAAACTATACAACTCTGTTTCACAGTTGGCTATTGAGGAAAAGTTACAAAATTGAATAGAATTGCAATAGCAAAATATATATTTTATATCTTTCTTATTTTCATTTTATTTATTTCATTTCAATTTAGCACTAACCTCAAACTTGATGTTGCGATGCTCGATGCGTCCGTCGAACTTGGTGTCGCGGTAGATGTAGTTGACGGCTGTCACGTGGTGCGCTATCAGTGACAGAATCTCCTCACGTGTCTTTTCAGGGTCATCGCCCACCTACCAATCAATCAATCAATCACTATCAATATTCCAGAAATAACAATAAATCATAATCCACAAATTTCAATAAAATTCTTTAAAAACAAAATAGGCTCCCTACAATCATGAATTCCGCACGATAACCACAAAATTTCAATAAGATACGCCCCAGAAATACATGCAGTCTGACTGTAAACTACTGATTCATGACTCAAAATTAATAATTTCATTTATATTTTGATTACAATTTTGTTGTTTTTTGGCAATAAACAAATTGATTTATTAATTAATCTTGCTTGAGATGTGGTGATCAACGATTATGCCAGTGATAAATCGATAAATTTGATATCTAATCTTCGGAGACTTGTACATTTTTTAAAATTTCATTTATGTTTTTGAAGGATGAAGCCCACATAGGTCTGACACCTGTGCATGGGTGATAAGTTGGATGATGGTGATTAATGAGGTAGACCTACAGTTTAAGGTGGGTTCCGAACCACCGGGAAGTGATTTTACAGCAGAGACCAGTCTTTTTTACTGGCCAATCCATTCGGTCACCCTTACAAAGTGTTGCTTATCTAATCTGATTGGACAGATAACTGCTACGGCTCACGGGTATCGCTTCCTTATTTTGTAATGTCATCAAAGATTGTATGCCGTTACCGCCTGGAATTCTATTATTTATTTCAATAGCTGATCGCTTGTTTCCTAGTGCTCAAGTGTTTAACATTTTCAATGTTTTCACTGTGAGACAACTATATATAAATGTCTATTCAGGTACATAGTCAGAAACAGGAATAGCTTTGTTTTCCAGGTCTCAAACAATGTATATAACATTAGAATTAACTCTGTGGACAGATATGCAATTGAATATTCCAACCTAGTTACAATAGCAGATACATTAGCAGCAGATTAATAAACTTGATGCCATCTGAGTTTTTGCATAACTTGAATAACAGAAAGTATTATCTCAATTGTAAACAGAGGTCTTGGATAAAAGTTGAATATTTTATTAAATTGGAAAATTTGGAATGATGTCTTTGGTTTGATTTTCTTTCGTTTCATTATTTTCTCTCTCTTTTTGCTTGATACGAGAGGTTGGCTTGTAAGGGTAAGGGAAATACTATTTTATTAGGTTTGAACTGTATTACTCCCACCAGCGAACAAGGTTTATCCTTCTGCTGGTTGGTGCCAAATATTTTAAAGGAAACATTTTTATTCTGTAATTACTCTAATAAATTAGTTGTACCATTTTCTGTATTTTTTTTTTCAATTTGTGACAATAAAGGAATTTGAATTTGAAAAAAAAAAACAAAAAACATGCATTTTCTCTGTGACCGATTATTTTTCACATATTAGTACCCCATTATTTAGGGTCTTCATCGGTATTTGAAGCAACAAAACCTTAAAATATCCTAATCTTTAGTAAAAGGTCCACCATGCTACTTTGTAGACGGCGCATGCGCAAGAATGACTCTATATCAAGAATAAGTTTACCTAAATACAGGAAAAATATGTCAATCTAATATTAAAACTGACACTGTATTTCACTTTTATATATTGTTTTATTCACTTATATAATTATTGTTTTACTCACAAAAGATGTCAATCCCATTGGTATACAAAATATGACGGACGTTGCCAACATACGTTTTCTAGTTCTAATTACTGTGTTAGGTTAGGTTTGGTTATAGCCGCCATCTTGTACGTACACCGATGGGATTGACATATTTTTCCTGTCGTTAAGAAGACTCAAGAATAGAGTCTTGAATTAGCTTAGCGTCATCACAACGTAGTTTTGCCCAAACTGTGACACAAATTTTTTCTCAACTACAGTAACCAAAAATAAAAAATATACATACCTGCGAGCTAATATGGCGCCATATGAGCGGATCTGTCTGTATGAACAGCGAACAAGTGTTGCGGTTGTCCTCCTTGGGGCGAGCGGCCCTTTTGCTTCGCGTTCCATACGAATCCTCCTCATAATAGGGTCTTGTATTCGCCTCTCTACTATACTTATCAAACGGCGTCTCTCTCGCTCTCCACTGCTTTTTATCCTCCTTCCTTTTCTCTTTCTCCTTCTCCTTCTCCCCGCCAGAATTCGTTGGCGGCACTTTCTTTGGTAACTTGCTCTTTGTTTTTGTTCTTCTACTTAATATTACTTTGTCGTCGTCGGCTATATTATTATTATTATTACTACTATTCGAGTTACTATTTATTTTATTACTATTAATATTATTGTTATCGTCTTCGTCTACTACTTGTTCATCTTCTTCTACCGCTGAATTTTGTATTTTCTCCATCCACTGTGAGACAGAGTCTGTGATGCCACATCCGCTACCGTGTCCTGCAAATGACAGACGTTAAATTGTTTTAATTAATTTCAAAAATCACTGATTCAATCAGCAGCCAGTCATTTCATTTCATACACAATTTTGTACATTGAATAGTGTCAAAGTATAAAATATATTTTAGTAAATATATAAATAAATGAAGAGTTTAACAACTACAACTAATATTATAACTATCAGAGTTACAGTTACTACATCTAATAAAATAATACAATATTTTAATGTCAATTACCAACATGGGAATAAAATTCTTCTATATTATAGAGGGCTCTCTTCGTCAAATATTCTTTCAATTTACTTCTAAATTTATTAAAATTTGATTCTTCTTGGATGTGAAGGGGCAAATGATTATAGAACTTGGCTCCAACGTAAGAGGGCTTCTTAAGATAAAATTCAAGATTATGCCTATTTAAGTAAAGCGTGTCTCTATTCCTTGTATTATAATCATGATTGTGTAAAAAAGACCGCGGCGACATACAACAACATGTCCAAGTTTCAACATGAAAATATCAAGCAAAGAATCAAAGACAAGCACATGAACAATATGAACAATGAATCAAATGATAAAATCTATATTGTATTGAATATAAGTATAGATATACCTATTTACTATTGTACTCTACATTTATTGCTAAAATAGTCAATTTTTTATGGATTCCTATAATAGTCAGGATTATATGTGATTGTATTGTATTATTGTGATTGTGATTGTAAAATAATCAATATTTTATGTATTCCTATAATGGTCAGTATTATATGTGATGGATATATCTATTCAACTTGTTATGCATTGGTTTTATTTATTTATTAATATATTATTATATATTTATTTATTTAATATAATATATATATATATATATATATATATATATATATATATATATATATATATATTTATTAATATATTTATTCAAAACTACACATGAATGTAAGACAGCAATAAATAAATAAACAATTTCGTAAGGGAACAAAATCGAACAAATCAGTGAACAATGAAACTGATAGTTCATTGTCAGACAGTGTCTGATGATGTTTAACAACAGAGCGAAACAATTTTAATACATAGAAATGTAAGTGTTCATTTCAACAAAAAAATAAAAAATTTTCTCAGTTTAATTATTCATTTGTGGGAAAGAAGTTTAACAATGCTAATGCATATGAAAAGGATCAATAAGCAAAACTAGGCGCTAGCTGGGTTAATAAATTCTAATTTGGGACAGGAAGATGATAAGAGAACCTTCAATGAAGTGATAAGTTTTTCTCTGTCCTTGATCTCTCTCATATCACTCAAGTGTCAAGAATGGACTAATCTTTGTCCAAACTTCGCCATTTCTTGTAATTGCAATCGTCGTCATTGCTGTAATTAATATCATACAAATGAGATCATTGTACATAATTCTTTGCACTATGAAAATAGCATTTTTGAGTTCACTACTTTATATATCTGTGTGATGTTGATAATTTTGTTTTTAACCATTCATATGCAAATTTATAGATTTACATGAATACAGAAGTATAATCTAATCTAATCTCTTGGAATACTTATGAATAGATTGATACTCATTTAATGGGTCCTTTTTTCAGATCTATCCGATGAGCAAGATATCCTAATGTACGTTCACAACCTCAAGTTTTGATATGGGTCCTAAGACATATAGTAATATATAGACGTATAGTAATACATACAGTATAATAGAAGGTGAGCACTTCAAAAATATACAAGGTGTTTTGGAACTCTCTACCAATACTTCTAGGCAGTGTTTCTGGACCACTAACAAAAGTAAATATTGTAATAAAATTTTTCTAAAATCCACAGTTACACAGCCGCCATTTTGTTTTTTCACTCATTATTTTTTTATTGAAACACCTCTGAACGTATAATTTTGAAATTTTGCATACACCTTTATACCAATTAAAACAATCTAAAAAAGATTAATCAAAATTTTCCGACATTAAAAAACAAAATGGCGGCCATTTAAAATCTTTGAACAGGATTAAATTAATAATGGCTAATGATATCAAAATTTGACTGGAATAACCTTTTTTAGATAGTTTTATTGCAAAAAGAACGATAACTCATTTTCCAAGATTGGCCAACAATTAACAGAGATATGCTACTTTTTAGGGTGTGCAGTGGTTGGAAGCGAAAAACTGCAACCCGTTCTCGGTATTTACTTTTCACGATATTTACTTTTGTTAGTGGTCCAGAAACACTGCCTTGAAGTATTGGTAGAGAGTTCCGAAACACCCTGTATAATAGAAGGTGACACTTCAGAGGAGGAGGAGGAGGAGGAGGAGGAGGAGGAGGAGGAGGAGGAGGAGGAGGAGGAGGAGGAGGAGGAGGAGGAGGAGGAGGAGGAGGAGGAGGAGGAAGAGGAGGAGGAGGAGGAGGAGGAGGAGTAGGAGGGGGGGAGGAGGAGGAGGAGGTGGCGGAGGAGTAGGAGGAAGAAAAAGAATAAGAAGATGGAGAAGTAGTGGAAGAAAAAGAAAGAGAAGGAGATGAAGAGGGATAATAAAAAGAGACTATTAGATGATTAAATTTGAAGATAGGTTAGGACACATTCTAGAAGTCCAGACTCAATTGAATCGGGCAACCTGCTAGTAGCACCATTGTATTATTAAGACAAGACACCCTGATCAACTGACCATGCCTGATGCTGGCATAGGGATCCTGTACATCGGCGTCTTTGTAGATGATGGAGTGGAAGCTGGCGTTGGTGTTGTGCGGAAAGTAGCGAGTCGCCTTCTCCACAAAAAAGGCTCCGCCCCCTTCCGGCGATATTATCTTGCCCTCGAACACGCCGTCCAGTATCGAGCCGAACACCACGCTGCCTGGCTCACCTATAAACAAAATTAAATAATTGATAATAAATAATTATAGGCTAATAATAATAATGATAATAATAATAATAAGAAAAAACATCAGAATAAAACTTTATAAATGGGAAGTTATACCAGAGACAAAACCTCGAATAGTTGGAACAAAATAGAGTGAAGAGAAAAAAGCTGAATTCGTACAGAAAATGAATAGCTGGTGGGCAAACAAGAAAAACAAGTCCAAAAAATGAACCATCTTTACTCAGCGTCTTTCACTTTGAGAGTTTTACGTCTAATAATAACAATAATAATAATAATAATCATAGCTGAGAATAGAGTGGACGTCTAATTTCTAGGTGAATAGATAAGCTGGTACACCGGAGAAGAAAAAACAAGGAATCCAGGATAGAAGCAATGGAAATAGCCTTCAATTAACAAAATACATCTAAAAATTAACAAAAGACAGTAATAAAAAAACACTGTCGGAACTCAAAATTCAGACATTATAATCCCGTTATAAAGCTAGCAGCACTTTATGCAGCAGAAACATTAGCTTTAACAAATACAGGATTACTGGATAACTTTGAGAAGAAAGAAAAAACATTTTAGAGAAAAATATTGGGACCAAAATTTAAAAACAATGCAGTGCTTTTTATTTCAAATAAAATTCTTTATCAGAAAAAAGGACGGCTTACGGATACCGCTAAAAAAAAGAAGGATAAGCTTTTACGGCCGCATCTTTGGAATGAATGAAAATTGTCTTACTAAGAAAATATTTCACTAAAGAGTAAATGTAACAAGTAAGTTACAACTTAACTAAATGAATTAGATACTACAGAAAATATAATCAAGAATAATGCACAACTGAGAAAGTTTGCTGAAGGATGTAAATAGAAGATTTAAAAGAAAAACTAAAGCTAGAAGGGAAAAACTCTGGCTCTGGCTCCGGCTCTGCTAGCGCAAAGGTTGGAGCGCTTGTCTGTGATCTGCTTCCTATCTGCAGATAAGAATATCTATCTGTAGATATCTCTAATAAGGCTCTGGCTGGCTTCGTTTCCTGCAGCCTTTGGTTCGAATTTCTTTTAGCCATGGATGTTTCTTATCATTCACCTCATTCCACACGCACAAGTCTCCAGACTCATGCGGGCATCATCCGCATTAAAAAAAAGGTAGAGTCCAAGGAGCGGACAAAGGAGAGAATGAGAGGGTATTGGCGAAAGCGCAAGGAACATCCAAAAAAGAATAACAATTGACTTAACGTGCACAAAAGTGGGTGATACGAAGAAATAATCACAATAATTTTATTAATATCATTATTATTGATAACAATGATTAAATTAATAATTAATTCATTCGTAGAATGAAATTAATGGAATAAAATTAAAAAAATTGTAACAAACTAATTTCTATCCGTGATAATTCTTATAATAACATCTTTAACTTTATGCAGCAGAAACATTAGCTTTACAAATACAGGTATTTAGCTTCAGGTAATATTAGCTTTATAAAATACATGATAGTTTCTCATAACACAATCGTTAGAAGGCTGGGCAATTGATCAATTCAATTTCTCCGAACATTTGTTCAATATTCAATAGAGTTTATTCATTTTATATACAAGAAAAATACAATTAGTAAAATGGAAGAGAATTCTCTGATAAAATTTTGAAAAAACCAAAAAAAGCACTATAAAAATTTATGTGTTGGGTTGGAGTCGTTAAACAAAATAAAAACATGGAATCAATTCTATAATAAATTCTTATATCCTTATTAGTATACTATACTTTTACATTAAAACTATATTTTTTTACTTAAGCTCAGTTGGCTTGCACCCAAGACTTATTTTCCAAAAAGTCAATAATATGACGGGTACAGGGAAAACACCCGTCTAATTTAAAGTATTAAATACTTAGAACTTTTCTACGTTTTGTTGAAAAGTTATACAACACCGACCTGAATGAGAACAATAATACAAAATGTGCACATACTGATACAAAACAAAGGAACATGGTGTGATAATAGATTGATGCAAAATATGAATTAAATTGTTAATAATGCTATGACTTAATCCCCAAAAGTCTAGAAAATGATGGACAAATAGAAAATAATATTCCTGGATTTCTTGTTCCATGACGAACTGCGTTGTTAATATTAACCTGTTATGTGAATTGAACGACTTGCAGTCAATTTTTAGTTAAGAATAAGCAAAATTTACTTACTCTGTAGGCCGAGCGCTTTCGAATCTTTCAGATCCGTTTTCAGAGGCCTCTGAAAACGGATCTCAAAGATTCGAAAGCGCTCGGCTTACAGAGTAAGTAAATTTTACTTATTCTTAATGAATATTTGACTGCAAGTCGTTGAATTCACATAACAAGTTAATAAGAAAATAATAGTGCTCAATTTACATACAGCCCAATAAATGCAAGTTTATCACTTATTGAATTAAATCAAACCTCAATCATAATACTTCAATTTGAAAGATTTTAGACCCTTTTTCTAACACCGGATTGAACTTTCTTTCACCCTCTTTACCAATTAGCAAACCAAAAAGATATCTGGGTTTCCTATATAAAAATTTCCAAGACTAATACATATTTAGTAAGTGAACAGCAATGGATACGATTATCACATTATACTGACATGATTTTTTTTTTGTAGGATGAAGCCCACATAGGTCTGAGACCTGTGCGTGGGTAATGAGTTGGATGATGGTGATTGATGAGTTGGACCTATAGTTTTAGGTGGGTGCCCAACCACCGGGAAGTGATTTTACAGCAGAGAACAGTGTCTTTTTTGCAGGCCAATCTAATCGGTCACCGTTACAAACACGACCAACGAGAACGCAGCTTATCTCTATCTGATTGAACAGATACCTGCTACGGCTCGCGGCTATCACTTTCCCAATACTAATACTAATACTAATTGTATTTGTCCAATGGTCTGGCAGGTCCATGTGAGTGTTGTTTCAATGACATTATGATTTGTACACAATGATGTATTTGTTATTTTTCTTTTCCATTGTATTTTTATTTGTATTTTTTTTTGTATTATTATGCTAGAAACAAATAAATAAATTCAAATTCAATGATTGTATAAACAAAGATCTTGACTCTCTCTCATAAATTTAGGGAATGACATCACCAGATCCCAATGCGCAGTAAGGAAAATTTTATTCAACAGTATCTTGAATAATTAGAATATTTATCGAACCGCCTCGTGACTGCATTTTTAATCAGCGTATGAGTCATGGTTTGATTAAAAGTATTTGTATTTCCACTTAACGAATCACTATAAAAACGTTGCACAAATAAAGGTTCTAATTTTTTTTTTTTCATTTCAAAAGCAAATATATTTTTGAATAAAAGTTTTTTTGCATTAGGACTACAAAAAAGAACTTGAAAAATGTATCACAATTGAAACACATTCTCAGTGAGTCATCATATTTTACAGTTTCAAAATTCTTCATTTTTTCTCAAAGAAGTACTGAATTGCAATCACTCATCTAATTGTACTTTTCCATGTTTTTGTCATATTACTTAACTAAGCAATAATTGAAGGTATTTTTTCACGTTTGCCGTAATAGGCTACCGATGAGTAAATTATTATTTTATATCAGGTGAGTACTGACATTTCAATTTCAATTTATTTAACACACAATAGAATACACAAAAATAAAAAACAGATAGAAAAAAAATAACAAACAGACTTTAATTGCAAAAGGGTGGCTCCATGGTGGGGTGTGTAGGAGAGCGAAAGTTATCCAACTATGGCAAGGCTTAGTTATTATTATTATTATAGAATAATAAGACGAAATTGTCACAACCATATTTATTAAAACTTTAAGAAATTAGTTTCGGTTGTTACACCATTATCAATCTCAATCTGCTTTGATTATATTTTAATTTTTAATCTCAATCTCAAGTTGCTCATGCATTCTAACACTGGAATACATGCGCTGGTCCTCCGCTATCACTGGAAATTTTAATGTGTTGTTATTCAATCTTAATTATTCCACTGCTCTTTTCCTGGCAACAACATCATTAAGGTTTGTGGTATTAAGGATAATAGGTATTTAGGATATTAAGGTATTTATAAGGTATTAAGGTATCCATGTATTTAGGATAAGCGGAAAAAGGAGATGAGAAAGGAAAGGAAGGGGAATAGATAAAGAACAAGGAAAAAGCAAGCGAGTCCACTGTTGACAAACACACATTACTTCATCTAGTGTTATAAACAGTGAAACGTTATGATTGACATTATTATCAATGCATTATTTTAATAGTTCATATTCTGGGAAAAAGGCAGATTATTATGATGCTGGAATTCACTTCTATATTTTCGCCTCTAAATTTACAACAAAATTTCATCCACTTTTTTGGACTGTAGGATTGTTTTAGTGCCTCGTTTTTAAAAAGAGCTTCTAAATTAATATATAAAAAAATGGGTAAATGCACGTTGAAGTTAAATTTGGAATTAAATATGGAAGTTTCAGTTGGAAAATTTGTGAAGGAAGCAGTTGTGGGCAGTAGCCTGTGGCATCTTGTTTTGTTATTCAATAGTACCTGCCAAAACTTAGCCTGATCATTCCTGTTAAAAACCTAGAATAAAAAATATAATCAACAAATCATTCGGAATTTTAAAAAAAAGTTTTCTTTTTTAATTTAATTTATATTCAATTTATGTATGCGTATTACCATAGTCGATTTCGAATATAGGTGACTTGACTAGTCCTGAGCATAATGTTTTGGTTCAAACGGCGTACTACGCAAACGAGGAGTGAGGTAGGTTGCGATTCCTTTCCTCACTGAGCTAACAGAGTTGTATCTATGCCAAGCCCAAATACTATTAGATTAGGAAAGTGATAGCCGTGAGCCGTAGCAGGTATCTGTTCAATCAGATAGCAGCGTTCTCCTGGGCACTCTTTGTAAGGGTGACGGATTAGATTGGCCAGCAAAAGACACTGTAAAATCACTTCCCCGTGGTTCGGAACCCACCTAAAACTGTAGGTCCAACTCATAAATCACCATCATCCAACTCATTACCCACGCACAGGTCTCAGACCTATGTGGGCTTCATCCTCCAAAAAAAATCAAATTTTGAACTCTAAGCTTAAGTTCTTTCTCACCTTTAAACAGGGTCTAAACTTTGCACATGAGTGTTTATAGCCTACTACCAGGAACACCATTCTAATATTTTTAAATATTGGTATGAACGTTTTTGAAAATTTAGACAAATAGAACGAAGTTGAAACATTATGTTTAAAAGACTCATAATATTTCTCATCAACCAATCAACCAATTAAACATTTTTAGATAATTCATAGTAATATTAGGCTTATCGGTGAAAACGTTTGTTCAGAGTTTGCTAAGGTAATAACGCTTATTGGAACGATTTTTTTTGGAGGATGAAGCCATCATAGGTTTGAGACCTGTGCGTGGGTAATGAGTTGGATGATGGTGATTGATGAGTTGGACCTACAGTTTTAGGTGATTTTCGAGCAGAGAACAGTGTCTTTTTTGCTGGCCAATCTAATCGGTCACCGTTACAAAGAGTGCCCAGGAGAACGCAGCTTATCTCTATCTGATTGGACAGATACCTGCTACGGCTCACAGCTATCACTTTATACTTTTCTCTTCAACGGTTTTGAAATGATATTGTACTTCTGGATATTGGATTGTATTTTATTTTAATATACATATAGTGAATTAAATCTTTTTTAAATTTTTATTAGAAGGATATAGTTATTATTTTTTGTATATTTTTCTGTAGCTTGCCGAAGTACGGCGGGCTCCTTCCTGAAGCTCGTGCTTGCGTGGAAGTGATTCCTAATAATATTATTGATCATTTTGTATTTTTTTATAATAAAAACTTGAAAAAACTTTTTAAGTGGAAATTACGACTCACTCTGATGTTAAGAGCATCGTCAGACGACCCACAGTACAGTAGAAACAATTAGTCTGGGCGCGCGGCTCTGCTTTCACTACTAGCCGTCCTGTAAAAGTTGACCAGTTGACCTTGAAGACATCTGCAGCATCGCACGGGCCACATGTTTTTAGAAATGAGCGATAAGCACTTCCCTCGCCATGGCTGACTACCAAACGGCCGTGCGCCCAGATTAATTGTTTCTACTGTACACTCGGTGTTCACAGTGTTCTGTGGGTCGTTTGACGATGCTCTTAACATCAGAGTGAAACAGCCGTCACGCCATAACGTAAGTCATAGTTTCACTTGAAAAGTGTTTTTTAAGTTTTTATATATTAGTGGAAACAAGATGGATCTTTAACATTTTTTTCTTTTAATATATTTTTCCAGTTTTATTATTTTAAATACTTTATTGCATTATGTTGTATTGCAATAAAGAATAAATAAATAAAAACTATTAAATTATGTATTGTAATAAGGAATAAATAAATTAAAAAAAGCAAAAACATATCAACCATAACTACTCACCAAGCAGATGTCCGTGATAGACATGCGACGTGTCGACAGGGAGATGTGAGTCGGTGGAGTCGACGACATGCAGGTTGTCGCTGAACACGGTGAGATCGCGCTTGAGGCGAATGTTGAACGCACGCCCATGCGCCTCGAATCGCAGGTGCACGCTGGGATCGCGCGTAACCGAACGCTTGGCACGCTGGTGTGCCCTGTGCACGTCCTCACGGGCGTAGTTCGCCTCTTCATAATGGCCGATGTACTCATTCAGACGGTTCGCTGAAATAACAAAATAGAAATGAATTAAATACACATCAAATGAATTTATATGATAAAAGAGAGAGAGAGAGAGATTCAGATAGCTTTATTTGATAAAAAGTACAATTTATATAATAATAATAATTATAATTTTTTATAATTTCTCAGGATGATACTACGAAACATCCAGAGCAGTTTATTCAAAAAACAAACATACAGATAATAAAAAGAATCCCGACTCTTAAAATTGCTACTAAATATAATTTTATTCCTAATTATGATACCCCACTATAATTGACTACTGACTATAACCTAACAATGAATGACATCACCTAAATTCATGGAAGATAGATAAAAAATAGATACAAGACGATACGTTACTATTACACTGTTTTGTAAGTTAGATTACTGACATTAATAAGAATAATTGCATAATAAGTGAATTGTAATATCAATGTGATGCATTTACACAAAAGGGCGGAGTTAGGGCAAAATAGCCCTACTTACAATCAACCTACTAGAGAGAGAGAGAGAGAGAGAGAGAGAGAGAGAGAGAGAGAGAGAGAAAAAGAGATTGATTACTTTATTCATACAAATAATAATTCAACAATTACAAGTATAAAATACAATATATAGGCATCGCCAAGTATTATTACGTAGAATATTATTACTCACTTATTATAAAAACATGAAAATTATGACTGAAAATGAGATTATAAAAACTTGGTGATGCATTTGCATGAGAAGGCGAAGTTAGGGAAGATGTCCCTCTCTTACACTTAACCTATAACCTAGAGAGAGAGAGTCAAGTATCGAGACTCCTTCAATTATCGATGGGATATCGAACTGCAGCCCAGGGAAATAGATAGACTGAATTTTTTTTCGAGGATGAAGCCCACATAGGTCTGATACCTGTGCGTGGGTAATGAGTTGGATGATGGTGAATGATGAGTTGGACCTACAGTTTTAGGTGGGTTCCGAACCACCGGGAAGTGATTTTACAGCAGAAAACGTGTCTTTTTTGCTGGCTAATCCAATCGGTCACCGTTACAAACAGGACCAACGAGAACGCAGCTTATCTCTACTGATTGAACAGATACCTGCTACGGCTCGCGGCTATCACTTCCTGAATTGCATTCATAATCAACACGAAAACCATCAATAATTGCAGTGGTTTGGCCTACCGTATTATGCATAAGTATCAACTATCACAACATCACCACACCATGAATTTCCATCTAAGATTAAAACATTTCTTTCAAAAAGTACTGAATAACACCAGACTAATAAACTTGATATTTTATTCTATTATAATTAGAGCTTAGAACTAAATAGTTTCACAATCACTTCAATTATTGCAATTACATTTCCAATCAATTAAATTTTTTTTTTGTTTTTTTTGTTTTTTTTTAAATTAAAACTATATCTTAATAGTTTGTAATTATTGACATTAAACCAAACACATATATTTCTGTGACTGAATCTAATAGTATATTATTATTATTATTAATTATTATTGTTAATTATTATTATTATTATTATTTTAACTATTATTTTTATTATTATTATTATTATTATTATTTCATCAACTACACCCATAATTTTGTTTGCAAGTGAATTAATTCGTAGAATCATACACACAATATAGTAGTAGCTTGAAACGATCAAAGTAGCAATCTCACTTCCGTTAATGCTAATTTGGTGTTCCTAGTTCATTTGAAAGAAAAAAAGAACGATTTTTTCCAAGCTGAATAGCAGAGGCAGTTCAGTCATGCAGTTTTCAGTTCACTCACAGCATTAAAAAAGGTCATCAGATTTCATGCATGCAACAGGGTAAATGCACTCATGAATCTAGTGCAATGGCATAGAAGCGATATGAGTAGGTAGTGCATAGTACAGCAGTTTGTCCCCAATATTTTCAGTTTTTATCAGTCTTGAAGTGTGCACACTATTTGATATTAAAAGTGTTAATTGCATCTAGATTAAGTTTTTTTTAGAAATTATTACATTTCACTAAAATTTAAATTACTTTGACTGATTTATACCCAGGTGCCATACAATGTTACATGTTTGATGGTATTTTGTTATGTTTATTGAAAGATATTATTATTTCGAAATCGTTATTATTGTGTTTATTTTTCATGAAAAAATCGTTTCAACAAGAGTTTTATGCACAGCTACGTTAGTAGAAATAATAGGTTAGAAAGCGATATAAATACAGCATACTTTATTGCATAGATCAAACTAGTGTCATAATGAAGCTCTTTTAGCACTATTGTCACTTTCTAATACAGGCTAGACCAATCAGAACCCAGGATTTCTTCAAAGCTGTTTCGAGATGAATGTTCAGCTTATGAATTCACAGCTGATTCACATCAGCTTAAGGGTCGATTACATTGGGATAGTTACTAGCTAAACGAGTATCGAATAAAAACGTAAAATATGAAGTTTTCCAATAAAATTTCATTAAAACAGTTCACAGAAAATAAAATATATCTCATCTGAAGTGTTATGTTGGGAGCCTGCGCGGTTAAATGTAGGCTTTGGCAACAATAACATTGTATTTTGATGTTGGCTACACTGCCAGATAGTAGGGCAGTGTAGCCAACATCAAAATACAATGCTATTGTGGCCAAAGCCTACATTTAACCGCGCAAGCTGCCAACATAACACTTCAGATGAGATATATTTTATTTTCTGTGAACTGTTTTGATGAAATTTTATTGAATAATTGTTTGTAAACTTTAGGAGTGAGAAGATGAGGGGTGGTGGTGAGATGGAGAAGAAAAAGAATAAGAAGATGGAGGAGAATATAGAGATGAAGAAGAAGAGGAAGTAGAGGAAGAAGGAGAAAAAAAGGAGAAGAATAAGAAGGAGATGGAGAAGAAAAAGAATAAGAAGATGTAGGATAATAAAGAGATGAAGAAGAAGAAGAAAATGAAGATAAAGAAGAGCAAGTAGAGGAAGAAGGTGCAAAAAAGGAGGAGGAGAAGAGAAAAAAGAAGAAGTAGAGGAACAAGTAGGAAAAAAGAAGAAGAAAATGAAGAAAGAGAAGTAGAGCAAGAAGAAGGAAATGGAGAGAAACAAGAACGAAGCTTTGAAATAACAGGTTAAAAGTGTGTTCAGTTGAAGAGTTTTGGTGCAGGAGAGAGCAGACGGCAGGCAATAACTTATCCGTTTGCGGATGATATAATACCGCCGAAGCTAAGATAGCGAGAAAAACGCCACCCAATGAAAAAGCGCTAACGCTGTATGAAAAATAAAATTAAACCCATTAATACGGCGAAAGCGATCGCGCACGAGCTGCAATCATGACCGCTTGCTCACTCATTGTCTCTTTTCCTTTGTTTTTTTGCTCTTTCTGGTACGCACACGAAGTGATCCCAAATGAAAGTCAAAGAGAGTAAACAAAAGAGAGATGATTGATTGTAGTATGGTAGTCTAGCGTCACTGCACAACTCTATGGTCAGTGAGTTTTGCCGGTGTGCATTTTGGAGAATGAGAAAAATTATAGCTTTAAACTCTAGTCATAGAATAGAGTTATCTCACAAGTTAGTTTGAAGTGGCTGACAATTAAAAAAACTGACAAATGTACAGAGACAGAATTTATCAAATTGGAAGTCCTTCCAAATTTGGAATTTGGAAGTGTAACCTCTTGTATTTCATAAAATAATATTTGAAAACTCACGATCAGACGTAAGTCTTGTGAACAATATGTGATTCTAATGTACTCTTCTTTTTTTGGAAAGTATTGTGTTTTTTTTTCACAGAACAAGTTGTACAAGAAATCAATAAATTCTTATTTCAAGTGCTATTAATTTATACCGAAGACCTCCGCAATGACGGATATTGACAACAGCATTAAATAGCTGATAGAAATCGATGAATGCTACTGAACAAATATCAGTCACCGCCGGGAATCGAACCACGGACCTCCCAATTGCCAGTCGGGCGCCTTAACCACTAGACTATGGAGACCTTTCTGCTCAGCAGCATTCATTTTAAACTAGGCCATATCGGCTCGTATCTCACAAGTCATTTTTGTACAGTAGCATTCATCGATTTCCATGTGCTATTCAATGCTGTTGACCGCCATTGCGGAAGTCTTCGGTATAAATTAATAGCACTTAAAGGACTTCAAATTTAATCAATTCTGTTTCTGTATATTTGTAATTTTGTTTAATTATCAGAAACTTAAAACTAACTTGTGAGACACGAGCCGATATGGCCAAGTTTAAAATGAATGCTGCTGTGCAGAAAGGTCTCCATAGTCTAGTGGTTAAGGCGCCCGACCGGCAATTGGGAGGTCCGTGGTTCGATTCCCGGTGGTGACTGATATTTTGTACAATAGCATTCATCGATTTCCATCAGCTATTCAATACTGTTGTCAATATATTCGCCATTGCGGAAGTCTTCGGTATAAATTAATAGCACTTTGGGGACTTTGGAAATAAATAAATTCTGTTGAGTTATGTTGTATTTTTTATAAAAAGATAAAATCGTTTTGATTCAGTATTCAATAAAATTCAAATACTAAAGCATAAAAACTCAACATAACATTTTATAAACAACAAAAAACGTTATAAATACAACTAGCTTGGTTTCATCATAATTCTGACCTACATTTTAATAACGGCACTTTCGTGTCTTTCTCGGTTGACCTTGACTGCATTTCAGTGAGCTTCAATTTTCCAAGTTAAAATGATTAAATTCTAGACTTATTTACTTGTGTATTGTTCTTATTTGTTACTTTCTAGATGTTCACGGTTCTAGTTCTTGATTTTTTTTTGAGGATGTAGCCCACATAGGTCTGAGACCTGTGCGTGGGTAATGACTTGGATGATGGTGATTAATGAGTTGGACCTACAGTTTTAGGTGGGTTCCGAACCACCGGGAAGTGATTATACAGCAGAGAACAGTGTCTTTTTTGCTGGCCAATCTAATCGGTCACCCTTACAAAGAGAGCCCAGGAGAACACAGCTTATCTTTATCTGATTGAACAGATACATGCTACGGCTCGCGGCTATCACTTCCCTTAATTCATGTTTTTGCTTGTTGCTCCTCCCACCAGAGGGCGTTACATGTTATGGCCTTCAGCCAATCACAAACCGTCAATGAAGGGCAGCCTATCCTTTAGCCAATAGTAACATTCCGTGTTTAATACAGCTACTCTGTACTTTGGTTTTAGTTTACTTGAGATTGATAATGGAGTAACAACCGAAACTAGTATCTCATTGTTTTTACTAATTCATTTATAGACAGAATAACAATGAAGGTAAGATGCAACAGATAAAGTTCGAAACTACTCTCTTCACACATTTTGACTATCCTATATTGTCCAATAGATTGAGGTTAATTTACACTGAAAATTTATATTCTTTACGTGGGGGATTTCGTTATTTGAAAGTTCGTAATATTTATAGAGATTCGTCTGCAATGGCACAAGGGAATCGAGCTTCCGAGTCGATTTACAGAATCCCTTTCGGAGAAAGACCTAAATTCCCCACTTCAATGCCATCCCCCCCCCCCCCCACTAAAGTCACACAGATGAGCCCCAATTCGAAGCGAGTTGAAGGTGAACGATTGGTAAGCCGCTTAGCAAGGGACTTTGTTGGACTTGATAGTGACAACGAAGTTGCTAGGTGGCTTAGCATCTCACCCTGCCACTAGCTGTGCCCGAAAGAGGCACGTCTAAATGGTCTTCATCTCATTTTATTGACGAGAAAAAATCGTCAGATCTGGACCACTTGAGATAACATGACAGTTTTCCACTCGATGAGCGAAAGAGGTATTTATTAATACTCAGACCTCCAAAGTTGTTAAAAATGCTCAAAATTGCTCAGTGTAATTTAGATTTAAAGATAACTTAAAAATAAGTTTCAACTATTTGACAAGTCTTTACACCCCTTTGAGAGGAGGTTTTTGAACGCTATCTATATCTATCTATGTAATGATTGCTAATGAAAACAAACTATAATATTGTACATAAATGACTAAAAACGTTACTAGAAATTCTCTTCGGTTTCCTTAACAAAAAAGAAGCTAGAAGGCCAGAATTATTTTTCTGAGGATGAAGCCCACATAGGTCTGAGACCTGTGCGTGGGTAATGAATTGGATGATGATGATTGATGAGCATACAAGACATTTAATGTCTTATTTGTACATTTTTATTTATTTAACATTTAATGTTACATTTGTAAATTTTAGTACATTTTCATCAGTTATAATTGAATCAAATCACACAGCTACCCAGAGAATGTAGTTTAGGGCGTGGCTCCAATATAGCTTTGCAACTTGCAACTAGCAACATATTTCTTCAACTTATATATTGTTTAATTGGCACTTAATTAGCATTAGTAATATGTTAATATGTTAATTAGCATTAGTAATCTTGAATGGAATGTCATTGATTATTTTTTGTACGCGTTGTTTTTGGCAATAAAATAATTTATTATTATTATTATTATTATTATTATATTATTTCAATTCACATCCAATTTCAAAGACAAGTGGATGATATTCATTTCATCTATTCAAACACTGTTTCCAAAATACAATAATACAACATATAGATACAACACAACATCGGAAAAAGTGGTTAGGTAACCTCATTGAAAAATCGTGTTGAAGCACCATAATCATAGATACAAGAAAGTAGCGAAATAGGAGGAAAGGGTTGCTTGTGACGTCACAAGACGTCTACGTAGCGTAGCTGTAGTACCGTTGCAGAGGGCCAGTGTCAATGTCACCGATACCAAGGTCAACTGCCACATCCAACAGTCCAAGGTCGCAGGGCGCTCTACAGGCAACACTTTCTACGTGCACAGAGTTCATGTTCATAATTTTGATGAATTATACTTAATTAGATTATATTTTTGTTCAAGTTAGAAGAGATGTATCTCTATGATTTCTTTTGGCTAAATTTTTAATGTATTTTGGTCAAAATAGAAGTTATTGAAATTAATTTTTTCCAAGTTTATTGTATTGAATGTTATTAGGGCTTTGAAATGTTATCTATTGCTGTGAGAAAAAGTTTTTCTCACCAATTATTTTGTAAAATATGGGGGTTCAAAGTTGAAATTTTTCGGTTTTGGGGACAATTGATCTCACCTACGAATGATTTTGAACTTCTGATAAATGTCTCATAACTAAAAGACACATTGAGAACTAAAATAAAATTTTATTTTTTTTTTTTTAATTGTTGAATTCTAGCTTACTTGTGTATTGTTTGTTACTTTATGGTTCCAAATTTTGACACCTCGAAGAATAAAATGACATATTGTAGTATTCATATAATTTGGCAGCGTGTAGAAGATGGGAGGACTTGCTAGATCTGAATTTAACTGCTGCCAAGTTATATGAAAACTACAGTAGTTGTTATTCCAATCACACTAGGTTTTTCAAAATACATTTTTTTTAATTTGTAAAACATTTCAATTTTTCAAAAATCTATTTGTTAGATTGAAATAAAAATGTATCATTTTATTCTCCAATGCCTCTTTGTGTCGCAGTGTCATCTTTTAGTTATGGGAAATTTATCAAAAGTTTAAAAGGGGAGAGATCAAAGGTGAGATCAATTGCCCCCCAAAAAAAACAGAAAAATTTCAACTTTAAACGCCCATATTTCATAAAATAATTGAAGAAAAAACTTTTTCTCAGCAATAGATAACATTCCAAACCCCTAATAATATTCAATACAAGGAACTTCAAAAAAGATTATTACCAAAAATCCTGCACACAGCCTTAAAAGCAATGATAATACAACATTACTACAACATTTAATATAGAAACCAAATATCTACTTCAATAGTAGTTTATGCAACGATTTTATTTTGACCCTTATTAAGGCACGAGTTAGATGAAGTTATAACACGAGCGAATGCGAGTGTTATAAATATCTCACGAGTGCTTTAATGGCCAAATAAAATCGTTGCATACACTATTTTATCTACGACCACTAGTATACATTTAATTAAAACAATTTCATTTTACCTGTGACTGTCAGAGATACCTAACCTCTCATCTCAAATACAAGAAGTTATAGTAGATTGTTAGGTTGTAGATTGTTAAGTAGCTGGTGTAGCAGTTTGATGAAATCAGCTGATAGTTTCACAATATTGAATTACGATATTGATTCCATCAAAAATGCTTCTGATTGGTCCAGAACCCGTGTTATAATGTAGAACCTGTACTATAATGAGCTCATTATGCAACGGGTTTCAAAAAACATTTCGAAAAGACAGCTGTTTTGGCATCAATTGTGGAACTGTAATGTATACATTATGACATGGTCGTAGATAAATACCATTATGATTCTTCTAATTAATTCACAAAACGTAGTTCGGTTACGATAATAATGATGTAGATTTTTCAAATTACAAATTCTAATATTTCAATACAGTTTTTATTGACTTTTTAAGTGAATTCAACGACTTACAGTCAAAAATTTTTCAAGAATAAGTAGTATTTTACTTACTTTGGGCCGAAAAGTTTTGAGTTGTTGAAACCCCTCTTGAAAAGTTAATATTAACAACGCAGTTTGTCATGGAACAAGAAATCCAGGAGTTGTTATTGACTAAAAATATCCTTGCTATAGCTGGACTGATCCAGGAATAATTATTTTTTCAAAAACTGTATTTACACACTTCTTTTTTAAACTAAACTATCTTTCTAGACAATTTTTTTCCTTTCCAAACTATTCTTATACTTACTCCTGTTCGGAATGATCTAGAGAACCTAGTACTTTTTAATCTAAGCTTGAGATAGTAAATATGATACGCCCAATATGATAACTGTTACCATCTTTCACTGGCCGAATATACAGAACCCTTTTCTCGTATTGTAGTAGGCTGTCCTAGAAATAAGAGAGGCCAGCCCCGTCACATCACTTTCCCCCGGGAATAACAACCACAACAAAACACATTGCAGTGTTATTTGTGACAGAGAGCCGCTCCTCTTCATCCCCTTCTTCTTCATCATCATCCTCCATTTCGCTCCTCAGCTCACTCCTCTTCTTCAACACCACCTCCTCCTTTTTCAACACATTTTTCTTCTTCTCTTTAATATACATTTTTCTTCTCCTTTTTCTTACTTCAACGTTTTCTTCTCTCAGCTTATTCTTTTTCTCCTTCTCCCAGCTTTTTCCGTCATATCCTTTCTTTCTTCTCCATCTTTGTTTTCTTTCATTTCTTCTCCTTCGTTGTTTTTTCTTTCTTCTCATTCTTTGTTTTCTTTCTTTCTCCCCCCTGCTTCTACATTTTTTTCTCCTTCTTCTTCATCATCATCTTCCATTTCGCTCCTCTGCTCCCTCCACTTCTCTTCCTCTTTTTAATATAAGTTTTTCTTCTCCTTTTACCTGTTTCCACATTTTCTTCTCCTTCTCCCAGCATTTTTCGTCATATCCTTTCTTTCTTCTCCATCTTAGTTTTCTTCTCCTTCATTGTTTTTTCTTTCTTCTCTTACCTTGCTCTCTCTTCTTTCTTCTCCCAGTTTCTTCGTTTTCTTCTTCTCCCTGCTTCTCCATTAACTTCTCTTTCTTCTCTCAGCTTCTCCGTTCTCTTATCATTCTTCGCACTTCTCTCTCTTTTTTTACAACTCTACTTCTTGTTCCTCATTGTTAAAATTTTTCAATTTTTTCTGGTCTTTTCATTCCTTCTTGTATTTCCCCCCCCACATGGTCTTTCTGTCTTACCCAATCTTCTTTTTGTTACCGTATCTTTATTATTATCCTCCTTCGTGATTCGTTTCAATTCTTCTTCTTCGTCTTCTTTTTTACCCCGATTCTCTTTTGACTTCTTCCACTTCCTGCATCTTCGTTTTCAACTCAAATCTTCGCACTTCTCAACGCTTCTTCTTTTACTTCTTCTTTCTCAACTTTCTTCTTATTTTCCTTGTTCCGCAACTGCTGTTTCTTCTTCTGCTTTTTTTCTTCTACTTCTTCTTGTTCTTCTGCTTCTTCGTTGAAATCTTTCTCTTTTTTGTATTTTTATCTTACCGTGTCTTCTTTCCTCATCGGCTTCTTTTTTCCACATCGCCTTCTTATTTTTCTTCATCATCTTCTTCTTCTACGTTGCAATCTTGGTATTTTTATCATTTTTCCATATTCTTTTACACCTTCTTGCATATTCCCACCCCCCTTCTTATTTCTCTTCTCCTCATGCTTCTTCGTTGCAATCTTCCTCTTTTTATATTTTCCTTTTTGCATCTTCCACCACATCGTCTTCTTCTCCATCTTCTTGTATTTTCTTTCCCCCTTTCTTGCGTCATCTTCTTTCTCCTTTCTTCCTCTTCTCGTCTTCTTGTTGATGTTCTTCATATTCTTCTACTTCTTCTCATCCTACTTCTTCGTTGAAATATCTTCTTTTTAATTTTTCCTTATTCCATCTTCTTCCACATCATCTTCTTTTTCATCTTCTTACATCTTTTCCTCTTTTCTTGCATCTTCTTCTCCCTTTTCTTATATCTCTTCTTCTTCTTCTTCTCCTGCTTCTTCGTTGCAATATTTCTCTTTTTATATTCTTGCCGTATTGCATCTTCTTCAGCACCGTCTTCTTCTCCACCTTCTTGCATCTTCTTTTCCCTTTCTTGCATCCTCTTCCCCTTCTCGCATCATCTTATTTCTCTTCTTCTCCTCCTCCATCTTCTTCAGCACCGTCTTCTTCTCCACCTTCTTGCATCTTCTATCCCCTTTCTTGCATCCTCTTCCCCCTTCTCGCATCATCTTATTTCTCTTCTTTTCCTCCTTCATCGCAGTCTTCTTCCACATCATCTTCCTCTCCACCTTCTTGCACCTTCTTCTCACCTTTCTTACATCTTTTCCCCTTCTCGCATCATCTTATTTCTCTTATTTTCTCTTTCATCTCCATCTTCTTCAACATAGTCTTCCCCTCCACCTTTTTCAATCTTCTTCCCCCTTCTTGCACCTTCTCAGTTCTCCCACACAGCATTCAATTTCTTCCCACATTTCTCCATACATCTCCTCCTCCAAGCAAGTAGGCCCACTCTGATCCTAGCTCATCTCACCAACTTTGCATGGCGTGTGCGCATGCTCTTGCTTGCCTGTACGCGTGCGTGTATGAGTGTAGTGTTAAAAAAGAAAGGTGTAGGTAGGCCTACGATAGACGCCATGTGACGCCGCATGGGGTTGTGCATGCCACAGTAATTTATTGCCTTGTGGTTACGCGCCACCGCTTCAAACTTACTCAATGTCCTACTCCGTTGTTCCCAACCAGATGCATCGATGACGAAGGGAGGCCTTTTTTACACGTCTTTCTCCCATTCACTCTCTTACTTTCTCCCATTCACTCTCTTACTTTCTCCTTCTTTTACTCTCTCTCACATTTACTTTCTCTTAACATTTCGAAATCAAACTGGATTTCAATTTCAAATCGGAACAACAATCACGCATTGTAGGTTATGTTATATGTCGGGCATATTAGTAGTATAAATATGAGAGATCTGGGACACCCCCCCCCCCCCTACCCACTAACAACCCTTCCCCCTGTTATCCCCCTCCCTCATGTTCATAACATTCATAAGATTTGTACTTAGTGGCGAAGGTGATATTGTGGAAGGAATAATAAGACGAAATTGTCATAACCACAATAATTATTAAAACTTTGAGAAACTAGTTTCGGTTGTTACACCATTATCAATCTCAATCAAACCTTAAGATCTGTAAGTCAAATTAAACGTAATTTATTGTTAGTCGAAGATAAAATATATTGTAGGCAACGATTGTATTGTGTCCTCCCTGTAAGGGTGACCGATTGGATTGGCCAGCAAAAAAGACTCTGTTCTCTGATGTAAAAACACTTCCCGGTGGTTCGGAACCCACCGGAAATTGTATGTCGCCAATGTATTCAATAACATGGCTCAAACGGCGATGTGGAACTACCCCAAACTAAATTCCCAATTAATACCTTAACAATAGTAAAATAAACAAGGAAACGAAAAAAGATTTCACCAATTGGATCAAGAAAAACTAATTTTCTGTTCTTTGATTTTGGATAAATTGCAGTTTTAACATTCCTTAATTGAAACAAAACAGAAAATGTAATTTTCACAAAACTTTAATAATTTGAGCCCACAGGACCATTGTTTCGTGTTTTACTGATACATCTTTGTTTCAATTATGGAGAGATTTCACAATATCAAAATCAGTTCTACTAATTTTACCATTCCTTTTCACCCATTAAATCCTTCAACCTTTCCTTTCTTCTCCTTCTTCCTCCTGCCCTAATATTATTAGAACCCCTTCCTAGTAGGTGGGCAACCATATTATGAAGGGAATTCTATTTCCACATATAGTAGTATATTAATATTTTGAAATAGTTCATAGGTTTTACTTTTGTATAATTTTGTATTTCAGTTATTGTATTTTAATATTTTTCATTTTCTGCATGACTGGTATTTGTATATGTGCGATTCGTTTTATAAATAAATTAGTAGTTGAAACCCATAAGGGTCTCCCCACCAATAAAAGCCATACGAATTTACTTTTTATTGTAACTCGTTTCGCTTGTGTTCTAGCTAACATCTCATTCACTTTAGTATTTAGTTGTAGGTCCTAGAAAGTATATTTAGAATTGTATAGGAGGGTTAAGTGTGAGAGAGGGCCGGCTGCGCCCTAACTTCGCCATCCTAGGAAATAAATAAAGGCAGCCAACCAATCAATCAAATCAATTCGGTTCTTGAAGGCAATAATAATACAATATCGTTGCATAAACATGTAGGTCCCAGGTCTCAGACCTTTATGGGCTTCATCCTCAAAAAAACACTATTTTCTCACACACCCAAAATTTAACATTCTTTCCTTTAGGATTTAAGAATTCTATGAATTCAAATACAATGTTGAAGCACAATAGCACGTAGATTTCAACGTGAGGCACCTAGCACACTCCAACAAAATTCCAAACATTCCCAACAATTTCTCCTCCAATAAAGCCTAACACTTCTTACAGTAGGGACCAACCCTTTCACTTATGCACTACTTCGCCACAACCCATTCATCGTTCTTCTTCTTCCTCTTCCTAATCATCATCATCTTCTACTTTCTCTTCTTGCTTCTTCTGTCTTCTTATTTCTTCTTCTTAATCTAATTCTTCTTTTTTCTTCTTCGTCTCTTACCACCCTCTCCTTTTGCTCTTGAGTCTTCATGTTTTTTCTTCTTCACCTTCTTCTTCTTCGTCTTCCTCTTCTTCAAAATAAATCAATCTATCTTCTCATTATTCTTCTTCCTCCTCCTCTTTTTCTTCGTATCTTTCTTGTTCTCATTTTTCTTCGTCTTCTTCTTCTCCTCCTTCACCTTCTCCATCTTCCCCTTCTTCCTCTTTGTTTTCTTCCTCCTCCTCTTCTTCCTCTTCTTCTTCTTCTTCCTCTTCGTCTTCTTCCTCTTTTTCTTCTTCCTCCTCATCCTTCTCTTCCTCTTCTTCTTCACCCTTTTCTTCTCCTTTTCCTTCTTCTTCTCCTCTTCTTTCTCCCCCTTTTCTCTTTTTCTCTTTCTTATTCTCCTTCTCCTACTTACCCTTTTTCTTCTCCTTCTACTCCTTACCTTTCTTCTTCTCCTCCTTACCCTTCTTTCTCAATTTCTTCTTCTTCCCTTCTACTTCCTCTTCCTCCTCTTCGTCTCCTTCTTCTTCTCCCTCTTCCACTCCTTCATCATCATCCTCTTCCTTCTCTTCTTCCTGTTCTTTTACTCCCTTTTCTCCTTCTTCGTCTTCTCCTTCACAACTACCTCCTCTTTCTCATTCTTTTTTCCCCTCCTCTTTCTCCTTCTTTCTTCCCTCCACATCTTGCGTTTTTTTTATTCTTCTTCTCCTTCTACCTCACTTAGGCACGTTAAAGCCCATTTTCACCCTTTAGCTGCGTTTGTTGAAAACAAGTGTGCTATATAGGTAAGGGTGAGACGATATTATACGAGTCTTCCCCAACTCTAAACACCACACAGTTAATAGGGTGCGCGTTGAGAGAAATGAGCCAGAACTACCCCCCTTCTCCTACCATAATGACCCAGGGGGGGGGGGGGCTCAGTGGCGTGCTGTGAAGTTAAGTGTGAAAAACAACGGAAATATAATAAAAGAAGGATATGGTAGACGAATGGAAACTAAAGCCGCTGTCATGCACCGCGTTTTCTGTCGCGCGACAATAAACGCGGGGTTTCAAATACTATTTGAGTCAAATAATGTAAGTAAAGTAAGTAAAATTTTTTTCCATTAAAGTTTTACAAAAAATGAGACAGTAATGTCTCAATAATGTCAATAATGTGTGGGCTTATGCATGTTTCAGACGCGTTTTTTGTTGTTGAACGTTTTATAAATTAGGCGGCAGGTGATTAAAAACACGCGAGTTAAATACTGTCGCGGAAAGGCTGAAATGCATTAAAACAAATTAAAAATGTTGGTCCGGTTTTACCTGCGCTCAAGCTTGACCTTTGCAGGCTATTTTCCTTATATTGATGCATTATGTTTTATTTCATGTTGATTACTGTTATGTATAACAAAAGGAAAAAAAAATAATTTGATTGATTGATACAACGAGCGTTTTGTGTCTCTCGAGTCTAGCCAGAAACCAGATGAAATTAAAATGATTGAGGCTGCCTCAACAAAACTCTAAATTTGTTAAAATTTCGGATATTAATTTTTTTAAATTTTAATCATATCGAACATATTCATCTGAGTAAATATAATTTTGTAATAAATTTTTTTCTATAAGCAAAATTACGCTTTTATTGATCTCTGAATTTCACCACCTTTATACCAACGCCGACCCGCTTTTTCTGTCTTGTGACCGAATTGTCACCGCGTTTTTTGTCCCGCGTTTTCTGTCGTGTAACCAAATTGTCAACGCGTTTTTAGTCGCGTTTACGCGTGACCAAATTGTCACACGTTTCTAACGCGTTTATTAACGCGTGACAGGAAACGCGGTGCATAAAACTGGCTTAAGAGGAAAGGAGAAATAAGAGGAGGAAAGGAGAAATAAGAGGAGGAAAGGAAATAAGAGCATCAAAGGGACAAAACTAAGGGGGTGAAAATAATGAAAGGAGATTGTAGACGAAGTCAGAAAACTAAGAGGAAAGAAGAACAGAGAAGAGAAACACGTAAAAAGGCCTCTAGGCTTTGCAGGATGCTTAGTCTTCTCCCTCTCACAATGTAGCCCTTCTACAATCAATGAGCTCTATAAATTTATTTTCGCCCCTTTTCCTATCTAGGGGCAACAAAACCAAGGAGAAACTTCTTTTATAAGTTGAGATCTTTGTAACAGATCCTTCAGCTAACTACAACTATTCGAAGTGTAGTAGGCTCATCATCTACAAAACCTTAGGGGCTGTAACATCACCCTAGCATTAATTATTACGATGCTACTACTTGTCTTTAAAGTACTTTTAGATACAGGGAAGTTAATCAGAACCTGATTGTAGTAATCTAGGGTTGCATTTGAAGCTAGTTTAGGATATTATTTTGGTTAATTCAAGTAATAACGTCAGGATTTTATTTTGTTCAATTAAATATTTTGCGCCAAACATTTTTCTTTCCATAATACCCTAGAAAGTTGGGCAAAACTGCATGCGTTAACGATAACGCTAATGTCAACCTTAAAAACTACAGGCATCTTTAAATGCAAGATGATATAGAGCAGGCAGATGCATATAATGCTTAGGTTAGCATTAGCGCTATCGTTTACGTAGTATTGCCCTCTCACTAATGTCAATGAAACCACACACAAAAACCAGAAGATTGTTTCAATAATGTTATTTGAATTCTATCAGTTATTAATATTTTATATTGAATTCTGTATTAAATATTGAGATTGCTTTCATGCTGGAAACAAATGAGAATGAATTCAATCAGAATGTTCTTTTAAAATTTGACTACCTATTGTGTATCAAGATCTTTGTATGAAGGAATTAAATTTTTTGGGGTGTTATCTTTAGACAAAATGATAAACATGGAACATATTTGCAATCTACCATTTAGTTTATGAATTATATTTTCTCCAAAAAACTATAAGTTATAGCTATATTTGAGGTTTTCGGAAGGAAGAAATATTATATGCAAATTTGTACGAACTAAACTGAATGAAATTTAGAAATAGCAACATATTCCATAACCTACCATTGGTCAACAAAATAGATGTTTCCGATTGACAAAATGGCGACCTCTAAAAGGCTGAACTATGATGGAGTGCTGCCATTGGCTGGTTATAAAACATGTCACACCCACTTTCAAGAATGGGAGGAGCTGAGTAATGAGAGTCAAAAGTGAACAAGAATGGAAAATATATGAAATTAATTCAAAGAAAAAGAGCCATAGTGCAGTTATTCAAACATCTATGATAAAAAATATATAAAATACGGTAAAGGTACTAGATTCGGCAGTTATCTTCAAACAATATAACAATCAAACTCAAACTAAAATTTAAATTAAGATATAGCAACATATTCCCTAACCTGCTATTGGCCAACGAAATAGATTTTCCTGATTAACAAAATGGCGGCTTCTAGAAGGCTGAGCTTCGAAGCAGTGCTGCCATTGGCTGTTTACTGAGACATGTCACACCCATTTTCAACAATGGGAGGAGCTAACCAATGAGAGTCAAAAGTGATGAACAATGGAAAACACGTGAAAATAGTTGAAAGAAAAGAAGAAATACTGCAGTTATTCAAACATTTAAGACTTATGATATAAAAATTGATAAAATAAGGTACTAAGAAAAATAAAGGTACTCGATTCAGCAGTTATAACAAGTCTTTCAAAGGGTTGCCACTTTCAAACCAAGAGTACTTTTTCTTTGTGATGTTTTTCATGACAAAATGCTTGATGAAGCTTTTTCTTTAGAAGTGAAATGCATCCTTCTAGTATCTCCAGTATAAGTAAGTGAAAATCATATATTAAATTGAAATACAGTGTCAGTTTTGATATTAGATTGTAATTTTTATTTGGTCGATCATAATATTTCTAGCTGTTCTAGACATTATAAAGGAGAAAATCAATTTTTTCAACCAGTCGTGGCTCACTAGCAGCGATGTCACATGACATCAGTTGATATTGACAAGAATGAAATATCTTAAAAATGGATTTTCTCCGTTATATTTATGAACCGATTTTCGTAAATTTGGTGTCATTACATTTGCAATTAAATTCTCTAAATAAAACGTGGAAATGTAATTTTTTTATTATGAGCGGTTTTTAAGATATTTACGTTTGAAATTTTTAGGCAACCGCCATTTTGAAAATAATGATTCTAAAAAATTATTTTTTTCCTGTCATTAGATCTTTAGGTAATAAAGCTAAATACCAAATTTCATTTAATTATAACAAGTTCTCGGATTAAAATTTCCTATCTGGAAAAAACAAAATGGCGGCTATACGAGTAACTTTTGAGTTTTCGAAATTTTGAATATGATATTTTGGCTTGTCTATGGTCCAGGAATAATACCTGAAAAGGTCGGTAGAGAGTTCAGAGACACCCGGTATATATACTCTAATATAAATATATTAGATTGGCCAGCAAAAAAGACACTGTTCTCTGCTGTAAATTCACTTCCCAGTGGTCCGGAACCCACCTAAAACTGTAGGTCCAACTCATCAATCACCATCATCCAACTCATTACCCATGCACAGGTCTCAGACCTACGAAGGCTTCATCCTCAAAAAAAAATAAAAATACTTATAAGTATATATTCATACTCATACTCATTGTTTATTCATAATTCAATCCATCCAGTCAGCTACATTTCAACCTAACTTGATTAATAAAGATTTGTTTTCATTTCACAAGTAATTATCATGTCACTAACTAAAATATACACAATACATTTTCAGAGACAAATAACCAACTCAAAAGCCAACTAGCGTGGTTTCACAGCAACTGTTGCGGACAAAGTTAGCAGAACGGAATCACAAAACAGTTTCTACGCTTTAATGGGTAAACATCAGAAGAACATCTATCAGGACATTTGAAACACAGGCCCTGAATAATAGGCTAGTGGAGGATCTAACAACGGGATAGGTCGACAAAATTTAGTCGACTTAAAGTTAGGTACGCTGATGTAAACTAGTTCAGTGACAGTTGGTTACGAGAGAGTTGTGTGCAACGTTGAAGAGTTTCAAAAGAGAGACAGTGTGAGAACGAGACAGAACGAGAGAGTGAGAGAGAGTATGAGAGAGAGAAAGAGCCTGAGTGAGATTTCACTGAAGTTTGCGTGCTTTTTGTGTTGATCACGAACTCACAGAATCGTCTTAGCACGACCTGTTTCACTTTTACCAGCTGAGAGAATACATCATCGCTTACATTGAAATGGAAAAAAAACAAAGAAGAAAAATAAGAAGACAAGGAGAAGGCGATAATGTAGTAGAGGGAGTAGGAAGAGGAAGTGGTGAAGCGGTGAGAAGAGTAGAAGTGATAGGAGAACGCTTGCATTAGAATAAACAAGAAGAGGAGAGGAGAATATGGTAGGAGAGTAGGAAAAGTGGGGTGTAGGGTATTGGGTTGAGGAGAAGGATAGGAAAAGAAGAAGAGGTAGAAAAGGAGGGGGATGAATAATGGGAAAAGTGATGAGAGAAAAACAGGAGTAAGTAAAAGCACATGATACGTATGATGGAGACATGACGAGTAGGAGGAGGAGGAGGAAGAAGAGGACAAGAAGCAAAAAGGATGAAGAAAAGTTTGAAAGTTTTATAAAATGACGAAAGCAGACCGGAAGTCAACAACTCGTACTTAAGATTTGTTTTTTCCCTCTTTTTTGGAGGATGAAGCCCACATAGGTCTGAGATCTGTGCGTGGGTAATGAATTGGATGATGGTGATTGATAAGTTGGACCTACCGTTTTAGGTCGGTTCCGAACCACCGGGAAGTGGTTTTACATCAGAGAAAAGTATTTTTGGCTGGCCAATCCAATCGGTCACCCTTACAAAGAGCGTCCAAGAGTTTTGTAGCTTATCTCTGATTGAACAGATACCTGCTACGGCACTCGGCCATCACTTCCCATAGGTTTGCTTTGCTGAATACTCAAGTTTTGTCAGATTTAAATCATATATTCCACATTCATTTTCCATGTTAGCCTATGCTATAATTATTCTATAATATTGAGAAATTTAGTCCAGTTTTTGATTTTCAGATTTTGATAGAATTTTTGATAAATAATTGGTCATTTTGTTATTTTTTAAAATAAAATACAATTTCTTTTTTTGGAGGATGAAGCCCACATAGGTCTGAGACCTGTGAGTGGGTAATGAGTTGGATGATTGTGATTGATGAGTTGGATCTACAGTTTTAGGTGGGTTCCGAACCACTGGGAAGTGATTTACAGCAGAGAACAGTTTCTTTTTTGCTGGCCAATCTAATCGGTCACCCTTACAAATAATGCCTAGGAGAACGCAGCTTATATCTATCTGATTGAACAGATACCTGCTACGGCTCACGGCTCACGAAATTCATTTCAATCTCCTCATTTTCCATATTCTTCTTCCCATGATTCCATCCAAGGGCGGTCCAGATTCCCCCAAACCCCAAAATCGGGAAAAGGGGTAGAAATGAGGGGCAAAAAAAGATTGACATGCTCCCATTTGTAACCCCCCCCCCCCCACGTCAAATTTCCGAGGTAAGACCGCTCCAGATTCAAACACCAAATGTCTATCTAGAAGTTTGCAACGTTGCATAAAATTCAACCCCCTTTTTTCCCCTCACCCTTCACTCTCTTATACTCAAAATGTGCCACTCAAACTCATCCCCAAAAAACATCTAAACTTCAGTTGCAACCAACTCCACACTCGAGCCAGTTCGTGACCATATCCTATAACATGGCATGTAGGAGGACATCCCCTAAGCATTTCTGTTGTCAAGCTAAGTCCCCGTGCACATGACTTTGCCAATTTTCACGAAATGCATGTCAAGCAAGTAGAGGCTGAAGTCGCAGGAAAGTGAAAGACGCCCACACAGTTTATTGTCGAAACAAATGTGACTTAGCTGTTGGTTGGCGGGTTGCGTTCTGTCTGAAACACGGCGCTAGCATAAAACGTAAAACTAGGTTCAGCTCAATAGGAATACGAGAAATGGAAGGAGGAGCAGAGAGCAAAGGGAAGGAGAAAAAGAAGAGGAAGAGTTGAAAGAGGTGGTAGAGGAGGAGTATGGGAGAAGGAGAATGAGAAAAAGGTGGTGTAGGCGAAGAGTGAGAGGGAGGGAAGAGGAGACAGAGGTGAAAGAGATGGCATAGATGTCTGAGGAGGAAGAGGAGTGCGGTTAGGAGGAAAAGGAGAAAAAGGAGGTGTAGGAGAAGACGAAGAGGAAAACGAAGTAAGAGAGGAAGAAGAAGTAGAAGAAAAAGAATAAGGAAAAGAAGCATACGAAGAAGAGAGAGATAACGAAAAAGAATAAGAAAAAGAAGTTCAATAACAATACGAGAAACGGAAGAAGGAGGAGAAAATAAAGGGAAGGAGAAGAAAAAGAGTAGAAAGAGGTGGTAGAGGAGGAGTATAGGAGGAGTATAGGAGAAGGAGAATGAGAAAAAGGTGGTGTAGGCGAAGAGGGAGAAGAAAAACAAGTAAGAGAGGAAGAAGAACAATTAGTAAACAGAATAAAAAAGGAGCATAAGAAGAAGAAAGAGATAAAGAAAAAATAATATGTAAAAGAGAGAAAAAAGAAGAAGAGAAGCAGCAGAAAAATTGGGAGGAAATTAAAAGAAGAAAAATACTAGGGTAGATGAAGCAGAAGAAGGAGGTGGCAGAGGAGAAGATAACAAAGTGGTAAGAAGATACAAAGAAGAGAAAGAAAAAGAAGACATGAGGAAGTGAAGAAGATGGGGGGGGGGGGTTTGGAGAAGATTCTGAGATTGATAATGGAGCAACATTCGAAGCTAGTATCTCTATATTTTTAAAAAATGTATTTGTGACAATTTCGTCTTTCTATTCATTATGAAGAAAAATAAATATAGGAAAAGAAGATGAAAGGGGAATGTGAAGCAGAAAAGGGTGATGAAGAAGAAGCAGGAGGTAAAGGAGATACAAAGAAAAAGAGCAAGAAAAAATAAGAAGGGTGAGCGAAAGTGAACTTACGGTACAGTATTTCTTTTAGAAGTCTATCAAGATTTCTTCTTTCATGTTTATTCGTATTTTACCAAGTGAATTGGGAAGCATATGATGTTTTTAGAAATCAAAGAAGTTTAATGGTGCATATGCCTATAAGCAAAACTGATAAAATAATTATTTTATGTAAATTCGTCGTATCCTTGGATACTTCGTTGTATAGATTTATTATTCATTTTTAAAACTGTGTTACAGCTAACAAGCGAAGCGAGCTTGCGTCCTTTTTCCTAAATATAAAGAAACAAACGAAACATTACAGACACCCGGAATCTAAAATCACCGAGATTAACTAGACCATCATCAGTTACGTGTAAACGACGACTCATGACGTCATGACTGTAATTTGCAGACAAGGAAATCGATTTATCCATCCACCAGATCGCAATCAGTTCATCTGCCAAAGATCAACGCTGTCAAGAAATCCCCGTTCAATAATGAGTCATTGTCGTGACTCCTTCAGGTCACGTGACTAAAACGTGTCACGTGTTATTTGCTGTTTCTATAAACTAGATTCGTCTAGTTATCGGTTGTTAAATGAAGTCCTGCTAGTTACGACAGCAGCTGTACTAGGATAGAGTATTTTAGAATGGTGTCGTCTAGACTAGGATGGAGAGATAAAGAGGACGGTGATAAAGGAAAAAAGGGTGGTGAAATGAAGGTGGAGAAAAAGGAGTGAAATGAAGAAGTAGAAGAAGTAAAAGAGGAGGAGGAGGAAGAGGAGGAGGAAGAGGAGGAGGAGGAGGAGGAGGAGGAGGAGGAAGAGGAGGAAGAGGAGGAGATGGAGGTGGAGGAGGAAGAGGTGGAGGAGGAAGAGGAGGAGAAGAAGGAGGAGGAGAAGGAGAAGGAGGAGAAGGAGGAGGAAAAAGAGGAGAAGGAGATGAGAAGGAGAAGGAGAAGGTGAAGAAGGACAAGGAGGAGAAGAAGATGGAGAATATATAGAAGAAGGACAACGAGGACGAGGTGGAGGAGGATGAGAAGGAGGAGGTGGAGAAGGACGAGAAGGAGAAGAAGTAGAAGGAAAGGAGAGGAGGAGAAGGAGGACGATGAGGAGGGGGAAAAGAAGGACGAAGAGGAAGAGGAAGAGGAGGAGACAAAGGAACAGAAGAAGGAGGAAAAGGCGAAAATGATGGTGAAGGAGAAGGAAAAGAAGAAAGAGAAAGAGAATGAGAGGAAGGGGAAGTAGAAGAAGTAGAAGGGGAGGATGAGGAGGAGGAGGAGGAGGAGGAGAAGGAGGAGGAGAAGGAAGAAGAGGTGGAGGTGAAGTAGAAGTAGAAGAAAAAGAAGAAGGAGCAGTGAGTGTGACAGTGTGATTATTGGAATGGGAGTGGTCCTTACTTGCAATCTCACCTTGAATGTAACAAACGATCAGCATTTATTTTTCCGGTTTGGATTGTTTCCATGTTGCTTGTCTTGCTGCAGTTTTTTTTTTTTAACAACTATTCTTAAATAGTATACTTTTTTATCAAGTCGTTGAGCTATGAGTTACTAGCCAATAAGATTCATCCGATTAGCACAGTCAATATTTATGTAGATTTTTATAACTAAACAATAACCTTGATTTACCTTATTTTACCTTGATTTTTAAAATCTGGAAATATTTGGAAAATAATTTTAAAAAAATTCAAAAATAAATTTAAAAATTCACTTTTCAAATTTGAAAAATTTATTTTTCAAATTAAAAAATAAAAAAAAAATTGAAAAATGAATAAATAAAAAAATCTGAAAAATAAATAAATAAATGAAAAAATCTGAAAAATAAATGCTACTATTAAGGCTCCATTAAGAGAATGAGGGCCTTAATAGTCTTTAAGAGCCTTAATAGTAGCATGAATAAACAAAAACCTTTATTTTTTTAAATCTTGGACTAATACGATTTTGGGACTAAACAGTTTATTCTTGCCCAAATCCGTATCACACTAGGAATGCTTGAACCGTGAAGCATCTTATACTCGACGATAATCACCATCGCAAAATCAAACACATGGCGTTAAATGGTGATATTCCTGCTGCTGCAATCTGTCATAAACCATTCCCTAGCATATTTTTGATTCGCGATAGTGACTATCCTCAAGTATGAGTTGCTCCACTGTGTAGGCATTTTTATGGTGAAAATACTGAAATAAACTAACGAGGTAATGAACTAAAAAGGTAGGTTATATTATTTACAAAATGCCTTTTTTTTTTATGCTATGAAATGTCATTACTAGCATTAAAAGGAATTCTTACATTAATTACAGTGGCTTGTTTAGCAATTAAATCACAATGTTAACACCTAGCTACGGAAGTGGATTATAATTTAATTTACTTACGATTAAACCAGGTCAATTCATGATAACAATTACTGCAATTTTCAATGATCCATTGAACACTTACCTGAAAAAAAGAAAGTTAATTTTCAATGAAATTGTCTAAGAACAAATTTAATACTGTATCAATTTTTATATTAGCCTAATAATAGTTTATAACATCAATTACAATCGGCACAAAATCATTTACAATCAAAATTTCATTTACATTTGTGCAAAAGTCTGCCATTCACATTTCTTTTTTTAAATTAATATTTTTTCTATTAGTCTATATTTATATGAAAGATCCGGAATTACTCATGAAAAATGTTGAACTCCAAGGAAACCGTGAGGTTAGATGGATGTTGTATAAAAATTTATGAATTACAATTACAATCTAAAAGAAAAAACCCTCATAATATGTTTCACTAACTACAATTACAGGTACAAATAAAAGAAGTTGTAAATTGTTTTTCAACAGAAACCTGGGGTGCCTATACTGCACTAGTGGCTGATAGTCATATTTTTAATTCTAAGCTACTTTTATTTTTGCAGAATCTTAACGGTTTTTACATGTAGGTTGTAGGATTAGTTATACTTATGGAAATTCAAGCTACTTGTAATTCAAGGAAATTTGTCATGTATTTTTCAGGATAGTTGAACTTAGGCTAAATAATTTCAAGGTGTTTGTACTTTTGCCAAATTTTAAAGAAATTTATTTAAACATGTAGGCTAAGTAATTTTAAGGTGCTTGTACTTTTGCCAAATTTTAAAGAAATTTATTTGAACATGTAGTGTTTAGAATAGTTGTTTTTAAAGAAATTCAAGCTACTATAACATCCAAGCGGGGAGTATATTCATAAAAAATTGCTTTTATGACTTTTTTCAATAATTTTTGAATAAAGAAGAATTTGAATTTGAATACTTGTAATATAAGAAAATTTGTACATGTAGTATTAAGGATTAGTTATAGTTATTGAAAACGAGATAAATGTTATGTAAAAACATGATTTATATTCTTGTTATTTTGTCAAGAAATAAATTGTCAAGATGTGCTTTCATTAACAAAGACAAACAGCAGAGAAATTTCATAAGACTTCTTTGGATGACAAGTAAGGAGAAAAAGTAGAAGGAGGAGGAGAGGATGGAAGAGAGGATGGAGGAGGAAGGAAAGGAGGAGAGAAGGGGATGACAGAGGAGGAGGAGGAGGAGGAGGAGGAGGAGAAGATGAAGGAGAAGGAAAAGAAAAATCAAGAGATTTCAAACAATCTCTAACAAAATTCTTTATCTGTGCTCCGAGCTTCGTCACCAGCAAAAAAAGCTTTATTTGTATTGTCAAAACATCATTATTAATAATACTGTAGAAAACGAGATGGGGAAGATTCCCTCGCGATTTCTCTTGTAACAAATAAAAAGAGAAAAATGTGAATGAAAAAAACAGAAAAACAAACAAATTAATGGCAACAGTTGAAAATAAAAAGAAATATCTTGTTCTTGTTTTATTATGGAGCGAAAGAGAGACAGAAAAACGTGATAGGTGATGACAAATAGGAGAGAGAAATGTCAACTTGACGAAGCTTGTTTTCCTTAAACTCTCAAGTGGCGAATTTGATAAAAAAATAATGAGAATAAGAAACGGAACCGGATGAAAAAAAGGAGCTCAAAAGTGAGGATATGCTGGAACACTGCGTAAGATATACAGAAGGATGAGGTGATAAGAGTTTGTGTCTATGTGTAAAGGAAAAATAGATAAATAGAAGAAGAGTAGGAAACAAGTGAAAAAAGGGAGTAGAAGTTGATAGAAAGGAGAAATACGTTAACTTCGAAAGAGATACACAAGAACGAGGTGATAAGAGATAGAGAGTTTGAGGGTTTTATGTGAGAAAGAAAGATAGATAAACAGGGGAAGAGTGGAAAACAAGTGAAGGAAGAAAGTAGAACATGATGAAAATGAAAAATACTGTACGTGACCAAGGAGATGGCAAATTATAAAATGGATTGCAGAAATCGTTGCTAGAATCCGATATAATAAACAGATACTTGCTGTTATCCGTCGAAGAAACTCTAAGGCTGTGGAATAATGGATTAAAGGAGAGAAAAAATAATGAGGATAGAATTAGAAAGGAAAAGAAGAGGAGACAGGAGACAGGAGACAGGAGAAGATGGGGAAAAATAAGAAGAAAGTGAGAAATGAGAAAAAAAGGAGGAGGAACAAGAGAAAGAGTGGAAGAAGACGGAAGAGGAGAAGTAGGTGGAGCAGAAGAAAAAAGGGGAGAAGAGGACGAAAGGGAGGAAAAGTGGTAGAAGGAGGAGAAGGAGAAGGAAAAGGAGAGTATTAAATTAAATTTTTAGATAGGTTATCACGCATTCTTGAAATTTAGAATCAATTGAATCGGGAAACCTACTAGGTAATAAAGAAGTGTAACTTGGGTCTTATTGGAGGATTACACAAATGTGCGAAGTTGGATCCTGTTGACCTATTTTCAACTTGATCTATTGGAAGAAAGAGTAAGGGATAAGGAATGAAAGCAAGGAAGGAAGGATGAAGATAGTTGAGATAAAGAAGTAAAAGGAAAAGGATGAATGGAAGATAGACAGAGAGAGAGAGATAGAGAGGGAAAGCGAGAAAGAATGGAGACAATGAGATAGAGAAGTAGAGAAAGATCATAAGTGGGAGATAAATAAGAATGATAAAGAAGATAGCTGAAAGATAAATGGAAACGAGAAAGAATATATTAAGTGGAAGATAAATGAAAATGAGAAAGAGGATAAGTAGGAGATAGAGACAGACAAAAGAAAATATGAAGATTGAGTGGAAAGGAAATAGGTGAAGATAACTGAAAAACTAAGAGAAAAAAAGTAATAAGAGTATAGTTAGCATGAAGTGAACCAAGAAATTGAAATAATACACATAATGATAACTGGAAATAGAAAGAAAAGATGATGAATAAAGAGATAGAGAATCGGTGACAATTGAAGAAAAACTTTATTTTTTATGTGAACCAAGTAATAGAAATAATACATAATGATAACTGAAGAAAGAAAGAAGAGATTATATATAAAGAGATAGAGAATTGGTCGCAGTTGAAGAAAAACTTTATATTTGAAGTGAACCAGGAAATAGAAATAATACATAAGGAAAACTGAAGAAAGAAAGAAGAGGTGATATATAAAGAGATAAAGAATTGGTGACAATTGAAGTAAAACTATATTTTTAAATTGAACCAAGAAATGGAAATAATACATAATGATAACTGGAGAGAGAAAAAAGAGATGATACTGTATATGAAGAGATAGAGAATTGGTGGCAGTTGAAGAAAAACTTTATTTTTGGAGGTGACTGCCGTTAACTGTTTGCGTAAGAAACAAGGTGGAAGAAAAACGGATAGAAAGAAAAAGAAAGTGTGAGGGAGAATACAAGAAAGTGAAATACGTAAGAAAGTAGAGTGTTAAAGGATTGAAGACGTACGAAGGACGAGTTTGAAGCGGAATGAAGAACTCAGCTTCTTCACATCATCCCCAATTCAGTGTCGCTTTTTAAATGGAGCGTTCTAACAATTGAAGCAGACAGTTTTCCCCTGTGGGAGTGTGCGTGCGTGCGCCTGTGTGTCAGTGTGTGCGTGAACTGTGTAAATAACTCAACAGAAAAGCAATAAGAAGGTTTCTAGTGTTTCGTCGTAAGTTGCCTTCAGATTGGTGTAGGAAACTCAGAAGAGGTTGGTGAAATGTTGGGAAATTATAAGAATGGGAATTTGGGATTTTCAAAAACAAAAATGATCAACAATTCTAATGGATAAAGTTGAATGTTTATAGAACAAACTTCCAGATAACGCAACTTTTGAGAAATTTTGGGAAAAGAGAAAAAATAGATTTTTTTTGGAGGATGAAGCCCACATAGGTGTGACACCATGTGCGTGGGTAATGAATTGGATGATGGTGATTGATGAGTTGGACCTACAGTTTTAGGTGGGTTCCAAACCACCGGGAAGTGATTTACAGCAGAGTCTTTTTTGCTGGCCAATCCAATCGGTCACCCTTACAAAAAACGCCCAGGAGTTTCGTAGCTTATCTCTGATTGAACAGATACCTGCTACGGCACACGGCTATCACTTCCCTAATGTTAAATAGGTACACATATTCGAAAGTTTCTAGAATTTGCCAGTATTATGAAAGTATAAATTTTAATACACCAATAAGACGCCACCGGTAACATTTACCAGTTACCGGTAAGGCTTCGGTTAACTCAGTGAATATTTGATTATTTTTATTCACGTTACAGTTACATATGCATAATAAAATTTACATAAGCTTACCTTTATCCTAAGTTATTTTTTTTTTGAGGATGAAGCCCACATAGATCTGAGACCTGTGCGTGGGTAATGAGTTGGATGATGGTGATTTATGAGTTGGACCTACAGTTTTAGGTGGGTTCCGAACCACCGGGAAGTGATTTTACAGCAGAGAACAGTGTCTTTTTTGCTGGCCAATCTAATCGGTCACCGTTACAAACAGGACCTACGAGAACGCAGCTTATCTATTTTTTTAAAAGAAAATTTGACAAATTTGGGAATTGAATGAACTGAATTTTGGGATAATCAAGTTCTTTAACTTCCTCCCACTAATAGTCCAATTTTGCCTTTATCGGCAATCTTAAAACTACCAAAATCGGTCATTAATTTAAAAAACCACCATCTCCCAACCAATTTGAGACAAAAAAAACTATTAAAAATGAAATACAAAGTACGCAATGACGTATCATTTGAGTGTTTTTCATCAGCAAGAAACATACCTTCCCGCAACCAAGTTAGGAAAATAGAATGAAAAAGATCCTTGAACGTGTCAATTTCAAAGGTTTCATCCAATGTCAAATTCTTCAGTTGTATTACAATACGATATCGAAATAATACTATCGATAATACGATATCGAAAAGAATCCAACTCGTTTCACTCGAACAACTTACGTAACTGCAGCAACCAGTGAGATGAATCATCGTTGAGAAAAATCAAGGTTCAATAGTTTGATTGATTGATTGATTTTTTCAACTTCACCGCTTTTAAACGTGAGAATGTCGATTTCCTGTATAAAATTTCGTTTAATTGGATTACGTGATATTTATATAACAATTCAAATACGTTAAATACCAACTACAAAATTAAGTTTACCTTGATTTCACATTAAAAAAAAAAAAAAACAAATTAAATTTGTTGAGGTTCTCGAATTTCGATTATAAAGTTTCTACGATTTGCAAACATTATGCCCGGATTAACCTTAATTCAAGGAAAGGATGAAAAGCTTTTATAAAAGGGCTTCCAAGTCTCTCTTGAGATAAGTTTTGAGACAAAGCCTTTTCTAATGAAATGATGTACCATATTAATCATTCGCCGTATTTTACATAGTGTAGCGAATATGAGAATGAAAATAGTGAGAAAGAAGGACAGTGGTTCTCGATGTTATCTGCTATGTAAATGTTTACTTCTAAGCAATTAATTACTCTGCTTTTGACACTTTTATGATGTTTACTTGGTAATTTGTAGAATGTTCTAGTTGTTTCATTAGAAATTAATGGAGTCTTATCGAATATTGTGGAAAGTTCGAGTTTCCTTGATTGTTTATTTTAGAAATCGGTAAAAGTTGGTAGAGAAATCTAGAGATATCTCAATTATGATAAAGTATATAAATAGAGGTGAACTTTTGTAAGTTAGTTCAGTCTTGTTTGAAATTCGTCGTGATAAACAAGTTGTGTCAGTTCTATATTGTGTCTATATATAGTGTCTACAGTGATAATTCTTTTTCCTGTTCAATTCATACCAGTGAGCTACTAAATAGTTTTTATTGTATTACGGACTAGTGCTGCGTAAGTTAATTGTTCTTTTTCGACGTTTCTTTTTGAATATTATTGGACAGTTTACTGTACAGTTATTATTTAATATTAGATCGGCCTTTCAACTTTTAGTGATTGATTTTTGTACAGTTTATTGAAATCTCTTTATTAGTTGAACAATATCGATTTGTCTGTTTTTAATTACTTATTTTTCTGTAAGACATTGCTGATCAGTGAGTGTTGTGATTATTTGTGTAAATAAAGTGCGAGTGATAAATTTAAGTGTTGCCAGCGTTATTTTAGACATAGAACCCGTAACATTAATCATTCGATGTATTTTACATAGATAGACCAATAAGAATCAGCTTAGTATTTATGATGATATCCATAATGATTATAAAGATACTGTCACAACCACTAAAATTAAGTGACAGCTACTACATTTGTATTGTTCATTATAAGAATCAAATCATCAATCCAAATTCACCTATCTACTACATTTTTATTAACAAAAGGACGAAGTGTCCAGGATAATAGAAGAAGTAAAATCTTCTTTTTCTCTCTGGATGTGACAGTATTAAAAAAGTATAAAATAACAGCACAATAAAAACAAACCCACATACAATAATGAAATTTGAAAATGTTTTTGACATACAGGAAAAAATACTATTATTCCATTAGACTCTATCAGCAATTATTGAGTAGGAATACAATAACGCCTGAATGCAATTTCAAAAAATATATACAATAGAAACATAGTGAACTAATAGAAGAGAGAATAAAAATCTGTTGTTTGGCTCAAGATTTGTTTTAAATTAATTTCCTTCAGTTCAATGACAACCTTTGTGCTGAATTTTATCAACATTACATGCGATTCGTAATATTTTCTAGTCCAATGTCGCGGCCTTCATGCAACAAATTGCCAAATCGTTCCTTCTCGTTGTTCCTATTCGTCGTCTTCTTCTTCTTCTTTTTCTCCTACTCTTACTCTACTTTCTTCTTCACAATCTTCTCCTTCTTTTTCTCCTCCTTTTTCTTTTTTCTTCTTCTTCACCTTCTTCTAGCTTCTTTTTTCTTCTTGCTTCTTCTGTCTTATTGTTTCTTCTTCCTCTTCCAGCTCCTTCTTCTTTCTTAATCTTTTTTCTTCCTGTTCTTTTTCTCCTTGCTTCTTCAACTTCTTCTTGCTTCTTTATCTTGTTTTCTTGTTCCGTTTTTCTTCTTCTGCTTCTTCTTCTCCTTGCTCCTTCTTATTATGTCTTCTTATTCTTCTTCTTCATCTCCTCCTTCTTCTTCACTATCTCCTTCTTCTTCTTCTTGCTTCTTTTCTCCATCTCTTTTATCTTTCTTCATCTTCTTCTTCTCCTTGCTCCTCCTCCTTTTTTTTGCTACTCCATCTTGTTCTTCTTGTTTCGTTTTTCTTCTTCCTCTTCTCCTCCTTGTTCCTTCTTTTTCTTCTTCTCCACCATATCTTTTCTCTTCCTTCATCTTCTTCTTCTCCTTGCTCCTCCCTCTTCTTCTTTTAGCTACTTCATCTTGTTCTTCTTGTTACGTTTTTCTTCTCCTTGCACCTTTTTTCTTTTTCTCCTTGCTCCTCCTTATTCTGTCTTCTTCTTCTTCTTCTACTTCACCATCTCCTTCTTCTTCTTCTTATTGCTTCTTTTTCTCCATCTCTTTTCTCTTTCTTCTTTTTTTTTCTCCTTGCTCCTCCTACTTTTTCTTCTTCTTGTTTCGTTTTAGCGAATTTCTTCAAATTCAGCTATTACAGCAGGTCGTGATGTGCGACTTTCACCCGGGACCATGATGGAAATTTGTTTTGGAGCCCCCAGAGTACAAAAATCATAGTGGCACAAAATGTTATATATGTAGATATATATATATCTATCTATATATATATATATATATATATCTATGTGTCTGATAGCACGATAACTTTTGAAGGAGATGTCCAATTTCCACCAAATTTGGTATACACTTTCCTCTTGTGAATAGCTTGGACAAGTTCGTTAGCCAGGAAAATCCAAAAAGGTTAACCCCCTTTTCGGGGGTATTTTCCCGCCAAAATTAGGGGTTTTCAAGAAAAAAAGGGTTGTATTTGAAAATTTTAGTTCTATTGTTGGACTTTAAGATAGAGCTCATGGAGTCAAAAATTTTAAGGTATTGCACTGCCTTCTAGCTCAACAAATTTTCAAGATATCAAGAAAAAACCATTGTTGTCAAAAGCTGTATCTTGCCCTATGGAGTTAGTTATTTGGTGCTAAAAAAGTGTTTCAGGAAAAAACTTTAATCTTTTTTTTCTTGACTGTTCCTTATGGTTTTTGAGGCGCTGAATCCGAATTTCAACTCATCCACCTCGAAAAACCAGTGCGTTTTGAGAAAAGCAGCCATTTTCAAAATGGCATCGAAAATTTTTTAATTTGTCAATTTCTGTGCAATATGAAAAAAGTGATTAGTTATCAGTATTTTTTGGTGATAAAAGCGAATATGGAGCTAGTTTTTTTAATTTCAAATTATTCTAATTTCGTGGGGCGAGGGTTTGAGCGAATTTCTTGAAATGCAGATATTACAGTGGGTCGTGATGTGCTACTTTCACCCTGAACCTCGATATAAACTTGTTTTGTGGTCCCTAGAGTACAGAACGCTTCGTGTTTTTTTCCAGAAATTAAAAAAATATATAACCTATAGATATTCATAAATATTTGAAAAAATACAGAAATTCGCTAAGTTTTGCAGGTCCTGCGAAAGGAGTATTTCTTCTTCCTCCTCCTCTTCTTCTTCTTCTTCTTATTTTTCTTCTTCACCTTGCTCCTTCTTTTTCACCTTTTTCTTCTCCTCGCTTCTTCTCAATCTGTCTTCTTCTTCTTCTTCTTCACCATCTCCTTCATCTTCTTTTCCATCTCTTTTTTCTTTTTCATCTCTTCTCTTTCTTTTTTTTTCTTGTCCTTCTTTTCATCTTGCTTCTCCTTCTATTTCTTCTTTCTATTCTTCTACTAGTTCCTTTTCTTCCTCTTCTTAACTATCTCTTTTCTCTTTTTCTTTTTCTTCTACTCCTTCTCCTTCTCCTATTACTCCTCCTTCTTCTCCTCCTCTTACTCCTCCTTCTCCTAATACTCCTCGTCCTTCACCTATCCTCCTCCTTCTTCTCTTTCTTCTTCCTCTCCAAACCCCGTTTCATTCCGATACATAACAAAACCCGAACGTTTGACATTGACTTCTACAAATCAGATCAAGTACAGTACTACGGAGCCTCAACGTCATGTTTCAGTAATATAGCCTATGTATGTGTTCGAACATTTTATGGAATGCAATAAACTTGTGAACAGCTAGCAGACCAGCTCGTTGGAGGTCATAAAATTCGTTCAATTTTTATGACTCAACTCAACTCATGGAGGTTGTTATTATTCAATAGCAATTGCATACAATCAAGCACTACAAGGCTTTCGATGTTACATATTTTATTACAAGAGTCTTATTCTTTTCGGTTGTTCAATATCGAACTGTATAACTGTTTAATATTGATGCTGAATGTCTGTTATCTACAAATTTGAATTAAAAACTGTTTAATACTAACGCTTTTTGTCTATAATTTATAAATTTTAAAGCTAAAAACTGTTTAATACCGTACCAATGCTGTGTTTTTATAATCTATTAATTTGGAATTTTGTACCAGCATCAATAATCCAAAATTTTTGCAAAATTGAGAAAATTACTCAAAGACAGTGCACTGAACTTGAAAATCCTTCAATTTACTTCAATTTTGTTAAAATACAAACTATTTCCGACATTACATAGCTGTATTAGAGATATTCGGTAGCTACTTATTATACGGAGGCCACTATTTGTCAAGCTAAATCTTTCCTTGCAACATCGTGAATTCCTAAATATCGATTTCAATAATGTAATGCTCTAGTCTAACACAAGCAATCTTCAGAGCATTCCAATCAACTAAGGGACGCCCCTTAGTGGTTTCCGTGTAATGAGTAAGTACACGATATTCTAGACATTTTACCAATCTCTCTAGACAAGTACCAAATTTATAATCATAATTGCAATGAAACATCCAATAAACTGTGATTGGGGTGTGGTTGCAAACAAACTATTACCCTAACAAATCAGAACTATTTGCGATATTACAAAACAGTATCACCGATATTGGAAATACAGAAACAATTTTCAATAAAGCAATAAAAATATAGGATGATGAGAAGGAGAACGAAAGGAAGGAGAAGGAGGAGGAGGAGGAGAACGAAAGGAAGAAGAAGGAGGAGGAGGATTCAGATAGACAGCTTTAAAGAGGAGGAGGATTCAGATAGATAGCTTTAAAGAGGAGGAGGAGGAGGAGGAGGAGGAGGCGATGGAGGAGAAGGAGGAAGAAGAGAAGGATTCAGATAGATAGCTTTAAAAAGGAGAATAAGGAGGAGGAGGAGGAGGAGGAGGAGTAGGAGGAGAAGGAGGAAGAGAAGGATTCAGATAGATAGCCTTAAAATGGAGAATGAGGAGGAGGAGAAGGAGAACGAAAGGAAGGAGAAGGAGGGGGAGGAGGAGAACGAAAGGAAGAAGAAGAAGGAGGAGGATTCAGATAGATAGCTTTAAAGAGGAGGAGGAGGAGGAGGAGGCGATGGAGGAGAAGGAGGAAGAGGAGAAGGATTCAGATAGATAGCTTTAAAAAGGAGAATAAGGAGAAGGAGGAGGAGTAGGAGGAGATGGAGGAGAAGGAGGAAGAGAAGGATTCAGATAGATAGCCTTAAAAAGGAGAATGAGGAGGAGGCGAAGGAGAACGAAAGGAAGGAGAAGGAGGAGGAGGAGGAGGAGGAGAACGAAAGAAGGGAGAAGGAGGAGGAGGAGAAGAACGAAAGGAAGGAGAAGGAGGATACATGTGCAGTACTGGTGCACTATTTAAAAAAAAATGAATCTTTAAAAAAATTAGTCTGCCTTCCTGTAAAGAGTTGACAGCTGCCCAGCTATTCGCCCACTATGTAATCAGGTCGTATGCGTTTTTAAATTATGTGAGTTGGTAGTACTGTTTTTTGGCGCCCTCCATATGCGCGGGAATCTTCAATCCATGATTCCGGTGTATGGTCGGGAAATGAACAACAATAGAGGTCCTCTGCCGCCCTAACCTTGGCCCGATGTTCATAAATCCTGTTTGTCGGAAATTAAATTATAATCATAACAATTATTATGCTGAATTTGTAATTTTTTCTTGTTTTATTTTCTTAGCGAACACTTGATGCAGTCTAGCGTTGTGTTGAATAGTTGGCAGGTCTAACGGCTCGCTGAATAAGATGAATGCTAATTTGCTTTGTGTTCCAAGCGGATGGCTGTGGAGGAAATTGAGACCTTTTAGAACAGGAACCGGCGTCATAAAAGCTGCAGAAAAGTATTTGTAATTAGATTTTTGTGATGTCTGGCTCCAAATTTATTATAACCTTGACCTGGAGGACCTTCTTTCTGTAGGCAGATAATAGATGTCTAACCTATTTCAATAGTTTCTTTTGGAATTTGGTTTAGATTTTCAAAATATCGGTAAAAGGAAACTGAAAAATAACATTTATCTACGACCATGTCATCTATATATATAAAAATGAATGTCTGTCTGTATGTATGTATGTATGTATGTTCCCTATAGACTCCAAAACTACTTGACAGATCGGCATGAAACTTTGGGAATATGTTGTGTGAATATTGGGGATGGTTTCTGGCTATAAATTTCAATAGGGGAGCTAATAATTAAACCATTTTGTAGACCTAACCTACTGAACTTGCCAGCCAAACAGCTTAAAGGAACAGTTTTTAATCATAAGGCAGGCCCCTTAGAGGCGTTATTTACGCTGTCTTTGAACAGCAAAATACTTTGCACTTTGCATGTAGGCTACTGTGCAGTTGTAGCCTTGCAATATGTAGGAAGCATACGACTGGGTATGATGAAATGTAATTATGCCAGGTTGATGACATCTGTTAACCAATGCAGCTAGAGATTTGAAATGAATGCAGCCTCAGCGGGAGGTGGCGAATAATAAAATAAAAAACCTAGCTTCTACCCTTATAGTCATAGGAGGTTCAAATTTGAAATGTTTCTTTTTTTTTAAATTTGAAATTGAAATTTATGGCCAAAAAAATTCTTACAACAATCTTGAAAAAAAGCAGTCGAGTAACAAATGTAGAGTACATATCTACAAAACATATACCTCTTCATTCAGAGGTGGTGATTAAGAAAACAACGAAGCCTCTATGATCAGCTGGAAGAGCCCTAGGACTAACTTCTTTCCTAATTTGAAATGTAACCTCAGCGGGAGGTGGCAAATAATAAAATCAAGGAGAATTTTTATGAGAATGCAGCAACGCGCGTTGGGCCAAAAAATGTATACATTACAGTTTCACAATTGATACCAAAACAGCTGTCTTTTCGAAATGCTTTTTGAAACCCGTTGCATAATGAGCTCATTATAACACGGGTTCTGGACCAATCAGAAGCATTTTTGATGGAATCAATATCGTAATTCAATATTGTGAAACTATCAGCTGATTTGATCAAACTGCTACACCAGCTGCTTTAACCTAACAATCTACTATAACTTCTCGTATTTGAGATGAGAGTTTAGGTATCTCTGACAGTCACAGGTAAAATGAAATTGTTTTAATTAAATGTATACTAGTGGTCGTAGATAAAATAGTGTATGCAACGATTTTATTTGGCCATTACAGCACTCGTGAGATATTTATAACACTCGCATTCGCTCGTCTTATAACTTACATCTAACTCGTGCCTTAATAAGGGTCAAAATAAAATCGCTGCATAAACTACTATAGTAATTCGAATTTTGTCATGTTTGGCTCCAAATTTATTTCAACCTTGACCTGGATGACCTTATCTAGGTAGACAGGTAATAGACGTCTAACCTAACCTATTTCAATAGTTTCTTTCGGAATTTTGTTTAGATTTTAAAAATATTGGTAAAAAGAAACTGAAAAATAATATTAGTAATTCGATTTTTCTAATGTTTGGCAAAAATTTATTACAAACTTGACCTGGATGACCTTATCTTGGTAGACAGGTGATGGATGTCTTAACTATTTCAATAGTTTCTACCAGAATTTGGTTTAGATTTTCAAAATATCGGTAGAAAGAAACGGAAAAATAATATTAATAACAAGCAGTTGCCCGATTCAATTGAATCTGTATTTCTAGAATATGTATAACCTATCTAAAAATTTAATTTATTAGTCTCTTTTTTCTTATGCATCGTTTTCTTCTAACGGAAGCATTCATCTTGTGCCATACTCCTTGTAGGATATGGATGTACTGCAAATGTTTTTGGATGAATATCAGCTCTATTGAGATCAGAGACGCACGGAGGGACGAACGGACCCCCCCCCCCCCCCTCTCTGACTCTTTCTTCCTGTCCACCACCCAGGTGCGTCACTGATTAAGACTGAGAATAGAATAGAGTAAATGTATTGTTTTTTATTTTTAAATGTGGTTGTGACAATAAAGGCTTTTTTACACAAAACCGGCATTGGAACCGGTGTACATGAATCCTCATGTTTTCAAAAATCGGGTGAATAACAAACGCTATATATGATACAATGCCCCTGTGGCCGGGAGAAGGACACCGGTTACCCTACTGCCGGTTATGTGTGCAACAAACCTATCAAGTCTTATTTACTGCATTACATGGAGTGGCCAAGTTAAAAGAGGCCCGATATGAATACATATCATTATATATCATATTATTGTATGGGAAATAAAACATGTTTATTATTTATTACTACATCAGGTGACATCTGAAACTGATTAGAATCCAGCACGCGAATTTGTCAGGTTTGTTATACAGCAAATCAAAAATTAGAAACGTAAAATAATTTAGACATTTTAATCATAGGTTAATTCACAATTTAATTTTTGGTTTCAGATGGATCAATCAATTTTTCGGGAACTTGCATTCTAGGCGACAGTAACTCGCATACAAGCCATCAGTAACTCGCATACTTGCAGCCAGTAACTTGCAAGCTGTGATGCGAGTAGCTGTCTCTCAGGCCTTTCTACCAGTCCAAATCACATCAACAGTATACAGACACGCAGAGTGCTTTGACATTGTAGCGACAAACTGCCTCAACGACATCACTACACATATACATACACACAAAAGCCCCCATTTCCTGCCCCGTTCATGTCTATTGGTGACCACCACGCATGCGTGAACACTGCACTGATTTGAAATGTACATTTGGACCGGGGAGTGCTCCAGCAGCCTGCCAAAGCAATCAGCATGATATTGGAGTCTCTAGATCACTCAACTCGAGTATCAAACCTCTAATACGTGTGCACTGAATTACTCAGTATTGGGCATGCACAGTCTATCTCATGTTACATACAGCATGAGTATTTGATGTGACATCCGATTCCAATAGGCATGCGGCTTTAGCAGAGTATATGTATAGTACAAAATATAAAGCTGATGTAGATTTGTAGTACATATATACAAGAAGTACATATATGTAGAGCAAGCAGTAGATTAGTAGCAGACTAGGAAGAACTATTCTCAAAATATCGATGGTAATACATCCATTTGATATTGCAATTCATAATAATTAACTTTCTTTGTGGTGAAGGTGATATTGTGGTAGATATCCATAATGAATAATAACACAAAGATGTCACAACCACATTTTTTATGCAGCTTTTCAAAAAAAAAAAACCTACTCTAAAGAGTTTGTTTGGGTGTAGTAAAGATAATTTGATATCTGGGATAAAAGTGGAGTTTATAAATTGAATTGTGGTGATTGTAACCTCTGTTGTGGGTCAGACTGGTAGAAGTTTTTCACTACTGCGCCATTTTAGACTCACGGAAACAGTTTCAAGTGGTAAATAAGTGCCTTAATTGTTCACCAGCCTTAAAAGTTGATTATGAAATTTATCAGTTTATTAACCGTTTCGGCCGTTATAAAATTAGAAAATAAAATTTTTAAATAGGATAACAAATTTTGATACATTTTTGCACAAAATGGTTTGATTTTCATGTTGACTGGGTCACAATTAGCGTCCATCAATCAAAAAAGGTTCTTCACATGTGATAATGCACTTCATATTGAGTTTCAAATAACTTGGTTTTATAACTTCACAACAGTCGTTAAGTCACATCAGAGGCCCTGAACATTGTTATTTATTTATTAACATTTTATTTTATTTATTTTGTTCAACAGGCCTGATAACTCTGACATCAGACCTGAGGTAGCCAGGTCACTCGATAATATTATTTATTATTATTATTATTATTGTTTATAACTTTGCTTATTCTCAAATGAGTTTCAATTTTCAAATATCTAAATTTATTTTTATTCATGCCGATACAGCCATTGATAGAGTACAATTTATTAATAATATAATTACAACTTATTGTAAAATTACAACTTTAGCTAAATTTCAAACTTGATCTACCCTTAGCATCTACCCAAAATGCCTTGTTTCATTCAACTAGCATGAAAGGTTGTCAGTTACTTTTCAAATTATCACAGAATGATGACTGAAATTCAAAGTATCACACAACATGAAACCCACCTGGGCCCATAACCGTAATACCCCTTCTTCATCAACCCCACATGATGCACTCAAAACAAAGCCAAGAGTGTCATAATGCATCATCCCAATAGAGCGGCTAGAGGCCGAAATAGGAACTAACCATAACTCACAATAAATTAATGAAAACTCATCGCAAACAGCCGAAATCCACAACACAAACACGTTCATTTATTCCAATCTTCTGCATGAGTGTGTGTTTGAGTAAGTACATGATTTTACACCGTCATATATATGTACACGATCTATATTCCACCACTGCAATGTATCTATAGCTATGCAGCAATGTGTTTGTTGACCTTTAATTACGAAGCAAAGCGAAATGTTTCCATGTTCGCCCCACGGCTCTGATAACAAGCTCTGTTTTAGCATGGTTTCCACGTGTGTGAAAATATATAGGTACATTGTAGAGAAAGATACATATCACAGGTAGGTACATATATGTATAGAAGCATGCGTATGTTTGTTAAATTACTAACATCCTCGTATTCCACTAGAAAAGATAAATTTTTCACTGAATATTAAATTACTCTAGAAACGTTGGAAATTGTGCAAGAACTAAAACTAAACACAATTGAACAACACTAACAAGCTTTTCAAGAGAAATATCAACACATATGGCCATTTCGCACTGGTATACAGCATTATCAGATACAGTAGACGGTCTATTGAGTGTTTATACTGTTATGAAACGCAGGGAAGAAAATAAAATAAAACATTTCTACGCTCCCCATTGTGACAATAGTACTTCCGTTTCGATTGATAACAGGCACTTTTTGTTTATTCCCTCCTTTTCTCTTGCTTAGATATCTGGCTTACTATCAAATGGTGATGAATATGGCCAATGAATATTCCAGAAAAAAATATTATATGTATAAATAGAGTGATATAGAAACATATAAAGATTTCGAGAGTTTCCTGGAATGTTAAAAAAAAAACTTATAAAAGCGCATACTCTTGTAGAGAAAGTACCTCCTCTCTCGTTCAGTGCGATTTGAATGTGATAAAGTGACATAGTGGCAGTATATTATTCAGACTTCTTTTACAGTGTACACATACAGTAGAAACAATTAGTCTGGGCGCACGGCCGTTTGGTAGTCAGCCATGGCGAGGGGAGTGTTTATCGCTCATTTCTAAAAACATGTGGCCCATGCGACGCTGCAGATGTCTTCAAGGTCAACTAGTCAACTTTTAACAGGACGGCTAGTAGTGAAACCAGAGCCACGCGCCCAGACTAATTGTTTCTACTGTACGTAGTGCTGTTTCTATGAATGCTGATTTTGCAAATCAAATACAGAGAAAGACTGTGCTTCCCAAGTGTTCCATTTCTTTATTAAGTGTTTAACTACTTTATTGAACATTTTTTTTACAACATCGAACACTTTACTTTATTGAACAGTTTTTTTATTACATTATTGATCGGCCTATTGACAGTTAGTGATTACTTTTTGTACAGTGAAATAGAAAATTCATCATTAGTTGAAAGTTATTGATCTATTTGTTTCTTATTGGTTTTTTTTTTGTGTTATAACTTAGTGCATGTTGTAAGTAATTTGTGTAAGAAAAGTTCAAGTGTTTATTTAAAGTGTTGCCAGCATTATTTTAGTGATAGAACCTGTAACAATACACAAAATTAAATTTTGATATTACACTTCAAAAGTTATTTGGTGTAAAATAAAGTTCAAGTGTAGCCAGCATTATTTTAGTGATTGAACCCATAACAATGCCCAAAATTAAGTTTTTATATTACACTTCAAAAGTTATTTAGTGTAAAATGAAGTTCAAGTGTTAATTTCAAGTGTTGCTAGCATTATTTAAGTGATAGAAACCATAACAATACACAAAATTAAGTGTTTATATTACACATCAAAAGTTAAAATAGTGTAAAATAAAGTTCAAGAGTTAATTTCAAGTGTTGCTAGCATTATTTTTGTGATAGAACAATACTCAAAAGTAAGAGTTTATATTACAATTCAAAATTTAGTTAGTGTAAAACATTATTACAACAATGTAGAAAAGAAAATGGAGCTACATAAACTAAATTTCTAAAGTTGTGTGATTCTTTTCACTGGTCAGCTAGGTTTATTGCCTTTCCAACTTAAAACTCTCCACCGTTAACTTGATTTATAGACCTATCCTGGTTAGTTGCGTTCATAACGTTTTAATTGTCACTATTAACTTGGGCTGTTAAATTTTTTTTATTGTTTTGTCGCTGATTCTTCTCCTGTATTCTTCTTCCGATTATCGCCTTATCTTTTATCTTTCTTTCTTTTATCTTCTTCTTCTTCATCTTCCTCCCCTATATCTTGTATTTTTTCTTGCATCGTTGTTTTCTTGCATTTTCTACTCCTTGGTTTTCAACTTGTTTGCTTGTCTACAGCTCTGACCCTTGATTCCAACATTTTCCATCAATGAAGACAAGGATAAAACCTTGCATGAAAGAGAAACCTACCTATCTGACAGCACAAAAACAAGCAACCAAAATAAATTTAAAATAAAAACAACTACAATACTTTCAGGATCATGATCAACCTCGTCAATTCTACAGCTTTGACCCTTGATTCCAACATTTTCCACCAATGGAAACAAGAATAAAACCTTACATAAAACTGGAACCCACATTTCAGCCAGAACAAAAACAAGCAACCAAAATAAATTTAAAATAAAAACAACTAAAATACTCTCAGGATCATGATCAACCTTGTCAATTCTACAGCTTTGACGCTTTATTCCAACATTTTCCATCAATGAAGACAAGGATAAAACCCTACATAAAAGAAAAACCTACTTATCTGACAGCAGACAAACAAGCAACCATAATAAATTTAAAATAAAAACAACTACAATACTCTTAGGATCATGATCAACCTCGTCATTTCCACGGCTTTGACCCTTGAGTCCAACATTTTCCATCAATGAAAAAAAGAATAAAACCTTACATAAAACAAAAACCCAAATTTCAGCCAGCATAAAAACAAGCAACCAAAATAAATTTGAAATAAAAACAACTACATAACTCTAAAGATCATGATCAACCTCGTCAATTCTACAGCTTTGACGCTTTATTCCAACATTTTCCATCAATGGAAACAAGAATAAAACCTTACATGAAACAGAAACCCACATTTCAGCCAACACAAAAACAAGCAACCAAAATAAATTTAAAATAAAAACTACAATACCTACTCTCAGGATCTTGATCAACCTCGTCAATTCTACAGCTTTGACCCTTGAGTCCAACATTAAATGAAAACACACGTAAAACCTCACATAAGAGAACACGCATACAGGTAACCTTGATAAATTACAAAAAAATACAATTCTTCTACTATATACTATACCTTTTCTTCTACTTCTACTCTTACAAGGATCATAGACAACCTCATCAATTCCACGTATGGGCCATAATCATATGACCATAACCTAATATCTGTCAACTGAAGGTTAGTTTATTGAAAAATATATGCAGCCGACAAATTTTTCAAACAATTTCACCTTAAAACAGCAGGCTGTACTAATGTTATTAGAAAGTCGTACAAAACGAAGGAAATCCCCGATTCTCTGTAGTAAAACAAATGCAAATAATTCGTGTTTTTCCTTTCCTTTCAACAATCTTCCGTTGAAATATTCTTTATTGTCGTTTCACATGTTTGCGGGCCGTTAGCCGATCCCAGTAGTCGCTAGACTGCTTCTTATTACATTTCGAGTTTCGTGAACGAACGTACATTTCGACAACGTTTCTTACATTTCGAGTCGTAAATTCCTCCCAAGAAATATTATGTTCCTGGATTTTCGACTCAGAAATATCTCCAAACTCCCATTTCGATACAGAGTTTGAATTCGATATAACTGGTAAATTTCGTTTGATTTGGAAGTAGAAAAGAATTTGAACTGAACTACAATAACGCTGATTCTAACCTGATCACTCTGGGCCTCTACTTGCTCCAAAGACAATATTGAAGAAAAGCGTCCAAAACCGAATAATACAAATCATCACCATAAGTTTAAAAAACGGTTCTTTCGTGTATTTCTCGGTTGACCTTGACTGCATTTCAGTGAGCTTCTAATTCTCTAGTTTTAATTTGATTCAATTCCACCCTTATTACGTATTTTTTTCTTCTTTGTGGCTTTCCAGATGTTCATAGTTCTTAGTTATTAATTTGACTCGTATTTTTGCTTGTTACTCCTCCCACCAGGGGGCGTGACTTGTCAGCCAATCACAACCTTCGATGAAGGTCAGCCTCTTTCTCGTTTAGCCAATAGTATCATTCCATTCTCAGTATATATAAAGCTTCTCTGTTCTTTAATTTTAGTTCCATTGAGATTGATAATGGTATAACAACCGAAAATATTTTTCAATATTTTTAATAAATGTGGTTGTGACAATTTCGTCTTATTATTTAATATACAAAAATGACCATAACAGTAAATACGTATGGCTTTTATTGGTGGGGAGACCCTTACGGGTATTTCCACCTCGCCGCTTGAGCCATGTTATTGATGGACCTACAATTTTAAGTGGGTTCCGAGCCACCGGGAAGAGAGAACAGAGTATTTTTTGCTGGCCAATCCAATCGGTCACTCCTACAGAAAGAGCCCTGCTTATCTAATCTGAACAGATACCTGCTCACGGCTATGACCAGCATTTAGATGTTGTACATTCTTTCGCATATTTTGAATTTTCATTCCTTCTTTTCTACAAATGATTGATACGACTCCATGATGTAACAGATTTGTTAGAAGTAAGAGCCTATCAGAGACTTCCATTTTGTTCATAATTTTGCAGTTGTAAGAACTGTTTAAAGAACTATTAAAACGTTTTGTTCGAGTTTGATTGAAATTGAGAATGGTATAACCACCGAAACTAGTATCTCGTTTTTAATAATAATAATAATAAGCGTATGGCTTTTAATGGTGGGGAGACCCTTACGGGAAGTTCCACCTCGCCGTTTGTGCCATGTTACGGGGAACATGGTGGACCTACAATTTTAGGTGGGTTCCGAACCACCGGGTAAGTGATAATAAAGCTTGTAACATCAAGTCATTGAAGCACGATAATGCTTTAAAGCACATTAATAAAAATGTGGCAGTGACATCAGTCTTATTTACTTTACAAAAAACATTCGTCAAAAGAAACACGTGCTAATTGTATGGCACGAAGCTGAATCAAAGAGAATCGGTAACAGTGCAACAGTAATTGGAAGAGAGAGAAAGAGCGACCTAGAAAGAGAAATAATAACGGAGAATGAGTTGGGAAAGACCAGTGACCTTGCCGGCAGTTGCAGTGAGTCATTTTTCCCCCCACTGCCCCTCACCAACAAGGAATACAGTAATAAATCAAAATTGAAACACGTCATGTCCAGAGAGTATAGAAGAGAACCTCTATTCTCTTTTACTTCTATTCTCTCTGGTCATGTCTTCCTATAAGACACTACATTCTTGTTTTCACGCCCCGCTTCGCGAAAGCATAGTGCTAGCATAACCTCAAACTTTATTCTAGTTCATAGGTTTGGTTCACAAGTACATAGTCGTCACTCAAGAGTTTTGTATTTTTTTCGGGGGATGAAGCCCACATAGGTCTGAGACCTGTGCGTGGGTAATGAGTTGGATGATAGTGATTGATGTTTTTGACCTACAGTTTTAGGTGGGTTCCGAACCACCGGAAGTGATTCAACAGCAGAGAACAGTATTTTTCGCTGGCTAATCCAATCGGTAACCCTTATAATCTTTTCGAATGTGAATATATTTTTTTCAATTTACTGGAAGTGATATGGTGTGTTGTATGAACTTGAAGGTACACTAAAGGAGCCGAACAAGAATATTAGTTTTGCATGCATGGGGCTTCAAACCCCAAGAACCCTTCAGCCTGGTGCTGTACGTTCTTTGAACACACACTTACTATCACACCATACGAACACACGAGTATAAAGAAGGTCCAGGGGTTCGTAGTTTATCTTTATCTTACAGGACATCAACTTATACCTGCTACTGCTCACGGCCATCACTTCCCTAAAGTCTGAAATCGCATTATCCCACTTCAACTGGTGTTTATCCGGTACAAAAGATGTACATAGAATATTCTACAATAACTTGAAAGAAAGAGCTGCATTTCATGAGTATAGATCATCAAATTATTCTTTCTTTGTAGTGTCGAAGTGATATTGTGGAAGGTATCCATAATGAATAATAAGACGAAATTGTCACAACCACATTTATTAAAACTTTTAGAAACCAGTTTCGGTAGTTACACCATTATCAATCTACATGAGGAAGAACGGATAGTTTATTGTGTTGGTTGGGTGTATTAACCGAAACTAGTTTCTCAAAGTTTTAATAGATGTGGTTGTGACAATTTCGTCTTATTATTCATCGAATTATTCTATGTAACAAGTGACCTGTAATAATATAAGCGTAACTATGGACTTTAATGGTGTAGACCTTACAGGTAGATCCACCTCACCGCTTGAGCTGTTATAGGGAACATGGTAGACCTGCAATACTTCCGAACCATCGGGAGTTGATTTAATTCTGTATTTGATTTTTATAAACAATCAAACCATAATTACATTTGTTTAGTTTATTTTCCATCTCTTTTTGATGGTCTACCATTATTCCATAGTTTCAGATAATTTGTAGAACAAATCTCGATCCTCCTGTAGTAAACACTATCCTTTTAATCCACTTATGAAGTAAAACAATAAATAATAAAACAATACGTAAATGCCCATCATTATGTAAATGTTTCAAGTGCAAAACCCTTTTAAATCAAAGAACATGAATTTCTCCTGTTTTTCAAAATTTTCTTGCATTGCAATCTTATATTTTAATTTATATGTATAAGGTACATAACCTTTTTAAAAAAACCAGAACATGAATTTTTCCTGTTTTTTAATTTTCGTAACTTGTGATCTTTTCTTCTAATTTATCTTTAATTTGTTTGCTTAGAACGTCATCTATTGTGGGACATTTTATCGGAGCCGTACTCCCTCCAAACTAAACGTGATCAACTCGTGCACTGCGTGAATAAAGCGGCGTGACTGATGATCCAAATGCGTGACTGACTCAATAATCAAAAATATAGTTCCGATATTCGCCACCAGGCTGCGTTACTCATTAAATAAGCTGGAAGAAAGTGCTGGACTTGGTGCTTATTGAAGAGAGACAGAGATGTGGTGGAATATTGTCTGTAGCGGACTACGTTTTCAAATTTCTTTGTACTTATGAATACTCCTTCAGTGTTTCTTAATTCAAGGGAATCTTGAAATGCTTAAATAAAAATTTCTTAAATAAGTGCTTAAATAAGCATTGCAGGTAACGCGTTGACTTACCGGAAGTCATTTCCGCTCGTTGTTGCAATAAATTTCGAGTCACTTGAGATAAGAGACTCTGAAGGAACGTTCATAAATACGGCACTCAGTCTCAAAACACCTCAGCAGTGGTGATAAAAAGCATTTTGCCAACGACACATCGATATTTTTAAATAAAATAATATTTTTATTTTGATACATCGATATTATGCTTCCAATATCGATGTTATCGATACATCGATTTCTTTTTGTCATTCCTGCACCGAAGACGTGGATTGATATTGGCAAGATTAGTCCGGTTTAAACCGGTGTAGGAAGTATCGTGGTGGGGGGGGAAGGGTGCCCAACAAGGTATGAGTCATCAGCTGTTAGCGAGAAAGACTAGTAGAGAGAGAAGGAAGGAGTGGGTGAACAGGAGTGAGAGATAGAATAAGAGAATGAATGGGAGAGAAAGTTATGATAGAGAGACAGTGCGAGAGAGAGAGACAATGATTGTGTAAGTGTGAGAGAGAGAGCTTGAAAGTGTGACAGAGATTTTATTCAAAGGTTGGTGGGTTACTTGGCTATCACTGCATACTGCTTACAACTCAAGGATAACAAAAGACCAAACCTTTTGGTATTTTGTTATCTTTGATGCAACTAGTATTTCTGTGATAAGAACAGTAGACCTTTCGCCCAATAATAAGGGTGCTTGTACAGAGTACCATACTCCATGTACTCAATGATACAATGATAATCACTATCGCTAAATTAATCACATTCATAAGACCTAACTCTATTCAATTTGCGTTGTCTATTTCATGTCTATCTTTCACAAAATGTAACTCAGCATCACATAATCAAGGCTGCATTTCCATTTTCCAGACAGTTGATTGTTCAAATTGGATCAGATTTCATATGTTCGATGAATGCAATTATAGAACAATATTAATTAAATTTGTATTAATTTGTGTTAGTATTAACCTGTTATTATACTTAATTGAAGTATTAGAAATGATTTGTTTCTCTCAAACAAATATCTTATTCTTATGAATGATAACTTTATTCACATGAGAGCTCAACCAGATGAAAAAGAGGGCTGGAGAGCTATCTTGAAATCTGATTACAATTGCACCTGTAGGAGAAGCTCATTTCTAATGTCATATATTTCCTATAGAAGAAGGCGCCAGTGCCTTTCCTTTTTCCTTTCAAATATTCTTTAAATGAACACAAATTTCGAAAATCCTTACATATACATCGCTGAAAATTCCTTAAAGGAAGATCCTTGCAATATTCCATAGCATTTGGTCCACGCATTTAGCCGTAAATGCGTTACAAAAAGGTAGACGGACAGACAAAAGCAAAATGGTTGACTTGAAACAGAGACCTCTTTTGTTCGGTCAACAACCAATACTAGTATTTAATTAATGTAATAATTAATAAAATAATAAAAATTTCTGTGATTAGTGATTAGTCAAGTTGAACGAAACTTGTCATCAATCAGAAATATGAATTACGAAGATTTTGTTCAATAATAAGCCAAAGTAACGGTTATGAAATTAGACGGGGGTGCTAATCGGAAATCACTCACAGCACTAGCAGCACCAGCTGAATCAGAAAAACAAATGGGCCTAGATCAGCCGTTTGGTCGCGACCCGTTATTGGGTCAGATTATATCATAATAATCATAAAATTTGACTGAATCACCTTAGAAAATAATTGATCATGTATTCTATTCATAAAATTATGTATCATACATTCATCCACCGAATTAGAATCGTTTACAGGAAAACTGTTATCTCTAATAGTAGATTTCTATAAGTTATTCTAGTTATTTATCAAAACTTATTTTAGTTATTATATTATTCTAGTTTATTTTAGTTATTCATTAACTTTCTTCGTAGTGGCCGTATCTCTATATTTTTGATAAATGTGGTTGTAACAATTTCGTCTTATTATTCATTATAGTTATTTATTCTTATTTTAGTTAAACTTATTCTAGTTATTTATCAAAACTCTTAATTAACAGTTACTTATCAAACTGTTTTTCAGTGCTTTGTTTTAATTGAAATGTTATATTCTCATTTTTTCAGATAAGAAATCAAGAATTTTTCAAATAAAGGTTTTTGGTGTCTTCGACATCGAGACATGAGACTTGGATTTTGGATTTTCTAGTCGAAATTTTGAGATGGAAACAGTTTTAGGCTGAAACTCCTGCCACTACTTTCACAATTAATTATATTATTGAGCTTGAATAAATAAAGATAAGCATCGATTCCATTACTGTCTTATTCTACTGTTTTTTATCAGCAATATGTTTTAAAATTTTTTTTGAGGATGAAGCCCACATAGGTCAGAGACCTGTGCGTGGGTAATAAGTTGGATAATGGTGATTGATGAGCTGGACCTACAGCTTAAGGTGGTTTCCGAACCACCGGGAAGTAAGTTTAAAGCAGAGAACAGTGTCTTTTTGCTGGCCAATCCAATTCGTCACCCTTACAAAGAGCGCCCAGGAGAACGCAAATTATCTCTATCTGATTGAACAGATACCTGCTACGGCTCACGGCTATCACTTCCCTAAGATTAGATAAGATGAATAAAATAAATGAATGAATGAAATAGCACATAGATTATGTACCCTTTATTCCTTCCACTCCCCTCTAGAAGGGATGGAATATTTACCCTTTTTCCCTCCACAACCCCTCTAGGAGGAAAGCATCAAGGGAAATATGAATGAGAAGCAGTCGAGAGAGAGCAAAGCAAGAAGAAAATGGAGGTAGAAGAAATCCCCAGCTCAGCGAAAGGGGACAAAAGCAGCAGGAAGATTGGAAAATGAATCCGGCAGTCGAGAGGCTCAGCCCCAGAATTCAGGTTCACATTAATAAGTTCAGCCTCATTTCGTCGCAGAAACAAAAAACCGAACTTACTCTGCTCGTGGAGTGGTGTGGGGGGGGGGTGAAGATGGAGGGATTGAGGGGAAAAGAGGGGAAAGAGGCACGCAAGCGAGCGAGCAAGGGTGGATTAGACAGCGGCTTAATCCTACGCTAAATTTCTTTTTCGATTTCAAGCCCCAAAAAAATGGAATGACAAAGAAGGGAAGGGATGAGAATATGGTGATGAAGGGAGAAGAGAAAGAGAGGAGGATTGGTGCGAGGAAAAGAGAGGGGATGATGGAGGAAGGATAGAGAGAGAGAGTGCGAGAGAGAGTGAGAGAGTATACGTTGGGCGGAAAAACTTAAGAAAATATAAGAAGGGAATAAGGAAAATCTTTTGCCTTATTGTAGCTTGAGGTTAAATAAGTTTTGTTCATCCCAAATACAATACTTGGGCATGTTATTAGTTGAACTAGAGTTATTAGATTAGTTGAAATAGTTACTTAGATGAAGTAATTAATAATTTTTATATCTATAATTTTATTCATAATTAATAAATTTTTTTCATTTCCGATGTAAAGAATGCTACATTTATTGCTGTGTTGTTTTCCAACGTCTCTGACGAACGATTGGCTTGGACCAGGAAGTAGTTCAGAGGTGTACTAAATAGTATACACACTACCGTAGGCTTGGCAATGATGACTCTTTTCAACGAGTCGTTCAATCGCCCTCACTCTTATAAGTGAGTCGTTCATTTCAACTAGTTCAAAAATGAGTCATCAGCAATGCTCGTGCTCATTTACTACCATAGCTTGTTCAGACGCTCAGCAGTCACTGAGCACTCATACACACACAACAATAAATAGCCTTGTAGAATGTCTGGCGCCTCAATATAAACAATTCTCAGAATCTGAGTCATCAGTTTAATATTCCAGAGCACAGAGCGTATTCTATTTTTCAGAAGTAGTCAGCCAGGTTATGGAGCTGAGAGAGGTGAGAGTGAGTGAGCAAGCTGTTGTTGTAGTTAGTTCACTTCACAGTTCAAAATGCTCGTGGAGTGGGGAGGTGAGTGCTCTTGTCTAGCAGGCCGCTGCACTGCTCTGCTAATTCAAAGAGCGCTCACTGGATGAAAACACAAACGCAGCTCTAAAATGAACTAACTACTTTCTGAATTTGAACTACTAGTTCGTAGTTCATTTTAAAGAGTCAGTTACTTTGAACGACTCGCTCATTCTGGTCACATCTCTAATACACACTCATCTTAGCAGACAGGTACTGTGTAAAGGTTCTTATTGACAGACAGATTGGTGGTATCTACGTTCTTTCAGATTTGACGCCTAGTGAGATTGGACAGTCAAGCATAGAGCTTCAGAATTTGTTTCGGTGGGCTTGGTGTAGATACAACTCTATTAGATCAGTAATAATAATAATAATAATAATTATTATTATTATTATTATTATTATTAGATCAGTGAGGAAGGTTAACGCAACCTACCTGACTCCTCGTTAGCATAGTACGCTCTTGAGATCAAAACATAATATTGAGGTCTGCAGAGTCACCTACAGTCGAAATCGACTATGGCATTATACATACAAAGACGATCTAATATAAAGGAAGGAGAAAATGAGTGATTCCCGTGGAAATAGCACAGGCTTGGTGACGTGACACTTTGTGACTTTTGTGAACCACAGAAATGAATTAGGCCTTACCTCGCTTCTATATGTGCAGACGAGTTTGTATCTGTGCGTCATGAAAAACCTGCGTTATGACACAAGACTCCGTTTCATTTGTTCAGTCCAATTCATCTTAGTGACACAGTATAACCCCTTTTGTAAACCACAAACACAAATAAAACCTTATACTCGCTTCTGTATGCGCAGACCAATTTGTTTCTGTGTTTCAGAGAAGCTAACCTGTATAACAAGACCGAACCTGCGTTCCCATTGGTGTAGTTCAATTCATTTCAGTGTTTCACAAAAAGTCAACTGGGTCAAACAACATGAAGCCTACGTTTCTACTAGCACCGTCTTTTCAGGGCGAGGATGTAGAAACAAGCAAAATCGAACAAGAAGAAGAAAAAGAAAAGAAAAAAGAGAGAAAAGAAAACAAAATAGAAAAAGAAAAAGAAGAAGAAAAAGAAATAGAAAAAGATTAAAACGAAAAAGAAGAAAGAGAAAGAAGAAAAAGAAATAGAAAAGGAAGAAGAAAAAGAAGAAGAAAAACGAACGAATCAAGAATTATTTAAATAAGAGAAATGAAAGAGGAAAAGAAAAATATAGAAAAAAAATTAAATCGTTGGAAAAAACCAGGATAAAAAGTTTTAAATTATTCTTTAATAGCAGTTTAACTGTGCTTTGCAACGGGATGTTTGATATTAACTTTTCATGTGAATTTAACGACTTGCAGAAATCCAGGAATGTTTAAATTAAGCATATGCTATATGGATTTCAACCACCAATGCCAATACAATTCCAAAAATATCATTAGCAATTTTGATACGGAACAAATGTGTTGCTTTGGCTTGTCTTGAAGCTTTTTTGCATCATACTGGCATCATAGTGGTGTATCATGTATCAGCTGTTCTAAGAGCTTCCTGCATTTAAACAAATTTAAAAAAGTAATATTTGCCAATAAGAGAAATTTGAACATTAATTTTAAGTCTGAAAGGAAAGTAAAAAATCGGGCTTTTAGGTGCTCTGAATTGAGTATAAAGGAAGCTTTGTGTCAAATTTAATGTTCCAAATTGTTGTAGGTTTTTATGAAATCCGTAAGACTGACACACAAACACACATCCCTACTCTCTCTTACTATAATATAAATCTATATTTTAGATTATATGTCATTAGGGCTCTTAATTGGTTGTTCTATATGCTTTTTGTACGTGAATAAATAAATAAGCCACATAAATTGGTTGAAGCAATGAGGAAACACGTAGATTCTCAAACTTTTTAGCACCACGTCTATGCGTTGATTCCTGAACGAAGCAAGTTAGGAGAGGGTAAGTTACGTTTTTTCATGAGCAAGGACTTGGTCTATCGTTTCAAAATGATGAGTTACGTCAGTCATTTTCTGAAAATTTTCCCGGAAATTGCGAGCTGTTGTTAGTAGCTACAAGTCTAGAGAATTTATACAGGTGTCAATCACCTGTCAGTCAATCATTAGTTTGACATGAAGTGGTAGGTGATGGTAAAAAGAGATAACTTGCGGCATCAACTTATGACTTCCAAAAGTTGGTGTTAAGCGAGAAGCAAGAAGAGAAAGGTAAAGACAGAAAGGTGAAGAGAGGAAGGAGAAGAGAGAAAGGTGAAGACAGAAAGGTGAAGAGAGAAAATTGATGACTAAGGAAAAGGAAGAAAAAAGGACGAGTGAGAGGGAGAAGGGAAAAAATGAGAAATAGCAGTAGCAGAAGAAATGATGGAGAGGGTCGAGGAGCAGGAGCAGGAGGAGGACGAGGAGAAGGAAGAAGAAAGAGAGAAAACAAAAGATAATACCGAATTTTAAAAAGAACGATAAGGAGAAGGAAAATAAGGTGAGAGAGACAGAAAATGAAAAATAAGAGATGATTTTATAAATATTAAAGGAACAGAAGAAAAAAGAAAGTGGGGAAAGTAGAAGACAAGAAAATATTTTGATAAAAAGTACGATGCCAGACGAAAGAGGAGGAGGAGAAGAAGAGAGGGAAGTGAAAAAGAAGTGAAGTGGTAGTAGAATGACAGTGATAAAAGAATAGGAGGGGAAGAAAAGGTGGAAAGAAGGAAACAAAGAAGAAGAAGAAGTCGAAGAATAGCAAGAAGATGGGAAAAAAGGGGAGGAAAGAGAAGTAGGAAACGAAGAAAAAAGATTGGGAGAGACACGAAAAATGGAGAAGAGTAAGAAGAAGAGAAAAGAAAGAAAGAAGGACAAAAATAAGGAGAACGAGAAAAGTAGAGTGAAGAACAAGAAGGAAACAAGTCCTTCTGAAGGAGAAGTTCTTCTCCTTCTTCTGCCCTTCATCTTTTTCTTTTGTACTTCTTCTCCTTCTTCTCCTTCTTCTCCATCTTCTGCCCTTCTCCTTCTCTCTTTCTTGTCCTTGCATTTTCTTATTCTGCCCTTCTTCTCCTTCTTCTGCCCTTCTCTCTTTCTTGTCCTTGCATTTTCTTCTTCTGCCCTTTTCTCCAACTTCTGCCCTTCTTCTCCTTCTTCTGCCCTTTTTCTCCTTCTTCGGCCCTTCTTCTTCTTCATCTACCTTTCTTTTCCTTCTTCTGCCCTTCTCCTCCTTCTATTGCCCTTCTTCTCCATCTTCTGCCCTTCTTCTCCTTCTTTTGCCCTTCTTCTCCTTCTCTGCTTGTTCTCCTTCTTCACCTTCTTTTTGGAATTATGAGGAGAAAAAATGATAGAATAAAAGAAAACCAGATTGAGAAGAAGAAATAAGAAAAAAATAAAAGAAGACGAAGACAAAAGAAGATTTAGCGGTGGTGTTGTTGAAGAGGAAATACGATGGTGTCTGGATTATAATGAGAAAATCGTGTAGATTGGTCTGTGTGAGTATGAGTGCGGATGGATAGACAAAGCAAGTAGGGTGAACACACTACTAAAATGGTGAGAGGGAAAGCAGAGGGTTTCGCGTTTAATTGAATGCCAGGCGAATTTAGGCTCGCATGAACAGGCCTAATCGCGAGGGGGTGCAAGTTTAAGAGCAGGGGAATGGGTGCAGGGGGGAATTGAGAAGGTTTTGCTCCGGAAACTTTGCTGCGTTTTCAAGCGAGCTATACAGCAGGCAGGAAGGCAGGCATTAGGGAAGTCAACACACGATACGAGATTGTTGTGGGTATTTGGGGGTGTGAGATGCCTACTGCTATGGTGAGGAGGAGGAGGTGGAGAAGGAGGAGGATTGAAAGGTGATGAAGAATAAAGAGAAGAAGGAGAAGGAAGAGGAGGAGGAGAAAGAAGGAGGAGGAGAAGGAAGAAGAAGAGGAGGAGAAAGAGAAGGAGGAGAAGAAGGAGGAAGAGGGAGAGTAGATGTTGGAAGGGGAGGAGGAAGAGGTGGTGGATGAAGAGGAGAAGGAGGAAGAGGAGGAAGAAGAAGAGGAGGAGGGGGAGGAGGAGGGGGAGGAGGATGAGTAAGAGAAGGAGGAGGAGGAGGAGTAAGAGAAGGAGGAGGTGGAGGAGGATTGGAAGGCAGAGGAAGAGTAGATGTTGGAAGAGGAGGAGGAAGAGAAGGAAGAAGGGGTGGAGGAAGAGGAGAAGGAGGAAGAGGAGGAGGGAAAGGAGAAGGAGGAGGAGGAGGAGGAGAAAGAGAAGGAGGAGGTAGAGGAGTATTGGAAGACAGAGGAAGAGTAGATGTTGGAAGAGGAGGAGGAAGAGAAGGAAGAAGGGGTGGAGGAAGAGGAGGAGGGAAAGGAGAAGGAGGAAGAAGAGGAGGAGGAGAATTAGGAGGTGGAGGAGGATTGGAAGGCAGAGGAAGAGTAGATGTTGGAAGAGGAGGAGGAAGAGAAGGATGAAGGGGTGGAGGAAGAGGAGAAGGAGGATGAGGAGGAGGGAAAGGAGAAGGAGGAAGAAGAGGAAGAGGAGGAGAAAGAGAAGGAGGAGGAGAAGGAGGAGGATTGGAAGGCGATAGAGAATGGAGAGAAGGAGATAAGAGAATGATAAGAAGGAGATGGAGGATGAACAGGAGCAAAATGAAAGAACGAGGTGGAGAAGAATGAGCAGGATTGGAGGAAGAAGAGAAAGAAAAGGAGAAGGAAGAGAAGGAGGTAGTAGTAAAGAAGGGGGGTGTGAAGAGGAGGCCAAGGAGGAGGAGAAGGAAGAGAAGATGGAAGAGAAGGATTGGAAGGTGATGGAGAATGAAGAGGAGGAGGAGGAGGAGGAGGAGGAGTAGGAGGTGGTGGGTAAGAAGGAGGTGGAGGATGAACAGAAGGAGAATGAGAAGAACAAGGTGGAAAAGAATGAGGAGGATTGAAGAAAGAAGAGAAAGAGCAAACGAAAGAGAAGGAGATAGTAGTAGAGAATAGATTGTAAATAGCAGGCAGAGGAGATAAAAAATTGGAGTAAGAGAAAAATAAGGAGAAGAAGAGGAGGCGGTAGAGAAGGAGGAAGAGGAGGAGGTAGTGAAGGAGGTAGAAGGAGGCAGAAAACTAAAAAAAGAAAATAAGAAATAGGAATAAAAAGGATAGAGTAAAAGAAAAAAGAAGGAAGAAGAGGAGGAGGAGGAGAAGAAGGAGGCGGTAGAACAGAAGGTGGTATTTGGTTGTACGTGTATACTGCTTAGGAGTTGGAGGATGATGAGAAGATTAGAAGTAGAAGGAGGAAGAGGAGGAGGAGGAGGAGGAGGAGAAGAAGAAAAGGAGAAGAAGAGAGGAGGAAGAGGAGGAGAAAGTGAAGAAAAAGAAAGAGAAGGCGTTAGAGAAGGATGAAGAGGAGGAGGAGGAGGAGAAGCAGGAAGATACGGAGGAGGAAGATAAGGAGGACGATGAAGAGGAGGAGAAGAGGAGGAGAAGAGGAGGTGGCGGAAGAGAAAGAGGCTGTATATGACGAGGGGAAGAAGGTAGAAAATGAGGTTGTGGATGATGTCTACTGCTTAGGAGTTGGGAGGATGATGAAAACTGTAGGTGGAGCAGGACGAGGAAGAGGAGGAGGAGGAGGAGGAGGAGGAGGATGTGAAGTGGAAGTGAAGGAGGAGGAGGATGTGAAGAGTTGAAGGAGAAGGAAGAGGAGATGGAAGAGAAGGTGATGGAGAAGAAGAAAGAGGAGGTGATAAAGAAGGAGGAAGAGCAAGAAGAAGCGGTAGAGAAGGAGGTTGGAGAGGAGGAGAATGATGATGAAGAGGAGAAGTAGGATGAAGAGAATTTTGGAGGAAGTTTGGGATAAAGATGATCGATCATTCAGAGGAAGTAAGCGTGGCACAGATTAATTTAAAACGGAAGATGGTAACAGGAATAAAGGAAGGAGGTGGAAGGCGTGTTGAAGGAGGATAGCCGAAGGAGAGACCTTCCGTCTGTTCTTTACTCTCTCTCTTTCTATTTCTTCTTCTCCTATTTTCTACTTCTTCTCCTTCTTGTTACTTTTCTTCTGTCTTCGTTTTTTTCGTCTTCCTTCCTAACCTTCTTTATTGTTTTTCTTCTCATTCAAAAATCTATTACCTAATAATACAATTTTTAAAAAAGATTGTTTTCTCGTCATGTCAAAACAATGAAATAACAACATGACAGTTCTTCTACGTTCAATCGGTTCCTCCAAAGAATATCTCTAGTAAAGTCATAGCGCAAACCGTTCACAAAAAACCCCTAAATTTTGCATTCTCACAACAATTTGAAACAAGACTCCAATTACTAACAGGTTGCCCGATTCAATTTAATCTGGAAATCTAGTACCAAACAAAACCTACTTACAAATATACGTACTGTAGTAGTATTCATATAACTTGGCAGCAGTATGTTGGGTTCAGATGCAGCATGTCTCATCTGCTACACGCTGCCAAGTTATATGAATACTACAGTAATATTCTCTTTTTTTCTCCTAATCGTTTCTCCTTTTTCTTCTTCATCATCTTCTTGTTCTTCTTTTTTCCTCACTCTCCTTATTCTATTGTCTTCATCTTCTTCGTTTTCTCTTTTTACTTATTCTATTCTGATGTCTTCTTCCTCTTCTTCTTTCTCCTCCTTTTTCCTTATCTTGTCTCCTTCCTCTAAATTTTTATCCACATTCTTTTTCACCTTCGCTCCTTGATTGTCCAGCGGTAGTTTCTTCGACAGAGAACAGAATATTAAATAATTTGTGAATATTCTGTAAAGAAGAACGTGAAAAAGGATGATGGATAAAAAAGAAGAGAGTATTAAAGAAATTTTGACAGGCTCTTAGATCAATAACAGAACATTTGCATTATTCACGCCAGCCATGATATAACTTAACTGGAATCAAACTATGGTGGTAACAGAATAAGAACAAGAAACACAAAGCATGATGTATGATGATGAAGAATGAAAAGAAATAAATCATATGATTTCTTCTTCTCTGCACTTCTTCTTCTGCCCTTCTCCATCTCTGCCCTTCTCCATCTCTGCCCTTCGTTTCCATCTTCTGCCTTTTTTCTCCTTCTTCTGCCCTTCGTCATCATCTTCTGCACTTTTTCTCCTTCTCCGCTTCTTCTCCTTCTTGTCCCCTTCTTCTCCTTCTCTGCCTTCTTCTCCTTCTTCTGCCCTTCGTCTCCTTTTTCTCCTTCTTCTCCTTCTTCCCCATCTTCTAATTCTTCTACCCTTCTTCTCCTACCTCTTCCCTTCTTCTCCTTCTTCTGCCCTTCATCTCTTTCTTCTCCCCTTCTTCTCCTTCTTCTGCCCTTCGTCTCCTTCTTCTCCTTTTTGTGCCCTATTCCTCCTTCTGTCCTTCTTCTCCTTTTTCTGCCTTCCTTCTCCTTCTTCTGCCCTTCTTCTCCTTTTTCTGCCCTCCTTCTCCTACTTCTGCCCTTCTTCTCCTTCTTCACTTTCTTCTGCCCTTTTTCTACTTCTTCTGCCCTTCTTCTCCTTCTTCTCTTTTTTCTACCCTTTTTCTACTTCTTCTGCCCATCTTCTCCTTCATCTGCGCTTTTTCTCTTTCTTCTCCATCTTATGCCCTTATTCTTCTTCTTCTGCCCTTTTTCTCTTTCTTCTCCATCTTATGCCCTTCTTCTCCTTCGTCTGCCCTTATTCTCCTTCTTCTGCCCTTCTTCTCCTTTTTCCGCCCTTTTTCTCTTTCTTCTCCATCTTATGCCCTTCTTCTCCTTCGTCTGCCCTTATTCTCCTTCATCTGCCCTTCTTCTCCTACTTCTGTCCTTCTTCTCCTTCTTCTGTCCTTCTCCTCCTTCTTCACTTTCTTCTACCCTTTTTCTACTTCTTCTGCTGTTCTTCTCTTTCTTCTGCCCTTTTTTTCCTTCTTCTCCATCTTATGCCCTTCTTCTCCTTCGTCTGCCCTTATTCTCCTTCTTCTCCCTCCGGCAGAATAAGAACAAGAAACACAAAGCAAGATATACATTGAACAATACTCAACTAAACCCTTTCAGCAAGCAAAGAGCACCAAACTTCGACACCAAATTTCTCTCTCAAATGCCAAATACCAAAGCACCAAACCATTTCTTGCTAATAATTATCAACATCTCAAGTAGGAGAAACCTTTGAAGGAGAACAAGATGCATTGTCTGCGAATAAACTTACGGGTTGCACAAGTTACCAACTTCTTTTGTCAAAAGTTTCTTCCTTCTCCTTGCACTGTACTTAATCTACCTCAAGTTTTCACCAAGTATTTCGACAAGAATAAGAAGGTGGAGAGGCAGCCACACTTTATTGTTCAAAAGTTAAAAGCGCTTCGGTGAGTTATTTCGTGTTTTGTATGAGAGTTTTGAAACATTTTTATAACAAAGACGTAAAAGTCAAATCTTATTTAGTTTCGACTGAACGGTCAACCAAAGTACCTAATAAATACTACATGATGTTTCAAAAATGACACAATCCATGAGGTAAAATGTATTGTAACGATAAGCGGAATTGACTTCCGGAGGATAGGAAGGAGGTGGAGGATGAACAGTAGGAAAATGAGAAGAACGAGGTGGGGAAGAATGAGCAGGATTGAAGGAGGAAGAGAAAGAGCAGGAGAAGGAAGAGAAGGAGGTAATTGTAAAGGAGGGGGGTGTGAAGAGGAGGCAGAGGAGGAGGAGAACGAAGAGAAGGTGGAGGAGAAGAATTGGAAGGAGATGAAGAATGAAGAGGAGGAGGTGAGGAGAGGAGGGTAAGAAGGAGGTGGAGGATGAATAGAAGGAGGATGAGGAGAATGAGGTGGAAGAATATAATTTTGGCTCAAATACATAGTTTTCGCCACACTAGGACATAATGAGCTTTTTTGCGTGTGTCATATGGAAGCCGAAAGTGTTCAGTTTCCGACGAAGTTTGTAAACGTTTACCGCCCTAGGGCGGAAAAGAAAATGACCTTGAATGACAGCTGATCGTGTCCGATCACACAGATCATAGAGAGACGATCACATAATATTATGGTAATAAGCTATATATATCGTAGTATTATATTTATAATATATTTTATAAATTATTGTTTCATAACTTGATATGTATTATCCTGTTTATTCCGTAATTTTGATATCAAACAATAGAATACGATGATATTTTCATAACCTCAACAACATTGTATTCTTGCTAGTACCATAGCCTTAAAATTTCGCTTTCAAAATTGCCAACTTAGCATTGTTGTTTTGTTTGTTTTTTTTTTTTGTGGTGTGGCGAAAAATAGCGTTCGTAACGCGGGCCAAAGTGTTTTGCCGGCTCTCAAACGCTCTAAAACCGCGATCTCGAGCCGGCGAACACACATTTTAGGTGCGAAATATACTATTCATGAATGATGAACCTATCTTGAGTTTACCTAAAGGGAAACTTAAAAACCGTTGGCTTCGAGTCCTCTTGAATTTTGATTTCAATTTTTTTTCACTTTTCTTGTTTTGGATGTTTCCATCAATTATTTTTACATAATTAAGGGGAATCAAAGTTGGAATTTTTAGGGGTTTGTGGGCAATTGATCTCACCTATGAGTTATTTCAAATGTTTGATCATTTTTATAACCAAAAGATGCCTTGCGGGATTAAACCACAGATTTTTCATCTTATGAAACAATGAGTTTTTTAAAATAACGTTTCCAAATACTTGAAATATTCAGATTTTCAAAAAAATTCGATTAGAATAAAAACTAGCTTATATGTAATTTTATTCGGTAAATATCACAGAGTATCTTTCAGTAAAAAAAATGTATTTGGTATAAATCCTCGAAACATCTTTCAGTAAAACAAATTCCACAAGTTCAAAACACCTTTTAGGAGAGAATAACTGCCCCCCCCCCCCCCAAAAAAAAACAAAAATTTCAATTTTTAGCCCCCATATTTCATAAAATAATGAGAAAAATTATTTCTCTGGCAATAGTAAGAATTTCAATACCGGTAACTTAATAACACCCAATACAAGAAACTTTTTAAAAAGTTATAGAATCGAAATTCAAGGGAGACTCCAATAAAGCATTTGAGTGAATGTTTTTCAAGCCTCCCTCAAAGTATAGGTTCATAATTACAAGCCTTAGGTTATATAAACAATTTACATGAATTTTGTGGTCCTCAACATCAAAATAGGACAACATTTCAGATCAAATCATAGCATATTTATCTAAAATAGTTTTTCCAACACGTTGATTTTCAACGAATCACATTTATTTTCAGTACTTGCAGCACTCGTTTATTCTTCATTGCACTCCAATACCTCTCTCTAATCCGATCAGTTTTCATTTCCGATCTATTGAGATTTTTCATCCACGTGCCCGTTAGAAAAATAGGTCAACTACACTCGATTTCTCTCTTTTTCTCTCGCACTCACTCACTCACTCTCTATCTTTCTATCTCTCTAAGGGTTAAGTGTAAGAGAGGACCTGCGAATCCCAACTTCACCGAAATAGACATTTTATCTATCCATTTCTCTCTCACTGGTTAATTGTCAAGAATGGACGAATCTTTGTCCAAACTTCGCTATTTCATGTAACTGAATCACTTATATAGTCATTACTGTAGTTAATATCATACAAATGAGATCATTGTACATAATTCTTTGCACTATAAAAATAGTATTTTCTGAATTCACTACTGTATATAACTATGTGATGTTGATAATTTTGTTTTAAACCATTCATATGCAATTTGTAAATTTACATGAATAAATAAATATAATCCAATCTAATTTACGGGTAGTTTTACGGGTTGAGTGTAAGAGAGGACCAGGAGTCCTAACTTCGCCCTCAATAAAGGCAATTAATCAATCAGTCAATCAATCTCCTTCTTTTTCTTTTTTTCGGAGGATGAATCCCAAATAGGTCTGAGACCTGTGCGTGGGTAATGAATCGGATGATGGTGATTGATGAGTTGGACCTACAGTTTTAGTTGGGTTCCAAACTACCGAGAAGAGATTTTACAGCAGAGAACAGAGAATTTTTTGTAGGCCAATCCAATCGGTCACCCTTACAAAGATGGCCCAGGAGTACCGTAGCTTATCTCTGATTGAACAGATACGTGCTACGGCACTCGACACTTCCCAAGGATTAACTCTCTCTAAGGCCCCTTTCACACGGGGAGCTCTACGGCTCTCGCTCCCGAAAGAGAGGAAGACTCTCATCACCAGAATGCATTGAGTCCAATGTAGCTTCCAGACGAGGAGCGGGAGCCTTCACGGCTCTAGAGCCGAGAGCTGTCACGGCTGTTGCACCTCGAGCCAGGGAACCACGGCTCCTCCTCGAAATGCAAAAGGAAGAGTGGGGCTTCCACAAGAGGAGCGAAAAAGGCTCTCGCTCCCGTCCTCAGTTGACGATTGACACCAGTCATTTTACATGATGGCAGAGTTCGATGTGGAGCTGTTGATAAATGCTGTCTGCAACCGACCCGCTCTTTGGAATAAGAGTCTCGACATCTACAAGGACCGAAATGAAATCGCCAAAAGTTGGGTGGAAGTTTGCAAGCTGATCAACGAAGATTTTGCAGCTTTATCCATTCCAGAACAGAAAAAGTTTGGGAAGTGGAATTTTTATTTATTGATTTTGTTTTCTTGGGTGAATGGAGTAATTTAAAAAAAAATTGCATTAATTTTCAGTTTTCTATTTTTACTTTGTGAAATTTTGCTATTTTTAGCATTTTCGAGCCTCTCTTATTGATGTTTTGCTGAAATTTAAAAAAAAAACTACACTGATTTTTGGTTAACCCAGCAGAAAGATTGTAAAAAAATGTACAACCTCTTCATTTCAATTCAATTTTATTTATCAAATCATAATTTTTTTTTTAATCAACGACTAACAATTTTTAATCAAAAATAAACATTTATATAATTTAATTTTTATAAATATTTTTATTTTTATAAATATACATTTATATAAACGTTTCGACGGTAGAGAAGGTATAAGGCAACAGCTCGCGTTCGATCCATTCTACGACTGAGCTCAGGGACTAAAATGGCTTCCTGTGTAGGGTGGTAGGTAGGAGCGAGAGCCGTAAAGGCTCCTCGTGTGAAAGACGCGGTAGTAGGAGCGAAATACGCTCCCATATAGGAGCGAGAGCCGTAAAGCTCCCCGTGTGAAAGAGCCCTAAGGGTTAAGTGTAAGAGAGGTCCTGCGAGTCCTAACTTCGACCAAATAAAGAAATTCTATCAATCTTTCTCTCATTCACTCCCTCTCCACCACTCTCACTCTCTCTCACTGTGTTTCTCTCTCAACTTTCTCTTAAATTTTCTCTAACCACGCTCATGTAACGACACCATAAACTATTCAATCTTTAAATTCAATCATAAAATCAAATACAATCAGTACTTACAATACGGTACAGTAAATATGCATTTTTATTACTGTCACGAAATTACTCTATGATTAGCAATTACTAAAGTAATAGCTATTACACTGCAGCTAAGCTAGAGTGGATTTAGTGGTAATTATTCTAACCACCATTCAATACAGCTCAAACGATCCTAATAATCAGCCTAATAATCTCTAAGTAAACAGTAATTGAGCTCAATGCTTTACGAAAAGTAACCCTTATCTAATATCAAGTAAATACTTGTAGTTTCAAGTAAATAGCGTGTAATTATTGAGTTCCAAGCTTTAGAAAATTGAATATTTAGTTGTAATATTAGAGCCCTTATGAACCTACCTTGAAGCTTCCTTAACTAAAGTAAGATTTGAAAATCATTTACTTGTAGGTTTCTCAAGTGAACTTGAGTTAACGAAGACTCACCGGTAATTATTATTGAGTTCCATGCTTAAAGAAAATTAATACTCATTGTATTTTCCCGAGTTGAAATACTCAGGTCCTTATGAACCTAACTTGAAGCTTCCTTAACTCAAGTAAACTTAAAAATAATCTACTCAAAGTTTTTCAAGTGACCCTTGAGTTAACGAAACCTCACCGGTAATTATTATTGAGTTGCATGCTTGAGGTGTATGTTTACAATCTAAAAGTCTCAGACCCTCAATACCCTACCTTGAGGCTTCCTTAACTAAGTTTATACTTGAAATGAACTCATTCAAGGAGGAGTTAAGGTGGGTTCTTGAATACGGGCATCAGTATTAATAAATGTAGAGTTTCAGAATACCTTTTTTGGGGAGAAAGAGATTGCACTCAAGACATCTTACTTGATAGTGGTTATTTTTTCATTCCTTGAAACTGAAGAATACTTCAAAATGCTTACCTGTAAAAAAAGAAAAAGATAATAGAATTAAACCAAATTAGCAAAAAAAAAAAAAACAAATTTTACGAACAAACATGGAAAATCCAATTCAAATACAATAGGCTGTAATCTATTATCTAAATCTATTACATGTGAGTGAATTGGCTTCCATATCTTCGGCTCTAAAATCTCGAACAAAATTCAAAATTATATCCACTTTCTTTGGACTATTGGAAAGTTTTTGTGCTTCGTTGTTAAAGTCAACACCTAAATAATTTTAGGAAAGAATCAGGAATTGTACTTCAAAGTGAAGTTTCTAGTTGAACTTGGTCATAACCTAACATTTGGATTTGCTGTACCAATCTTTACTTGATTGTGGTTTGGTAATAAATTAAGAAAAATAATTAATAATAAGACTAAATTGTAGCAGCCACATTTATTAATAAAATAATGAGAAACTAGTTTCGGTTGTTATACCATTATCAATCTCAATCAAACTAAAACTAAAGTACAGAGAAGCTTAATATATACTAAACATGGAATGATACTATTGGCTAAACGAGAAAGAGGCTGACCTTCATCGAAAGTTGTGATTGGCTGAAGGCCATAACAAGTCATGCCCTTTAGCGGGAGGAGTAACAAGCAAAAATACAAGTCAAATCAACAACTAAAAACTGTGAACATCAAGAAAGCAACAAAGAAAAAAAATACGTAATAAGGCTAGAATTGAATCAAATTAAAACTAAAAATTTAGAAGCTCACTGAAATGCAGTCAAGGTCATCCGAGAAATACACGAAAAAACCGTTTTTTGAATGTAGGCTGGAATTATGATGAAACCAAGTTAGTAGTATTGAATTGGTTAAAATAAATTTGGTCATTTAAACTAGTATTGGAATCGTTTATTACCAACCTAGTTACCTCCAAAGCTTCTAAAATGTTCAATTGTCTGCCTTTGCCAATCAAATGCAGAAATTCAACATTTTGATTGAGATTGATAATGGTATAACAACCGAAACTAGTTGCTCAATATTTTTTAATAAATGTGGTTGTGAAAATTTCGTCTTATTATTCATTATGGATACCTTCCACAATATCACCTTCGCCACTACAAAGAAAGTTGAAGAAATATAAACTTATTTATGCAGTCGTCTGTTGTCCAAACTCCAAGGGCCGTATTTATAAGCGTTACTTCAATCTCTCTTGACTCTTGACTTGGAATGGAAAGTATTTATAAAGGCAGTTCAAGAGTCCCTCGAGTCAAGAGAAAAGAACGATTATAAATATGGCCCAAACGCTAGGAAATAAGGGAGAAAAGGAACAGGAAGAGGGAAGAAAGAAAAAAGAATATTAAGTAAACTTTGTAAATAGGTTATTGTCATCATGTTCTAGAATAATTGAGGTATCTGAATCAACTTAACAACGTGCTAGTTTATTGTTAATTACTTACTTTCATCAAGTGATTTATTTATTTATTTTATACATTAAACAAAACTACTACTTAATTACAATAAATAAACTACATTACATAAACAAGTTTGCATAACATATTGCGTTACATAAACAAAATTTTTCTTTTTAAAACAATTTAGTGTATGTAGGAGTTTTGTACATACATGTACTCTACATTGTAATGTTCACTCTAAATTGTTACTCTACTGTACAATTTTTTGTAGATTGTAAGAATTTTCGGGCAATAAAACTTTTTTGGCAATAAAGTCTTTGTCGGAGGCGAAATTGTGACAACATGGAACCTTTTCTTATCAAAATGACTTTTGAAATATTTTTCAAGTACAACAAAATCAGAATATAATTAACTATACATAATTATCCCACATAAATGTACATAATTTGAATCATACTTCATTTTTTTCATATTTCTTCCCAATCAATGCTTCGATTATTATAATGTTTCGAATCAATGTAAAATGTGTATTATGCTCACAGAGAAATAAAAGAATTAAACGAAACGAATGTCCTCCAGCTATCAGTTTGATAGAAAAACAGCACGCTTTTCCATGTTTCAAACAACAAAACTGAGGTTTTACTCCTCATTTGTGTTAGTTTCTATTCGAAAAAGTACAACAGTTAATTAAAAACTAGTAGCAGATGAATTTTCATCATACACAAACGCTCATTTCTCGTTTCTACGAAACCAGCAATCAATTAAAATCTAATAACAAGAATTTTCTTCACAAAATATAAAAAACAAACCTCATTTCACTCTATAATAGGAACACATAAAAACGAAACTTTTCTCTCCTTGGCTGGAACACAACATTGATTTTACCCACAAGCTCGGCTACTAGGAGGTTGGAATAGTTATTATCTGTTAATTAAAAGTTCCTGCACTAAGCACGGTTGCATCTAATTACAGTATAAGCTGAATTTTAAAAGCATACTTTGCATTCAGATGATGTGTCTATTTTTGCTACGAGGAAAATTCTTGCATATTTCATTTCACTTATACGAGACGTTAGAATTGCGCATCAATTCTATGAGATGTTTTCCTGGTGGACACGTCCCTATCAGTTCGGGAAATTCAATATTTTAACGGAAAATAAATTCAATGTCCGGTTCTTGTGATATGGAATTTATCAATTTACCACCAACCTATCTATAGAGATATTTTTCAATTTTATAGAAGCTTTGGAGATAACTAGATTGGTGAAAAACGATTCCAATACAAGTTTAAATGATCAAATTTATTTCAACCAATTCAATACAACTAACTTGGTTTTATCATAACTCTGGACTACTATCTAACGGTGCTCTTGTTTTTCTCTGTTGACCTTGACTGCATTTCATTAAGCTTCATATTTCATTTTAATGTTTTTAATTGTTTAATTCTAGCCTACTTGAGTATTGTTCTTATTTGTTACTTTTTGGTTCTGATTTTGACACTGATTATTCCTTGTTGCTCCTCCCACTAGTGGCTCTTCTCAATTGTTTTTTTTAAATAGTTCATATTTTAAAAAAATATGAAAAATATTGTTTTTCAAATAGTTCACATTGAAAATATTTTCAAGACTGCGGCAGCTTGTTGTATAGTTTCCTACCAATATAACTAGGCTTTTGTTCGAATTAGCTACTATTGTGACTCACCAAGTGATTATCATCTCGGCATCTTGTATTATAATCGTGCATGTCAATATTTTGGTTAATATCACTCTTGTTTACATATAAAGTAGCTTCATACACATATAAGCCGGGTTCAGTTAGGAGACCAAGTCTTTGAACAACGGCCTACATGAATCTAATCTGATCTAATCTAATCGTTCTAGTAGGTCCTGTTCGTAACGGTGACCGAATAGATTGGCCAGCAAAAAAGACACTGTTCTCTGCTGTAAAATCACTTCCCGATGGTTCGGAACCCACCTAAAACTGTAGGTCCAATTCATCAATCACCATCATCCAACTCATTACCCACGCACAGGTATCAGACCTATGTGGGCTTCATCCTCAAAAAAAAAATCTATTTACTCTATCAATACAGCTTTCTTTTGGATCTTAAACACCCTATCAAGGTTTTGTTTTGATTAATTACCCCATACTACGATAGCATACCTAATATGTGACAGTTAGAGCTCATGGTAAGCTGTAAAAAGTAACGTTTTGTCAATCTAGCAAGCTGTCGCAGGACAAATACCCCAGATGAAATTTTACAACATATTTTCCCAATGTATGGAGCCTAGGTCAATCGTCTATCCAACAAAACTCCTAGTAATGCAATGTTTTCTACCTGGTCTAGTTAATTATCTTTCACAAACACGTTTATAGCCCTATCTTCATTTGAATTATGTTTGTTTTTTGAATTGAAGGTATTGGCATTTTTGACTATTTATCGTTAGTTTCAACTGATTTAAGAGTTGGACAACGGACTGCACACCTATATGGGCATTTATTTCTAAATGAACGGAATTGAAGAAAAGAGCAACCAGGAGCTTTTTTTCGGAGGATGAAGTTTACATAGGACAGACCTGTACTTGGGTAATGATTATGCATTATAATATTATACAGTGCGTTCATCAAAAAAGTTTAAAATAATGTATTTTATTTGATAGTATTTATTTATTATTGTTATAACTTTTATAAACATATATACTTATATACTAAAATATATACTTATTTCCAACATTTTATGTCTTATGAAATATGTTCAAAATGGCTGCCTAGTTCATTAATACACGCATGAATTCGTTTTACCACGTTTGTTGACACTTTGTGGAGTACGCCTACACTAATGCTGTTAATCTCCTTTGTAATGTTCATTTTCAGTTCATACAGTGTATGAGGCCTATTTTTATAAACCCTTCTTTTAAGATAACCCCACATGAAAAATCTGGAGGTGTTAAATACTGGTAAAATACTGTTAAAGAAGGAACACTCGTTGCTCTTGGGAAAACGACATATTAACCTTATCGTAATCTGAACAATACTGCAGACCTGTTGCAACCTGTACACACAATAATTCGCTTTACATCTGTTGTTTATATTACCAGTGGTGCTATCTTGCGGCAGCCACGAGAAATAATATTTAAAAAAACTACAATTTCCAGACTTGTTTATTTGGATATGCGCGACTTAATGAACGCACTGTACAATGATTATACAAACAAAACAATCGTCTAAATTCCACTCAAAAATATAAGCTGGTCTGACATTATAATGCAATGCATCCACCGATCAATATCATCAAAATGATAATTCTCATCATCATAATCAAAATATACTTTCACCAACGTTATCCTAAACGCCAATAGGACGGCCGAATGGACACTTTTTGTCCGCTTCTAGTGTCGCCTCCTCAACCAATAGCAGCAATTACTGTATTAAAAAAATCATAATAGCTGTCAATTTCTTGTGTCGGTCAGTTCACGCACGGATCGCCACCACCAAACAAAATAGACCGAAAAATTACTCTAGCTCTGACAGCAATTCGATAGGTATCGAGATGGTGAAAGAAAACTATCGATTTCATACGATAGTCGACGAATTTGAATTGTTGTTGGGGTTGAGCCACTCTGAGATTGCAGAAAAACAGGTATAGTTACAGGTTAAAGTTATGATGTTGAAGATCCATCTTGTTTCCACTAATATGTTAAAGTTACCTGTACAGTTACAGGTTAAAGTTACCTGTACAGGTACAGGTTAAAGTTACCCGTACAGGTACAGGTTAAAGTTACCCGTACAGGTACAGTTGAAGAGAGAGGGTGACTGGCCGCTCGCTGAGCTTGGTGCCCAGGCGATCGTGTGATGTTCAGCCCCGGGCAATAAAAACTGCGTTTGGAAGGGTGACCGGCTGCGATGGCATGACGTATCAGCGTCATCATTTACTGCGTGGCTCAGAACCCACCTAGAACTTTAGGTCAACACCATTGTAGGCCTACTACAATTCACCTAAGAACAAGTCAGACTCATGAGGGAAAGAAAAAAATCTGCTGGAAAAATGAGTTAGTATTTGAGGTAAATTTCTTATAATACGTTTATTAAGAAATTCCTTACAACATATAACTGACCCTCAAAGTGGAGAAACGGAGAAGGGAGAAGTAGAACTAAAATAAAAACTATCAATTGCCAATATTAAAAAATGATGATGTGTTCAGTAGGAACAATTAGTCTGGGCGCGTGGCTCTAGTTTCACTACTTGCCGTCCTGTAAAAGTAGACTAGTTGACCTTGAAGATAAACACTCCCCTCGCCATGGCTGACTACCAAACGGCCGTGCGCCCAGACTAATTGTTTCTACTGTACAGGCGAAGATTCTATTTAAATCAGACCAAGTCTGCTAATGCTAGAGTAAAATTTATTGAACTTCAAGTTAAACTAAAATTAAATGTATTAAAGTTGAATTTATAAAAAAAAATTATTACTAAATAATAATTATTAATAATTTTTAAAAATTCAAAACTAAATTTATAAAATTGAACTGAAACATCATATATCAATAGTAGCTCCGAAAAATCTGATCTTTTTAAACAAATTTGAATGCTACAACAAAAAACCAATAAAAGAAACACAACAAGCGAAAACGCATTAATTTTCTAGACGTTGTTGTAGTTGGACAGAACGGACATGTTGGCTATAAATTTACTAGAGCCAGATATATAGACATAATGTTTGAGCACAGAGTTATATATAGATATAGCGAGATGATAGCGATACGGTCTGATTGTGTTTGGGCTGTCCAAGCTCTCCTGTGGTAAGTAGTGCGTAGTGTACTTGCCAATGCCTTACTTGCAATTATTTTATAACCATTACCATAAATTACCATTGTAATTAGACTACGCTTCAGGGCAGATTGGAATGTTTGATGGGTGCATAATACACATTCGAAAATCATGGCAAAGTCTTCATATCCTTATTTTAAATTGTATATTGTATAAGTGCAGAACTAAGTGGGACATTCCTCGTGATACATGGCCTACTTTGCTGTTCAGTTTCCTGTATACTTATGACTTCTGTTGAAGACTGGTACATTAATTTTTATTTAAGTATTTTATTGTATATAACTGTAAATAAAATGATTCCATTGTATAAATAAATATAAACATCTAAAATCTGAAACAAAATTCAAAATTATACCCCCTTTCTTTGGACTCTTGCACTGTTCTAGTGCTTCCTTTTAAAAGTGAGCTTTTAAAACAAAATGAATAATGAAGAAATTGTCACAACCACATTTATTAAAAAATATTGAGAAACAAGTTTCAATTGTTATATATACCATTATCAATCACAAACTAAAACTATACAGTACAGAGAAGCTAAATATATACGGAACATGGAATGATACTATTGGCTAAGCGAGAAAGAGGCTGACCTTAATTAAACGTTGTGATTGGCTGATAAGTCACGCCCCCTGGTGGGAGGAGTAACAAGCAAAAATATGAGTCAAATCAATAATTGAAAACTGTGGACATATAGAAAGCAACAAACAAGAAAAATGCGTAATAAAGCTAGAATTGAATCAAATTAAATCTATGAAAGTAGCAGTTCACTGAAATGCAGTCAAGGTCAACCGAGAAATACAAGAAAGAACCGTTTTTAAAATGCAGGCTGGAATTATGATGAAGTTAGTTGTATTGAATTGGTTAAAATAAATTTGGTCATGTAAACTAGTATTGGAATCGTTTTTTTACCACCCTAGTTATCTCCAAAACTTCTAAAATGTTCAATTGTCTGCCTTTGCCAATCAAATGAGCTTTTAAATCACTATTCTTGTATTGGAAAAAATCGTTAAATCTATTTTTTTTGAGGAGGAAGCCCACATAGGTCTGAGACCTGTGCATGGGTAATGAGTTGGATGATGGTGATCGATGAGATGGACCTACAGTTTTAGGTGGGTTCCGAACCACCGGGAAGTGATTTTACAGCAGAGAACAGTGTCCTTTTTGCTGGCCAATCTAATCGGTCACCGTTACAAACAGGGCCTACGAGAACGCAGCTTATCTCTATCTGATTGAACACATACCTGCTACGGCTCGCGGCTATTACTTCCCCGCGGCTATCACTTTAAAATGAAATTTTCAGAAAAACTTGGTTATAACCTGAAATTTGGATTTATCAGTTGAAAATTATTTAAAATTAAAAATTGATGTTACTGTATTGGAAATAACCGGTCATTGCACTTCAAAGTGAAATTTCAAATTAAACTTGGGCATAACCTAATATTTGGATTTTTTAATTGAAAATTTGTGAAGAAAGCAGTTGTAGGCTGTGCTAGTTGTATCTTTGTTTGATTGTGTTTTTGTCATGAATTAAAAAAAATGTGGGTATCTGGTGGTGGTCACTTTGAATATTTTTGGAAATTTTGATCATATAGAAATTTCTAATTTGCTTTCTCAAATGAACGCTTTGTGATTTTATCAGCATTTTGTTATTAGAACCCTTCAAAATTGGGACAATCTTTTGCAATCACTTGGTACTTGTGACAAAATGGTACATTTATGTTTGTTTTGGAATAAATTTGTAATACTATACTATTATCATGAACTTATCATCTTAATTTAAGTGTAACCGATTAACGATGCAGTTCTATATCTTCCCCAAGAAACAATCAAATGAAAATCTCTATATCAAAATGATCGATATCTGTAACAAACCCAAAGTTCCTTTCATATCGACTTTCGATACTCCCATTTCGATACTTTGATTTACTCTCAGTCGATTGTTTCGAGGATAAGATATGATTGCAGGCCTGATGGATTCTATTTTTATTACATAATATAGTAATGAAATGATATCACAATATTTTGTATTTCATGAGCAACTGATGAAACTAATTCCAATCTAATTACATTAAAATATCAATTATAACATACAATAATACAATACCTACACTTTAAACCCTTCTAACTTGAGCAGAGCAAAGCATGTCGAACTTCTCATTTCGCAAACCAAATACCTAGAGACCCAGTGAGTCAGGCCGCTGAAAGCAATTACGCGGCGAATTTGCGCGTACGTCTGTGTGCACGCTCCCATTTAACTGCAGGCAATTCATGTTACGTAAGTGTACAAGCACGCACATACTGGCACATAACATGACTTGACACACAAAAAGGGAGAGTGAGTGAGTGAGACACAGAGAGAGAGTGTGAGGAGAGAGCAGGTGAGAGAAAGAGTGAGTGTGAGAAAGGGAGAAGATGTGAGAGGGGATGATTGAGTGTGAGTGTGAGATAGGAGAGAGAGAGTGTGTTGCAGCGAGAGGAAAACTGTGAGAGAGAATGAGAGAGAGAGAGATAGATAGTTTTGAAGAGAGAGGAAAACTGAGAGAGAGAGAGAGAGAGGATGAGAGAGTGTGTTGAAGAGAGGAAAACTGTGTAAGAGAGAGAGAATGAGAGAGAGAGTGTGTTGAAGAGTGATGGAAACTGTGAGAGTGTGTTGAAGAGAGAGGAAAACTGTGAGGGAGTGTGTTGAAGAGAGAGAAAAACTGTGAGAGAGAGAGAATAAGTGTGTTGAAGAGAGAGAAAACCTGTGAGAGAGAGCGGAGAGATTGAGAGAGAGTGTGTTGAAGAGAGAGGAAATCTGTGAGAGAGAGAGAGAAAGAGAGTGTTGAAGAGAGAGAATACCTGTGAGAGAGAGAGAGAATGGAAGAGATAGAGAGAGTTAGTGTTGAAGAGAGAGGAAACCTGTGAGAGAGAGATTAGATTAGATTATTAGATTAGATTTCTTTATTCATGTAAGTTTACAAATTTCGCATAATATGATTAGTTAAGACAAAATTGTCAACATCACCTAGATACTATATATAGACTTGGATTATAATTTTTATAGTGCTAGAAATTATTTACAATGATGTTTGTATGTTATTAATGATATAAGCTCTAGTAATGACAATCTAAGTGATGCAATTACATGAAATGGCGAAGTTTGGACAAAGATTCGTCCATTCTTGACACTTAACCAGTATAAATAAAAATAATTATTCTATTTGCATTTAGTTGTTCTTATTTTTCAATATGAAAGCAGTTTATTATATAGATGGCAGGTATTAGTTAAATTGAGAACAGAGAATATAAATTTCAAATTGTTCAATGTTAATTGTGATAATGATAATGGTGGTGGATGATGAAAAGAGGAGATGGGGTGATTATTCAAAATAGTTGATTTTGTACAAGTTTTCTTAGAAGGATTGTGGTGAGTGATAAAACATGTTTTCAATAAGCTGTACAATACTGACGAAAATTATTTACAAAGTAGGTTAATGTTGTGATTTCATGCAGTTGCTCTAGGGTTGGACAGATGCAGCCATTTTCTCCATGAGATATTTCCTTAATGATGAAATAAAGCCCGCTCGACTCTCAATGCACCTGATGGAACTTGGAAGTGCATTCCAAGCACGACAAGCACTTACAATAAATGATTTTGTATAAATGGTAGTACGATGGTTGGGTATTCTTAGAGTATTATCCCCAGTTCTGGTATGTGAGACATCATTCCACCTGCCTTCAGACACAAATTTGAAATCATTTTTGAAGTAATTTGGTTTACCATATTTGAGAATATCTTTGACAAGTTTGACAATCCTGAATAACCTTTGATCAGTAAGTTTGAGAGTTGAGCTAGCAATGTGGGATTGAGTTATACGTTCATGCCATTGAAGAGAGTAGACAAACCGTAAGCAATAGTTCTGACTGCGCTGCAGTCTATCATTAAGTGTGACTATCATTCATAACAGAATTACAATACATGAAATGTGGGAAGATAAGAGATTTAACCAGTAACAGTCTGACCCTCCTAGGTAGAATATCTTGCATTTTCTTCAAAGGATGCATAGCTGAAAAAACCTTTTTACATGTACTTATAACTTGCTCTGACCAGTCAAGTGTTGAATTCATGATTATTCCTAAGTTCCTAACTGAGCTACAATATGGTATTGCATTTCCATCAACAGTGATTTTATGAGTAAGGTTCAAGTCAATACTATTTATCAGGCGTGAATAGCCTATGATTATAGGTTGCGTTTTTACAGGATTGAGTTTAAGACCATTTTTTCTAGTCCATTCAACAATTTGATTGATATCCTCATTCATCCTGTCAACAGTGTCATTGATTCTTGAGATACAGCAACTGGAATAGATTTGAAGATCATCCGCATAAGTGTGGAAACTAGAAAACTTGATTACTGAGGAGAGGTCATTTGCATAGAGAGTGAAAAGGAGGGGGCCAAGAATAGAACCTTGAGGTACGCCATGTAATACACTTTTCCATTGTGATCTGTTATCACCATCTGTGACACATTGCTTCCTACCTGTGAGATAAGATTTAAACCATGTTTGAGCTTTGTGACTGAAACCAAGAAGAGCTAATTTACTGAGGAGAACCTCATGGTCGACAGTATCAAATGCTTTAGAGAAATCAAACAGACTCAAGATTGTACATTTCCTATGATCCATAGCTAACCTGATATCTTCAGTGACACGTAATAGAGCAGTTTCAGTTGAATGAGATTTTCGAAAACCAGATTGGAAGTTATGAAGCTTACTGTTTCTTTCAAGGAATTCGACCACCTGCCAATGAACCAGTCTTTCCAATACTTTGGATAATGCTGGAAGAATGCTAATAGGTCTGAAGTCTTCAGCTTTATTGGGGGAGGCAACTTTGTTCAAAGGACGAACTAGAGCATGCTTCCAATTTTTAGGGAAATTACCATTTTGAAGAGATTTATTGAAAATAAGAGTGATGACAGGTAAAATAGCAAATAATATTTTCTTGATGAATTTAATAGGAATTTCGTCTGCCCCAGTAGCATTGGTGTGAATAAGTTGAATTGCTTTAAGAGCATCTTGTTCTGTAATTGGATGAAAATGGAATTGAGAAGCCAGGGGAATATTTGAGTCAGTGATCTGATCATTAAGGTCATTAATGTGGTTCTGAATGGCTGTCTCATTACGTTGACTGGAGTGTGAAACAAAATGTTCATTAATATCATCCAAAGGGAGATCTACAGGCGTATGTGATTTCTGCTTACTAAGACCAAATTCTTTAATACCCCGCCATAATAAAGAAGAGTTTTGTCTGTTGTCTGTGATGAAAGAATTCAAATACCTAACTTTAGAGTTGCGTAGCTCTTGTTTAACTTTATTTCTTAGATGTCTATAATCGTTCAAGTAGTTTGAGTCACTTGTTCTCTTAGCCTTTCTATGAGCTGAGTCCCTGTTTGCCATTAACTGTAATATTTCATCAGTCATCCATGGTACTCGTCTTTTACTATTAATTCTTTTAGTCACAGTAGGAGCATGTCTATCATATATGTTAAGAATCCAGTTTTCAAGGGTCTCTACCATTTCATCAACTGAAGACAAATCCTCAATCTGATGCCATGGAGTCTGAGCTACATCGGTGATGAAATCAGCTTCATTGAAATGTTTAAAATCCCTGAATGTGATAAATTTTTGAGCTGGTTTAGGTGGTTTATAAGCAAGCACACAGTAGATCAAATCATGTGCAGAAATAGCTGGAACTGAGGTTTGACCTGAGTGTACTACCTCATCAGGATCACTAACTATGAGAAGGTCAATGAATGTATCAGATTCGTTGGTATGGTGAGTTGGATTGAGTGGTAAGATAGTCAGATTAAGGCATTCAAAAATTGTTGTAAGCTGGTGGTAGTCAAAGTTACAGTTAGTCATGTTAAGGTCAGTATTCATGTCTCCCATAACTAGAATTCGGCTGTAATTTGGCATGAAAGACAGCAGAGCATTTTCAAAATCTGTGAAATGGCCTATTTTTGGAGGACGATAACAAATACCAACAAGCAACTTATCTGAACTAGATAGAACTAATTCAAGTAACATAAACTCGGGCCTAGCAGAATATTCTTGTTCTGAAGTAGCCAATATTTTAGTCTTAATACCATCCTGTACATATACTGCAACACCCCCACATGCTTTATTTAATCTATCATTACGGAATAGGGTGTAACCTGGCAGTGCGACTTGAGTGGATGAGATGCTTGGTTTTAGAAAAGATTCAGAAATTCCTATAACATTGAAGCTTTGGAAACGAAAAATTGCCCTGAGCTCGTCAATGTGACATCTAAGGGATTGTGCATTAAGGTGGGCAGCTTTAAATAACTTTTTATAGGGCCGAAGCCTGTCGGATAATATGAGGCCGTTATCGCCGTTGTTGTGGAGTGAGGCCGAGCGAGCTGCGTTGTCAGCGGCGGGCATCAATGCAATTATTGCAGACCGACATCATTCCAAACACAGAGCAACGCATGAAATGTACAAATGAAATGTAGACTAAAACAATGAAGTGTAGACTAAAACTAGGATGACTTAAACTAACTGAAAAAGATAGAAACGCGTGAATGTTCATAGACCGTTTAAGGTTCGGTCTCCGTAAGTGTTCTTAACAATCAAAGTTCAATTTTACACAAAGGATGCGAGCTTCAGTAAGTAGGCCTACGATGCAGCCGGGTCAGCTGTAGAAATGTGATTCCCAGGTAAGGAGTCTGCATGTTATCGTGAAGCAGTGCAACTGTAACATGAGAAAAATCGAGCAGAAACAACAGCCAGAAACGAGCTAAACGTTATTTACAAACTGAAGTTATAGATTACAGGAAAGATATAGTGACGAGTGTAAATAGTGGAAATATAACAATGGAATAGACCGATGGGCAGGTATAGAAGAGAAATTAGAGAAAGGTTTGAATGACTGGCTGGGGAGGTGGGTGACGGGAGTGATGGTTGAAAGAATAGGGAGAAGAGGTAGAAGTGCAAGATGTAACATTCCAGAAAAAAAAAATAATTTTTATCTATCTTATGACCATCGATGAGATTTTACACAAATGTGTTAAGTTATAGGTTGCCTGCATGAAGAGAGAGAGAGAAGGAGAGAGAGAGAGCGAGTGTGTGATGAGGGAGGAAGTGAGAGAGAGGGGGAAAGAGATGAAGACTGGAGTTTAGAGACTTTGAGCAATGGAGTGATAGCAGTGATCAGTAATAGGGATGTGGAAGAAAGAAGGGGGAAAAAATAATAAAAATAATTACGTTTAGTAGATAAAGCTGTAGAATCAAATTTGCAAGTTATAGCAGATTTACCAGAGAAAGGGGGGTGAGGAGAAACTAGTTTTGGCGGTTGATGAGGAACATAAAAACTGAAGACAAGGAATATAATCTGTTACATTCTAAAGTAAAATATTTATTGCAATAGATTCCATGATGATTTTCTATATGAATTTTGGAACTCTTGAGTTCGTGTTATTCTTCTCACTTACTAGGTCAGAGGGTAATTATAATATGAGGGTAAGGTATTAATTATAATATCCTACAAATAAAATAATCAAGCAGTCTATTATCTATTGTCCTCAGTGCTTCAGCTCTTTAATTTCCTATTCAAATTTTATTCCTTACTTCAAGTCCTTTTCTCCTTGATGATTAGTAATCTAAATGTTCCAATTTAAATAAATGCTGACTATTAATAATTTATAATGAAAAAGCTATTTACTTATAATAATTAAACCATCTTTAGCCACTCCCTATACTAATTTGCTTATTTTGTTAAATTTAGACAGTTTGGAAAAAAGGAAATTAACTGTTTAATATATTTTCTCAAAAATATTCGTCCTATTTACTATGACATGTCAACCGTATCAAGTATATATTTTAATGTAAGTTACAGCCGAACAAGGTTACACTCACCTACATTACTTTAAGTTGGCCTCTGAAATAGACTTTTCACTATTACTCCTCGAAACTTTTATAAATTTTGTGAAGTCTTAATAATTTTATAAATTATTTCAAGTAGATGCCTCCTTGCTGACCATAGATTAATTTTAACTGGAAGTATATCATATATTGTATCGTTTATATATTCATGGTTTTTATTATTTAAGGTTTAAGATTGTAGCTCTGTTATTTCTAAGGTCTGGCTAATTGTATCATTTTGCTCAGTTGCAAAGTAATTGTAATTTTTATCTCTGCTCTGCAACTCTTGTAAATAAATAAATAAATTAATTAAAAATGAATTAATAAGAAAGGAGAAAATTAATAAGTTAGCTAAACCAATAAAACTAAATGAAAATGGTATTCTGGTACATGGATTGAAATGGATAAGCAGCTGCATCAGTAGGCTATAATATATGGTGGTAATTTAGTAACTTATGAGCTCACCTTTATTTTGTATAGGTCAGCCAGCCTCTCGATTGTGTGCACCTTCCCCTTCCCCTGACCCCTTTTTCAGTGGTGGCGATTTTGATCCGTCCATCCTGACTCCAGACCTGGCGGTGGCCGAAGCGGTCAGCTGCGGCGTTCAAGATGCGTAGCCGGTGCGTCGTCAGGTCCTCTCTGATCGTGATGTTGGTCCCCTTCAACTTCTTCTTGGCTTCAAAGACCATTCGCCGAGTTCTGTAGCTACAGAAACGGATTATGATCGGACGGTCTTTTGGCTTGTCATGTCCGGGTGCTGGTGCCTGTCGTCTCCCAACTCGATGAGAGCGGTTGATCTCTTCGAGTTTAACGTTGATATTCAATTTTTCTTTAAATAATTTGATGGCCAATTGATCGGTATCCTCTCTTTCACGCTCAGGAACACCAAATATTCGAAGGCAATGCCGTCTTCCATACTGCTCAAGGTCGTCGACCTTCAGCTCGCATTTCTCTTCTAGCTCAGTGACCCTTTGATTGAGCCTTCTATTCTCCTCTTTTAGCGTTTCGAATTCTGCAAAAATAGATTGCAGGGCCGTTGTCACTGCAGCGTTGACAGCTTCCTCAACCTGCTCCTTCATTTTGAGGAAGAACTCGTCGGTGCCCGAAATAGATTCGGCAGGTACCGGAGGGATGGCAGCGTTCCGTTTCGGAGTGGCACGTCCTTTCACCATCTTCACTATTCTTTGCCTTGATTGAAAAGAGAAAGCGGGTTTGAAGAGCTGAAGGTTATAGATGTTTGTAGATTTGAAATTAGTTTTTAGTTGATTATTCTTGAATGCGTAGAAATTTTGCAAAAATAATTACACTATTGAATTCCTTTTAAAAAGCTGAACAAGATAATGTACTATTTATAATAAATTGAACTGATAAACCCTACGAAAAAGCTTCTTGAATACGGAGCCGAACTAACGTGCGTCTCACTCGCTATGCATACAGTGAGAGAGAGAGAGAGAGAGAGATACAGAGTGTTGAAGAGAGAGGAAACCTGTGAGAGAGAGAATTAGAGAGAGAGAGTGTTGAAGAGAGAGGAACCTGTGAGAGAGAGAGTGTGTTGAAGAAAGAGGAAAACTGTGTGTGAGAGAGAGAGAGAGAGAGAGTGTTGAAAAGAGGGGAAAACTGTGTGATTAGATTAGATTAGATTATCTTTCTTTATTCATGTAAATTTACAAATTATGCATATGAATGGTTATAAACAAGATTATCAACATCACATAGATACTATAGTGAACTCAGATAATGTTTTTTTTTTTTGTTTTTTTTTTATAGTGCAAGATATTATATACAATGATCTCATTTGTACGATATTAACTATGGTAATGACAATCTGAGTGATGCAATTACATGAAATGGCGAAGTTTGGACAAAGATTCGTCCATTCTTGACACTTAACCAGTGAGAGAGAATGAGAGAGAGAGAGAGAGAGAGAGAGAGAGAGAGAGAGAGAGAGAGAGAGAGAGTTGAAAAGAGGGGAAAACTGTGTGAGAGAGAATGAGAGAGAGAGAGAGAGAGAGAGAAAGAGGAAGACCAAGTGGAAACTAAAGCATCGAATACTGCTCTGGGTTGATCAACTAGAACAGAAACTTAGACGAATTACAGTGGCAAGGTTATGACGAAACCTATATTACTACATACATTATCACCAATAACACGCTAAATTATTGTAGTCTAGTGTCATACATTGTTTGGGCCTACTCTACAACGTGTGTGTGTCAGCTACACAATGTAAGTTGCAATATATTGTTATAGGCATCTGTAACAACAATGAATAATGATTGTGACTTCGTGTAACACGTAATAATTATTACTGAGTAGGCTACTGAAATTGGTTGGGTATTGAATTAAAATAAAATTATTTGTGTTCCTCGTAACATGAACCATAGTGATATCAGTATCTATGATCATGGAATGATAGCAAACTGATCAATAATAAAACGATATTAAATTTCACATAGAAACTTAATATTAACAACGCAGTTCGTCATGGAACAAGAAATCCAGGAATAAAACGATACAACGGAGTATCAAGCACCCGACGAATTTACATAAAATAATCATTATTATTATCAGTTGTGCTGATAGGCATATACACCATTCAACTTCTTTGATTTCTAATAACACCATAATGCTTCCCTATTGACAACATAATGCACATTGTCAGACCTTGAAAAAAGTTTTGTTTCTTCTTCTTGTTCAACAGATCTCATAATACATCATGCAGTTTTTTCTGTTCTTTTTTCTCTTTTCAATTCGACAGTTTAAAATTATATTTTAGAAAACATCAAAAACATCAAAATCAAAAATAAAAACGTATTTTTTGAATTTTTCAAAAATTCTTTCTTAGCATGCATCTAGAGCCCCAACGGGACAAGTGTAACACATTTCAACTTAATTAGCCATGTGGTTTTCGAGAAAAGCTGATAAATGAGTCAGTGAATCAGGGGTATTTGGCTTTTATATAGATGAAAAACAAAAAGACCTGTAAAAATACAGGTGTATTTGGTGTATTTACAGGTGTAAATACTGTAAAAATGAATTGGACAATTGGGCTAAGCAGCAGCTTCGTAATATTCTTAATTTTTTTATATTCGAAATGAACCAGCTACCCAATGTTTTGATTTTCACTAACCTAGAGCCTATAGTGAAAATGTGTTTTACATTATAATCATTTTTATATTCGAACCTCAAGCTCCAAAATCAATAGCAATCTCACTTGGACTATGAGGAAGCTACATAGCAAGTTTCAAGAGTCTAGAATCTTTCTTTCAAGTGCTAGAGCACGGACAGACGGACGGTCAACAGCACGATTTCAAAAAGACCCAGTCGGGTCCTTAATAACCAAACTCTGTTCACGCAAACGGGAGACAAACCAAAACAAACGTTTGCGTTTGTGTGAGTGAAAAAGTGATGACTCATATCAGCTGATCGATTAATGTCTACCAGTTCACACTGAGTTCAGTATCACATTCGCTGTCACAGTTACCAGTTCACTTATATACTGCACGTTAATTGTGTTTCTGTAGTTAATTGTGAATAGGTCTTGTTGTTTGAAGATACATTCTCGCAAGCGCATCGCTGTTTACATCGTCTCCCCTTTCCATGAGCAGAGTATAAATAGACTAGAAAATAATAATTTATGATTTAATGATTAATAAGAGAATATTGCAAGTGCAGTTTCCTCCCATGTCAAGTAAGAATTGCACCAGATGTGAAAAATCAATCGCTGGAAAACATAAAAAAAATAAAAATAAAATGGCTTCGGAAAAGCACACTACAGGCTGAGTCGCAATGTAATTGCCTTTACTTTTCTTATTCTCACGGGTCATTTGGTTCGGGGTTACCCCCCCTCACCCTGCTACTACTCCCACTTTCATTCCCTACTAGCATCGCAACTGTTCAATATTTGAGCCGTTGCCTTTCATGTCATGAAAACTGCGATTGCTTTTCAAAAATTCAATCGGTTTCGAAAACGTAAGAGCTGGAAAGGTGTTGATGACCTCTGAATATTCAATGACTGCCACACTGAAGGTTGTAATCATAAAACAATTATATTACTATGGATAATTAGATCAACTAACTATATATTGTAATCATTTTTTTCGGAGGATGAAGCCCACATAGGTCTGAAACCTGTGCGAATTGGATGATGGTGATTGATCAATTGGACCTACAGTTTTTTAGGTGGGCTCCGAGCCACCGGGAAGTGATTTTACAGCAAGGAAGAGTCTTTTTTGCTGGCCAATCCGATCGGTCACATGAAATGCAGTCAAGGTCATCCGAGAAATACACGAAAAAACCGTTTTTTGAATGTAGGCTGGAATTATGATGAAACCAAGTTAGTTGTATTGAATTGGTTAAAATAAATTTGGTCATTTAAACTAGTATTGGAATCGTTTATTACCAACCTAGTTACCTCCAAAGCTTCTAAAATGTTCAATTGTCTGCCTTTGCCAATCAAATGCAGAAATTCAACATTTTGATTGAGATTGATTATGGTATAACAACCGAAACTAGTTTCTCAATAAGTTTTAATAAATTTGGTTGTGACAATTTCGTCTTATTATTCGTTATGGATATCTCCCACAATATCACCTTCGCCACTACAAAGAAAGTCTGTTCATTCTCTCTCCCATTTCATTCTCTCACTCTTAATTCTCCTCTTCCCTCTTTCTCTATTTTTAGTCATCTCTCACCATAGTAGAGCGCAGTAATGGCATCTGGACACGTCATTCACAAATTCCAGTACACGTTAAACAACTATGCACACGCACAGAAGTCTGAACGCATGAAGGAACAAACAAATATTCTGGAAATAAATTGAGCCTACAGCGCACAGGCCTATGAAACCCAGCTTACGTCTGCGAACGATGGAAATTATTACACACTTTGCGTGAATATTACTTCCGTCAGATGTGAATGAAATACGTAACAGCTGAGACTTGATAAAGCAGGGACCAAGGAGAGAGAAAGAGAGTGAGAGAGAGTGAGAGAGTAGGAGAAAGAATGGGAATAAGGATAGAGGAGACAGATAAATAGTTAAAATTCATCTCATCATTCTTCTCTTTCCTTCTTCTTTTTATTAGTCTTTTCTCTTTATTCTATCTCATTCATCTTATTATTTCTCTCTTATCTCTTCTCAATCTTTCCCTCTCTTGAGGGCTGCGTGTTAAAGAGGACCAGGAGTCCTAACTTCGCCCTTAATTAAGGCAATCAATCGCTTCATTGTCATCATTCTTCTCTTCCCTTCTTTTCATTTTCTTAGTATTCTCTCTTAATCCTTCATTCTCACTCTCTCTCATCTCTTTTCTCTTCTCTCTCTTCATTGTCATTAATCTTCTCTTCCCTTATTTTTTCTTTTTTTAGTATTCTCTCTTCATTCTAACTCACTCACTTTCTCTCTCTCCATTTTCTCTACATTGTCATCACTCGTCTCTTCCCTTATTCTTCTTTTCTTAGTCTTTTCTTCTAATCCTTCATTCTCCATCTCATTCACTCACTCACTCACTCACTCACACTCTCTCTCTCTCTCTCTCTCTCTTATCTCGTCTCTTCTCTCTCGTCATTGCCATCACTCTTATCTTCCCTTCTTTTCCGTTTCTTAGTCTTCTCTCTTCATTCTCCCTCTCTCAGACTTCATTCTTTCTCTCTTCTCTCTCTTGATTCTCATCATTCTCTCTTCCCTTCCATTTCTTAACCTTCTCTGTTCATTCTCTCTTTCATTTCATTCTTTCTCTCTCTGAAGGATAAATAGAATAGATAAAAAGAATGTTCCTAATAAATAGTTCTACAGAATCTTGAAAAATAGTCCTAAATATGTAGCAGCTGAAAGATGGTGAAACAGGGGCAATGGAAAGAGGAGGAGAAAGGACTGGGAAGGACAGAGAGGAGGATAAATAGTCGTAAAAAAGGAGAAAGTGAGTAGAAGGAGGAGTAGGAACCTAGAAATTAATCTGGAGATCAGTTTCGAGGTAAATCTCAAAAGATAAGTAACAAAATAAGTATTCCTTTTTCGGAAAATGAAGACCACATGGTCTGAGACCTGTGCGTTGGTAATGAGTTGTATGATGGTGATTGTTGATTTGTACCTACAGCTTTAGTTGGGTTCCGAACCACCGGGAAGTGACTTTAAAGAGAGAAAGAGTCTTTTTAGCTAGCCAATAAAATTCAAGTTTTAAAAAATTAATCAATTTTAAAATTTAGTGTAGAATCTGTGATGTTTTACATGACGAAATACTTGATGAACAATCTAATATCAAAACTGACACTAGGTATTTCAATTAAATATATCATTTTCACTCACTTTTATTGGAGATACTGGAGGAATGCATTTCACTTCTGAAAAGAGAAAGAGGCTGACGAAGCTTCTTTTCAGAAGTGAAATGCATTCCTCCAGTATCTCCAATAAAAGTAAGTTTTTTTTCTTTTTTCTACCATTGCAATCTAGTCTAAGAAGGCTAATGAGCAATTTTTTCCTGATAATATACCGTTCAAATAATAAGTTTAGTAGTTCTCACCAGGACTACTACTTCTAAATACGAATAAATAAATAAATAAATAAAAGTAAGTGAAAATCATATACTTAATTTTTTTTTTTTATTGCTGATGCCCACATGAGTCCGTGACTTGTGCGTGGGTAATGAGGTGAATGATTACATATAAATGCCTGACGGTGGAGTGGGATTCGAACCCACGACCACTTGGACGACAGCAAGCTGAAGTTGCGACGCCCCAACCAACTGCGCCAAGCGGCCCGCCAATTGAAATACAGTGTCATTTTTTTATATTATATTTTTAGTATAGAAGTTTACTTCAACTATTTTTGATTTATCAAATATAGACAACTATTTTCAGTATACCTATACTCATTATTGATAGATAACCTATCAATAAACTTCATCAGAGGAGGAAGAATCGAATATGTTATCAAGAATCTAAACAAAAACAAAACAATTGTAACCACAAAGTCGACGTAACATAAAACGAAGACTTACGAATTTCAGTAAACTCAAACGATAAAGCACAGGGAAAACGAATCCATCGGAAGAGAGTCAGCTTAAAAAAACAGCAATATCGTACACATCTCAGACTTACAAACCACATACATGTATCCGATACTCTCTAGCTCTGAGTACAAGCAAACAACCGAAAGAGAATTTCATGTGCGAAGCAAAAAAAACGGAAATGGTGAACGTTTGTCATGTCGAAAAAGGAGTAAAATGCTGAATCGACATTACAATATTCCTTTATTCAACCGTGTAGAGGCGTGAGCAGACGAAAAGAGTCGGTTTATATTATTTGAAATGCCAGAATGAAGATAGAAGTGAAAATTTTGAGTTTGTGAGCGTTTTCCTGACAATGTGCATTACTGTATTTGTTTTTGCCGGTTCTGAGTTGAAGCTTGAAGTCAAGGTTAGGTTAGGTAAAACCTTAATAAGCCTACCTTGAGGCATCCTTATCTCAAGGGACATTGGGAAAAGCTTCATGAGTGACTGCTTTGCAAGTCCTACCTACTCGAGTTGAGGAGGCCCCAAGGTGGGTTCATAAATACAACCTTACAGTTGTTCAAGAGACTTGGTCTCCTAACTGTACCCTGCTTATATGTGTATGAAGCTACTTTATAAGTAAAAAAGAGTGATATTAACCAAAATCTTGACGTACACGATTATAATACAAGAAGCTTATTGGTGAGTCACAATAGTAGCTTATTCAAACAAAACCCTAGTTATATTGGTAGGAAACTCTACATACAACAAGCTAATGCAGTTTTTAAAGAGTCTTGAGAATAAAGAAATACTTTAAAAACAATTTAAAAAATATTTAGTTGATAAAGCTTTTTAGAGTGTACAAGAGTTCCTTTCATATCAAAATTAAGCTTCACCTCAACTAATTGATATAGTAATAACTATGGTAACTAGTGTATAAAATAGTATAATTGTTGATCTGATTTGTCTTATACTCCTTAACTGGAGTCTCCAAGAGACAATATTGAAAAAAAAACTTTTTAGTTTTTCCAACTCAAACATTTATGTTCCACGAAATATTGCATGATTTATGTTTTCAATTTATCTAAAGTTTACGATTAAAAAGCCCTTTCAAGTGGTTGAATAAATGAATTTACAGGTGATACTTCGTCATAAAAACTATACAAATCACTTTAGAATGTCAGTAATTATAAAAAAGGAAAAAATCAACAAAGTCCTTTTAAAAGAATTATGTATCACAAAAACCGTTAAATTTTTTTTTGAGGTTGAAGCCCACATACGTCTGAGACCTGTGCGTGGGTAATGAGTTGGATGATCGTGATTGATGAACTGGCCTTACAGTTTTAGGTGGGTTCCGAACCACACGCAAGTGATTTTACAGCAGAGAACAGTGTCTTTTTTGCTGGGCAATCTAATCGGTCACCCTTACAAAGAGTGCCCAGGAGAACGAAGCTTATCTCTATCTGATTGAACAGATACCTGCTCCGACTCACGGCTATCACTTCCCTAATTGGTTGAATAGATGCATTTACAGGTAAAAATTCGCCATAAAACCACACAAACCAGTTTTAGAATGACAGTAATCAGTTACTAGACCACAACCCAAGCCCTTTTTGAAATTATACTGAAGAATATAACGGTTAGCACATATATGTTAACGGTTAGGTTAACCTAGCCTAAACCAACCTTGTGCTACAGTCCTTGCCAGCACTCAGTCACATGCAATAAGGACACAGAGCGACTCACTGTAATATGATACCACTGAAAACTTGACATTTTCGAGGTGGAAGGACGGTACTGACAGAATTACTACAAAACCATTAAAAAAATACCCTATTTTGTGGTTGTGGGGTCTTTCTGCACCCCAAGTTACCATTTGAGGGCTCAGACACCCTGGCAAAAGCGGTCACAGCTGAGGAGTTTCGAGAGGGGTCACAAATGAGTTTCCTTGACCTTTTATGCGGCAATTTCCGATATTGGGGAGTCATGACTCTCCCCCCCCCCCCGCCCCCGCCCCGAAAGGATCACCGTTGCACCCTGGGTCACGTCACCGCGCCTGCGTTTCTGTTTGCGTCAGGCTTCAAAGCTGTGCGCAGGGTTTATGGTCATACTTTTTTTGGAAGTTTCTTTTATTGAATATTATAAGGCTTTAAAAAGCTATCTATTGCTGAGAGGAAAATATTTTTTCTTCAATCATTTTGTGAAATATGGTGGTTCAAAGTTGGAATATTTCGGTTTTTACGGGGCAATTGATCTCACCTAGGAGTTATTTTAAAGTTATGATGAATTTTCTGTAACTAAAATACACCTTGAGGAATAGAATGACATTTTTATTTCGATCCAACAAATAGTTTTATCGAAATAACCTTTTGTAAAATTAACATTTTCTACAGATTAAAAAAAAGGAATTTTGAAAAAAACTAATTGCTTGATTGGAGTAATAAATATGTAATTCTATTCCTTGAGGTGACTTTTAGTTATGAAAAATTTATCAAAAGTCCAATCACTAGTAGGTGAGATCAATTGTTCCCAAAAACCTAAAGATTTCTACTTCGAACCCCCATATTTCACAAAATAATTGATGAAAAAAACTTTCTCAAAACAATAGACAACATTTCAAAGCCCTAATAAAACCAATACAATAAACTTTGAAAAAAAATGGACAAAAACCCTGCGCAAAGCCTTAAGCAAATAAAACAGTTCACAAAATCTACCGTACAAGGACAATCCGTCCACACTCAGTGGGTGTTGTACCGATGTAAACCTACCTATGCTTGTTTACTTGTTATAGATGTGCCATTTCTTTTGTTCGCCGAGTCCCTGCGGTGTCAAACGGTCATCAATCAGCTGATAGATGATTAATGGAGAGGTCATCGCGCCACTGATTGATTGGGGGGGGGGGGGGGGTGAGGTCTGTGGCCAACTTACTCAAGGTCTGCCCTCTAAACTACTCAAGAGCTCAGTTGGTGTCTTTGCTCGACCGTGAAGTACAGCAAATATCCTTCGACACAATCGGCATCGTGTCAAGTTTAATTGGGCGATTATTATTTGGTGCTGATCTATTGTTGCTGTTGTTGCAGTTGTTGTTAACAATTGATAAAGGAGACGTTGTTGTTGTTGTTGTTGTTAACTGATAAAGGATGACGATGACGTCATTGAAGTTTGAATGAATCTTGCAGCTACAATCAAGTAGCTTGCATACAATACTCAAGAGTAATCACCATCTTAGAATCTGGAATATTAATACTATATTATAGTAATATTAATAATTTAATAAAAAAATGTATAATAATTTTACTATTACTACTATAATCCACAGTAATTCATGCTGTGGAACATATTGGAGCGGTGTGAATACCTCCATTCCTTATGATGTGTTTGATAATGCGATGTTAATAAATATAATCCACTATTGAATGCTGCACTGTACTAGTACTGTAGAGTACAAATACTTAAGACTCGGTTCTCTGCTGTAAAATCACTTCCCGGTGGTTCGGAACCCACCTAAAACTGTAGGTCCAACTCATCAATCACCATCATCCAATTCATTACCCACGCCCAGGTCTCAGACCTATGTGGGATTCATCCTCCGAAAAAAACTGTTATTCTCATCGATTCACTGAGACTATCACATGGATGTGGACACATTATTCAAAATAGTAGTTTATGCAACGATTTTATTTTGACCCTTATTAAGGCACGAGTTAGATGTAAGTTATAACACGAGCGAATGCGAGTGTTATAAATATCTCACGAGTGCTTTAATGGTCAAATAAAATCGTTGCATACACTATTTAATCTACGACCACTAGTATACATTTAATTAAAACAATTTCATTTTACCTGTGACTGTCAGAGATACCTAACCTCTCATCTCAAATACGAGAAGTTATAGTAGATTGTTAGGTTAAAGCAGCTGGCGTAGCAGTTTGATCAAATCAGCTGATAGTTTCACAATATTGAATTACGATATTGATTCCATCAAAAATGCTTCTGATTGGTCCAGAACCCGTGTTATAATGTAGAACCTGTACTATAATGAGCTCATTATGCAACGGGTTTCAAAAAGCATTTCGAAAAGACAGCTGTTTTGGCATCAATTGTGAAACTGTAATGTATACATTAATTATGACATGGTCGTAGATAAATTTTCATTACATGATAGAAAATATTCAGATATATTTTGTAATATGCAGTTTTTAATGGCTTTTGGTGACTTCTTGGTGAAATTGTACTTATTAAATAAATAATCTATTAAATGCACATCTTCATCCTGTCCTCTGTCGACAAAACTCTAGCGCTAGAAAATGAGGGATTGAAGAGGAGGAGGTGGAGGAGTGGAATAACAATGAGGAGAATGATGATGATGATAATGAAGACAGAAAACGATAAGAAAAGGAGGAAAAGGAGGATGATGAGGAGGAGGAGGAGGAGGAAGAAGAGGGGGAGAAGAAAAAGCAAAAAGATGTGAAAGAAGAATATGAAGTAGAGAGAGAAGACAAGAAAAGAGGAGGAGGAGAAGAAGAAGTAGAACAATACAAGAGAAGAGAAGAAGATGAAAAATAATAATAAGTAAGAAGAGAAGGCGAAGAAGACGATGAAAAAGAAGAATATGAAGAACATTGAGAAGAAGTAGAACAATACAAGAGAAGAGAAGAAGAAGATGAAAAGAAGAATAAGAAGAAGATTGAGGAGAAGAAGTAGAAGAACACAAGAAATGAAAAAGAAGTAGAAAGAGAAGAGAAGAAATAGAAAGAGAATAGGAGATGAAGAAGATGGAAGAGAAGAATAATAAGAAGATTGAGAAGAAGAAGAAGAAAACAAGAAGAAACAAGAAGAGTAGATAAAGAAGATGGAAATGGATAAAAACAAGAGGAGATAAAGAAGTTAGAAAAGAAGAATGAGAAGAAAAAAGATGATGATAATGATGAAGAAGAAGAAGAAGAAGAAGAAGAAATACACTAGAAGAAGAAGAAAAGTGAAGAGAAGAAGGAGAGTAAGAAGTAGAAAGGGAAGAAGAAGATGAAGAAGAAAGAGACTGCTCCATTAAATTTGTAAATAGGCTGTCATGTTCTAGATATTCCGATTCAACCAAATCAGGAAACCTGCTAGTACAAGTATTACATATATTGTGCTATGATACAGAGTATGTGTTACACAGCTATATTCTTCCCCATTCATAATAAGACATAATGACATCTTATAACGTTACATTTAACGACAACCTTATCGTTACCTTTAACGATAACATTACGGCACACTCTTACCATTGACAGTCAACATTTTCCCACGGAAATACATCAAAGAAAACCCGTCCCATTTTCTCAACAAAGCATGAAAAGTATCCAAGGAAAGTGTGAAAGAAGCTGTCAGTTATTTGCACAAACGTCACACGTTTCCCAGCTCAGCGATCATTAAAAATTGTGTCAATTCATTGTGAATCTTTACAAATTCAAAATGGCGACCGAAAACTTTCAACTTGATGACAATGCATCATTTCACGGACGAAAGAGAACCAACCGTTCTTTCGTAACCTGATAGGTTTTTTGCTCGTTTTTGAAAAGCGAAAACATTCATCCATTGAATGAAAGGCCTTCTTCCGTATTGAATCTATTCAATGCATCATTCTACAGACAATAATCTAAAAGGAAAAGGGTGTGATTAGTGGAGGGGGGGGGGGTGAAATGATGATGATGACAGAAATAAATTGCTTCTAAATCGTTATTGAGCTTCATTCATTTGAAATGTAACGAAAGGACTGACTATAAGCATAGTGGATTTTAGTTACAAAGGAAATATTTTATTTTTTATAACAAAAAATAGTCGCAAAATACAAGTAAACACTACAATTATTTCAAGCTCAAAACAACCTTGCTTTCAATTTTGCAGACTTTCTCGATAAAAAAGGCTTAAAATACAATCAATCCTACCATTTCAAACTCCATCTTCTAGACTTTCATAGTAGAAAAAATAGTTTTTTTTAATTTCAAGCTCAAAACAACCTTGCTTTCAATTTTGCAGACTTTCTCGATAAAAAAAGCTTAAAATACAATCAATCCTACCATTTCAAACTACATCTTCTACACTTTGAAAGTAAAAAAAAATATTTTGAAAATACAATCAACGCAACAATTTTAAGCCCAAAACAACCTTTTTTATATTTTATATTCTTTCTAAGAAATAAGTCTGAAACTGCAAGTCCACGCTACAATTTCAAACACATTTTTTGAAACTGATGATGCAATTGTCATGCATTGGGGAAAAAATCATAACCCAAAATACAAGTCACCAGTACAAATTCCAGCTCAAAACAACCTTTCTTTAATTTTTACAAATTTTCCAACTGACAACCTAGTCTTAAACTACAAGCCAACATAAAAATGTCAAGCTCAAAACAAACTTGTTTTGAATTCTACAGACTTCCATGCTAGAATGTTAGTTTCTACAAATCAATCTTTTAATTTTCAGCTTTATTTTTGAATCTGATATATGTCAAAGCTACTCATTTCGTAAATTAAAAACTACAAATAAACACTACAATTTAAAGCTCACTACAAACTGGTTTAAAATTTTATAAATATTCTTGATGAAAAATCAGTCTGAAAATAAAATTTAATACTACAATTTCATACTCAATACAACCTTCTTATACATTTTACAAATTGTCTTGCAAGAATTAAAAAATAAGTCTCATACTCCATGCTCAACACAACCTTGCTCCACATTTTATAGATTCTCTTTCTAAAAATTTAAAGTAATCCCAAACTACAAGTCAACCCTACAACTCTTAGCTCAATTTTCGAATCTGTTAAAGTTTTGAATTCTACAGATTTCCTTGCTAAAAAAATAAGTCTCAAACATTATGTCAACCTTACAACTTCATGCTTAATTTTCAAATCTGTTGACAGTAGTCCCCTAGCAATTGTGGTACATTACATGGGATGCTGCATAGGACACAGCTACATGGGTCAATGTGAATGAATGGAGCGCGACACTTCAAAGCTGGAAGCACGGTCCTAGATAAGATAATAGCAGCGTACTTCCGGTTCCTCCGAACTCTACTTCCGGTCTTCTACCCCTCCCACTTCACTAATCCCTCATCGAACCCCCCCCCCCCCCCGGCACCGTACAAAACACTCACTCCCTCCGTCATTCTCTTCTGTAATGCTACTGACCGGGCCGTGCCATTATAATAGGCCAGTCATGGAGGTCCCCTACATCCCTCCTCCATCAATGAGATCCCCCCTTCTCTCATTGAGGCCCCCTGCCCACAAATTGTTCATAGGGGGGGGGGGGGGGGGGGCAAATCTTTTGTCACCAGTCAACGGCTGGTCAGAGCATGACTGTATGAAACAGTAGCAGACCTACTAGACTAGAACATGCTTATCTTCAAGTATTCATCTTAACTTGCCTTTCTCTTGTCTCTCTCCCAGAATATGCGTATCATCTTTTCTTATTCCTCTTGTATTTTATACATTCCTCTTATACCTCTCAAAACGGAACTCCCCCCTTTTTGTGTAAATGCATCGCCACTCATGCATCTTTTTTCATTTTTTTTAAATTTTTTTTGAAAAACTAATTGTTTTATTGGAGTAAAATATATTTAATTTCATTTCTCAAAATGTCTTTTAGTTATGGAAAATTTTAAAAATCACTCGTTACTATTTTATTTTATACCCACGCTCAGGCTTGATGTCTTTGTGGGTATTATTTCAATTCATTGAATATGTAATTACTATATTTGTTTGTTTTTGTTATTTTACTCTTAGGTGAGATCACCTGTGATCGATTGCCCTCCAAAACCGAAAAATTTCAACTTTGAACCCCCGTATTTTACAAAATAATTGATGAAAAAACTTTTACTCACAGTAATAGATAATATTTCGAAGCCCTAATAATATTCAATACAGAAAAGTTAGAAAAAAATTGTGACCAAAAACCCTGCGCCGGTGATTCGTTAGTGGTGAATTTCAACTTTGAACCCCCATATTTTACAAAGTAAATTGATGAAAAACTTTTTCTTACAGCAATATATAATATTTCAAATCACTAATAATAAAAAACCAGAAACTTCGAAAAAAATTATGACCAAAAACCCTGTGCATAGCCTTAATATTCCATTTATTAATCAAACATTCTTATGTCTAATTTTCTAATCATTCTAATGTCAGTAATTAAACGTACAAAACAGTGTAATCGGCTTGCATCTATTTTGTACCGTCTTCCATCTTTCCATGAATGTAGGTGATGTTATTCATTGTCAGATTATATACGGTAGTCATATAAATTGTACTTTTACAATTAAAACTGTGGCAGAAAGCACTCATTTTTTGCGCAATTGTTCATGCCAGAACCAATCAAAGAAAATAAAAACTCACAATCCACTTTGAAAACTAGAAAACATTTATTTTAAAGAAACCTTTAAAACCACAAAAAAAACAAATTTGATTCACAAATTCTCGAACTGTGGCAGAAAGCACTCATTGTTTACGAAAAAAATATTTCATGCTAGAAACAATCAATGGACATCAACCAAAACTCTCATAATCAACTTTGAAAACTAGAAAACATTTTTTTAAAGAAATCTTCAAAACCATAAAAAACCAAATTTGATTCAGAAATTCTCGGACTGTGGCAGAAAGCACTCATTGTTTACGAAAAAATATTTCATGCTAGAAACAATCAATGGACATCAACCAAAACTCTCATAATCAACTTTGAAAACTAGAACAATATTTTCTAAAGAAACCATAAAAAATCAAAATTTGATTCACAAATTCTCGAACTGTGGCAGAAGCATTCATTTTTTCGGAGGATGAAGCCCACATAGGTCTGAAACCTGTGCGTGGGTAACGAATTGGATGATGGTGATTGAAGAGTTTGCGCAATGGTTGATGCCAGTTCGACTACAATTGAATTGTGCGCTATTGTACGATTCTATTGGCGAATAGGTCAGCAGCCATTTGCCGTACGGCCTTTGTTCATCTGTGTCCTATTTAACAATAATTGAAATGCAGGGCAAATGCAGTCTGTGCTACTTTTGTACAGTGTGCAATAGCCTATAGCCTCTAATGCAGCAGCTGGTGATAAAGAGAGAGGTGTTTGTTGTTTCCTTCCTCCTCTTTTTTATTTCATTGTCCTGTACATTCAATGTTTGTTAATGTGTCACTGAGCTTTCACTGAATGCGATTTACTAATAGGATTCTATTCTGCTACACCGTGAGATGGCCTATATTAGTTTATTTACAGTATTTTAATTTTATTTGTGCCTTACTGTGACTTGAGTTGATTAAATCTTATTCATCTCAGATACAAGAAAGGCTACATCAATTGGGTTGCCTTCGAAACATTTTTGTGCAATGATGGCTTGGACGCAGGAAGTACCTAAGAGGTGTGCTAGACAGTATGCGCACTCACCAGAGCAGCCATACCTGTGTAAAGAGGAGAATGGACTAAATTTGAAGGCATGAAGCTTCATAATTTCTATTTAGTGGACTTGCCATAGAAACATTTCCGGAAGCTCAGTAAGGAAATCAATCGCAAACCACCTCCTCCTCGTTTGCGTCGTACGCTCTTTGGATTAAAACAATGCATAATATTGAGGTCTGAAAATCATTCAACAATCGAAGATACAATTATGTCTTTATAGTTATGAATAATTAAATTTGATATTTCTCAATAAATAATTTCATATCACCTACAGAGGAAATCGGCTACGGTACTGTTCATACATAATTTTCTTCGTTTAATTAGTGAATAAAAAAAACTATAGTTAACGTCACAGAATTAGGAGGCTCTGCAAAATTGCGGTATTGCCAGATATGGGACCATGCCAGCAACTAATATAAAGAATCACAACCTCAATGCAAGAATTGACAACACTACTCGTACCTGTTGCCTAGTCTACAAGTCTGAAGTTAGCAATTATGTGGTTTGTAAACACATTTTTTTTTTTTTTTTGCTACACCACAGTCTCTTCGATTTGCCTAATTTCAAGGCATGAAGTATATTCACCACTGACAGTCTTAAATATGACGTAAGTTTCCATCTAAACAAACTATGTGTATTCCAAACTAGCAACAAAATTGAAAAGATTTGATAGATCACAGCCTATCAAAAATTAATTAACTAACTTACGTAAGATTTCTTCTAAAAAATTGTGTGTATTCCAAATTAGCAACAAAATTGAAAAGATTTGATAGATCACAACCTATCAAAAATTAATTAACTTCAAGGCAATCAAATTAATTATAATACTTCATACAATATTTAAATCAATTCTGAAAACATCAACTATAAAGGTGAACTATTTAACAATCAAACGGACAATAATGACTTTAATGTTATAAATTATTAAAATTGCTATTTCTCAATCAATAATTTCATACCACTGGAAACATCGTGAGAAGCATGAATTACAGACTACCAAGTACTGTTTTCGATTATTTTGTAAGGGCAACCACTGAAAAACCTACTCGTTTGGAAGAACACTTGATATTCTATTTTGTCAATTAAAACTAATTAAAAAAAGGAAAAATATATTTGCGTTACATTATTATAATAAAATCTTACTTGAGTCACTTAAAAAACAACCCAACAGGGTAGTCAAGTTAGCATCCTTAGCACACCTTAGCATCTTACTCTGGAAAACATTATTTTCAAAGAAAATTAAGACAAAAAGGAAAAAATGGAAGGATGCATAAAACAGATGCAATTAAAACAGAGAAAAAAGAAGCAAAACAGACAAAGATGTAACACTAAATTCTGAGAATTGGCGACAAACAGATGAGGAAAGAGTCAAGTTGAGAAGAAATGCTGGAGATTAAAATCGTTATTAACCGTTATTACAAAGCAGACTAAATGAATTTTCAAATTAATTGCAGGGTTTTATTACATCCGCAGAAGAGATAGGAGGAAAAGAGAGTGCGGGTGGAAGAGGAGAAGTAGACGAAGAAGAAGGAAAGAGGAGGAGAACGGCGAACAAGAAGGAATAATATAGAGATGAAAAAAGAAAACGAAAAGAAGACTGAAAAAGAAGGATAAGAGTAAAAAGAGCGTGGAGGAAAAGGAAAAGAAGGAGGGGAAGATAGAGGAAGCGGGGTGAATAGGGGGTGAGAAGAAAAAGGAGGAGGAGGGAGAAGGAGGAGGAGGAAGAGGGAAGGAGAAGGAGGAAGAGGGAAAGAGAAGGAGGAAGAGGGAACGAGAAGGAGGAGAAGGAGCAGGAAGAGGGAAGGATGAGGAGGAAGAGGGGAGAAGAAGGAGGAGGAGGAGGAAGAGGGAAGGAGGAGGAGCAGGAAGAGGGAAGGATGAGGAGGAAGAAGGAGGAGGAGGAAGAGGAGCAGGAAGAGGGAAGGAGAAGGAGCAGGAAGAGGAGGAAGAGGTAAGGGGAAGGAGGAGGAAGAAAAAAGGAGGAGGAAGAGGGAAGAAGAGGGAGGAGGAAGAGGGAAGGAGAAGGAGGAGAGGAGGAGGAGGAAGAGGTAAGGGGAAGGAGGAGGAAGAAAAAAGGAGGAAGAAGAGGGAGGAGGAAGAAAAAAGGAGGAGGAAGAGGGAAGGAGGAGGAGAGGGAGGAAGAGAGAAGGAGGAGGAACAACAGGAAGAGGGAGGAAGGAAGAGGAGGAAGAGGGAAGGAGGAGCAGGAAGAAGAGGGAAGGAGAAGGAGGAGGAGGAAGAGAGAAGGAGAAGGAGGAGGAGGGGAAGAGAGAAGGAACAACAGGAAGAGGGAGGAAGGAAGAGGAGGAAGAGGGAAGGAGGAGCAGGAAGAAGAGGGAAGGAGAAGGAGGAGGAGGAAGAGAGAAGGAGAAGGAGGAGGAGGGGAAGAGAGAAGGAGGAGGAAGAGGGAAGGAGGAGGAGGAGGAGGAGGAGGAAGAGGGAAGGAGGAGGGAAAGAGGGAAGAAAGAGGAGGAAGAGGAAAAGAAGGAGGAGGAGGGGAAGAAAAAGAAGAACACTATTGAATGGAGGAGATTAAAACGAAGAAAACGAAGGCATAGAAAAAAGAGGTGGGAGGAGGAAAGAAATGGTGGAGGAGAAGCTTGAGGAGATGAAAAAGCAGAAGACGACAAAGAGAAGAAGAGGAGAAAAGAAGAAAAGGTGGAGAAAAAGTGGATCAAAGTAAGGAACTTATGAAGAGGTGGAGAATAACTAGCGGTAACAATAAGAAGTAAGGATAAAAGAGTAGAGAAAAGGAGAAAACCCCGGAGAAGAAATCGAAAAAGAAAAAAGAAGAAAATGGAGTAAGAAGATGATGAGAGGAAGTGGAATCTAATTTATTTTGTAATAGTATATTCAGCATCCAATATTTGCAAAGAGAGTGTGACGTCACAACGTGAGAGGATAGAGAAACACCGAGAGAGAGAGAGAGTGTGTGTGTGTGAGAGTGAGTGAAAGAGGGTTCTATCGTTGTACTGATTTCTAGTAGTGACTCTGGAGGAAAATTCCCTCCAGTAACGGAATAAAAGGGAGAAAGAAGATGATTTACAGGGAAAATACGGTTTAATGGGTAAACGATTTGAATTTCACGATGCAAACAACATTATTTTCTACCTTGGCTCTACTACTGTGCGCAGTTCGTTCCTTTATTACTATTTATCAATATAATTTATATATATATATATATATATATATATAGTAGAGACGATAGACTCCAATAATACAGAGTAGTCCTTCAATATAAAGATAAAATCAATATCGTCAAAAGAAAATCAGATATAGTGGAATATAAGACCAGTGGGTGGTAAGAGGAAGCCGACAGAGAGAGACGAAGACGAAGATGATGAAGAAAAATAAGAAGATGAGGAAGAAGAAAAATGGAAGAAGAAGGTGATATTGGGTAGTGAAGGAAAAAGAAGGGGGAAAAGTGAAGGAGGAGAGGAGGAGAAGTAGAAGACGAAAAAGGGAGGAGATGAAGAAACTGATGAGAAGAAAAAAGAGAAGAAGATGATGAAAGAGGAGAAAAAAGAAGTTGGAAGAAAGAAGATGAAGAACAACAAGAAGATGATGGTAGAGAAGGGAGAAGAAGGGGGAAACGTTAGATGGGGGAGAGGAGAAGGAGACAAAAAAAGGAAAAGATGTAGAAAAGACAGAGGAAAAGAAGAAGAAAAATCTCAAAGAAAAGTAGAAAGGGAAGACAAACTAGAAAAAAGAAGGTGGAGAAAGAGTAGAGAAAGAGACGAGAAGAAAAAAGAGAAGAAGAAGATGATGAGAGAGGAGAAGAAAGAATGGGAAAAATAAAGATTGAGAAGAGAAGAAGAAGGAGATGAAGGAATGATAAAAGGAGAAGGAGATGAAGAAGGAATGGGAAAAGTAGAAGGAGGAAGAGAAGAGATAAAAGATCAATAGAAAGATCAAATATAAATGAGGAGGGAAAACGTAGATGAAAAATACAGGAGAGTAAATTAGAAGTGACGAAAAAGTGGCACAGAAGGTATCATAAAGAGATATAAGGAAGGAATGAGGAAAACAAAAGAGGTAAGGGAGAGACAAAAAGAGAGATAGAAAGAGCAGGAAATAAAGAAGGTGGGAGAAAGTAAAAGAAAAATAGAAGAAAGTGGGTTAAGAAGACATGCAGAGAAGAAGGTATCATAAAGAGAGATGTAAGAAAAATTAAGGATTGGTGAAAATAAAGTTTAAATCTAGTTGAAGAACGAAAGAGGTGGAAGAAGGTACAGAAAGAAATAGAAAGAAACGGAAGATGAGAGAGATAAAAATACTTGGGAGAGTTCCTGAAGAAAGAAATGGAAGGAAGTACAGAGATTGAAAGAAACGGACGATGAGAGAGACAGAAAGGTACTTGAGAGTTCCGACAATTCTTTAAATGAATTCAGCTGACGAAACTGAAACCTTAAAACCATATAATCAACTCCTGACTCAAATTGATACGAAAATCTAGAATTCGATAACAAATAGCACATGAAATGATTTCATGAATTGATGATTTTTAAACAAACTCAAGAATTATTATAATTTATTAGCCAATGTTGAAATGAATAAGACCAAACAAACGAAGTTCATGTACTAACAAGCTACAAAGAAATCTACTTACAGGATCGTAGTAAGAATTGAATTAAGATCTGTGTATTCCTTACCTGAAAAGAAAACAGAACATTTCGTTAAAAATCAACACACAATCAAGGAAAAAATAAGCAGAAATAGCAAACATTGAATGAGTTGATAAAATAATTAATTACATAATCAGAAAAATAAAGATTCTTGTTTGAGATTCATTTTTACGAAAGATTAATTTTCATTATTAATATGGAATAGGTTACCATGAAATAAGGTGAGCTATTGTTTCAGCTTAATACACTTCTTAACAGTATAAAAGCTAAACCAGTTTTTAAAGTTATATTCAATTATTTAAACTACCTAATTTTCTAAGGATAAGGTTCATAAAAATTCGATTTTAGATTTATTTTGGACAGCATCAATATTTTTCCTTGCACTGGTGATGATGTGAAAGATACCCATAATGAAAAAAGATTCGATACTGTCACAATTGTCACAATCATATTTATTTTAAGAAAGACTATTATATGAGTTCACGAAAACGTTCAAAAAATAGATACATGCCTAACAATAAATGATACTATTGGTTAGAACCGGAACCTCTCATTGGTGGAAAAGGAATGCAATTGGATGAGACACGCCTATTTGTAAGCTCCTCCCCTTTTATAGACCTCCTAATGGGCGTGTCAAGCCTCTGCCTTCAGCCAATCCAGTTTTCTTTTCTTTCAATTTTCTTTCGTTTAATTTTCTTTCAATCGTATTGCAATTCAACCAATGAGAGGCTTGGTTCTCAATTGTATCATTCCGTGATATTTATATTGTGTATGTGTGTGGGTATATGTGTGTTTTTGCGGATTTCACATAAACGGTAATGATTTGGAACACCAAATTTGGCACAAAGCTTTCTCTTAACTCAATTCAGTGCATCATAAAGCCCAATTTCTTTTTACATTTTTCAAAATTAACTTTTAAATTTCACTTATGGACACAATTATACAAGGACACAATTCCTTTTTTGGAATTGTATTGGCATTGGCAGACAAATCGGCAGAAGAAAAACGTATTAAATTTGGAATTGGTTCTCAAATTACATTCCTCACATTCCGATTCAATTAAATCTGGCAATCTGCTAGTCTATAATAATTTAGATAATTATGTTAAGCTTGTAAAAAAAAGAATCCTTTTGATTTTTTAGACCTGTGAAATCAACAATCATTCCAATTACCAAACCACGATTTCAGCTGTCGAAACATGATTTCGGATCAATTTTGAATCACTAAGTTCGAGTTCCACTTTTTCAACTCGCTTATAATAACAACAACAACAACGCAGAAAAGCCTAGATTGTGAGTCATAAAAACATTCCTATTTTCTCAGACGGGATATTCCGGTTGTTTGACAGGTTATGAACCTGATCAAGGTCATTCAAATTCAAGGTCACAAGGCTCACTGCATTCATTATAGTTTTGTTTTGATCCAGTTTGATACTTCGAACCAGTAGGTGTACAGGAAAGGTGACTACCTACACTTTTCCTCCAATCTTCTCTGAAGAACTGGATGAAAATCATACTGTTATTGGTGACCAGTTATTATTCGCCAATGGATAACAGTTATTTGTAACAACATTTGTAACAGTATTTGAGTAGGAACAGTGAACAATAAGCCGTAGTACAAGTCGTGATTCATGTTCAGTAGGTACTTCGGTAGATTTGACAATAGAAAAAGAAGACGTGAAAAAAGAAAGAAAGAAGAAAACAAAAAGAAGAAAGGAGAACATAATGAAAGAAGAGGAGAAGGAAGATTTGGGCAAGAGGAGATGAAAAAGAACGAGAACGATAAAAGGAGGAGAGTTAGAGCATTGGCAAAAGCTGAAGAAAGGCACAGGTAGAATGGAGAAAGGAGAAGAAACAAGAAGAAGTAGGAGGACGAGAACGAAAACGAAAAAGGATGGAAAAAGCATTTATAGTGAAAAGAAAACTGGAAATGGCGAAAAGAAAATGACAAAAAAGGTGGAAAGACTGTGAAGAAGGAGAAGAAAAATTGAGTAAAATGATGGAGAGCAAAAGCAGGTAGCCTAATATTGAAAGATGAAAGATAAAAATTTGAGGAAAAGGAAGGACACGAACGAGGGAAGAGGGTGAGGGCAAAGGAGAAGGAGGAGGAGGAAATAAAGGAGGAGGTGGTGGAGGATGGGAAGTAGAAGGTGATGGAGGAGGATGATGAGTAGTAAGAGGAGGAGTAGGAGGAATGAGAAGAGGAAATGGAGTAGGAGTTTTAGGAGGTGGAGGAGGAGGAAGATGAGAACGAGGAGAAAGAGTAAAATTGAGAGAGGAAAGTCAAAAGAAGGAAGAGGAAGAGAAGGAAAAAAAGGAGAAGGACGAGGTGGAGGAGAAGAAGAAGGAGGAGGAGACGAGGAAGAAAGGTGAAGAAGGAGAAAAGACAAGAGAAGGAGGAGGAAGAGAAGAAAAAGGAAAAGAGGGTGGGGGAAAATATACAAGAAGAAGAAGAAGGAGGATGAATAGGAGAAAGAGAAAAAATAAAAGAGGAATAAAAAAAAGGAGGAGGAAGAGAAGGAAAAGAAAGGAGGAGGAGGAGGAGGAGGAATGGGAGAAGGAGAAGAGGAAGAAAGAAGGACGAAACGAGAAGGAGGAAGAAAAGGAGAAGAAAGAAGATGGAGAAGAGAGAGGGAGAAAATATACAAGAAGAAGGAGGTGGAGGAGGAGGAATAGGAGAAGGACAAGAGGGAGAAAAAGAAAAATTGTAAGAGGAAAGACACGAGAAGAAGGAAAAGGAGAAGAAAGAAGAAGAAGAAGGAGGAGGAGGGGAAGGAGGAGGAGAAGGAGAAAAGACAAGATAAGGAGAAGGAAGAGAAAACGAAGAAAGAAGAAGAAGAAGGAAGAGAATTAGATGAGGAAAGACACGAGAAGGAGGAAGGAGAAAGAAGAAGGAGGAATAGGAAAAGGAGGAGGTGAGGGAGAAAGAGGAAAGGCAAGGAAAGGGCAGAGAAGAAAGAAGAAGGAGAGGAGGAATAGAAGAAGAAAGAAGAAGGAGAGGGAGAAAGACGAAAATTGAAAGGGGAAATACAAGAAAAGGAGAAGGAGAAGAAGCAGAAGAAAGAGAATAAGAGTAGTGGTAAAAGAGGGTGTACGGTCCAGTGGACAAGTACAGTGACCCCTACAATAATAGTCCGTCGACCACAGCAGGCCGGATGCGGAGAGGCCCGTCTTCATTCAACTTGTCACCGAGAGGATGAGGAGGAGTGAGAGGAGTGAGGAGGAGGAGGAGGAGGAGCGAGGAGGCTACTTGCTTCAAATAAATTGTTGCATCTAATCAATATTGATGGCTACAACCCACGTCGCCCAACAAATGGTTTGCATCAGTGATAGTTATCTTCACTTGACATTGAAATTCGTCAAGGAAAGGAGTAAATCCGTAATAAAAGCACTGATTTGAAAACACCAAGCAGAATCTTGAGTGCTAATTTTCCAGTTAAAACAACCAAAAACATGTAGGTAGGTGTAAAGCTAGTTCCAAGGTTAGTAGATATCAACTAACCTTGGCTAATGGGAAGTGATAGCCGACTGCCGTAGCAGGTATCTGTTCAATCAGAGATAAGCTACGAAACTCCTGGGCGCTCTTTGTCAGGGTGACCGATTGGATTGGCCAGCAAAAAAGACTTTGTTCTTTGCTGTAAAATCACTTCCCAATGGTTAGGAACACACCTAAAACTGTAGGTCTAACTCATCAATCACCATCATCCAATTCATTACCCACACACAGGTCACAGACCTCGGGCTTCATCCTCCGAAAAAAAAATTCGCCCCCTGGGTGCACCTTATGTGCACTGAATAAGCTGGCAAACATTTTGTACAGTTGGGGTCTGAGGAGTTGATCCCTGGCCGATTCTTCCCCTTCTCATCCTATTCTCTGCTACTGTGCGTTGCAATGACATAAATGCAGGCTAGTTGAAACGCAGAAAACCTGTTTGTCTCAGGCCGTAGCTTTCAAATTAGGAATAAAGCATGAATAGAGCATGCGCAGTTGCTGGCTTCCTACTACTTCCGCCCGCTCCCGCACCGAAAAACCAGGGATCAACTCGTCAGACCACAACTGTACAATACATTTATTTATTTATGATGACCAAAATGCAATAAATATAAAGACACAACAGGCTACTACCCACTACTAACTATTTTTTCCATAAATTTTTAACTAGAGTCCAAATCTACTTTCTCCATAAATTTTTCTCTAGAGTCCAAATCTTAGGTTAGATCTGTATCACTGTAAATGATACATGATCGACCTCCCAAAGAATGATTTACTGTACAAAATAGCACTCAGTTCAACAATTTAACAGATTTAACAAAAACACAGATAATACTGTACAATGTTTTCCTAAAGAAAAGCGTGGTGTTCAAGTGGTCGTGATGTTCTGTCAAGACCGCTCAAGACTGCGCTTGGATGGGTGACCGTGCTTCAATGACTTGATGCTACTAGCTTTATTATCACTTACCCGGTGGTTCGGAACCCACCTAAAATAGTAGGTCCACCATGTTCCCCGTAACATGGCTCAAACGACGAGGTGGAACTACCCGTAAGGGTCTCCCCACCATTAAAAGCCATACGCTTATTATTATTATTTATTCCTAAAGAATAACACAAACAAAATAAATGGTTGACCACCACTTTGATTCACCACTTTCCTAGCAAATATAACAAAAAAGTGATACAGCAGACCTCCTAAACCCAAAATACCTTATAGATATCCTCAAGAATAACATACTAACAAAATAACCATAAATTCACCTCTCTCCTAACAACTACAACAAAAAATGCACAAAATACATGATACAACGATCTCCTAGAGAATAACAATAACAAAATAACCATGAATTCGCCTCTCTCCTAACAAATACAAAAAAATGCAAAAAAAATACATGATACAACGATCTCCTAGAGAATAACAATAACAAAATAACCATGAATTCGCCTCTCTCCTAACAAATACAAAAAAATGCAAAAAAAATACATGATACAACGATCTCCTAGAGAATAACAATAACAAAATAACCATGAATTCGCCTCTCTCCTAACAAATACAAAAAAATGCAAAAAAAATACATGATACAACGATCTCCTAGAGAATAACAATAACAAAATAACCATGAATTCGCCTCTCTCCTAACAAATACAAAAAAATGCAAAAAAATACATGATACAACGATCTCCTAAAGAATAACAATAACAACATAACCATGAATTCGCCTCTCTCCTAACAAATACAAAAAAATGCAAAAAAAAATACATGATACAACGATCTCCTAAAGAATAACAATAACAACATAACCATGAATTCACCTCTCTCCTAAAAATTCAACAAAAATTCACAAAACACCTCCTAAAGAAAAACATATATTATTAACAAAATACCCATTATTTCACCACCTAGCAGATTTAACATAAAGCCAGTGTTAAACCGACCAAAACAGACTGTTGAAAATACACGGTGATTTATTATTATCTGAACAGATGAGCCAATGAAACAGTTATAAGTTAAATAAATGGAGGAAGCGACGACCTGCATCCAAGGTCATCACAATGCTAGTTGCAGTCATTCACACCGCTCAGTATCCGCAGACAAAAAGGATTCAGTCGGAAAATCACGTGACAAAAAGAGAGAGAGAGTCTGTGAGAGTGAAACAAGTAGCGACCTTCTGTCAACTGTCTCGGGACAAAAATAAACGCAGTCTTTGTGACGTGCCTCGGTGTGACTTTTTTTAAACACACCAATGCATTGGACCTCATCCTTGATGACGTGACTCAGTGTGACTTTTCTGAAACACTACAATGCATTGGACCTCACTATTGATTTTATTCCATGATAAAATTTTTATTTCTTTTGAAGTATCATTTTTTCAACTTTTGAACTTGACACTTCTCTAGGCAACTGTAATAACAGCATTTTAATTCGTCTGAAACGCTTATTATTATGCGTGCTTGCCGCAGTAGAGCATTCAGTACTTGAGGACAAATCACCATCGGAAAAACGAACACATGGTGTGGAATGGTGGTATTCACGCTTTACAGCTCCAATATGTCACACACCATTCCACACCATGTATTTGATTTTGTGATGGTTATTACATCGAGAATCTGTATAATTTCATTTCTGCATTTTACAATAGTCACGTCATCATGAACTAGACATCACTCTAGCTTTTTTTGATTTGTTTTTTCTCTCTTTTTTGGAGGATGAAGCCCACATAGGTCTGAGACCTGTGGGTGGGTAATGAGTTGGATGATGGTGATTGATGAGCTGGACGTACAGTTTTAGGTGGGTTCCGAACCACCGGGAAGTAAATTTACAGCAGAAAACAGTTTCTTTTTTGCTAGCCAATCTAATCGGTCACCTTTACAAAGAGTGCCCAGGAGAACGCAGCCTATCTCTATCTGATGAGCCTGCTACGGCTCACGGCTATCACTTCCCTAATTGCACAGTCTAATTCCTTTCTGTGTTTTACAAGAATTCACCTTGAGTCACGTCACCAAACCTGCGTTGATATTTGCGCCCTGATAAAGAGGGGTGAGCGATTGAACAAAAGCAGGTCCAGCCAGATTACTTCGTCAATTAACTTATTTGTGCAGACAAAACATTTCTGTATATTATAAAGTCACCTGAGCCACGTACCGTGTATTGCATACATTCTTACTTCTAATTGGACAATCTAATTCATAAAATAACACACATTGAACAATAGATCATTCTCTCCATTTATTTAACTTATAACTGTTTCATTGGCTCATCTATTCAGATAATAATAATAATAATAATAATTCACCGTGTATTTTCAACAGTCCGTTTTGGTCGGTTTAACACTGGCTTTAAATTAAATCTGCTAGGAGAGTGGTGGTAAAATACTGGCTATTTTTTCAATAAAATATGTTTTTCTTTAGGAGTTTGTGTTTTGTGCATTTTTGTTGTATTTGTTAGGAGAGAGGTGAATTTATGGTTATTTAGTTATTTTTTCTGCCAAACAATGGGCTGAGAAGCTTGATTGTTCCGTTGCTGAAATATTTGCTATGCAGCACAGCTTAGAACAGAAAGGTTATTTTGATATTTATTATATTGTTATTGTTATTGTTATTTGATATTGTTATTCTTTAGGAAATCGTTTTATCATCATGTATTTTGTGCATTTTAGTTATGTGTGTTAGAAGAGAGGTGAGTTAATGGTCATTTAGTTACTATGTTATTCTTGAGGATATCTGTAATGTATTCTGGGTTTAGGAGATCCGCTGAATCACTTTTTTTTGTTTTATTTGTTACGAAAGTAGAGAATCAAAGGTTATTTTGTTAGTGTTGATATTAATGTACACAATTATAACACAAGAAGCCGAGGAGATTTTCACTTGGTGAGTCACAATAGTAGCTTATTCAAACAAAAACCTAGTTATATTGGTAGGAAACTCTAAAACATGCTAAGGCAGTTTCTAAAGAGTCTTGGAAATATTGAAATATTTAACGTACAATTGAGAAAATATTTAGTTGATAAAGCTTTTCAAGTGTGCAAGACTACCTTTCAAATTAAAATTGAGCCTCGCCTCACTAATTTAAATTGTAATTGTGGTAACTAGCTAACTAATGAATAAGAACGGTAATACTATTACTGTTGATCTGGCTTCTGGCTTGACTTGTCTTATACTGCATAACTGGAATCTTCAAAACCTATTCTTCAAAAAAGTATATTCTTAATAGACAGTCTAATTCATTCAGTCACGTCACCAAGCATGCATTTCTATTTGTGTGAGGACAGTGAACGATAGAACAAAATCAAGAACCGTCCAGAAGATACGTGTACCAGCTACCAGGATCAGAAAGAACACCAGGACAACAGAGAATAATACCAGGAACCCAGGACACCCTCCTGTTTCTTAATCCAGCATTCTTCCGAATAGCGACGAATTGAATTCAATCCGTTATTCCATTCATTTGTATCTTTTGTATCACAAATTGGTCTTACCTCAAGGAAAGAAAATTGTTGTGCTATTTACAAACGCTGAATCTTTTTCTGTACATTTTTACCGTTTGTTGCCAGATTTGCTCAGATTAACGTTTGAATGAAATTTACAGAATCAAATTACGGTTTCCTGATCTTACAAGGATTTATCTAGATTGAAGGCTGTATTTAAGAACGTTCCTTAAGTGTCTCTTGACTCGAGGGACTCTTGAAATGTAAGGTATTCATATCGTCATCTCAAGAGTCCCTCGAGTCATGAGACACTTAAGGAACGTTCTTAAATACGGACATTAAAAACATGATAAAAACATTAGACAATAATGAATAATACAAAATCATTAAAATGGCTCAGTAGTAATAATAATAATAATAATAATAAATAACAACAACAGCAACTACAACAACAACAATAATAATAATAATAATAAGCGTATGTCTTTTATTGGTAGGCTAGAGTTTGCTTTTACGGATAGTTCCACCTCGCCGTTTGAGCGCTGTTATAAGGAGCATGGTGGGCCTACTATTTCAGGTGGGTTTCGAACCACCAGAAATAACATCAGTATTAGGAGTTAATTAAGAGAACTCGTTTCTCAGGGTGCACGCACAGTGGAGCATCAAATACTCGATTATAGCCACCATCGCAAAATCAAGCACATGCTGTGGAATGGGATTGTACACTGTCCAGGCATCCTTACTGATTAAAGGCCCCAAAAGGTTGTCAACAGAAACGCACAGGGAAGCATCTAATACTCGATTATAGCCACCATCGCAAAATTAAACACATTCTGTTGAATGGTGGTAGTCACGCAGCTTTAGTCTGTCATACACCATTCCACAGCGTTTGTTTGATTTTGCGATGGTGATCAACATCGAGTATAATAATTATGATATTCCACAATGCAGGCACCCTTATTAGCATAAAGGCCCTAAAGGTTGTCAACAGAAACTTGACCAGTGTGACGATCAGTTCTTACTCCAACTGGTTGACAGCTATCATTCAAGCCATCTTCTAATAAATTTGAGAATTTTGTCAATAAAATGACTTTATTTTAAAATTAGCTACAATATTGAAGAAATAACAAACTTTTAGACTATTCTGCGAGCAATAAATTCTTTTTTATCGAGTACCAGGATAATTTTATTAAACCAATTCCATCAAGCTTTATTCACCATAGGGCTAGCCCTATTTTAAAAACCTTCCTCAATGCAATCATTTAAATAGATTGCTATTTCCTGTTTTCAAGAAGAGACGTTTTCATAAAGATTTGAATAAAAACAAGGGGTAGAAGATGAATAATAATTGATGATGTATCATTTGAGATCAAGATTGATGATATTATCTTGCCTACAAAATATGACTGTTACATAGTGACCAAAATACACTGCTTGAACCATACAAATATACATATTATTCCGGGTTCTATGTCTAAAATAACGCTGGGAACACTTAAATTTATCACTCGCACTTTATTTACACAAATAATCACAACACTCACTGATAAATATATACAGAAAAATAAGCAATTAACTTACGTAGCACTAGTCCGTAATACAATAAAAACTACTTAGTAGCTCACTGGTTTGAATTAAATAGGAAAAAGAATTATCACTATAGGCACAGAGAAAGAATTATCACTATATAGGCACAATATATAGAACTGTCACTACTTGTTTATCACGACGAATTTCAAACAAGACTGAACTAATTTACAAAAGTCTCCCTCTATTTATATAATTTTCCATAATTGCGATATCTCTCGATTTTTCTATCAACTTCTACCAAATTCTAAAATAAACACTGAAAAACCTTCACGCCTTCCACAATATTCGATAAGACTCCATTAATTTCTAATCAAACAACTAGAACATTCTACAAAGGTCCAAGTAAACACCATAAAAGTGTCAAAAACAGAGTAATTAATTGCTTAGAAGTAAACATTTACATAGCAGACAACACCGAGAACCACTTCTTTCTCTCAATTCTCACTACACTATATACCATTGATGACGTAGCGGTATCACCTTGAATCGGTTGAGAGTGAACAAAGTACGGTAGATAATAATAATAATGAGCGTATGGCTTTTAATGGTGGGGAGACCCTTACGGGTAGTTCCACCTCGCCGTTTGAGCCATGTTACGGGGAACATGGTGGACCTACTATTTTAGGTGGGTTCCGAACCACCGGGTAAGTAATAATAAAGCTTGTAACATCAAGTCATTGAAGCACGGTCACCCATCCAAGCGCAATCAAGTACGGTAGATAGAATACAGAAATAGATAAATCAAAGAGGAAATGGAGAGGAGAGAGGAACGAAGTACAGATGTAGGACAAGCCAGATATGTGTAATAATAATTAAAATGGTTGACGATTAGGAGTGGCGGAAGGGAAGGGGTTATAGTGGTTGTTGTATTTAGTAGGATAGGTGACCGGGTGCTATCATTGACTAGTCTATGAGATGGATGAGGTTGGTGGCATGTAAGTGGACACGGACAGCCCGCTTTGGTTTAGTCGCGCTCATCAATTTGTACATCCGCTTAACTCGTCTAGATTTGTGGGGGAGAGAGAAAGAGCAAGAGAGAATGATGTGGGAGTGAGAGAGATTGAGAGAAAACGAAGGAGAGTGAGAGGAGAGAGAAGAGAAAGAGAGTGTAATGGTGAGGATACAAATAATAATAATTTATTTTCTTAACTTAAATAACTTAAATTTAGAGAAAAGCAAAATGATTCCAAAGTACAGCAAGAAAAAAATATTTGCAATCATAACTACTATAAAACAAAAACATACCTATGCTTTTCACTAAAAATCAAACTTGCCAAAAAATCAACAAAAACACTAACAACATTTCTGTAAAGATTAGGTAACTCCATAATTACTTTCGTCTACGGCTACGTTATAAAGTAGACATAATAGGTTAGAGAGCAATGTCAATAAAGCTTACTTTATTCCAAGCATTATCAAACTACTGTCTTAATAAAGCTATTTCAACACTATTCGCACTTTTCAGTATAGATCTAGACCAATCAAAATTGAGCATTTCGTCAAAACAGCGAAGAAATAGTTATTTGTGTAGCAGTGCGCAAAGTAGCTCTTTGCTGCAAGAGAGAAATGCATTACACACAAGCTGAAGGCGAGTGCGGAATAATTTCTTGAGTGCAGCAATAGTAGTTTATGCAACGATTTTATTTTGACCCTTATTGAGGCACGAGTTAGATGTAAGTTATAACACGAGCGAAAGCGAGTGTTGTAAATATCTCACGAGTGCTTTAATGGCCAAATAGAATCGTTGCATACACTATTTTATCTATGACCATTAGTATACATTTAATTAAAACAATTTCATTTTACCTGTGACTGACAGAGATACCTAACCTCTCATCTCAAATACGAGAAGTTATAGTAGATTGTTAGGTTAAAGCAGCTGGTGCAGCAGTTTGATCAAATCAGCTGATAGTTTCACAATATTGAATTACGATATTGATTCCATCAAAAATGCTTCTGATTGGTCCAGAACCCGTGTTATAATGTAGAACCTGTACTATAATGAGCTCATTATGCAACGGGTTTCAAAAAGCATTTCGAAAAGACAGCTGTTTTGGCATCAATTGTGAAACTGTAATGTATACATTATGACATGGTCGTAGATAAAGAAACTTTCAGCACAAGTTACACATTAAATTTGTCCTACGGTTGGCACACCTGGAGTGCGGTAAAGTCAGCTGGAGTGCGACAAAGTAGAAGATTGCAGGAATCAGCAGTTTTACGTACTATGAGTGCATAAATAGCCGCTTTGTTAGAATAACTGTAGGAAAAATTTAATGTGTAACTCATGCTTAAATCATCTTTGCTGTACTAGAGAAACTATTCCGCACTCACCTGCTGCTCGTGTGTAATGCATTTCTGTCGAACAGTGCACTAATTACTATACACAAATAACTATTGTATGATTGTTGTATTTCTTAGCATGGAGTACAGTCTATAAATATATACAACAACTCAGCCACAGACAGCCATTTATTACAAGCGTGGAGTCGACTCTACGCTTGGAAAACGCTCTGCAAGCAGCACATTTTTGACAAAAACCAACTACAGAATAAATATTCAAAAAATTTATCGCCTTTGTACAACATTCTTGTGCATTACAGACCCTTCTACGTTGTCAACAACACGTAATTCAACTTCATGTCAACGATGATGTCACTTCATATTTTCAAATAATTTATTTAGACATCTTTTTCATAACTCGCCTGTTGTGTAGCCGTTATTGACGTGTCATGATAGTCCTGCGACATTGCAAACTACTCGGGTACATTCTACTCTAGCTAGAGAGAGACAGAGACATACAGACAAGGTTGTTTGCACCTTGACACCTGAATAAATGATGGAATACATTGCGCTACTGTTTCTGCTGGGTACACTCATAACAAGTAGTAGTTACCTGCGCAACTCCTTCTTGCCAGCTAATAAACAACTCTCTCACTCACACTAACTATCTCTTTTTCTCTCTCACTGGTTAAGTGTCAAGAAAGGACGAATCTTTGTCCAAACTTCGTGTAATTGCATTGCATCACTTAGATTGTCATTACTATAGTTAATATCATCAAGATCATGCAAATGAGATCATTGTACATAATATCTTGCACTATAAAAATAACAATATCTGAATTTACTATAGTATCCATGTGATGTTGATAATTTTGTTTTTAATTCAATTTTTATTTCCAAAGTATAGAACAGATATAATACAATAGAGCAATGTTTCAACTACTAATATGCAAAATTTGTAAATTTACATGAATAAAGAGAGAACCTAATCTAATCATCACCATCATCATCATCATCATCATCAGCATCATCATTTCCTCTCAGACTGAGTCCTAATGTTTTTGATTCACTAAAAATTTGCTCATTCCAAAATGAACAGACTTCACACTTGAATTACAAAAAAAAAAAAACTATAAGCATTTACACGCCATACATACATTTCAACAGTTTAGAATCTACCTTTTAAGTTGTTTTACACAAGAAGCTATAATTCTGAGGAGAGAAAGAAGAATGCGGAGAGAAATGATGAATAAGAATAAGGAGAAAGAGAAAAAAAACGAAAAAGGAGGATACGAAGAAGTTGGATGAGGAGAAGAAGAAAAAGATGGAGGAGGAAAAGGAAGATGGTGAGGAAGGGGAGGTGTAGGTGGTGGAGGGAGGATGACGAAAAAGAGGAAGAGAGGGAAGAGAAAGAACAGGGAAAAAAAAGAATATAAAGAAGACAAGAAGATGAAGAAAAAGAAGGAGAAGACGAGTAGAGGAGAAAGGAAATGGAAAGGAGAATAAAAGGGGGAAGTAGGAGGAGAAGGAGAAGGAAGAGGAGGAAAAAGAGAAAAGGGGGAGAAGAAGGAGGAGAAGGAGGAGAGTAAGGAAAAGGATAAGGAGAAGATGAGGAGGAGAAGGAGGAGGAAGAGGAGGGATAGGAGGCGAAGGAGAAAAAGGAAGAGAAGGTGTAGCAGGAGAAGGAAAAGAATGGAGAGGAGGGGTAGGAGGAGAAGGAGAAGAACAAGAAGAAGAAGAAGGAGGAGGAGGAGGAGGCGGAGTGGGAGAAGGAGAAGAATGAGGAGGGGGAGGAGAAGGAGTAGAAAAATTAGAATAAGGAGGTGAGGAGAAGGAGAAATAGGAGAGGAGGATGGGGTTGAGGGTGGTGGAGGGGTTGTGGGAGGAGGTGGAGGAGAAGGAGGAGGGCGAGAAGGGGTAGGAGGAGGAGGCAGAGTGGGAGAAGGAGGAGGAGTGGGAGAAGGAGGAGGAGTGGGAGAATGAGGAGAAGAAGAAGAAGAAGAAGGAAAAGTAGAATAACGAGAATGTGAGGAGGAGAAGAAGAAGGGGAAGGCGGAGGAGAAGTAAGTGAAGGAGAAGTAGGAAAGGATGATGAGTTGAGGGAGGAGGGAGGGGGGAGGAGGAGAAGGAGCAGAACGAGGAAAAGAAAGAGAAGGAGAAGAAGAGGAAGAAAAAGAAAGAGTAGGAGAAGAAGAGGAAGAAAAACAAATAGAAAAGAAGAAGATGAAGGAGGCCAACGACGGCGGCAAGGAAGAGGTATAAGAAAAACAGACTGTTATAAGAAAGAGGAAGTTATTTGCCAAGTTTGAATAGTCTAGATTCTCTAGATCTCCTTTCAGAACTTATCCCTCGAACGGACAACAGCACGATTTCAATAAGACCTGCCTGGTCCTTAATAATTGCTACACTTTTTACAGTTTTAAATGGCAGTGCAGTCGCAGTCAGTCTGGTCATTCAATAATAATCACTAATGGCAATTGTTTGCCGTCTAATGGTTATTGCTAGCTGGCTTACTGGCAATCGATAGCCGCTTGTTTTGTGCACAATCATGGTCGACGAGCTCTCCATCATCATTATTATGGATAACGATTGCTGCACTCGTCTGTTGTTCCCATTCGGTTACAGCTGTCTCTAATTAATATCAAATCGAACCTAACGTCCATCTGATCAGAGCTCAACATTTTCAAGTAGACTATATTTACGCGGATAACCCGAATATAATATTCTCCGGGAAATCAGTTGAGGATGTGGAAATCTCATCTGCTATAGGCCTATCCTCTATTAATGATCATCTAAATAGCTATAATCTTATTTATAATGCGAGCAAATCTATAGCAATCCAATTTTCGTCAAAGCAGAGTAGGAACCAATTATTGTATCCTAGTGTAGCAATAAATAGTGAAATTTTAGTAACAGAAAATAGCACGAAGTTCTTAGTTTTGTTAGTGGATTGCAATCTCTCATGGGATAGTCATGTTTGCCATGTTATGAAAAAGATATCCCCTGGTCTTTATGCTTTGAGACAAATGTCCTGTTTATGTAGTATCCAGACATTGAAGTCAGTATACCATGCAGTAATACATACGGTCTTTGTATTGATGGCAGTACAAGCAAAACAAATTTGGATAAAATTCTTAAGCAGCAGAAGCGAGCAATTAGAATAATGCTTGGAAGATCCGACTCAGTAAGACTGCCTTCTCTCAACTTGGAATTTTGACAATTTACGGACAATACATATTCGATGTCATCATGTTTTTTAAGAAGCAGCCCAATTCAGAATTAAGAAATCAGATTCACAATTACAATACCCGTTATGGCCTAATTTCTGAGAGACATAGGTTAGACCTTTTTGAGAAGAGAACAATTTACAGGGGAAGGAAATTTTCTACAAAGTTGCCAAACAATTTGAAAATATTGGAAGATATTAAAAAAGTTGAAGGAATATTTGGTAGGCTTATCTCTGTATTCTTTACAGGAGTTTGAAGATATTAATCATTAATTTAATTGACTTTTGTTTGTACCTACTAGTTTTACATAACTTTAGAGATTTGAAACTATTCATGTGTTTTTGCACATGTTTGACGAATAACGATTTAAAAAAAAGTCGACTGGATTCGAGTGCAATAGAGCTTTGATTTTCAAAATGCCACCCTCATCACCTAAAACCAACTTTAATAAACAACAATAAATGAATCGAGATAGATAAAATTCTTTGACTTTTCTTTTAACAAACTTCTCTTCTACTTTTTCTTCATCTTCTTGTTTTCTTGTATTCTTCTTCGTCTTCCCTTCATTCATCAATTCATTTTTGTAACTTACATGGTGGGCCTACATTATTGCATAAATGCTTAAGCTGGGCATTCACGTTCCGATTTGCAGTACGACTAGTAAGACTGCTAGTTGGATAGTCGACTCCACTCACGCTCCTACTTGCAATCCAACTTTATTCCTAGTCAGCTGTGAACATCGCTCTCGAGCCGAAAAATGTAAGCGAAGTTGCTAGATGTTGCCCGAACTTGCTGGAAGGTCAAGCACTGACTGAGGTAAGTTGGACGACTTTGATCCGACTCCCCCACACCACGCTCCAACAATGTCGACAGTCGGAAGTCGTCCCTCTACGCTTCCAACTATCCCATTACGTATCCCAACTACGCTTCAACAACAAGCCCATTCACGTTCCAATATCGGATCCAACCTTGGAGGTTGGACCACAAGTCGTACTGCAAATCGGAACGTGAATGCCCAGCTTTTGATATTTATTTTTAATTAGATAATTGAATATAATGGCCAATAAAGCATACACATAAAGTTTCATAAGATCATTCAAAAGAATTAATACATTATTATAAATTAAATCATTATTAGTCGTATGTAATAATTATATTTTTAATACATATTAAAAATATAATTATTACATACTACGAAAAATGATTAGATTAACTAAGCGCTAATTTGACGATGAATTTTTTATATGAGGTCTACACAAAGCTTTCCTAGTAAAAAGGGATTTCCATTTTAAATTTAATAAAGTTTGATTCTTCTAGAATTTAAGGCAAAAATGATTATAAATTTGTCCCAAATTTAGAAAGCTTCTCACGATGATATTCGAGATCATGTTTTCCAAGTAAAGTTTGACTGTATTTCTATTATACTGAGTTTATTATGACTATTGCATGGTTTATTTCTTGTACCACCAATAACTTGGGTACTGTTTTAAAAACAATTTAAAAAATTGTAATTCCAAACAAATAATAATGCACTATTCTAATTCATCCTGAACCCTTCAGTAAGAGTGGCCGATTGGATTGGCAAGAAAAACACTCTGTTATCTGCTGTAAAATCACTTGCCGGTGGTTCGGAGCTCACCTAAATATTACTGTAGGTCCAACTCATCAATTACCATTACCCAGGAGCGCGTCTGAGCTACATGGGCTTCATCCTCCCAAAAATAAAATAATAATAATAACAATAATAAGCGTATGGCTTTTAATGGTGGGGAGACCCTTACGGGTAGTTCCACCTCGCCGTTTGAGCCATGTTACGGGGAACATGGTGGACCTACTATTTTAGGTGGGTTCCGAACCACCGGGTAAGTGATAATAAAGCTTGTAACATAAAGTCATTGAAGCACGGTCACCCATCCAAGCGCAGTCTTGAGCGGTCGTGACTGAATAAAATAAAATAAACAGATATCACACGCTTTAAACAACCTTCTAATCTAATCACATGTTAATTTTCTCCCCTTCTTTCCCCTCCCCCCACTTCCATGCCTTTCCGCTACCTCACACCACTCCAATCCTCTCAAAAAATCACAAATACAGGGGCACAACGCGATCTCCAGCACCATTGCAACACTCGCTTGGCACGGCCAGCGGACAGTATCGTTCGAAAATGCAAATGTAACAGCGCACAAGGTTTTTCCTTTTGCTGGTGATGCCATAATAATTATAAAAACTAAATAATAGTAATTGAGCACATTACTGTAATAGGGCTACAGACGATATACAGATAATTAATTAATTACATATAATTTATATTCAAATATTTTACATATAATTACATTGTAATCACTAATACAAAATATCTTGTAGTTAGGTAGATTAATATAATGTAGAAGTGTATTATTATTTAGTTTTATTTTGTACAATGACATTTGTAATGTTTCTGTTTTTTTATGTGGCAATAAATTCAATTCAATTCAACACTCTGTATATACCCTGTACACCTACGCACCACCTGCATACATCCAAACGCTACTACTCCACTATGACACAACAGAGATAGCCACGTCAGTGTCGCCTCGGACCAGGGTCATTCACAGAGCTATATAGACATAGTTACAGTTCTATATTCTACCTATATATACCTAAATAATATCTATATATAGGCCCCTATAGATACATTACCTACAGGTCCCAACCATAGGCACCATACAGGTCAATGCTCCCAGGCCTGGTGTAGTACCTACCTAGCTGTTTCTAATCACCGAGCAAATGGATAATGGGCGAGATGGGTTCAACAGATGGGGCTAAACGGCCCACCTTCCCCTTGGGGGGGGGGGGGGGGCTCCAATCGCAATTCAAATTACGCCCGAATTAAGAGTGGGTAACTGCTGTAGGCACACATTGGGGAGCTTGGGGGGCTAATATTACCCGAAATTGGAAATCTGTTAGATGACCGTTTATAAGGTACCGTAATTTAGTTTTGGATTAGCAGCATATGATGTAATCGCGTTATGTTTTGGGCAAAACTATTAAATGGAAATTGGGTTATGAAAACATGGAAATAGATATATACAAATAATAATATCGTGTCACCTGGCTGGCTCAGGTCTGGCGTCAGAGTTACTAAGGTCGCACCTGAATAAGTTCAGGGCTTCTGAAGTGACTTAACGACTGTTTTTAGGCACCCGGATTGACAGGATTATCGTGTCCTCCGAAACACGGGAGTGCCCCGAGGTAAAATATTTCGGTCAGAACTGGGATCGAACCCGGGACCTTTGGGTTTGCAAACCAGCACTAAGCCCACTAGGCTACGGCCACTCCAATAGATATAAGATAAGATGATTTATTCGTTACACAGGCTTGTGAATACTTAGGTAGTAATCCAAACAGTAACATGTCAATATGAATACAACAATAATTACAAGAATACAATCAATAAATTTGAAAAGAAACAAACATGTTTTTTGCATAAATCATAACAGTTAGATGACTAGACTTGTAAGAGTTCTTCAATCTTATATGGGCAACTGTATATTGTTATGTGGTGATGATTCCTATATTTTATGTTTGTTATTACTGTATGCAACTATAGATATGCAACTCATTTGTATGAGCTAAAGCTCAATAACAAATAAAATGAAATAAAAATGATTATATATGGGCAACTGTTAATATTAATATATTTATAAAGACATGTAAATAGAGAAATATATTAGGCTACATAGAGATAGAGTGTGTCTCGTGAAAGAGTGATAGCTGTACCACCTCTGTATTCTAAGTACTAAAGCAAAAAGAATGAGAAGAAATAAAAGCAGTAATAAAAGGAAAGTAAGAGAAAAGAAAAGGAGGATAAATAGAAAAGAAGAAAACAGATGAATGCCAGTGTGAAAAAGAGCAACGCTCTCGTAGGTCCTGTTTGTAACGGTGACCGATTGCATTGGCCAGCAAAAAAGACACTGTTCTCTGCAGTAAAGTCACTTCCCGGTGGTTCGGAACCCACCTAAAACTGTAGGTCCAACTCATCAATCACCATCATCCAACTCATTACCCACGCACAGGACTCAGACCTATGTGGGCTTCATCCTCAAGAAGAAAAAAAATGATGGGTAGTAGAAAAATGAAAAGATAAGGAGTCAAAATACAAAATGAAAGGGAAGAAAAATACAAAGAGGAAACTGATGAATGACTGTGTGAAAGAGCTAGCGAGAATGGCGAGATTCTTCTAGTGTAATAGAAAAAGGAAAACTAGTCATAAAAGAAATAGTAAGGAAAAACAAAACTTGGAAAAAAAATTAATTCCAGTGTCAAAAAATTAACATAATGGGTAATAGAAAAAATGGCACGGAGTTACAAAAGGAGCAAGGAAGGAAGAAAAAAGTAAGTGAGAAAGATAATACAAAAGACAGAGAAGAAAAACACCAAAAGGAAATCAGATAAATGGCTGTGTGAAGGAAGAAGCGAGAATGATGGGATTTTCCAAGTTGGTCGTTTGTCTTGGTCAGTCACCAATCCCTCTTACACACACTCTTTCTCCCATTCTCTTTCTATTTCATCTCTCTCTAGTCCCACTCTAGTTCGCCCATTCTCTTTTTATTTCTCCTCACTCACAATCTTTCTCAAGTCCCTCCATTCACTCTCTCATGCTCTCTCGCTTGTTCACACACCCCTCATTCTTTTACTAATAAATGCAACATTTTGAGGAAGGCACATGAGAATGGATTGATGACGACGGTTTGCGAACTCACAAACACGCACATACGCGCGCACACACACATCTATCCATTACAGAACTGGCAAATAAGACACAACTTAATGAAATGAGGCATATATATCACAGAGTTAGTGAGTCAGTGAGTGAGACGAGAGAGAATTGAATGAGAAGAAAAGGAGAAGAAGAGACTAGAGAAAAAGAGCTTGAAAGAGAGAGAGAGAGAGTGAGATTCAGATTCAGATGAATTTATTTGTGTAAATTTACAATGTACATGAATGATTAAAGTAATATTAATATTAGCAACTCTCAAAAGATCCATGAATGCTGATAAAAGTAATACTGTATTAATATTAGCATCTCTCAGCAGATCCATGAATGATAAAAGTAATATTAATATTAGCATCTATCAGCAGATCCATGAATGATGAAAGTAATATTAATATTAGCATCTCTCAGCAGATCCATGAATGATAAAAGTAATATTAATATTAGCATCTCTCAGCAGATCCATGAATGATAATAATATTAATATTAGCAACTCTCAGCAGATCCATGAATGATAAAAGTAATATTAATATTAGCATCTCTCAGCAGATCCATCCATGATATAAGTAATATTAATATTAGCAACTCTCAGCAGATCCATGAATGATAAAAGTAATATTAATATTAGCAACTCTCAGCAGATCCATGAATGATAAAAATAATATTAATATTAGCATCTCTCAGCAGATCCATGAATGATAAAAGTAATATTAATATTAGCAACTCTCAGCAGATCCATGAATGATAAAATTAATATTAATATTAGCAACTCTCAGCAGATCCATGAATGATAAAAGTAATATTAATATTAGCATCTCTCAGCAGATCCATGAATGATAAAAGTAATATTAATATTAGCATCTCTCAGCAGATCCATGAATGATAAAAGTAATATTAATATTAGCATCTCTCAGCAGATCCATGAATGATAAAAGTAATATTAATATTAGCATCTCTCAGCAGATCCATGAATGATAAAAGTAATATTAATATTAGCAACTCTCAGCAGATCCAGAAATGATAAAAGTAATATTAATATTAGCAACTCTCAGCAGATCCATGAATGATAAAAGTAATATTAATATTAGCATCTCTCAGCAGATCCATGAATGATAATAATATTAATATTAGCAACTCTCAGCAGATCCATGAATGATAAAAGTAATATTAATATTAGCATCTCTCAGCAGATCCATCCATGATATAAGTAATATTAATATTAGCAACTCTCAGCAGATCCATGAATGATAAAAGTAATATTAATATTAGCAACTCTCAGCAGATCCATGAATGATGAAAGTAATATTAATATTAGCATCTCTCAGCAGATCCATGAATGATAATAATATTAATATTAGCAACTCTCAGCAGATCCATGAATGATAAAATTAATATTAATATTAGCAACTCTCAGCAGATACATGAATGATAAAAGTAATATTAATATTAGCATCTCTCAGCAGATCCATGAATGATAAAAGTAATATTAATATTAGCATCTCTCAGCAGATCCATGAATGATAAAAGTAATATTAATATTAGCATCTCTCAGCAGATCCATGAATGATAATAGTAATTTTAATATTAGCAACTCTCATCAGATTCTTGAATGATAAAAGTAATATTAATATTAGCATCTCTCAGCAGATCCATGAATGATAAAAGTAATATTAATATTAGCAACTCTCAGCAGATCCATAAATGATAAAAGTAATATTAATATTAGCAACTCTCAGCAGATCCATGAATGATAAAAGTAATATTAATATTAGCATCTCTCAGCAGATCCATGAATGATAATAATATTAATATTAGCAACTCTCAGCAGATCCATGAATGATAAAATTAATATTAATATTAGCAACTCTCAGCAGATCCATGAATGATAAAAGTAATATTAATATTAGCATCTCTCAGCAGATCCATGAATGATAAAAGTAATATTAATATTAGCATCTCTCAGCAGATCCATGAATGATAAGAGTAATATTAATATTAGCATCTCTCAGCAGATCCATGAATGATAATAGTAATTTTAATATTAGCAACTCTCTTCAGATTCTTGAATGATAAAAGTAATATTAATATTAGCATCTCTCAGCAGATCCATGAATGATAAAAGTAATATTAATATTAGCATCTCTCAGCAGATCCATGAATGATAAGAGTAATATTAATATTAGCATCTCTCAGCAGATCCATGAATGATAAAAGTAATATTAATATTAGCAACTCTCAGCAGATCCATAAATGATAAAAGTAATATTAATATTAGCAACTCTCAGCAGATCCATGAATGATAATAGTAATATTAATATTAGCATCTCTCAGCAGATCCATGAATGATAATAATATTAATATTAGCAACTCTCAGCAGATCCATGAATGATAAAAGTATTTTTAATATTAGCAACTCTCAGCAGATCCATGAATGATAAAAGTAATATTAATATTAGCAACTCTCAGCAGATCCATGAATGATAAAAGTAATATTAATATTAGCATCTCTCAGCAGATCCATGAATGATAAAAGTAATATTAATATTAGCAACTCTCAGCAGATCCATGAATGATAAAAGTAATATTAATATTAGCATCTCTCAGCAGATCCATGAATGATAAAAGTAATATTAATATTAGCAACTCTCAGCAGATCCATGAATGATAAAAGTAATATTAATATTAGCATCTCTCAGCAGATCCATGAATGATAAAAGTAATATTAATATTAGCAACTCTCAGCAGATCCATGAATGATAAAAGTAATATTATTATTAGCATCTCTCAGCAGATGCATGAATGATAAAAGTAATATTAATATTAGCAACTCTCAGCAGATCCATGTATGATAAAAGTAATATTAATATTAGCATCTCTCAGCAGATCCATGAATGATAAAAGTAATATTAATATTAGCAACTCTCAGCAGATCCATGAATGATAAAAGTAATATTAATATTAGCATTAGAGGGAGAGAGAGAGAGAGAGAGAGAGAGAGAGAGATGAGATAAAGATAAAATTATTTTATTTACGTAAATTTACAAAATATAATTGTGACTGATTAAAAAGAATATTATTAACAACACAATAAATGAGAAAAAGTTTGGATATTAACAATGAAATTTTATGTGAAGCATTTACTTAATAAGGGCGAAGTCTGGACAAACATTCGTCCATTCAAACTTAACCTTGATAACTTCGAACTGCGAGACTATATAATTAGTAATAATAGAATAAAATTTATACACAAATTGAAAAAATTAGAAGTGATTGAACATAATTGAAATTGTGTTTTTTTATATTTTCTGAATAATACAGATGAAATATTATTTACAAAATGAAAGATGAAGGTTGCCATGCATGTGCTCTATGGTTGAAAAGATGCAGTCATTCTTTCAAAAGATACCTCTTCAATGACGAGGTGAAGCCCGCTCGACTCTCAATGCACCTTATGGCATTAGGAAGTGCGTTTCAAGCCCGACAAGCACTTACAACAAATGATTTAGTATAGATTGTAGTACGGTGGTTCGGTATCCTAAGCGTATTATCCCCGGTTCTAGTATGAGAGACATTATTCTGTCAGCCTTCAGAAACAAATTTGAAATCGTTTTTAAAGTAATTTGAGGATTTGAGGATTTCTTTGACAAGTTTGTTTATTCTGAATAGTCTCTGATCTGGGAGTTTGAGAGTTGAGCTTGTAATGTGGGATTGAGTAATTCGTTCATGCCATTGAAGAGATTGTATGTTGTACCGAAGACAGTAGTTCTGACTGCGCTGCAGTCTATCATTCAGAATGACTGTCATGTCATTCATTACAGAATTACAGTACAGGAAATGTGGAAAGATCAGTGATTTAAACAGTAACAATCGGACACTTCTAGGAAGAATATCTTGAATTTAGGGATGCATTGCTGAAAAAACCTTCTTACATGTTCTAAGTCAAGAGTTGAGTTCATGGTTATACCCAAGTTTTTAACGAAACTACAGTATGGTATTGCCATCAACAGTGATTTTGTGAGTTAGATTCAAGTCAATACTATTTTTTTATCAAGCGAGAATAACCAATGATAATAGACTGCGTTTTTACAGGATTGAGTTTAAGACCATTTTTCCTGGTCCATTTCATAATGTCATCAATATCTTCATTCATCTTTTCAACAGTTGCATTGATTTTTGATTTTGGACAGCTGAAGTAAATTTGTAGGTCATCTTCATAAGTATGGAAACTGAAAAAATTGATAACGCAGGAAAGATCATAGCATACAGGGTGAAAAGAAGAGAGGAAGAGAGAGTGAAGAGAACAAGTGGAAAAGCGAAGAATAAGATAAAAAAGGGACTAGAGAGCTTGAGAGGGAAAGAGAGAGAGAGAGAGAGAGATAACGATCAAGAAAGAGAGAGCGAGAGTGTGATAGAGTAAGAGGCAAATGGTGATCTGTATTTCTGTACACGAGGAAAAGAGCTACAGCTAAGTGGATGCTGAACGGAAGAGGAGAGTGTGAGACAGAGAGACAAGAGAGTAATAGACACTAGGAAAGAGAAAGAACGATTGATATTTAGATATGACAGAGAGAGTGAATGAGAGTGTGAAAGAGCGTGATGCCATTTGTTATTACAGGCTGTTGACATACAGGGGACAGTGTTGTGCTGAATTTGTGTACAGTGTACAGTGCACAGTAGCTCAGTAGCTGCTTGCTACTGTTGTTGAAAGTGACACGACAATAGCGTGACATAGAGTGGGGACTGACTATCTAATTGAAAAAGCCTTAAAGCTACTGTACGTGAATGACGAGATGGCGAGTCTGAAACATACATTTTAAAACAAGCAATAATTGATAATGACGTTTTGTGAACATATAGGTACATGAATTGTTCTGACGTAGTGTCTTTTGTAAAACACAGAAATGAATTGGACCTCACACACAAGACACTACTGTGACTTTTGTGAAACACAGAAATGAATTGGACCTCACACACTAGAGTGACTTTTTGTGAAACACAGAAATGAATTGGACCTCACACACTAGAGTGACTTTTTGTGAAACACAGAAATGAATTGGACCTCACACACTAGCTACTACTGAATAGAATATAGAAGTGCTTTATTCATCAACAATAAATGTGAAACAAAATATCCAGAATAATACATACACCATACGGCTTGATCTAAGACTGGCAGCCGGTCTAGCTACTACTGTGACTTTTTGTGAAACACAGAATTGAATTGGACCTCACACACTAGAAACTAGTGTCACTTTTGTAAAACACAGAAATGAATTGGACCTCACTAGATACTAGTCGTGCAGTCCAATTCATTCATGTGTTTTAAAAAAAGGCGCAGAAGTATCTAATACGTGAGGTCTAATTCATTTCTGTGTTTTACAAAAAGACATTAGTATCAAGTGTGTAAGGTCCAATTCATTTCTTTATTTCACAAAAACACACTAATATCTAGTGTGTAGAGTCCAATTTTTTTCTGAGGATAAAGCCCACATAGTTATGAGACCTCGCGTGTGTAATGAGTGGGATGATGGTGATTTTATGAGTTGGACCCACAGTTTTAGGTGGGTTCCGAACAACAAGGAGGTGAATTTACAGATTATTTTTTGCCGGCCAATTTAATCGGTCACCCTTACAAAGAGGACCCAGGGGTTCGAAGTTTATCTCTATCTGACGAAACAGATACCAGCTATAGTTCACGGCTATCACTTCCCTAATTGTATTTAACAAGAACGCACTAGTATCTGGTGTGCAAGGTCCAATTCATTTCTGTTTTTCACCAAAAGACACACTAGTATCTAGTGTGTGAGGTCCAATTCATTTCTATATTTCACAATAAAACACATTAGTATCAAGTATGTGAGGTTCCATTCATTTCTGTGTTTCTCAAAGTCACACTAGTATCTTGTGTCTGAAGTCAAATTCATTTCTACAACTTACTTCACAAAAACACACTACGTCACTTCCTATACTTAAATGTATTGTCATACTTTCAAACTCATTATCGGTATTTCTTTTTGAACTTGAGGCACACAATTCTTCCCGCTATTTGTGTGTTAATTTACCGTAACTGAACGCTAGATTTATCTATTTTTTCTATCCAAATTTATCTTTGACCAATCGTGGTAACGAATTGGATTTTTCGGACACTGACTGACCTCACCGTTCGCCAATCTCAATTGTCCGTTTCCATGAATCGAATTTTTCAACCAAAATCTCCTTTCACTATTGCGTCATCAATAAAAAAGATACGTGGAATTTGAATGCAATTCTGATCTGATAAATTCACATGAATAATAATTTTTGGGAAGTGATAGCCGTGAGCCGTAGCAGGTATCTGTTCAATCAGAAAGAGATAAGCTGCGTTCTCCTGGGTCCTCTTTGTAACGGTGACCGATTTGATTGCTCAGCAAAAAAGAAACTGTTCTCTGCTGTAAAATCACTTCCCGGTGGTTCGGAGCCCACCTAAAACTGGAGGTCCAACTCATCAATCATCATCATCCAACTCATTACTCACGCACAGGTCCCAGACCTATGTGGGCTTCATATTAAAAAAAATTCAATAATAATAACAATTCTGATCTGATAAATTCACACAAATTCGCATAAATGACGTGGATAATAATAATATTACTAATAAATAGTAAGCGGACGACTTTTATTGGTGGGGAGACCAGTGTAATGGTAAGTACCACCTCGCCGGTAAAGAAGACATGTTGTTATAGTACTAACCCTATATAATAAACAGCTACTTGCTGCTACCTGTCGACGAAATACTAAAACACTTTTAGCTCTGAATAATAAATAATTGAAGGAGGAAAGGAAGAAGAATGAGGAGAAACATTATGAAGAAGATGGAAAAGAGGAGAAGAAAAAGGGGGGAAATGAGAGGAGGAGAAAAGTAGATTAGAAGATGGTGAAGGTGGTGGAAGAGGAGGTGAAAGAGGAGGAGGTGAAAGAGGAGGAGAAGGACGAGGAGGAGTAGGAGGAGGAGGAGGAGGAAGAGGAGGAGAAGAAGTTAGAGGAGAAATAATGCAGGAGGAGGAAAAGGAGGAAGAATAAGAAGAGGGATAAGAAAAAAGTTACTATCAAATTTTAGTCTTTACATTTAAATTTATAGGTTATTGCACATTCTAGAAATTCTGATTAAATTGAATCAGGCAGCCTGCTAGTAATAATATATGTGTTTGATTTTTTCTTATCTGGTGTTCTCTAGGTGAGGTACGATAGCCGGGATAGCCTATATACTATAGTCATTGTACCAATAAAGTAAGTGAAGTACGTATTTATAATGTACTTTGAGCTGATACTGGACGTAATCATATCAATTTTTGAAAATTTCTCGAGGAGGAGAAGAAGAAGGTGGAGGTGGACGAGAAGGAGGAGGAGGGGAAGAAGGAGGAGGAGTGAGAGGAGGAGCAGAAGGATGAGAAGGAGGAGTAGGAGAAGAAGAAGGTGGAAAGGGTGACGGAGCTTGGGGAGGAGAAGAAGGAGGAAAGGGTGACGGAGCTTGAGGAGGAGGTGGTGGTGAAGCGGAAGGAGGAGGAGGAGGTGGTGGTGGTGAAGCAGGAGGAGGAGACGAAGAAGGGGAAATAGAATAACAAGAAGAAGAAGGAGAAGAAAAAGAAGAGAGATAAGTTAAAAGATACTTAAATTAGATTTGTAGATATGTTAGTACGCATTCCAGATTCAGATTCAATTGAATCGGGCAACCTGCTATATCTTATCAACAACAATAGAGAGAAAAGAAGAGAAGAAAGAGGCTGAGAAAAAAGAAGAGATAACTAAAAAAACACCGAACGTGTTCCTCTGATTCATCTGACACAATAATCATCCAACTTGAACTTCAGCAAGCAACGAAAAACGGGTGAAAAATGTGATGGAAATGTTTTTCTTTTCACAAAAGTTGTTCCTCTATTATCTGCTAACTCATGATCATAAATCAACCATTGACACTTACATTCCAAATAGATAGCGACTAGTTCACAACTTAATTTGATTTTTAAAGATGTCAGAACGTGTTGAAATTACTATGGGGGCATTCCCCCGCGAACAAGAAATTTAAACATCAGTCACGTTCACCTCAATTAATAATAAGAAGATGGACGTCATTAAATTTTATGTTGACAAACTACATCAACCGAAACGCAAACAACGGAAAAATCAGAGATAGACGGGAAATCGTAGAGAAAGACTAAGAAACTAAAATACTAATGAAATTACAATCAAAATTAATACAGTATAGGTTAATAATTAAAGGTATATAGAATCAATTGTAAAAATAGACTTGGAAGAGCAGGCTATGGAACTGATAAACTAATAAAGTGATGAAATTAAATAAGGTTATAGCACAGTATAGTTTAATAATAGAAGGTATACAGAATCGTATAGACTTGAAAAATCAGACGATGGAACTGAAGCAATGATGAGCTTACTACCTAGTGAAATACCAATAGTTACACAGTGATGAAATGAAATAAGGAAATAATATAGAATTATAGGTTAATGCCTTATTGTGGCTTAAGGTTAATCAAGTTTTGATCATCTAAGTTACAAAAAAGGCTACATCAATTATGTATGTTTGTAGATTACGTCTTGGAGACTCCAGTTAAGGAGTATAAGACAAGTCAGAACTAACGTTGCTTTCCAAACGACTCTGCCGAATGATGGCTTGGACGCAGGAAGTAGCACAAAGGTGTGCTAGGTTGTATACACACTCTCCTGTGCAGCCAGACCCTATGTGAAAGTGCTGGGAGTGTACTGTTAAGCATAGAGCTTCAGAATTTGTTTTGCTGGGCTTGGCATAGATACAACTCTGTTAGTTCAGTGAGGAAAGTAACCGAAACCTACCTCACTCCTCGTTTGCGTAGTACGCTCTTTGAACCAAAACATAATTTTTGGGTCTGAAGAGTCACTTACAGTCGAAATCAGCTATAAATGCATACAATTTGATAAAAGCTAAGGACGTGAGGCTCTGAAGTCTGCGCTAAGATACAATTCAGGGAGGATTGCAATTTATAGGTTTAATGGAAAGATTCACACAACGGAAAGAAGAGAAATTCAAGTATTAACACTACTACAAGTTTGTACTTAGTAAAGAAACAGACTCTAGGAGGTGACTAAAACAGATACTTTTACAACATCTCCAAGAAATAGTTCAGCTCTTGGGGAGAAAAACTTCAACTGATAGAAAACTAGACATCTTGACAATACGATGAGCTACAACAAACGATAGAACTGCCGGAAGCGTGATTTGATGGGGGAGGGGGAGAGACAAAAACTTAAACGATGCCAGCGCCCCTGGCGGTGTCGAAACGAACTACAATACCAACTCCCCCCGCCTGTTTCGACTGTCACCCAAAAGAAAAAAATAAATAGGGGATGAAAGGGTTTCGGAAACGCCCCCCCACATTTCACAACGTCGCCCAACTTTGAGAAGGCAGTCTAACAATTGTGGGAGGGGAAAGGAATGTTCAGTACTTGTGAACTATGTGCAGCCGGTTGGGGGGGGGGGGGGTGAGATGAGAGCCCCTCTTTAGAAGGGGGACAAGAGGTTGGGTGGCCTTTGGTGTCAGTAGAAATTCCAAAATTGCATGTGTTCAATAAACGGACAGATCCTTCCCTTTTCTAGAACCCCTGGTACCCTCCAAGTCGCCCCCCCCAACTAACACTTAGGGGCCAACCTATCACCCTTCAAGAAACTATTAGCACAAAAGAGCGACCAATCTCCACTATTATAACTATGACGTTTGGTGCATAGTAGATTTTGTGCAAGCAGTATCCGTAGCATAAGAATGAGAAGACAAAGAGAAATAGAAAGAGATGTGAAAGAGAAAGAGAAGAGAAAGAGGAAGAGAAGGGAAAGAGGAAGAGAAGGGAAAGAGAAAGAGAAGTGAAAGAGGAAGAGAAGGGGAAGGGGAAGAGAAGAGAAAGAGGGAAGAAAGAGGAAGAGAAGGGAAAGAGAAAGAAAAGTGAAAGAGGAAGAGAAGGGGAAGGGGAAGAGAAGAGAAAGAGGGAAGAAAGAGGAAGAGAAGGGAAAGAGAAAGAAAAGTGAAAGAGGAAGAGAAGGGGAAGGGGAAGAGAAGAGAAAGAGGGAAGAAAGAGGAAGAGAAGGGAAAGAGAAGTGAAATAGGAAGAGAAGGGGAAGGGGAAGAGAAGAGAAAGAGGGAAGAAAGAGGAAGAGAAGGGAAAGAGAAAGAGAGGGGAAAGAAAAGAGAAAGATGAAGAGGGGAAAAAGGGGAAGAAGGAAGAAAGAGAAAGAGAATGGAGAGAAGAAAAAGAGGAAGAGCAGTGAAAGAGAAAGAGATGGAAAAGAGAAAGGGAAAAGAAATAGGAAGAGAAGTGAAAGAGGAAGAGAAAGCGGGAGAAAAGAGATAAGAAATTAATGTTGAAAAATAGAAGAGGAGTATAATAAATTAGAAGCACTGTAATGAAGAAGAGAAGAGCGAAGAGGGAGAGGGAAGAAAGAGAAGAAAAAGAGGAAGGAACTTCGAAAACAGGAAAAATAGAAGAGGAGAATAGAAAGACTAATGAGGAAGAGAAAAAAGAAGGAGAAAGCAGCAGAAAAGGGGGGAAATAGACGAGATAAAGGAAAGATTAGAATAATTGCCTTTATTTTATACCTAAGAGGGCGGAGTTGGAACGCAGCCGGCCCTCTCTTACACTCAACGCTCTGTAATAATAATAATTATTATTATTATCATAATAATAACGAAAGAAAAGAAAGAGGAAGAAACAGGAAAAAGTATAAGAGGGAAGGTAGACATATTTATTAACTTGCGATGCCAGAAAGAGAGTAGGATACGTAATGAAGGAAGTACAATATGAGGAAGTGATAATGATGATAAAACAGAAGAAGAAGGAAAGGTAAATGGACAATTGAAGAAAAATGGAGAAGAAGAATGAAGAAGAAAAAGAGAAAGAACAATGAGAAGGAGAAAGAGAAGGAAAAGGAGAAGAAGATCAAGGAGGAGGAGAAGTAGAAAAGATGGAAGAGCAGAATAAGATGAAGAAGAACAAAAGTAAGGAGAATAAGAGGAAGAAGGAGAAGGAGACGTTCGAGGAGGAGGAGGAGGAGGAGGAAGAGAAAAGATGGAGAAGAAAAGAAGAAGAAGAAGAAGAGCAAAAGGAAGAAGATGAAGAAGAAAAAAAAAGAAGGGGCAGTAATTATTCAAAGCTGCTCAGGCCTCATGACAATGAAATTGGATTAGGACAATACTCAGCACAGCACTACCATGGCCACGGCCAAAGGACGCTTATCAAAGTTCAGTACTAGGGCTAGAATCGATCGATCACACTTTGCCATTGAACCAGCTGTTTTTCTTAGTTCTAAGCTCCTTTGTAACTCGTGTACAAAGGCAAAGACTCTCGGCAGCCTCAACTGGTTTAACACTGCTTTTGTAATACTCACGTTTAAATAGAAAGGCCCACACATAGCAAGGTAAAGATTAGGAGAGGGAAAATCTTCAGTGACAAACAATTTTTTTGTGTCTGTAACTTGCTTATAAAGTACAGACTATCGGCAGACTTTCGACTGGATGGAACGTGACATTTGTAATACACTCGTTCAAATAGAAAGGCCCACACTGGAGCGAGGTACAGATTAGAAGGGGTGACATTTTGAAAGTGACAAACAAATGTTTTTTTTGTGTCTGTAACTTGCGTACACAGCACAGACTGTCGGCAGACTTTCCACCGGTAGAACCCTGAGATGCACACGATCAGAAAGGCACACAATGGAGCGATGTAAAGATTTGGAGGGAGAAAATCTTCAGACAAACAAATATTTCTGTAACTTGCGTTCAAAGCACAGACTATCGACAGACTTTTGACTGGGTAGAACGTGACTTTTGTAATACACACGTCCAAATAGAAAGGCCCACACTGGAGCGAGGTAAAGATTAGAAGGGAGTAGCTTTCAAAATGATAAACAAATGTTTTTCTGTGTACAAATGTTTCAACTTGTGTACTAAGCACAGATTGTCGGCAGACTTTCGACTGGGTATAACCCTGCATTTGTGTCACACACATTCAAATAGAAAGGCACACACTGGAACGAGGTAAAGGCTAGAAGGAATATAAGGGGATTCCATAAATCTATGAAAGGAACCTTTTGAATTTCGTCATCTACAAAATAATAAAATTTTCAATGTGGCTTGTTGTCATTCAATAAATTAATGATTAAAACATTAAATGAGTGAATAAATAAATCAACATAACAATACAACGACTAAAGACTTTGTAACTTCAAAGTTAGGGAAGTGATAGCCGCGAGCCGTAGCAGGTATCTGTTCAATCAGAGAGATAAGCTGCGTTCTCGTAGGTACTGTTTGTAACGGTGACCGATAAGATTGGCCAGCAAAAAAGGCACTGTTCTCTGCTGAAAATCACTTCCCGGTGGTTCGGAACCCACCTAAAATTGTAGGTCCAACTCATCAATCATTATCATCCAACTCCAGACCTATGTGGGCTTCATCCTCAAAAAAAAAATATTCCTTCACTACATTTCCCCTCAACTAAACCTAAATATCCATTGGAGGAAAAATTATATCATTAGAAAATACTCATAATTCAATTCCAAATTATTCACATTCATATCCTTCCTAATAACACATACAAAAAAGCAGTTTGCTGGTAAAAACAACTCACTAATTCCGCAATCACACAAAATTGCCTGTCAAGACACACAAATTTGTGTCAAGAGACCAATAATTATGCCTCTAATTATAATATTTGTGTCATTTCAGTAATAGCTTTCCTTATATTTTCAAATAACTGTGACATTCAACAAGCAAAAACAAAACTTAATGGGGATTGGGCAATAAAACGCACCTAGCCGTGATTAGTCACGTAAATTGTGGTGGAAAAATTATCAAAAAAGTCAAGTGCAACAAGAAAGCCACCAAAGCGTGAAATAGACTTAATTTGACTCGTCTGCGTTTTGAAATTGTGTCAAAAAATCGCCAAATAACGGATCGACAAGAGCTAACAAAGGAAAATAGTGAGTAAAACAAGGAAAACATTAAGGAAATCAACCATCTTGGGAAACAAACAGTTATTACAAAAAAGAGCAAATCGACCACACTAGAAATTGCAACAATTTTTTCCGATGTTTTGGGATTCAGGAAGGAGATCACTGCAATTTAGTAATTACATTATAATTTAATAAGGCATGAGAACAATTCGCCACAGTAACAGTAAATGAATGGTGATTTGAAATTAATGTAACGGAGGAAATTTCGAAAATACAATATTTGTAATTCAAACAGAAAGTAAACAGGGATGTGATAGCCGCGAGCAGGTATCTGTTCAATCAGATAGAGATAAGCTGCGTTCTCGTAGGTCCTGTTCGTAACGGTGACCGATTAGATTGGCTAGCAAAAAAGACACTGTTCTCTGCTGTAAAATCACTTCCCGGTGGTTCGGAACCCACCTAAAACTGTAGGTCCAACTCATCAATCACCATCATCCAACTCATTACCCACGCACAGGTCTCAGACCTATGTGGGCTTCATCCTCCAAAAAAAATTGATATAAATTTCACATGATGGTCGTTCAAACAACAGACTAATACCATTAAATTAGATAAACCGAAAGACAAGATACTGCACTTGGAAATTATTTAGAAGAAATATCTATGAAAAACAATGAAAACAATATTAGCGAATTGTTTTTTTTTTTTTTTTAATAACCACCGATAATAAAGAGCATTACAACATCTATCTTGCAATGCACATTTCAATAGCAATTGTATAAAAAAACTACAGATAAAGAAGACCCTAATTTTTTGAAAAATAAATTAAAACATAATCACAATTTACGGTACTGTAATAGTAGTTTATGCAACGATTTTATTTTGACCCTTATTGAGGCACGAGTTAGATGTAAGTTATAACACGAGCGAATGCGAGTATTATAAATATCTCACGAGTGCCTTAATGGCCAAATAAAATCGTTGCATACACTATTTTATCTACGACCACTAGTATACATTTAATTAAAACAATTTCATTTTACCTGTGGCCGTTCAGAGATGCCTAACCTCTCGTCTCAAATATGAGAAGTTATAGTAGATTGTTAGGTTAAAGTAGCTGGTGTAGCAGTTTGATGAAATCAGCTGATAGTTTCACAATATTGAATTACGATATTGATTCCATCAAAAATGCTTCTGATTGGTCCAGAACCCGTGTTATAATGTAGAACCTGTACTATAATGAGCTCTTTATGCAACGGGTCTCAAAAAGCATTTCGAAAAGACAGCTGTTTTGGCATCAATTGTGAAACTGTAATGTATACATTATGACATGGTCGCAGATAAAAAACAATTGCATCTTGAAAAGAAAAAACATTTCAATACGTCCGATAACTATATTTTTTCATAAATTTCGAAGAATTGTTTCAGCAGTGATTTGCTACAGTTGCACTAATTGACCTTTAAATTCATTCGTTAGTCAGCATATGCATCAATGTTTTTTTTTTTCATGAACATTATGAACACTATTGGTTCAATACGATAATAATTACACTTCTTTGTCTATTCTTTATCTACTGCCAAACTAGCTTTTATTGTCTTCTCGTGTCTTAATTTGCATATATGTGTTTTTTTATTATTGGTAATACGATTCAGTAGTTATCCCGTAACAGACTTAGTACGCAGTGGAGTACTAGATAAAATTAATTAATTTTGATATTGGATATGACTCGGCAAAATTCTCTCATCTTAATTTATTCAACCTAAATTTAATAGATAGGCTAACTTTTATTTTTATTTTTTGTCAATCATAAAATAGAATGTTTTATATCAATTTTTAATGGCACTATGGATAGGACTGTAGGACAGCCATATCCTCTCCTATCTTACTTGTATTTTATTGATAATTTTTATTCGTTTATGTCAATTTTAATGTACAATATTTTGTATCAATATTAATATAACACAAAGTACATTATTTTGTAAAATCCTTGGTCAAGAATGATTTTCATCTACATTATTTTCATCTATTTCTTAAAGAACTATAAATTTTTTTAATTTTTTTTCGGAGGATGAAGCCCACATAGGTCTGAGACCTGTACATGGGTAATGAGTTGAATTATAAGGGTGGTGATTGGTCATGCGGTGAGCGTGGTGTTCTACGATGAATATCAATATTAAAATTCTAATTAGTGAAATAAATGATCCAATGGATGAAATTAAATTTCATAACGAGTTACCAATTTAATTTTAACCTTAATTAAAGCTATTAAAACGCCAAATTTAATTTTTCTAGTCAAAACCTAAAAATTTAAATAAAAATTAAAAGAGGTTATTAAGAAGCTGCTAACTATCTTGTAAACATTAAATTTGTTAACCTCTTCAAGTGATCGTGATGTTCAGTCACGACCGCTCAAGACTGCGCTTGGATGGGTGACCGTGCTTCAATGACTTGATGTTACAAGCTTTATTATCACTTACCCGGTGGTTCGGAACCCACCTAAAATAGTAGGTCCACCATGTTCCCCGTAACATGGCACAAACGGCGAGGTGGAACTACCCGTAAGGGTCTCCCCACCATTAAAAGCCATACGCTTATTATTATTATTATTAGTTGAATTATGGTGATTGGTGAGTTGAACCTACAATTTTAGGTGGGTTCCAAACTACCGGGAAGTGATTTTATTAAGATTATACACAATTATCAACGGACATAAAACTGAAGTTGGGATGGACTGTAACGTTCACAATTCATCATCTACTGTAATCTGTGTTGGTAAGAGATAAATAAAAATAAATGTAGTGTATTCTGTGTTGTAATGTAAGAAAGTAATGTATTCTTGTAAGAAAGATCTACAAATATATATTTTTTTAAATGCATAAATCAAATGTACAAATAAATCTAAAATTATAAACAAATTTATTCTTTCTTTCAAATTATACAACAATAAACTTATTACCCAAACGAAGCCACACTCAATAATAGACTTGTAAATTTAATAATATTTTTTTATAGAATTTATATGGATGGATGAATAGGATGATAGCCGTGAGACGTAGCAGGTATCTGTTCAATCAGATTGTTTAGCTACGAATTCCTGGGCCCTCTGAAATGGTGACCGATTGGATTGGCCAGCAAAAAAGACTGCTGAATTATCACTTTTCGATGGTTCGGAACCCACCTAAAACTGTACGTCCAACTCATTACCGACGCTCAGCTTTCAGACCTATGTATGTGGGTTTCATCCTCAAAAAATCATTAAATTGTATGAATAAATAAATTCAATATGTTATTCAAATAAATAAATTATGGATACCTTCCACAATATCACCTTCGCCATTACTAAGAAAAATAAATTCATTCGATTTCCAGTAAAATCTAATGTATATAGTTTGAGCGGGTCATTTGGTGATCTAAACCTTACGAATGATTGAAAATGACACAATTTACCAATGATTACAATTGTCCTCAATCAATGATGCGATCAATAACAGAATGATTGATCAATCATATCCCATTATTAACTTGTGATTGGTCGATTGCCCAAGTTTATCTATGCACGTTTTAGTTGGCTTATTCAATAATTATTGGTTTTCAAGTTTTAATTCGGAAATGAGTCATTTTTTTAAATGCTGACTACTATATCGAACGTTTTATGGTCCAAATAATTTTCTAAATACTGCATGAGCTTGTGCAATAGTAATAGCTAAAATCAGGTCAACAGTAGGAGTGTAGTGACATTTAAGAGCCAAACAAAAACACAAACTGTGTCTTCTATGCTAGTAATAGCTCTCTATTACTATGCAGCTATAGCAATGCAGTAATAGCAGCTTATTAAAACCAACGGACATGACTTATGCTTTAGTTATCTAGCACTGGAGCATTTCTTCCTTATATATGTATTTACTCTCTTCTTCCTATTTATTTCCACTTTCTCGGTTCTCTGTTCTTTTACCACCAAAAACTCATTTTCATAACAGAAACACATCATTTTTTTGAGGATGAAAGTCTGATTTGGAGGTAATAGGTAATGAATTGGATGATGATGATTGATGAGTTGGACCTACAGTTTTAGGTGGGTTCCGAACCATCGGGTAGTGATTTTACAGCAGAGAAAAGATATTTTATGCAAGCCAATCCAATCGGTTACCCTTACAAAGATGGCCCAACAGTTCGTAGCTTATCTCCATCTGATTGAATAGATCAACCTGCTACGGCTCACGGCTACCACAGCTTGCAACCTTTATTGTAAAATTTCTCAAAAAGAATGGGAAAACCAATCTTGAAAACCCCCAAACCTTTTCGGAAATGAAATTTGGGGGGGGGGGGTTTATGTTTTCTTCTTGCAAATTTTTTACAATATTTTTTTTACAAATTGTAGAAATGCTAATTATTTAAAAAAAACACAAAATAGTTGAAATTTCCACAGCTGGCAACATTAATAGTAAAATTTTACAAGAATATTGGAAAAACAACGTTAAAAAACCCTAAGCAAATTAATCGAGTAAGACTTGGTGTTTTTAATGTTGTCTTCTCTATTCTTCTTGTATAATTTTACATAAAACGTTACAAGTTGCAAAATTTTTGACTATTTTATAAAATAGCACATGAAATAATTGAAATTTTCACAACTTGCAAAATTTCACAAGCAAAATGGGAAAACAACTTTAAAAAACACAAAAATTTATCAAAAATGAGATTTTGGGGTTTTTTTTAAACGTGGTTTCCCATATTCCTTGTGAAATTTCACACTAAAAGTTGCAAGTTGTGGAATTCTTAATCATTTTAAAACTTAATACATAAAATAATTAAAACTTCCACAGTTGGCAACATTTATTGTAAGATTTTACATGAATACGTTAAAGGCCCAAAATATTAAAAAAAAAAAATCGAAAATTAGATTTTGGGGTTGTTTTAAAGTAGTCTGCTCTATACTTCTTGAAATATTATACAGTAAATGTTGCAAGCTGAAGAAATTTTAATTATTTTATGCGTTCTTTCTCTAGTTCTTGATTTGTTTCCTTGCTGATGATGCTCACATGAGTCGTCTCAAGCGTGTTGAGATTCATAAAAAAATATGAGGGTGTGTGTATGTGTACAACATATGCCACATTAAACGAGCCTCGAACCCGTGACCGCAGGAGTAGCGTCGGTCAGAAACAAGCGCTCAACACGATTGCACCACTGCGATGTCCTATACATCATATTAATCTATGACCTATTCATCTTTTTCAGAGAAGGTTGAGAAGAAGCCCTACTTGATAAGTCATTATTTACATTGATGTGTTAATGTTTTTTCAAGGCAGTAACACTTTTCTCCTTTTTTGTCTCACTATCTAATGATTGGGGAATTGGAAGTTCAGAGTTCATAAGGTTGAAATATGATTTTTTTGTTGATGCATGAGTCATAACTAATGACGAGATTCATAACTAATTGCGGCGAATCGTCAAATCTGAGTTCATAAGGTTGAAATTACAGATTTGTTAATGACATAAGCCCAGTTAATGACTTGAGAGTCATGACTAATGGCTTAGAGTTATAACTATGGAATTAGCAAGAACTTAACTTATAAAATGACCTCTCCTTCGGCTTTGATGTATGGATATCTCCTTATAGGCCTATTCCATTTGATATTATTTATTCCTGGATTTCTTGTTCCATGACGAACTGCGTTGTTGATATTAACTTTTCAGGTGAATTCAACGACTTACAGTCAATTATAATTAAGAATAAGTAATAGGCCTATTTTACTCACTCTCTAGGCCAAACGTTTTCGAATTTTGGAGATTCATTTACAAAGTCATCTTTCTAACATTTATCGATGTCAGTTTTTTGGTTAGAAGAATAAATTGTGGTTTTTATAGAATGTGATCAAAAAGTTGGTGTGATTTAAAATTTAGTTGTTCATTAAGGATGTTTCGTTTATTGTGTGTGGTGTGTTAGTATATTTCATATACAATTGTAAATTTGCCACAATTCAAGGAAGAAATTGCTTCATTCTGTCCATGAAAGCCAGCTCTTGCTTTCTGAGGAAAAAGACTGCTTGAACCCTACAAGTTTCATGATTATTTGGTTCTAACAAACATTTTCATTGAAGTTAGCTATTACAGTATATTTAGTTGTTCATTGAGGTTGTTTTGTTTATTGTGTGTGTAACAAAACACAATAAACAAAACATCCTCAATGAACAACTAAATTTTATAAACCACACAAACTTTTTGATCTCATTCTACAAAAACCACTATCTTCTAACCAAAAAACTGACATCGACGATGTATTTCATATAAAATTGTATAGTTGAAATATACAATCACACCACACACAATAAACAAAACATCCTCAATGAAAAACTAAATTTTAAATTACACAAACCTTTTGATCACATTCTACAAAAAACACAATTCTTCTAACCAAAAAACTGAAATCGATGATCAAGAAGGACGTCTTTGAAAACGAATCTTCACGATTCGAAAACGATTGGCCTCATGATGGTTGTCATGATAGACTTCCTTCAAGAAAAACTTTGAAAAAAAAGTTAAAGGCTAGCATCATAGAAGGCTACAGAAGATTGAAATTATCATAGAAACATATTTATCTTGTCTAGGAAGTTTAATCATCGGAATGGAGAAACTCATATACTTCTAGGTCCACCTAAACCCCAATTTCTAGTAACATATAGCGATCAAATGCTATTTTCAAATGTTCAAACATTAAAATATGGAAGGATATACGGTGGATATGGAAGAGCAACCCCTATCTCAATTATTTCATTTCATATTCGAGGGTGATGAACTTTGCTGGAAATAAAGTCAAACATAGAGAACTTTCTTCAACAATCTATTAGAAGATAAGAAAATCCTGTAATAAAATGAATCACCAATCTAATCCAAGCTCCAATCACAGTATTATGAATATGTAAATCGCACCCAAAATCATCAGGGGAGGGTTAATCTATCAGTGAAACGGGGTAAGAAACGATTCTCATAAGTTGAAAAGAATTACTTGGTAAATAAAAGAAATTCATCAATTCTATGAATTGAAAACCTAGACGAGCATCTAGGTTAGGAATTCAGTAACGACTGAGAAAATCGATATTAATTTTAAAGTCCGAATCATTAACCCAAATCAATCACACATGAACCCCTGAGATGGAATCTATCCTAAATCAGCTGTTATCATTTCCTATAGAATTTAAACACGATTTTACAATTTCCTCAGCTGAGCAAACAAAGTAAGAGAACACACAATTTAGGTTATGTTCACAACAAAAGAATAACAATACCAAAAGCAATACAATAATTCTAATTTGAATTGTTCATTCAATCCCATCCTGAACTTGTGCATTGTGATCAATGCACTTAACCTAATTTTTGTAGAAAAGTTAGCTTTTCGGGGTGATTTTGTTTAGAGAAATTGTTACGGGATTGAACTGAATTGAGAATTGAATGCTTGTTTGGTTCAATAAGTATTTATAGAATGAAATTGTTGGTCCGGAATGGATAGTGTCAACGACTTCCTGTCATGTTCATGGAGCTTGGAGATGACAATGGAGGATAGCAAAATACACTCACCACTCTCGATGTATGGTACCAAAAGGATGAAAAACGCAATATTCCCAATAGCACCAAACATTGTCTAACACTACACTATATCACATTCATCACTTTCTTATAAATAAGCGCCTAGTTCTAACACAAATACACAATATAAACAAAATACAGCTGGGCATTAGCAACACTATGCGCGAACCTTTGTCTAAATCTAAACATGGCCTGATCTAACTTGTTTCCAACACATCCACAAGCCAGCATTTGCCACTAAACTGACGACTGAACCAAAAACAACTGGACAGTCTGTCATTCCCTTGTGTTTAGCTGCCGGATTTCGCCGCTAGGCAGCAGCACTCGACAGCCGTGGTTTTGAGTCGATTATTCAATTTGTTGAAAGTCCAAAACTGAATGCGTTTGATACAGCTTGCTTCTGAATGAAATTAACTTGCTTTGTTCTCAGGCACAGATATAGGCACTTATTATAAAGGATAAAGTCGCCATTCTTTGGTCACCAAACTGCTCAATAAAATGATGAGAATAGAAAAGAGGCGTCTGAAGTTGCGACCGTCGTCTCTAATAAGAACCAAGCCAAATTATATAAAAATTTGAACTTCCAGAATTACCCCATACTATATTGAATTTCAAAGAAAATAAATAATATTGCAACACAAAATTAAAATATGAAGTTTACCAACAAGCTCCGTGAAAAATCAATTCTTTAATTAATTGAGGACCACGTTGTGGTGATGAAGCAAAACTGAAAAATTATTTTTTTCATTATATTTGAATGTGATTTTGAGAAAATCAAGTTTTGATAAATTGAAAAATTAGCAGACTCAAAAAAATTAATTTAATCAAGTATGAAGTGAATTAAAATGTACAAAAACCTTCAAGTAATTAACTTAGCGAATCAAAGGAGCGGACCTTTCATGTACCCACTTGAAGGAATAATAAAAAGGTGAATTAATAATAATATAATTCATGCGATTAAGCATTATTATTGGGAAAACCTGTATAAGATTATAAGGCACCATGCAGGTGTGGATTCTGTTTGGAAGTGTGGGATTGTTATTAGAGCGACCGCACTAAAAACCCCACCAACAAATTATAAATAAAAACTCCAATAAGAAGTTGAAGTAACTACAAGTACACGTACTAATAATATTAGTTTTTACTTTGATATGGAACAGGTCTCTAATATCAACCGTGTTTATTCAATCTGAATTGTCTATATTCTATTGAAAATGCTGGTAGTGGGTCTATGCGTTTATGCAAAAGAAATTGTATCTGTCTCTACCTTATGACAAAATAGATGCGGTACAGTACTCCTTTCATGAAATTCTCTTTTATCGTCTTAATTTGCTCGACTATATGATTTATTAATCTTCCAATCTAACCAGATCTTACACATACAAATTTATCTAGACCAGGGAGAAAGCACTGCATTTCTAGGAGTTTTGTTGGATGCACTGTTGACCTGGGCTCCATACATTGAGAAAGTATGTTGTAAAATTCCTTCTGGGGTATTTGTCCTGCGATAGCTTGCTAGATATTAAATGACAAAAGGTTACTTTTTACAGCTTACCATGGGCTCTTACTGTCACATATTAGGTATGCTATCTTAGTATGGTGTAAGTCATCAAAACAAAACCTTGATAGGGTGTTCGAGATCCAAAAGAAAGCTGTCAGGTGTATGGAAAGAGTAAATAGATTAGATTCATATAGGCCGCTGTTCAAGAGACTTGGTCTCCTAACTGGACTGTGCTTATATGTGTATGAAGCTAACTTACTTTATATGTAAAAAAAGAGTGAAGTTAACAAAAATCTTGAGATACACGATTATAATACAAGAAGCCGAGGAGATTATCACTTGGTGAGTCACAATAGTAGCTTATTCAAACAAAAACCTAGTTATATTGGTAGGAAACTCTACAACAAGCTACCGCAGTTTTTAAAGAATCTTCAAACAATTGAAAAAATATTTAGTTGATAAAGTTTTGTATAGAGTACAAGATTTCCTTTCACGTCAAAATTAAGCCTCACCACAACTAATTGATATAGTAATTAATTATGGTAGTGTATAAGATTGTATAATTTTTAATCTGACTTGTCTAAACTGGAGTCTCCAATACGTTATCTGCAAAATATCTTTCCTCACCTGGAAGCTGGAACAATGTGAATTAAAAAATAAATAAAACTAAGATCGTTGAAAAATTGATTGTATTATATTATACAATTGTATTTGTAATGAAACAGAGTTTGAGAATAATAATTTAATCGATTATTTCGTCATCTAGATTACAGGATTTTTTAAATTCTATATTGAGTTTTCAGGGTTCTGCAGACGGTTCTTCAATCCCAACCTTAATTTTGACATGCCTATGATTGCAACATTTCTTTTGTTCCAATAGGAGCTCATAAGTATCTTCTAAATAACTGAAATCAGTTCTGTATGTGTCCAAAATTGTTTTGCTTTTTTCATATAAATCTTTGTCGCCGTGTATCAAGAAATATTTGTCATACAGCTCCTCCAAAACTGTGAGTAGACCAAGAGTTTTACTTGTAAAGCGATCAACAATTTCCAATTTCTTGCCACACTCTTCATCTTTTTCTTTTTTCAATTTTTCCAATTTTGAAGCAGTTTCTTCTTTTGCCTTTGTGAGCCTTTCAAGGCAATCATCAATTTGTAATAGGTTGTTTGCTAGTTCATCAATTTCATCAATTGGTTTTCCAACTTGAATACAATCCATTTTCTTAATTTTTCCCCAACATGAACCGAAAATTATTAAAAGTGTTTGGAATTTAAAAAATTCACTTCATATTAGTAGAATGCCATGTTTTTATTTGGAAATTTAGCAGCTACAGGGCTTGAAACGAAAATATTTCTAGTAAATGATGCAGTAAATGCATTCTAAACAATTTGTTTTTATTTCAACATTTTATTTGAAATTAGAGTGTTTTCAACATAATATTGGAATCTGTTGTCAAGCTAGATAAAAAGGTACGAATGAGATATTGACCCTAGAGTTTGTAAGAATTTTATTAAAAAAATCAAGCTATCAAGTTGATAATATCAGCTGATAATATTTAGCAGATAAAAATTTCTAGTTTAGTTCCACCCAAGTAATTAAAAGACTTCCTTCTCAGTTCATTTCATTGGTTGAGTTCATGGGAGCCCCCTCATATTCACCGGTAAATGTTACCGATGGCGTCTGATTGGTCTATTTAAATTTATCAACGTCTATAAATTCGAATAGACCGATCAGACGTCACTGGTAACATTTACCGGTGAATCTCCCAAGAACTCAAATTTAAAACATCTGTTATTGCATAGTAGTTCCATATCTATTTTCCTTTCAGTACCGGTAATTGAGATTGAAATAAATTTTATCGCAAAAATCATAGCAAAATACTCTAAGTTAAAATAATTGTGTAATTATTTGACAATGGTAGACTACTCTATCTGAAAACAGACAAATCAGGCCTTAGCCTAAATATGAAAATAAATATTTGGGAGACAAAGAAAAACTATCATCATTTATTGATATTTTCTACAAATATTATAAATTTTCCGAATAGCTAATGGCCAATTTTTCACATAATTTAGTAGATGAGAAAGTAATTTTATTGTTTAAACCTCCAATACTTACAATAATTATTGTATAGGTTTGTAGATTTACACAGTTGTTAAGTATGTTATTTTTACTTTAATAATCTATTCTATAGGAAAACTCAAGTTTTAATCACGCTAGACTAGAATCAAATTGATTTAGTGTGGAATATACATGAAATATCAAGTTATACAAAAATCTAAAAATATAAAAATGGTGGCAACCTGAAGATCTGCCAACTTAACTGACGAACAATGACGATATGGCAAATATCAGGAAAATAACTCCACCAACAGAAGTCACTGGAACAAATGAAATTATTTATTTATTGATATTGTCATAAATGACATATTTAATAAAAATTAGATTCATTATAGAAATGAGAGCCGAGTTGTTTCACTTCAGGTTTTCATGGCAAATAATGTTATGACAATATGCAATCAAAATAGAACTTATTGTAAAGAAACAACAGGTTTTTAGCTCAAAACTATCTCTATTACTAAATTTTTACCAGAGTCCAAATATTTGTAAGCAGGAGTTATGTTTAGTTTGGATTGAAATATAACTTAGCATGAAACAACAGATACAACTATTACAAAATAAATAAAAGTAGAGATAATGCAAGGATGTAGATGATGTAAAATAAAATATGTATAAAGTAAAATAAATAAACAATAATGAGACAATGAAATAGATGAATCATCAGCGAAATAAATAGATACAATACCGGTTTACAACAAAAATCATGAACAAACGAGCATTGGTTGAGTTCATGGGAGTCTTACCTTTTACCAGTAAATGGAGTTTTACCAAAATCCAAAGGGTCTGATTGGTTTTGTTCAAATAAATTAATAGACCAATCAGATGCTTTCCATTCAACGGTAAACAGTAATTTATAATTTATTTCTCCATTAATATAATTTAATAATAATAATATATATAATTTGAATCCAATGGTCAAGTTCTTGGGAGCATTTACCGGTAACTGGTAAATGTTACCGGTGCCGTTTGAGTGGTCTACTTCAATTCATAAACGTTGAAAAATCAGACACCATCGGCAACATTTACCAGTTACCGGTAAAGCTCCCAGGAACTCAACCATAGACGTTCAAAAATTTGTATAGACCAATCAGACGCCTTAGTTTTCGGTAGAATTCCATTTACCGGTAAACGGTAAGGCTCCCAAGAGCTCAAACAATGTTCAAGTTCTACAGCATTTCTGAAGGAAGCCTAAAGTACATCGAAAAATTATTAAGAGAGGTTTTCCTGAGTGTGGCTTAAAATTTCTGATTTTTTTTGTAAAATGTTTGAATAAATTGTAAATATAATAAATAATTTAGAGCTCTTCTAATGTAACTATTTTGCTATAATAAATCTATTTGGATCATCAAGGTATTTTTTTCCACTTACTAGTTTTAACAGGGATTTTGTCAGCTACCAAACTTCCACCAATCACAGCAGCTCCTGTACAGATCACGTGACCTACAAGTCCACCAGCAGCTACTCCAAAAGCATCCTGTTGAAAATAAAATCCTGCTGATGAAGCATTTATTTAGAAGCGAATGCGTTTCTAATTTAAGTGAATAAAATCAAGACTGTGTCAGTTTTCATGGAAGATTGAAACAAAATACGTTTAAAAAGAATATATAAGTTCTACTTTGTTTGGAAATTTGAAAAAATAATTATTTGAAAATTTGTACCTTATCAATAACTTACATTAAAGCAATACAAAACCAGCAATACATTTGCAGTATTGCTAAGTGCTGAGAATGTATAATTATATATTACCGGTCACTTGAAATCCGTAATGTTTTCCATGACGAAGTACTTGATGAACAATCTAATATCAAAACTGACTCTGTATTTCTATTTAATAATATGATTTTTACTCACTTATGCTGGAGGGATGCATTCCACTTCTAAAGAGCATCAAGCAGGCTGACAAAGCTTCTCTTTAGCAGCGAAATGCACCCTTCCAGTATAAGTGAGTGAAAATCATAGTTTAAATAGAACTACAGTGTCAGTTTTGATATTAGAGTCACTTAAAGGTGAAAAACAGCGATGATGGATTTTACTTCAATTTAAAAAAAAAATAGTGTGAAGTTTTCCACAACATCAACTATTTGATCTATCACTATTGAACTAAAGATCAACAACTATTGAATTAAAAGATCTATTATTACATTACTACTACTAATAATAATAATATAATGTAAAAACTAACAGTGTATTTCTATTAATATATGACAAATAGTTTCTATAATATATAATAAATAGAAATACAGGGTTATTTTTTATATTAGAATATGATTGTGTTAAAAACTCTCATTATTCATCAAAGTAAAAATTATAATTTAAATAGAAATACACAGTGTCAGTTTTGATATTAGATTGTTCATCAAGTATTTCGTCTTGGAAAACATCAAAGATTTCCTGACTGCTAAAAATTTGTAGAAATTCTGTGGGATATATTTTATATTTTTCAACACTAAAAATTGCATTGCCCTTGCATTACGAATGGAACGCTCTAGGAAACTCAAGTACTACTTCGATTATCAATTAATCTTAATCATTGACTAACACTATTAATATAAAGCAACAATCTAATATCAAAACTGATACTGTATTTCTATTTAAATTATGATTTTTACTCACTTATACTGTTGATACTGTAGGGATGCATTCCACTTCTAAAGAGGAGCTTCATCAGCCAGCCTCTCATCAGCTTCTCGTTGGATGTGAAATGCATCCCCACAGTATCTCCAGTATAAGTGTGTAAAAATCATAATCAAATAGAAATATAGTGTCAGTTTTGATATTAGATTGTTGCTTTATATTAATAGTGTTAGTCAATGATTAAGATTAATTGATAATCGAAGTAGTACTTGAGTTTCCTAGAGCGTTCCATTCGTAATGCAAGGGTAATGCAATTTTTAGATTGTTCAACAAGTATTTCGTCATGGAAAACATCACAGATATACAGCAAAATTGATCTGTATCAGTGATTTATTAAGAGTATAAATAGAATTGAATTTATTTTTCAAAATTGTGTTTTTCTTGAGGGAAAAAAGTTTTTATTGAAATAAACTCACCTCCGTTGAAGCGAGAAGTATTGTTGCTATTTGAGATCTGTCTCCCCATTCTCCCAAAAGAGTTAATGTAAAAGCGTGTGTCAGTGCAAGACTCTAGAAAAAAATAATTATAACTTCAAAAAAATATATTTTTTAAAAATGATTTAGCTCAGGCTTATAATCTAGAACATGATTTTCAAGGACTCTTAACTATTTAGATAAAGATTTATCAATGTTGCAATAAATTGACTATTTTTTAGCCACTTGTTGCAAAATAAGAGCGGTCAACGTCAATTTCAATTCCAAATTGTGTACAAATGCATCGGTGCAGAATAAAAAATTATCCAATTATCAAACAAAACCAGTTGATAAATCGAGTAGAAATTAATACTATTGACCAGAGATACATTGATAATAGCACTTTGAGGAATTCGAAATTAATAGATTCTGTTTCATCATTATCATTTGTAACAAAATCTGAGACTGTTTAAGAAAGATTTTTGTCTTTGAGTATAATTATTTATCTTTGAATAATAGTCTATGATTTTTAATAGATTTGAAAACCAATTAATTCATTTAATAATGACTTGCCTTTTCAGTTGTACTTTTTGTCTCAATTGACTTTTCACAGTTTTTGAATCCAATAATTGCCTCGTCAGGTCTCATAGCGGAGCCTTCTTTCAACATTTTCAGGCCAAACAGAGCCAAAATGACAGTCGACATTGTCTGTATCAAAGCACGTGGTATTAGACTAGCAGCCAGTCCAAACACAACTGTGAAAAGAAAATTATTGTGATTATTCACACATACACACATACTAATAACCAAAAAGATATTCCTGGATTTCTTGTTCCATAACGATCTGTATTGTTAACACTAACATTTATGGTAAATTCAATCAGTGGCGCACCCGGAAAGTTCAATTTAAAAGTAAAAAATAATAATAAAATTAATAAGCGTATGGCTTTTATTGGTGGGGAAACCCTTACGGATAGTTCCACCTCGCAATAGTATTATGGTACTTTACTGGAAAGTGCTACAAGGGTAGCTGCAGGTGAGTGCTGCAGTTAGTTTGTGAGGCAGTTCATTATAAAATAGTCCCCAGAGTCCTAGTCCCTCAAAAATCCTTAAAATATAATCCCCTCAAAACAAAGCCATTCGTGGTCTCTAGGAAGGTTTAAGTAATAACAGAACTGGTTAATAAAATAAATAGAAAAAAAACCAGCTTGATTAATAAATGTTGAATTGTATGAATTATGAATTTCATGCTTGCATGTCTTAAAAATTAGTTACATTGCTGCATTGTGAAGATTGTCATAAAAACTTTGTAAGAGTTTTCACAAAACGAAATCGAATTTTCTGAATCTTTTTCTTAAGAGCACATTGATAACCTGCTCCGGGTCAACGTCTATTTCTCTATGGATATTTAAACTTGCTATTCCATTTAGTCTGTTTTCTTTGATGGTGGCATTGGTAACTGCCTTGCGATTAATGAGGATAGCGAGGAAAAGATTAGAAAATATATTTTTATTTTCTAACTAATGTTGAGAATCTTTGTATAGATCTTAAATCTTTGTATAGAAATTTCCTTCAGGGTGTGGGGGGTGCTTGAGCACCCAAAGTACCCCCTTGGGTGCGCCACTGAAGATTCAACGAATTGCAGTCAATTTTAATTAAGAATAAATGAGTTGAGTAAAAATATCATTTATTCTCAATTAAAATTGACTGCAAGTCCAAGAATTTACTATAAAAAGTTAACAAAAAAATATCCTAAAATTGGGAGCCTTCAATTTTTTGGAAAGAAATACTTTTCTTACCTACTGTAGTAGAGCTAGGACAGTAATCGTAGAAAAAATGACATTTTTAAAATTTCGTTAAAGAATATGAAAAGCTCAGTTAAAATTACATACGATAGTTCTCAAATTTGTGTAAAAAGTTACGGTACCGTACTCGACAAAAATGTTCTTTCCACGATGTAGGCTTACGTACCTACTTACATGAACAAGAGTTCCTTCCACATCAAAATCAAGTCTCACCTCAACTAATTGATATAGTAATTATGGTAATTTTCCTTTCCTTTTTTCATTTTTTTTGAGGATGAAATTAGTGTGTATAAAATTGTATAATTGTTAATCTGACTTGTCTTATACTCCTCAACTGGAGTCTCCAAGACGTACGTTACCTATTTTCATGTTCAATATGTGATTCAGCTACGTTGATTTTTTTGTATTTTGTTGATATTTTTGTAGGTATTATAAGAGCTGCTGTAAATAATTGTTTATTTACTACCAAGCCCTACCTTTCCAGGTATTTTCTTTATATTTGTACATCTTTGTAAAATGGTTGTCACAAGTTATTTGATTTTATCTTTCTACTGTATATTTATGACAAAAATATTGAATCTTGAGATTTTACTGATTTCTAGCTTTCTTACATTGACATTTGAATAATCTTTCATATTATTATTATTTTTTTTAAATCTTGAAGATGAGATTGAAATATACAAAGTAGAAATCATATAGATTGAACTCAAGGGTGGTCCCAGGGGCAGCCCAAAATCGTAAATTAACTGGTGAATGGGTAGAAAGGGGGAATATCGACATAAAAAGGTCAACAAACCCCATTTGGGACACCCCCAAACTTCCAAACAGGCACCGCTCCTGATTCAACTAAAAAATAAAAAAAGTAAAATGTTTACCAGAGACTAGCATCATAAGAGCCATGGCTGACATAGCTCCAATAAAGACAGGCCATTTCGAGTGTTTCATTGCTAAGATGGCGGCTAGAAAGAACGTCTTGTCACCCAATTCTGAGAAAATTGTCACCGACAGCGAGGCTAGAGTACTTCTCATAAAGCCACCCTGCAATAGGAGAAAACAGATTGCCAATTAAATTATTACATTGAGAATACAATGTTTGAGTTCATGGGAGCCTTACCGTTTACCGGTAAATGATATTTTACCAGAAACCAAGGCATCTGATTAGTCTATTCAAATTTTTGACCGTCTATGGATTGAATACACCAATCAGACGCCTTAGTTTCCCGTAAAATTCCATTTACCGGTAAACGGTAAGGCTCCCATGAACTGAACCATTAAAAATACAATGGACAAAAACAATACAACAGATGAGATTATCTATTTACACATAGAAACATACGTTTCATACATATTTTATAATGAAGATTTTACAGTAGAAGTAATTCATTTATAATAAAAACTTAAAAACACTTTTAAGTGGAAATTGTGACTCACGTTATAGTGTGACGGCCATTTCACTCTGATGTTGAGAGCATCGTCAGATGACCCACAGTACACTGACTCAAGGCATGAGTGATTAATGATTCATGTACACATTAGTTTTTGTTTGAAATAAACCTGAATTTAAATTGAAAATTGAATTGAATGATTCATGCCTTGAATCAGTCTACTGAAGGTCGTCTGACGATGCTCTCAACATCAGAGATCAGAGTGAAACGGCCGTCACCCCATGACGTGGGTCACAATTTCCACTTGAGTGTTTTTTAAGTTTTTATTATATATTAGTGGAAACAAGATGGATCTTCAACATTATAAAAATTCATTAATGTTTACGATTCTATGGATGTAGTTATATCGACAGTCTAAAGTAATTTATTCCTCAAATCTAAAGAAAAAAAATTTCAAAAACACATGGAAGAATACTATACCTGTTTCCTGAATGACACAGGAGACGTGATATTTTCTTGGAAGAAACTCTGAAAAAGCAATGAAATTTTATTCCATTAACGTTTTATTTGATAATTTTGAAATAGTTTTAGTCGAGTATTATAAATGAATAATTAGAGTAGAATGTTTTATTCAACGATATTAATGGCTGCGAGGGTATAAACAAATGGTTATTAGTATTTTTTGAGCAAGACATTTTCATATTACGACTATAGCCGTTCAAATTGCTAAATTGCTACAGTAAATTGCGTTCCTCTCTGTTCTCTGCTGAAAAATCACTTCCCGATGATTCGGAACAAACTTAAAACTGTAGGCCCAAATCATCAATTACCATCATCTAATCCATTACCCACGCACAGGTCTCAGACCTAAGTGGGCTTCATCCTCCGAAAAAAATCGCCCCCTGGGATTAATACAATTATACAATATAAACTTGAAAAAAAAACACACTTTTAAATGGAAATTAACTCACGTTTTGGCGTGACGGCCGTTTCGCTCTGTTGTCTAGAGCATCGTCAGACGACCCACAGTACACTGACTTAAGGTATGAGTTTGAGGGTTATGTATGTTTTAAATGATCAACTTAACTTCTTCTCACATACTCTATTTGACAAAATAATCCCAATTTCAAACCTCCCGCCTACTCATCCCCCCACCCCATCGCCATTCCAACATACATAACCCTCAAACTCATACCTTAAGTCAGTGTACTGTGGGTCGTCTGACGATGCTCTAGACAACAGAGCGAAACGGCCGTCACGCCAAAACGTGAGTTAATTTCCATTTAAAAGTGTGTTTTTTTCAAGTTTATATCACATATTAGTGGAAACAAGATGGATCTTCAACATCATAATTTTAATTATACATTGAATAAGCTGGCAAACATTTGGTACAATACATAAATTTTTCCTAGTTCTCCATAAATTTTTAACTAGAGTCCAAATCTTAGGTTAGATCCCCCAAAAAATTAAAGAAACTATCAGATACTACAGTGAAAGTTCTCATTGAAAGAAATAGAGCGAGAAAATATTTTTTACCCTTTAAACAAATACAGTAATAAACACTGTATAATGGTAACAAAATCTTTCTGCTTGCTATACTATACCTGTAGTACATACCTGTACTATACCTTATAGTACACTTCTTTGAGATAAATTACATACCCAAACTGTGGATTTACTTTGTGAATTATTATCATATACTTTAACTATTATCAACTTAAGTGAACATTTATTTGATTACTCTGTACATAATATTATAGTTTGAAGTCAGAAATCAAAACGTGACTATCCCAAAATGAATTATTGTAAATATCACATTGATATTATCATAAATAAAAAATTGAAAACTCAAAAATTGAAGAACAATATTATTGGAAGTGGAAATAAGTGAACATTGATGGTGAGTGTACAAACATATTCATTAAAATAAATTTAGTGGTACCAGAAATTCGAAAACTAAAAAACGTTATCATTAAAACTGGGTTGAATTGAAATTATGAGATCAATTGGATTTCTTGTCCCATAACGATCTGCATTGTTGATATTAAATTTTTATTGTAAATTCAACACCTTGCAGTCAATTTTAATCGTGAATAAATAATTTTTCCAATCACTTTTGATCAAACGTTTTCGAGTAAAAAACGAACCAATGATTCGAAAACGTTTGACCAAAAGTGAGTAGAAATATCAGTTATTCACAATTAAAATTGGCTGCAAGTCGTTGAATTTACATTAAAAAGTTAATATGAGAGTACCTATACTCAGATGTAAAATCACTTCCTGGTGGTTCGGAACCCACCTGAAAATGTAGGTCCAAGTTATCAATCACCATCAAGCCGTCATCACCATCTTCACTCATTACCCACGTACAGGTCTCAGACCTATGTGGGACTCATCCTCCAAAGAAGAAAAAAATATATTTTCAAAATCACTTCAAGGAAGAATGAATTGAAACAATATTGAAGCTTTTTTGTAAAAATGGTTTGAGAAATTATGAGAGTATTATTAAGGATATCTATCACAATAAAATACAAGAAAAGGAATAATGAATGAAAACATACATACCTTGGATTCAAAAGTAAACGAATCATCTGATACTATACTTTTCACTGTTGAAACGAAAACCAAAATTACCAACACCCTAAAATAGATTGGGAAATTGTTACCCATTGTTGTAAACAATAAAAAACCGTTGAAGCTCGACTCGAAAGTTCATTTGATCTACTCTTTGCCAGACTGTGAGCTTACTAACAGAAAAAGTTATCTAACATTTATTGAGGAAACACTTTTTTGAAGATAATACAGAGAACAATTTGTTTACTTTAGAGTGTCTGGAAGATTTATGACGGTCAAATATTGTGGAAGTCGTCAGCCTCTTTTTAGCTGGCTCCCAAAAAGTTGCATTCTAATTTTGTGTACACCACACTGAGTACATTCTGAAATAATTTAGTCGAAGTAAGCCAAGTTGGGGAAAGTACGCACTAATTATTCATTGCAAATTACGACTTAACAGAAGACAGTTAAATAGTGGTTATTTAGAGAAGTTAGTATATTTAGAAATAAATTGTTTTCCTCAATTTATTAAAAACACTCAGTTTTAATCTCACAAAACAACACTTTCTCACACTTAGGCTAACAATAATTTTCTAGCAACTTACCTATATAAAAACAATATAGAACGGCCAAATTAATATAATAGTTAGGCTAGAGTGCTTTTATAGAGCAATCTAAACTCTTGGCACATATTTGTGTAGACAAAATTGTAGCTATTATCTAGGACGAATGTAGATTCTATTCTAATATTTATTTACTAGTAGGTTGCACGATTCAATTGAATTGGAATATCTTCCTATAATAGACTCTCAAAGTCTAGACAAAATCTAGAAATTGTAAAAAGAGTCTAGATTGCTCTATGACAGCGCTCTAGCACAATCAGTGTCTAGGTTTGGACGATTGTTACAGTTTTCAGCATTATGTCAAACGGATATACAAGTCAAAAAATATCACTTATACTAATAATACTTCAATGTTTTATCAATGGTTTAATGTGTTGAACATTCTATCAGGACTTTTTCAATTTTGGCAGCATATCTTTAAGCCATAATCGAACCGAATCGTAATGATGTTTCATCCATTGAATATTGAACCTGATCCTTTCAATAGTTTGCTTGAAACTATTGCTCGTTGAGCCCAGACTTTCCATGTGATCAGCTCTCAATTTCTCGATCTGGAAAAAGTAAAAATAGCTATTTGTGCAACAAGAGCGTAAAGTGGGGGTTTTCTGCACCGAGAGAAACATTTTTTTTCAGGAGTCGAAGGCGAGTGGAAAAATTTTCTCGAGTGCAGAAACAATACTTTGCGCTCGAATTACACATTAAATTTTTCCTACAGTAATGTATAAAGTAATTTAAACAGAACAAAACAAGACATACATAACCTATCTTCGAATCAAATCGATTTCAACAACAACAACAACAACAGCTGACTGTTTTTATAGCTGAAGCAGATTAGCCAACCTATTTTTGAATGCACAATAGGGAACCTATGTATTACATTCTCATTATTTTGTGTTGTTAGGTTGCAAATCTGGAGTGCGGAAAAGTACTTTCGCGCACTGGAATTTACTTTCCCGCACTGGTGCAGGAATAGGCTATTTCGTGTGCACTTAGTGCAAAAATAGGCACTTTTTCGGGTCACTGTAGGAAAATTATATTTTACTTTTTATTAGAATTATTTTCAGCTATAAAACAACCGGAAGAATGATACTTTTTTTGTTATTAGAAGGATATAAAGTAATTATTTTCCTTTAATTCTTTATTTATGGACATTTACTCTATACCTAGAATAAAAATTATGAGGTCATATATCTGTAGGCTAAACATTGCCAAAATTCTTCATATATTATCGTCACTTTAGAACTAAAATAATACTTTTTAGTAGAACTAAGTAATACCAAAATGTTATTATTTATTTTCACTATAAATTTAATCTCATTTGAACTCAAAATTGCACCATTGGAAAAGAAGAAGTAAATGAAAAATAATTAGATTGATTAAATTAATAGAATATTAACGGTCTATTATCAAAACTGGCACTGCATTTCTATTTAAATTATGCTTTTTACTATCTTGAACTGGAGATACTGGAGGGTTGCATTTTACTTCTAAAGAGAAGCTTCAGATGCTGATGAAGCTTCTCTTTAGAAGTGAAATGCATCCCTCCAGTTTGAGTAAAAATGATAAATTAAATAAAAATACAGAGCCAGTTTTGATGTTAGATTGTTCATCAAGTATTTCGTCATGGAAAACATCGCAGATATTAAAGGATCTCTTGATAGAACTCTGATATGAAAATATTTGTTCATTTATGATTTTCAAAAGAAAAAAAATTGTTTTGTAGCTAAGACTGAATGGGAGAATTCCCTCATAAACTGAGGTATTACATTATTGAAAATTCTCAAAAATATGATAAAACATATTGAAAATTCTCACAAATATGATAGATAGAACATTCTATCTGAAAAATGAGAAGACTGGTTTCTTCAAGATCTACTTGTATTTTAGTTAATAATTAAAACAACTCCAGTAATTATTCTACTTGAAAACTTAATGGGTAGGTAACAAATTAAAAACGTACATTTTAAAATCTTGTTATTTTGCGAATAAATTCAATTTAACTGATTTATTTTTATTCATTTTTTAACAATAGTCTAGTAGTTTACCTCAATGAGTTGCTGCTCCATGTTCAAATGTGCACCAAGAGACTCAATCATTTTTGCCATCTGTCTGAATCCTAATCCAAAGCTGAAAAAATAAAGTTGGAATTACTTTATTCCATTAACTTTTTACGTCAATTACTTCAGTTGACGCGTGAGCCAAAAAAACAATAGATAGGTAATATATAAATATGTTCTTTTTTACGCGTATTTTAATTAAATGAAGCTTACGTCTTCCTTTTATTTTTTTCAGTTATTTATTTACTGTTTCATATGAGACAATAATCAGTATCATATTGGATACCAATGGATAAAAACGAATAAATATGTTGTCATTAATTCAAATCAATAATATTTATTGAATGAGAAGAATTAATAAGATCTGTGATGTTTTTCATGACGAAATACACGCTGAACAATCTAATATCAAAACTGACACTGTATTTCTATTTAAATTATGATTTTTATACTGGAGGTATGCATTCTGCTTTTAAAGAGAAGCTTCGTCAGCCTCTTCAACTGTTAAAGCTTCTCTTTAGAAGTGAAATACATTCCTCCAGCATCTCCAATATAAGTGAGTAAAAATCATAATTTAAATAGAAATGCAGTGTCAGTTTTGAATATAATAGTGAATGAAAAAAATGAAACAAGAAGACACAAAAATTAGTATTCAATACAAAGCTGATCTTAAAGCAAAAATAAATTAAAATACATTTATGTATAATAAAATAAATAATTATAATATTCTTATGATGTTTTCATACCTTGTCATTTAGTCGGTCCTGAAATAATTTATTATCATTTGGCTTCATGAGTTTATTCTAAATGAAAACCCCAATACCAACAAAATATATGTCAAAATCAGAGGATGAGTCAATGATAAACAATAAGTAAAATTTATTTGAAAAAATACAATTCTCATTTGAAAAATTCCTTGCTATTCATCGTTATGAATTTATCATTTTTCGCTTTAACTACTGTTCCAGTATCTTTGGTATATTAAGGACTATCATTTCGATTTCAATATCTGTAGGCTACTGTAAAATATTGATCAATATTATAAAAGTTCAAGTTCTATGTAAAAAATATTATTAAATCTGGGAAATAATTTGTGTAATAAGTGCTACTCAATCATGAGTATAGCTAATAACGTACTATGCCTGGAGATCTTCCCATCGCTCTTTGAGAAAATTGAAAGCGAGAACTGGATTTTTATTGGCAACAACCTCGAACACAAATCCGCCATCTTGTTTTCTTATTTCACTGCCTGGATCCAGAATCCAATTCAGATACCTGAAAGAAATAAACGCACAAAAATAAGCTGTAGAATAATAATAATGACAACTCAATATAACACAACATAGAACTAATTGACAAAGCTTATATAGTTCAACTCATATTATTTGATTAGATAAATCTAATTCTATAAATTATAGAAGGAGGGAAAGAGGAGGAGATGGTGGAGAAGAGGAGGAGGTGGCGGTGGAGAAGAGGTGGAAGAGGGGGAGGAGGAGGAGGAGGAGGAGGAGGAGGAGGAGAAGGAGTAGGAGGAGGAGGAGGAGAAGGATGAAGAGAAGGAGGAGGAGACGGATGAAGAGGAGGAGGAGAAGGATGAAGAGGAGGAGGAGGAGGTATACATAAGATTAGATTAGATTACTTTATTCATGATTAATTTACAATTTTTTTCAAATGGCTGCTTACATACAACATTCTTAACATCACATAGAAAGTAGACCTGGTTGTTAATATCTGAATTTTGTTCGAAATATTAACTGTTATTTTGTGGGTAGAACTGATGAAATAAAATTCTAAGTGATGCATTTACATGAAAAGGCTAAGATTCGTCCATTCGAGCACTTAACCAACAATGTTTACAGAATGCTGTTTTACTAGCATTTGGAGGAGTGAGAGGAGGAGGAGGAGGAGGAGGAGGAGAGAGAGGAGGGAGAGGAGAAGGGTTTACAGAGTAAGTAAAGTAAGTTACTTCTTGAGATTTCCAACAAAGTATAGTGCTAAGTTACTTCACTAAGATTTTAAACATTTTTACAGATTTTTCTTCGTTATATCTACATTTTTACTCACTTGGTAATAATGGTGCTATTTCGACTACAGCCTAATGCCATAAGAAGTATCACTCTATCAGAGGCAATATTTGATTCAAGATATTTTTTCCATACGAACTGCCATTCTTTCACACCGCCATGTTTGATTGCTGTACAATATGCTTTGGATTTGAAGTCTGCCATAATGCTGGAACACAGAAAGGTATGGTAATTTTAAAATATTAAAAACTTATAAAATCATATAGAAATTAGTGCTTTGTAAATATTTTTTGTCAGGTGATCTAAATGAGTCTTGAGACTTCTGCTTGCGGGTAATAAGGTAAATGGGTGATAATGGTAAAACGTTTTGAAAATAATAGATTAATTAAAAAATAATTACATGAACAAATAAAATCGTGACATTAATACAACTTAAGATCTACTACACTTCATAGAGTTGAACAAGTTCATACTTCAATGAAACATTCAAGTCCCATCTCAAACATTCCAATAAATGCTCACAAAATTAGAAAATATATGACAATGCTTAATTAATGCTTAAACTTTAAGCCTTATAATTAAACAGTATATTGATAATTCAAGTTACTGCACAAATAATAGAAACGTAGTAGGCTTGCTGATGTGGCTGTTTTTTAAAACACAGGAATAAATAAATAAATTTCATACTTGTTTCTGTTTGGGCAGACTAATACCGTGCTTCAAAAAAGGTTAGGTTAGGTTAGGTTAGGTGCGTGACTTCAACAAGACTGCGTTTCTATTTGCACGAGAATCAAATAAGTGCGATTGAAATTGAATGAAAAGTGTACAAATACAATAAATGATTCTACTGAACATTAATTTTAATGTCTAACAAAAAAGTAGTTCTAAATCTAACAAATTCAACTACTAACAGATTATGTAAATATAAAAATTAAGGAGTGTAAATGTATTGCAATGAATACAAATAAAATACCCGCAAAAGCTAAGCCTGAGGTAGGTATTAGCATATTAATGCATAACAGTATGTATGTATTTCATTCATTTCATTAAACACTAATTCTTATGAATTCTCTTTCAATATTCTTGATTCTGGTTGATAATATTTGTAAACATGAGCTATTAGTGCCTCTCAATGTTAAGCTATGTAGAAGAAGTTTCTCTTCTAATATAAGCTAATTAATATTATTGACTTTATTGGTTAGTATAAAATAATAATAATAATAATATCTTTATTTCTGCGTAATGAAAATACAAAAGCTTAATTACACATGTTTTACAAGTAACACTGTACAATAATAATAATCTTGGTAACCTACGTATAGTTTACAAATAGCAGAAATATACTGCCATGAAAGTGATAAAGATCATGTCTGCATGGAGGAGCATTCAGTACTCACATATTATAGAATGCATTGAAAGAAGACAGAGCGATAAACAAAATACAATAGTAATAAAGATGAAAAGTGGAAAGGAAAACTGTTACAAAATAGTATAATTCATACAATATGCGTGAAAAAACAATGGCAATACAATGCTTTTTTTTCATAAAATTGAAAAATGAAAATAAAAAATAAAAATTTTTGAACTTTACACTCATTAGAGAGAACACAATAATATTAGAAAAATATTATTCTGTATTTTTCTGAATATGAGCTATTATAGTTTCCTCGGTATATACAAAAAGCCTCGCCTCTTCTATCAATCGAGTTAGTACCTACCTGACATTTTTTCCAAGAATCTCATCAGCTAGAAATTGTTTAGCTTCATCGACTAGTTTTTTATAACCACTATCAGCTGCCAATCCCACCAAATTGATTTGAAGCAATAAATTTAGATGATCAGTGATCGGAGTTTTCGGAAAGAAAGTGAGCTCCTTGTTTGTATTCACCACCAGATGCAATAAATAGGCCTGAAATCAAGTTGAAAAATTCAAAAAATTTATTTAAAAATAAAATGTAATTCTGAGTACATACAATAGATATATCTAAGTGTGGACGAAAATTTTCTACACTCTGAAAATCTAGTAAAGAATGAAGGTAAATCATATAGCCTGTGGCACCTATAAAACTTGTAATATTTCTGACATTGATATTTTTTACAATGTTTACATTACCGTATCTGACTGCTTACAATATTTTCAATCATTAATATTATCAAAACTTAAATTAAATTAAATCAGATGATAAAAAACATTCAGATAATAATATTTTTTGAAAAATGTTTACTTTATGTGACTGCTATGAATGCATACAGTATTTTTAATAATAATACATCAAAACTAAAGATCATTAGATCATAAAAATGTAGTATACTATACTAACACTTAGACATTGTGTTACTCGAATATGCTAATCACAGTAAATCTATGATTTATTTCAATTTGTAATGTCTAAGTTCTACAAAATACAAAAAATAAACATCAAGAATATCCTACTTTCACTATAATACTTATAGAAGACTATTAATTTGTTACTATTAGTTCACTAATTCTAACTACTATTAACCTGTTACTATTAGTTACCTCAACAAATAGTTCATTTGTCCCTATCCTACTCTTATTCTACTATTATTTATTTACTATTAATTCACTGTTTACAATTTTAGTTCATTCGCTTGATATATTATATAGAATATCAATAGAGTATATAGAGTAGATAGATAGAGTACAGTACATAGAATATCAATTTTTAGAGTTCATGTAATAATAAAAATATTAACTTTTCAAGTGAATTCAACGACTTGCAGTCAAATTTTTATTAAAAATAAGTAGTAGTTCACTTATTTTGTAGGCCAAACGTTTTCGAGTTGTTGAAACCCATCTTCAAGGTTTCAACAACTCGAAAACGTTTGGCCTACAAAGTAAGAAAAATACTACTTATTTTTAATAAAAATTTGACTGCAAGTCGTTGAATTCACTTGAAAAGTTAATATTAACAACGCAATTCGTCATGGAACAAGAAATCTAGGAATGAAAATATATTTCAATCCTTTTTTTTATTCTTGGATTTCTTGTTCCATAACGATCTGCGTTGTTAATATTAACTTTTTGTTGTAAATTCAACGACTTGCAGTCAGTTTTATATTGTGAATATATAATAAATGTACTCCAAGAATAAAAAAAAGGCACTCACATTCGGCCGAACGTTTTCAAGGTATTAAATCTCACGTTGATTTTCCAACCAACAAACCAACATCGCCGATCTAGGATGCCTTGAACCTTGAAGGTGAGATTCAATACCTCGACAACGTTCAGCCAAATGTGAGTGGATTTCTTGTCCCATAACGTTCTGCATTGTTAATATTAACTTGTTATTGTAAATTTAACGACTTGCAGTCAATTTTAATTGTGAATAAATTATATTCCTATTCACTCTTGGCCAAACGTTTTCGAGTCATGGAGACTCATCTTCAAGGCCTTGAAGGTATCCGTGACTAAGAGTGAGTAAGAATGTTATTTACTCACAATTAAAATTGACTGCAAGTCGTTAAATTTACATTAATAAATTTTTTTATTATACATATTGGCTGAATAAATAATGATAGAAGCAAAAAGACTTCAGATTCTTGAGGCAGGTTGAAAAAATTCAAGTATCAACAAAAATATGATAAATAAAATGGATCGAGAAGAACAGGTTCAGATAATTTAAATACAATTTGCATAAAAATATGCAAAAGTATTATAATATGCATATAAATGTATTAAAAGTTTGAAACTAACCTTCAAATCTTCATACGAAGACGTATCCCTCATGAGTTTTCCAATAAATGACAACTTTTCAGAAGCTATCGACCAAGGAAAGTAGGAATTGTCTTTAGACAAATGCAGGCTGAAGCCCAGTGCAATGGAGTAATTAGTTCTTCCAGTGGCTGCAAGACTGAATACATCAGACAATAGTTGAGCCCTGATCGTTTCTGGCATTTCAAGATACGAATTTTGCAATCTAAGCCAATTCTCTCCATCGTAGTTCACTTTATAATAACCTGAAAATAAAAAATATATTCTTTATGCTATTATTCTACTTCTGTAATATCTATAATAATATCTATAGTAATATCTATATACAGTATCTATAATATCTATCTATAGTATCTATACTATAGATCTATCTAATATAGTATCTATCTAATATCTATACTATCTATAAGGAGTTATGTTGGATAGACGATTGACCTGGACTCCATACATTGAGAAAATATGTAGTAAAATTTCATCTGGGGTATTTGTCCTGCGACAGCTCGCTAGATTGAATGACAAAAAGTTACTTTTTACAGCTTACCATGGGCTCTTACTGTCACATATTAGGTATGCTATCTTAGTATGGGGTAATTCATCAAAACAAAATCTTGATAGGGTGTTTAAGATCCAAAAGAAAGCGGTTAGGTGTATAGAAAGAGTAAATAGATTAGATTCATGTAGGCCGTTGTTCAAGAGACTTGGTCTCCTAACTGTACCCTGCTTATATGTGTATGAAGCTACTTTATATGTAAAAACGAATGATATTAACCAAAATCTTGATGTACATGATTATAATACAAGAAGCCGAGGAGATTATCACTTGGTGAGTCACAATAGTAGCTTATTCAAACAAAAACCTAGTTATATTGGTAGGAAATTCTACAACAAGCTACCGCAGTTTTTGAAGAGTCTTGAAAATATAGAAATATTTAAAAAACAATTGAAGAAATATTTAGTTGATAAAGCTTTTTATAGTGTACAAGAGTTCCTTTCACATCAAAATTAAGCCTCACCTCAACTAATTGAAGTAATTATGGTATCTAGTGTATAATATTGTTGATCTGACTTGTCTTATACTCCTTAACTGGAGTCTCCAAGACGTAATCTACAAAAAAAAAAAAAAAAAAAATATCTATCTAATATCTATAATATCTTTTTTAATATTAATATTAATTTAAGGGTTTAAGGGTGCAATTGACATTTCTCCAGCGCACAAGCTCTTGGCTTATGCTGGAGTGTAGTATACAGATTTATGATGTTTTTTTTTAAATTATATTTTTTTCTATATATTAATACAGGTTCTGTGTATCTAATAAATATAAAATTTTGAACATTTTGATATTGTACACTAGAAATGAGTTTTGATACCGGTATGTGTTAGAAATTTTTTGTTTTTGTTTTGTCTGTGTAAAATAAAATGAATGAATTTAGCAATAATATAATAATAATAATAATAATATTTTTTCTCATTCATTTAAAAAAATGTGCAATCAAGAACAGTTTGGAACAAATAATTGTCAAGTTGTTCTATGTTATGTGTGTGATATTGAATGAAAACAAATGATTTTAGTTTAAAAATTATATTTTAATACATTGAAGGAGGCCTCTATGATCAGCTGGAAGAGCCCTAGGACTAACTTCTTCTTTAATAGTCCTAGAAGGTTGAAATTTGAAATGTAACCTAGTGGGAGGTGGCAAATAAAATAAGAAACATATCTTCTACCCTAATAATTGTAGGTGGTTTAAATTTGAAATGTTCATTCAGAGGTGATGAGTAAGAAAACAACGAAGAAGGCCTCTCTGATCAACTGGAAGAGCCCTAAGACTAACTTCTTCCCTAATAGTCCTAGAAGGTTAAAATTTGAAATGTAATCTCAGATCTAAGTGGGAGGTGACGAATAATAAAATCAAGGAGAATTTTTTATGAGAACGCAGCAACGCGCGTCGGGCCAGCTAGTGTTAGAATAAAGCATATTAACAACTAGGAGATAGTTCTCTCACATATTTCTCTTACCAGTATGTTTCAAATTGATTAGTAGCCAGTCATCAGCTCCAATATTGGTGATTTTCTTAGTTGATTTAGAGGGGTTCAGCCACACTTTGGGCTGGGTGTTATTGAAATCCTTTTCACTTTGTGTAGTATAAGAAACTGGCACCCACCATTTATCCGTACTTGAAAAGTAGTCACTCAACAAGAAATATCGTTCCTACAAAAACAGAAATATCAATTTACAAGAAATCCATATTGGTTATGTTAGACTACAAAACGTTAGCCTATATGGTACAATGGATAGGCTTGTATGAAAAATAATATTCCTAAGGACTGCTTCCATAGAGACGATCAATGTTATTTTACATTATTAAGGTATATTTGAAGACAATGTATTTTGTATTGATAGAGGAGTGATAGCCATGAGCCGTAGCAGGTATCTGTTCAGTCAGATAAGGATAAGCTGGGAACTCTTGGGCCCTCTTTGTAAAGGTGACCGATTGGATTGGCCCGTAAAAAACTCTTCTCTGCAGTAGTTGCAATAATTGCTCGTGTTTTAACTTATATCTCACTCGTTGTTGAAGGCAGACCTCATAGTTGCATGAACTACTATTATGTTACAGAGGGAAATCTCACAAAAAACTCAGTAAAATCCCATTCTGTGATCTCCAAACTTCCCAGTTGGACTCTTGATGATTGCAGAACAACAATTATTAATAAAAAATAATTTTTATTAATTTTGAATTCCCTCAAGTGCTATTAATTTATACTGAAGACATCCGAAATGGCGGAAAACTAACTTGTGAGATACGAGCCGATATGGCCAAGTTTAAACTGATTGCTGCTGTACAGAAAGGTCACTATAGTGGTTAAGGCGCCCGGTCGGCAATACGGAGGTCCGTGGTTCGATTCCCGGTGGTGACTGATATTTTTGTGCATTGGCGTTCATCAATTTCCATCAGCTATTCAATGCTGTTGTCAATATCCGCCATTGCGGAAGTCTTCAGTATAAACTAATAGCAATTAAAGGAATTCGAAATTAATAGATTCTGTTTCATGATTATCATTTGTAACAAAATCTGAGACTGTTTAAGAAAGATTTCTATCTTTGAGTATAATTATTTATCTTCGAATAATTTTTTTTTGGGAGGATGACGCCCACATAGGTATGTGACCTGTGCGTGGGTAATGAATTGGATGATGGTGATTGATGAGTTGGACCTACAGTTTTAGGTGGGTTCCGAACTACCCGCAAGTGATTCTACAGCAGAGAACAGTGTCGTTTTTGCTGGCCAATCCAAACGGTCACCGTTACAAAGAGCGCCTAGGAGTTCCGTAGCTTATCTCTGATTGAACAGATACCTGCTACGGCACTCGGCTATCACTTCCCATAAACAAATTAGTTTGAAATGACTGACAATATTTAACAAACTGACAAATATACAGAAACAGAATTTATTAATTTCGAATTCCCGAAAGGTCACTATAGTCTAGCTAGTGTTTAAGGCGCACGACCGGCAATTGGGAGGTCCGCGGTTCGATTCCCGGTGGTGAAAGGAATTCGTAATGAATAAAAAATCTGTTTCTGTATATTTGTCAGTTACCCAAACTAACTAATGAATAAAAATCAATACTCTAATGATAAAAAATGATTAAAGTCAAAATTCCTTACCTGTTCAATGGTGGCAGACCCGTTACAATAATCTCTGTGCACGCTTACAACAGGAAACCCAGACTGCAGAGTCCAAGTGTCCATGATGTCCTTGACAGTTACGCCTTCAGGTAACCTTGAGGCCGCCTGTGAGGTGATGGCCTGCCACAGCTGGTCCTGACACGCGTTGCTGTACTTGTGCTCCTCCAGATAGCGCTTCAGGCCGGCTCGAAACGCGTTCTCGCCAAGAAAGTGACTCATCATGTTAATTATTGATGCACCTTAAAAAAGCATGTTAACCTTTAAAAATCGGACAAAAATCACTTTTACAGCTTACCTTGGTTTTTGTGGCCGTATTTTTATATGAACGTTCCTCTTGAATTGCCTCTATTCTAAGGGCTGTATTTATGAAGGTTCCTTGACATTCCTATATAAATACTTTACAAGTTAGTTCGAAGTTACTGACAATTGAACAAACTGACAGGTTAAGGCGCCCGACCGGCAATTGGGAGGTCCGTGGTTCGATTCCCGGTGGTGACTGATATTTTTGTACAGTAGCATTCATCGATTTCCATCAGCTATTAAATACTGTTGTCAATATCCGCGATTGCGGAAGTCTTCAGTATAAAATAATAGCAATTAAAGGAATTCGAAATTAATAAATTCTGTTTAAATACTTTACATTTCAAAAGTCCCTCAAGTCAAGAGACAATGAAGGAACGTTCATAAATTTATTTATTTATTGTCACAAATTTACAAATATGGCCCATAATGTAATATATTAGGTATGCTATCTTAGTATGGGGTAACTTATCACAAAAAACCTTGATAGGGTGTTTAAGATCCAAAAGGAAGCGATTAGGTGTATAGAAAGAAGAAATATGTTGAATTTATTTAGGCTGCTGTTCAAGAGACTTGGGCCGTATTTATGTACGTTCCTTCCATGTCTATTGACTCAAGGGACTCTCAAAATGCCTGTATAAATACATTACATTTCAAGAGAGTCCTCGAGTTGAGAGGCATTGAAGGAACGTTCATAAATACGGCCCTTGGTCTCCTTGCTTGTATGTGTAAAAAGAGTGATAAAAACGAAAATCGTCACGTACATGATTATTATAATCACATACGTGAAGATTTTACACGTCTGTGATGTTTTCCATGACGAAATACTTAATGAACAATCTAATATTAAAACTGACACTGTATTTCACTTTTAAATAATGTTTTACTCACATATATTTGAGATGCTTGAGGAATGCATTTCACTTCTGAAAAGAAGCTTCGTCAGCCTCTGGAGGCTCTGGAGGCTTGACGAAGCTTCTTTTCAGAAGTGAAATGCATTCCTCAAGCATCTCAAATATATGTGAGTAAAAAATTATTTAAAAGTGAAATATAGTGTCAGTTTTAATATTAGATTTTACACGTATTATACACAAAGCCGAGGAGATAATCACTTGATGAATCACAATATTAGGTTATTCGAACAAAAACCTAGTTATATAGGTAGAAAATTCTATGACAAGCTACCGCAGCTTCTACAGTCTTGAAAATATTAAAGTGTTTAAAAAACACAATTTTTATTCGATAATGCTTATATAGTATACAACAGTTCCTTACATATCAAAATTGAGTCTCACTTCAACTAATTTCAATTGCAATTGTGGTAACTAATGAATAAGAATGATAATATTTTTCAGTCTTCAAGAAGTAATCTTCAAAAAAAAACCAATATTATAAACTTAAAAAACACTTTTGAATGGAAATTGACTCACGTTATGGCGTGACGGCCGTTTCGCTCTGTTGTCTAGACAGAGCATCATCAGACGACCCACAGTACACTCGCCGTCACGCCATAACGTGAGTCAATTTCCATTCAAAAGTGTTTTTTAAGTTTATAATACATATTAGTGGAAACAACAAGATGGATCTTCAACATTATAAAAACCAATAGTTTAAAAATGATTTGAAAAAGTATTTGATAGAGTTATGAAGTTACAATTTTGACGAATTTTACAAGACAGAATTTTTATAGGATTTTATTTGTATGATTTTGTATAGGATTTTTACAGAATTGTAATTTTACTAATAAGAATGATGCTAACATTTAGTTGTAGAATGCTAATTGTATTCAACTGACACATTCATGTATATTTTTTCATTGTCTTGAATAAAGAAATTGATTGAATCAGAACAAATAAATAAAGACTTAAGCTTGTAGATAAACATAAACAAGTTCACATGACGTGAATTACAAAGGCACTACTAGCAAAAGTAAAATTTGCTAAAATTTGGGAGTCATTATTCATGATTTAAATTGGCAAGTTAGTTCGAAGTTACTGACAATTGAACAAACTGACAAATTTACTTAAACAGATTTTATTAATTTCGATTAATAAAGGCGCCCGACCGGCAATTGGGAGGTCCGTGGTTCGATTCCCGATGGTGACTGATATTTTTGTACAGTAGCATTCATCGATTTCCATCAGCTATTAAATACTGTTGTCAATATCCGCCATTGCGGAAGTCTTCAGTATAAACTGGTAGCAATTAAAGGAACTCGAAATTAATAAATTCTGTTTTAAATTGGGTTTTTTTATGTGAATAATTGATTGGTGAAGAGTAATACAGCATCTACTAAACTTCCCCATATTTAAGTAGATGTCTCTTTTTATTCTTGAGGCCATTTTTTGAAAATAGATATCAATTCTCGATTACCCTTTTGATGTTATTAATTATGCCGAAGACCGTTGCAACCGCAGAAATTAATAATGCAGTTTATTGACATTTAATGCAGTTGTCAATGCCTGCAGTTGTTTTCGGCATAATGTAAGCAACAAAAGAATATCAAAGAAACTGTTTTTTTTTTAAATAAAATTCCACCCAAATAATTCATCAAATAATTGAAAGTTATGTTTCACACATGTGAGAGCTCAACTTCATGAAGAAGAGAAAGAAAGTAATTCCATCGTACCTTTCATGTAGGAGATATTGTCGAAAATCTGTACAATATCTTTGGGCTCTTCCACTTCAACTTCGATTTGATGTGTGGAGTTAAGCGAATCTATCTTCATTGAGCCTAGCACTTGTTGTAGAAGGAATTGGTCCAGAACTTTCCATGAAGGTTCGATCTGGATGCATTCAAGAAAATTTATTAAGAAATGTCACGAATTCAAACTAATTAATGAAAATTTGCAAAGGGCAAACGGGTAATTTTTTTTTTTTTATTGCTGATGATGCCCACATGAGTCCGTGACTTGTGCGTGGGTAATGAGGTGAATGATTACATATAAATGCCTGACGGTGGAGCGGGATTCGAACCCACGACCACTTGGACGACAGCAAGCTGAAGTTGCGACGCCCCAACCAACTGCGCCAAGCGGCCCAAGATTATTTTAAAATAATCGATGCAAATCTACTATTGGAAACATTTTATGTAATGCAAATGTAATTTACAACTGCAATAAACGCTAGTTTTTTGTTTTTCAATGGATTATCCAAAATAAAATGACATAATATTCAGTTAATTCTCAATTATTGCTACAAATCATTTCAATATTCTATACATGAATTCAATCTCAGAAAATATCCCAAAATGCATTTTGAAAGTAAATGATACAGTCGAAATGTTTGAGATAGATGATACTTAGGAAATAGATGACCATGGGAAAATCCTCTTATTGAACTTAAAATTGATTCTAAAGAAAATTATACGATGTGCTTTCCATGAGGAAATATTGAGTCAAAAACATTCAATTTAACTCATCAAAAAAACTGAAAATGTATTTTTTGTGAACTGAAGTAGTTGATCACGAATACATTATCACTATTATTAAGAAGCTGATAAAGGAGAATTTTGAATTAGAACCTTATGAATAGATTAGATGCATTAAATATGGTACCTAATGAATATGCATAACTGATAAAAGTGAATCGAATTTATTACATGAAATACAGTAGGCCCATCAGTTTGTACATCTTATTGTACAACTTTACATTTTAATATCAAAACTGATACTATATTTCTATTTAATATAATTATGATTTTCACTCATTTGTACTGAAAGTACTGGAAATATGAATTTCACTTCTTAAAGAGAAGGGGTGATGTAACTTCTCTTTAGAAGTGGAATGCATCTTCAGTATCTTCAGTATAAGTGAAAATCATCTATTAAATAGAAATACAGTGTAAGTTTTGATATTAGATTGTTCATAAAGTATTTCGTCATGGATAATATCACAGGTTGTACATATTATAATAGTTTCTTCAAGCAAGTTAGTTTGAAGTGACTGACAATTGAATAAACTGACAAATATACATAAACAGAATTTATTAATTTAGAATTCCTTTAATTGCTATTACTTTATACTGAAGACTTCCGCAATGGCGGATATTGACAACAGCATTGAACAGCTGATGGGAATCGATGAATGCTACTGTAAAAAAATATCAGTCACCACCGGGAATCGAACCACGGACCTCTCAATTGCCGGTTGAGCGCCCTTAACCAATTAAAGGAATTCGAAATTAATAAATTCTGTTTATGTATATTTGTCAGTTTATTCAATTGTCAGTCACTTCAAACTAACTTGTGAGAAACGAGCCGATATGGCCAAGTTGAAAATGAATGCTGCTGTACAGAAAGGTCTCCATGGTCTAGTGGTTAAGGGCGCTCAACCGGCAATTGAGAGGTCCGTGGTTCGATTCCCGGTGGTGACTGATATTTTTGCACAGTAGCATTCATCGATTCCCATCAGCTGTTCAATGCTGTTGTCAATATCCGCCATTGCGGAAGTCTTCAGTATAAAGTAATAGCAATTAAAGGAATTTGAAATTAATAAATTCAGTTTCTTCAAGCTCTCATGTTTAAGCTGAAACTAGAACTTAATTGTGGAGGCAATCTTTTTATATTGATAAACATATAGAAAATTTGTATCCACACATTTAAGTTCAGTGTAAGTGAGAAAACATAAAAAAGGTAGGAAACTCTTACATTGTAATATGTCACTTATTATTGAATTGAAAAATAATCTAAACATTTAATCAGTTTTGTGAACAAATTATCAACGGTATTTCTCAAGTTTAAGATATTGGACAATTGCAATAAAAAATATGTAGACTTACATGATTCAATGCTTTATAGCCGATGAATGTGGCAAATCCTTCTTTCAACCAAAGATCATTCCACCAGGCTGGAGTTACCAAATTGCCGAACCACTGATGAGCCAATTCATGGCCAAACACAAATGCTATGTCCAATTTTACCTTCTGACTTGTTTTTCCAGGCACGAAAAGCAGTGATGATTCTCTAATAACAGTAAAATAATGAGAAAAAGTGTTAATTCTTTTCTGGATTTCTTGTTCCATGACGAACTGCGTTGTTAATATTAACTTTTCAAGTGAATTCAACGACTTGCAGTCAAATTTTTATTACAAATAAGTAGTATTTCACTTACTTTGTAGGCCAAACGTTTTCGAGTTGTTAATACAAATAATACAAACAACTCGAAAACGTTTGGCCTACAAAGTAAGTGAAATACTACGAATTTTTAATAAAAATTTGACTGCAAGTCGTTGAATTCACTTGAAAAGTTAATGTTAATTCTTTATTGCTGTTCCTTTTCAAGTCAAACATTTTCAACAGATAAATTAAATGGGCTTTCTGAAAATTGTAAAAAATTTTTTGGTGAAATATAGGTTGAGTTCATGGGGCCCCTATCGGTTACCAGTAAATGTCCCCGGTGGCGTCTGATTGGTCCATTAAATTTTTGAACGTTTATGAATTTGAATACACCAATCACACGCCACCGGTAACATTTAGGGTTACAGGTAAAGCTCCCAGGAACTCAAACATTCACTCTAAATGTTGGTACAGTTGAATGCATTGACAGGAAATAAAACCCTTGTGAAATATGTTATCCAATGTCGAGTAATAAAGGAAATAATAAGATTCAAATGCTTAAACAGGAGAAGTATAAGAGATTTTTTTGGAGGATGAAGCCCACTTAGGTCTGAGACCTGTGCGTGGGTGTTGGATGATGATGATTAAAGAGTTGAACCTACGTTTTTGGAGAGTTCCGAAGTGATTTTACAGCAGAGAATAGTCTTTTTTGCTAGCCAAACCAATCGGTCACCCTCATAGAAAGGGCCAAGACGCTTCGTGACTTTTTTATCTGAATGATCAGATACCTGCCACGGCTCGAGGCAATCACTTCCCTGAGTAATTGAACAAACAATGAAATACAGCAACAGTTTTTTCGAGGGAATTCCTAATCTTCTTTCAGTGTTAGTAAAGTTAGGCATTCTTTTACTGTGATTCAACGTAACACATTTGAATAAGAATAAGAATATTTATTTGCCATTAAACAAAACAATTGCAATAGGCTTCGTCATCACATAAAATCAACAAAGAATATACAAAATTTGAATATGCACATGCATTCAGCATATGAAGCTGAAGAGCGGAAATGCATTTTTGAAACAAGAGAGTGACATTAATTAATTTCAAAAATTCAAATTGAAAAAATACAATAGTTTAGTAATTAAATAAATAATGAAATACAGTGACAGTTTTCAGAAAGGTAACAATTCATCAAGAGATCACAGGGCACAGGTTAGATTGTACTCATTTAATTTTATCATAGATTTGCTAAAAATTAATTAACCATATTACTCTTAATTCTGCTGTCAGCTACAGAATTTGGCAGTCAACTGGCAGTGTTTTTCTATTTGTCTGTGTTATTATTAAACTGCTCAAGTGACAAGTTTTTTTTTTTTTTAGGATGAAGCCCACATAGGTCTGAGACCTGTGCGTGGGTAATGAGTTGGACCTACAGTTTTAGGTGGGTTCCGAACCAGTAAAGTTGAGTAAAAAGAAATGAAAAAAATATTGGGATGGGATAAACAGTAAAAAAATCAAAATGTAACAGAAGTGTTGTAAAGTTGTATATGAAATCAACCATAAAAACTGAGACTAGTAGAGAGAACATTAAAGGTACAATAAATAAAATAAATAAATTTGTTGATAGTCAAGTTAATCTGCAGCTATCGAGCTAAGCTCGCACAGCATGTGACACGTCAATTCACTTGAACTAAACCAATTTATTATCAGCTCTTCATCAAGCATTCGTTTATCTATAAAAACATATATTAGAAAACAGATACATTCTACAATTCTACTCAACATTTTGTCTCCGAAAAACCCCAAAACAGTCAGGCAGAGAGTAAGGACAGGCATCAATCAGCAACTTCCTGAGTTCCTTCACGAACTTGTCTCGACAGTACCCCTTTAACACTTTGGGCAAACAATTTACAATCTTTGTACCAGAATAGTGTGGTTCCTTCTCGATCAAAGTAAGCCTATGCATGTGGTAACGAAGTGTTGACTATCCATGTCTTGTGTTATACGGGTGAGCGATTATGTTATTGTCATAATTACTCTGGTTCCTATGCGAATACACGGCAATCTCAAAAAATACAGCGCCGGCATTGTAAGCAGTCCTAATTTTATGAAAATAGGTCGACATGACTGCCTTGCACTAAATCCTTCAATTATTTGCAACGATTTCTTCTGCAATTTAAATATTGCATTGATATTTCCCTCTACCACCCCAGAATATCACACCATAACGAACCTGGGACATAAAATACCCATGATAGACCACTAAAGCTGTTTTTTGCACTCCTAAATATTTTTAGAATTGCAAAATTCTATTCCACACTCACCTGAATGTAATGAGACCCCAATTTTCCATTGCGCTGAAACCGAAATCAGGAATGGCGACTACATCTTGTTTTGGCAGGGGAAACTTCATACAAAAGTAATCTTCCAGGTAAGTTAATAGTTTTGGGCCCATGCCAGCGGCGTACTCGGTTTGCGAGAGGATGTCTTTGCGTGACCACAGCTGCAAAAATAGGAAATCGTTGAAGAATTTTAGTGAAGATAAAAAGAGAAAAGGAAAATCATGAAGAATGAGAGGGAGAAGAAGGAAGAATTTATTATTTTTTTTATATATTTTTTTTAGGATGAAGCCCACATAGGTGTGAGACCTATGCGTGGGTAATGAGTTGGATGATGGTGATTGATGATTGGACCTACAGTTTTAGGTGGGTTCCGAACCACCGGAAAGTGATTTTACAGCAGAGAACAGTGTATTTTTTGCTGGCCGATCTAATCGGTCACCGCGCGTTACAAACAGGACCTACGAGAACGGAGGAGGAAAAGGAGGAGGAGGATCAGAAGGAGGAGGAGAAGTAGGAGGAGGATCAGAAGGAGGAGGAGAAGTAGGAGGAGGAGGAAGAAAAGGAGGAGGTGGAGGAGGAGGAGGGCAAGGAGAAGGGAGAGGTGGATCAGGAGGAGTAGAAGGAGGAGGAGTGGTGATAAGAGGTTGTGGAGAAGCTGGAGATGGTGGTGGTAGGGAAAGGGGAGAAAAGAAGAAGAAGAAAAGGAAGGGAAAGTAAAGGAAAGAGGAAAAAAGAAGGAAAATAAGAAAAAGAAAGGGACAGAAGAAGAAAAAGAAGTGGTAGAGGAAGAAGAACAAGGAGAGGGATAAGAAAAAGAGACTAAAAAATAAAATTTGTAAAAAAGTTATGTCACGTTCTAGAAACCCACTCTTATAAGATTCTGCAGTTACTACAAATAGTAAAAGTAAATTGAATTTAATGATGAAATGTTTGTGGAATTGTGGTGCCAGTTACATTTAACAATAATTTATCTACAAAATACAATTCCCAAGTAAAATCTCCCGTAAAATGGTGCAATAACTACAAATTATGAGTAATAGCATAATTGTAAACTACTCTGAAACATTTTACAGAATAATATTGAATATTGATGGTTTTTATTTCCATCAAACCAAACATTTTTAATTTTCCGTCTTAAAATAGGACAAACATTAAATGCCTAAATGAAAAGGCAAATAATTTTATTTATGAAAAATATCATGGACAAAAATTACACATTATTCGAATTTAATGTTGTAGTTGCATATTACATTTTTACTTGACATTTGAACGTAAATAGTATTGGAATAAACTTTACTAGTGCATTTAACACTACTTAATTATTCCTGTGATTGCAATTTCGCATTATTGGAATGCTTTCTTAGACATGGCTGTAGGTCTTAATGGCCTAAGGTTCAAATTCAACACGGCTGGTGTTGAATTCACCAGTAAATTTTATTTCAATAACTATCCACTTTTAAATTTATCATTCACCTCATCACCCACGCACAAAACTCATGTGGGCATCATCAGCAATAGAAAATAAAAACATATTTGAATTGTTATGACAATAATGCACAACAAGCAGCACTGTAAGGATAAATATTGATAGTATTAATACGAGTTAATACTAAAATGTATGGGAAATATTATGAAGCAAAGCATGCACTAAAAAGTTAGCATTCGTTTTGGGGAGGAGTAGGAGAAAGATCAAATGTGGTTTACAAGTTCAGTTTTGGACATAGATACGTACTAAGAATAGCTTTTTTGAATTTTCCCCAACACTTAAAGACAAATTTAACATTTCAATTTTTATCAAAACAATATTTTTTGGAGGATGAAGCCCACATAGGTGTGAGACCTGTGCGTGGGTAATGAGTTGGATGATGGTGATTGATGAGCTGGACCTACAGTTTTAGGTGGGTTCCGAACCACACGCAAGTGATTTTACAGCAGAGAACAGTGTCTTTTTTGCTGGCCAATCTGATCGGTCACCGTTACATACAGAACCCAGGAGAACGCAGCTTATCTCTTTCTGATTGAACAGATACCTGCTACGGCTCACGGCTATCACGTCCCATAGACATTCAGCTACAATGTAAATATTCTCCTCCCAGTTTCTCGATAATAATTTAATAACAAAAGTAGAAAGTCCTCTTTCAACTCCTTCAATACCCTTCTCATGGAAAACATAGTAGATGAAAGAAAAAAAAATCGATTAGTATGTAGAGGAATACAAAGGAGCTATACTTACTGTGAATTTCCACCCAGAACTGTTATCGATGACTGTTTGATAGGGTACAAAGTCAGATACAATAAAAGCCACAAGATATGTCGACATTGGTAATGTTGTCTGGTATATATCGAAGATCCAGTTGTCCATTCCAGGGCTGTAATAGAAGATAATATTGATTAAGGAAATGGTGTTACAAAGATAGTGAAAAGAGAGAAAATATTTATGACATAAATAAGAGAAGACAGTGGAATTCTATATAATAAACAGCTACTTGCTGTTATCTGTCGACGATATTCTAATGATGGAGAATTAGGGATTGGAGAGGGAGAGGGGGATAATGATGAGAAAGATTGGGAGAAGGAGAAAAAGGAGGTGGTGATGAAGAAAAAAAAGGAAGGAAAAGGTGGAGGTGGTACTGAAGGAGGAGGATGGGAAAGAGGAGGAGGGGGTGATGAGAAGGAGGTGGTGGAGGAAGAGGAGGAGGGGAATGCGGAGGAATAGGAGGAGGAGGTAGAGGAGGAGGAGAAGAAAAAGAAGAAGGAGAAGAAAAAAGGAGAAGAAAAAGAAGAAAGAGGAGGAGGATGAGGAAAAGAAGGAGTAGGTGGAGAAGCAAGAGGAGAAGAAAGAGAAAAAGGAGACGAAGAAGAAGGAGTAGAAGGAGAAGGAGAAGGAGGACGAGGAAGAAGAGGAGGAGAAGAAGAAGGCGGAGGAGCAAAAGGAGACAAAAAAGGAGGAGAAGAAGAAAGAGGAGAAGATGGAGGAGAAAAAGAAGAAAAATAATGAAGAAGGAGGTGTGGGAGGTGGGGGAGGAGAAGGACGAGAAAGAAGAGAAAGAGGAAGAGTAGAGAGATGAGGAGGTGGCGGAGGAAGAGAAGGAGGAGGAGGAGGGAAAAAAGAAGAGGGAGAAGAAGAAAAAAGAAGGAGAAGAAAAAGAAGGAGGAGGAGGAAGAGGGGGTGAAGGAGAAGGCGGAGGAGCAAAAGGAGACAAAAATAGAAGGAGAGGAAGATGGAGGAGAAGAAGGAAAAAGGAGGTGGAGGAAGTAGTGGAGGACGGGGAGGAGGAGGATGGGAAAGAAGAGGAGGGGGATGAGGAGGAGGTAACAGAGGAACAGAAGGAGAAGGAGAAGAAAAAGAAGAGGGAGAAGAAGAAAAAGAAGGAAGAGGCGAAGGAGAAGGAGGAGGAGCAAAAGAAAAAAAGAGAAGAAGAAGGAGGAGGATGAGAAGAAGAAGAAAAATAAGAAAAGGAGACTATTATATTGAATTCATAGATAGGCTAGAAATTTAGATGAAATTGAATCGGGCAACCTGCTAATAGAGATAATAATCAAAGAGAAAAGATGAGGATGACACATTTTACTATACAACTTTTTAATAATCAAAATATGATGTTAAAGATCCATCTTGTTTCCACTAATATGTATTATAAACTTGAAAAACACTTTTAAATGGAAATTGACTCACGTTATGGCGTGACGGCCGTTTCGCTCTGTTGTCTAGAGCATCATCAGACGACCCCCAGGGGTCGTCTGATGTAGCTCTAGACAACAGAGCAAAACGGCCGTCACGCCATAACGTGAGTCAATTTCCATTTAAGTGTTTTTTAAGTTTATAATCAAAATATAGTATAAAATTCAGAGTTTGTACAAGATTAGTAGTGTTTTAAATAATTGTAACTTACGTTGGTATTGACATGCTAATTGGCATATTAGATAGGGCGTGGTATTGCTTGGGATGAGCAATACTAATGGCAAAGCGAGCTTTAAACGAAGGCTCGTCCCAGCATGGAAAAGCTCGTCTAGCTGCTGTTGGAGAGAACTGCGTAGTAGCTAGCCAACTAGAAAACAAAACAAAAACAAAGAATGATTATAGTTAGATAATTTAATTAGATAATTTTCTATTTTGAATGCAGCCCATTTGAGTTTAAAACTTATAATATAAAGCAAATAATTGATGAAGATGAAACCCAGCTGCGAATCAAACATGACAGGAAAGTCATCTACTAGACAACTAGACTAAGAGACCAAAATAAAACATCTAATATCAAACCTGATACTGTATTTCTATAATTATAATATATGATTTTCACTCACTTATACTGGAGATAGATTAGGATAGATTGAGGAATAGATAGGATGTAAATAAAATATCCCAAAACCAAACTTGACTTTGTTCAAAAGTTTTATACTTTTTTAGCCCCAAAGTTTTATTAGTGTTTTTTCAAATCCTTTATTTAAACAAAAAGAGAAGCTTCATTTAATTTGAGAAGAATTTGATCTAAAGCACCTTTGTTAATCTTTGGTAATCTTAATGTATAATTTCTTATTTGTGTGAAGTCCGAATTGTTGTTTTTGTCTGTCTAGCAGTTTAATTGTAATATTTGGTCGGTCGTACTAATACCAACTTATCTCTTCAGTTCTCTATTTCAAGGAATACGTTTTTGCATACCATCCCACACAGGCTAGGCCTCGGGATATTTTTTCATTTATTCGTCCTTGGGAAAGAATCTTATTTTATGGTTATATCGTATAATATATTTAATTTGTATTATAATAAGAGAATGATTTTCCATGACGAAATACTAGGTGAACAATCTAATATCGAAACTGACATTATGATTTTTACTCACTTATACTGGAGGTCCTGGAGAGATGCATTTCACTTCTAAAGAGAAACTTCATCAGCATGATGCATCTCTCCAGTATCTCCAGTATAACTGAGTAAAAATCATAATTTAAATAGAAATACAGTGTCAGTTTTGATATTGAATTATTTTATTTCAACTTGAAAAAGGTTGAGAATTGGTCATTTGAATTAAAGTTCTTCTATGAAAAGTTTTGCTTTATTCTGTACTGTATATTTGCTTTGTACTGTATATTAAAAAAGGGAAATAAATTAACAGAATTTATTAATTTCGAATTCCTTTAATTGCTATTAGTTTATACTGAAGACTTCCGCAATGGCGGATATTGACAACAGCATTGAAAAGCTGATGGGAATCGATGAATTCTACTGTACAAAAATATCAGTCACCACCGGGAATCGAACCACGGACCTCTCAATTGCCGGTTGAGCGCCTTAACCACTAGACCATGGAGACCTTTCTGCACAGTAGCATTCATTTTTAACTTGGCCATATCGGCTCGTATCTCACAAGTTAGTTCGAAGTTACTGACAATTGTATTCCATCAATGTATTCTAGACAATCGATTTCCATCAGCAATTAAATACTGTTGTCAATATCCGCCATTGCGGAAGTCTTCAGTATAAACTGATAGCAATTAAAGGAATTCGAAATTAATAAATTCTGTTTAAGTAAATTTGTCAGTTTGTTCAATTGTCAGTAACTTCGAACTAACTTGTGAGATACGAGCCGATATGGCCAAGTTGAAAATGAATGCTACTGTGCAGAAAGGTCTCCATGGTCTAGTGGTTAAGGCGCTCAACCGGCAATTGAGAGGTCCGTGGTTCGATTCCTGGTGGTGACTGATATTTTTGTACAGTAGCATTCATCGATTCCCATCAGCTTTTCAATGCTGTTGTCAATATCCGCCATTGCGGAAGTCTTCAGTATAAAGTAATAGCAATTAAAGGAATTCGAAATTAATAAATTCTGTTTATGTATATTTGTCAGTTTATTCAATTGTCAGTCACTTCAAACTAACTTGGGAAATAAATTATTTATTTATTCAGTAATTCTTTGTGTTCGCTTATGGAATGAGCATTGTATTTCACTGATACTCACTGTTTTTCTCCTGTATCATGATCGATATAACTACTGCGGTAGAATCCCATCAACTCATCATTCAATATGTAAGAGAAATGAAGGTATAACTCATACTGTCTTCCAGAAATGAGTGGAACAGCCGTCTTCACCATAAACATCTCCCTGGAGCTCTCATATCTCTGAAAAATATATTTATTACAAGTATTATTGGTTGTTAATCAAAGTTAAACTAACTATGATGTTTTCCATGACGAAATACTTGATGAACTAATAACAAAACTGACACTGCATTTCTATTTAATAAGATTTTCACTCACTTATACTGGAAATACTGATGCATTTCACTTCTAAAGAGAAGCTTCATCAACCTTTTTAGAGATTATAGTTATTCTAAGAGCTTCATCAGCCTCTTTAGAAGTGAAATGCATCCCTCCAGTATCTCCAGTAAAAGTGAGTGGAAATTACATATTCGGGCATATTAAATTAATAAATTATTGAATTACATATTCGGGCCGCTTAGCGCAGTTGGTTGGGGCGTCAAAACTTCAGCTTGCTGTCGTTTAAGTGGTCGTGGGTTCGAATCCCGCTCCACCGTCTGGCATCTATGTGTAGTCATTCACCTCATTACCCACGCACAAGTCTCGGACTCATGTGAGCATCATCAGCAATAAAAAAAAAAAAAAAAAATAGAAATTAATACAGTGTCAGTTTTGATATTATATTTATAATTTTTTTTATTTATTTATAAAAAACAAACATATAAAAGTCATGCAGAAAATGAGAAATATTAAAATACAATAACTGAAATCCAATATTATACAAAAGTAAAACCTATAAACTATTTTAAAATATACATTGTCACCCAGGCGTGACAATGTATATTTTAGCAGAATTGAGAATTTTAAGGGGGATCAAGACACAAAAAACAGAATCAAATATTTATTAAGAAATAGAATAATACTGTACCATTATGAAGATCTAGCCTAAACTAACCTTCAGACCAGCATGTTTGTCAAAAACTTATTAATTATAGTAAAACTGAAACTTCTCATAATATTAGTTTTAATATATCATTTTGTAATAAGATAAAGTCTATAAATCATATTTTAACTCTGAAATTTAATAAAATTAACACATAGAACTTTCATGAACACGTGCTAAAAACTCAACTTTCAAACACGGATATTTAAAAAACGACTGAATTTTATGAAAAACAAAATTTAGAGCCAGAAAGAGCAAATTTTGTAGAATATTACCTGTAATTTTGAAGTTCAAATTCGTCAAAAAAGTCACTTTGTAAAAAATTGTATCAAACATGTAGAGTTAGTCAAAAGAATGCTAGTAAGTGTAGAAAAACTATCTACTATTAATTGAAATAAATCAGTCACAGCTTTTATGTAAGTCTCTGTGGGATTATATTTAAGTTTTAGGATTTTTAGTGTGGATCCTTCAATTTTGTAAAGAAATTTCGGAATTAATTTGACTGATTTTGTGACGTAGACGTCTTGATCTGCAGATTATCAGCCCACAGGTATAAATAAAGCGTCGAGGCTGATACAAATCGAAGCAGTCAAATTCCGAGCTTTCAGGAGAAATCCACGTCTGTTGTATGTGTTATTTGTGATTTTTGTATCCGGTGAGTCAAAACGTTCACTTTATTGAAAGTCATTAGGGCCTACTTATTTCAATTTCTAAATTATTGAAAAGGATTGTGAACATAATTTTCAAATTCCAATTTAGACTGAACATTTTATCAAATCAAATTTTTGATACTGTATTTAAAGAAATTTAACTAGAATCCAATTTATGAATAAATTTAGGACAATCATATCTCAAAATCACTATAAACCAGCAGTTGAATAGATTGAGTCAAAAACGAATAGATTCTTATTTTGTGAAAGAGGCCTTATCTATAAGTTTCTTGAAGACTGAAGTGCAGTTTGAAAGACTTTAAATTCCTGATGATTTGAAGAAAATCGTAGAGGTGACTACTGAAGTGCGTCGAAATTAAATTTTTATTTATTGTAAAATTTTACTGTTGGTCTTGCCACACCTAAGCTGCCAAAAAACGTTCCAGATTAGGTCGGCTGAACGAGTTCACCGCCAAACAACACCCGGTGGCGAACTGTAAACCGTCATTCAACGTTCGAGATCCATCGCCCGCACTGGCTCGAGCACGGGCCGTACAAGCAGCCACATCAGTTCCTGAATCCAGGACCGCATCGACCGTCCCGAGTCCATACGTGTAGGATCGACGCGCTCTCACATCGCCTACGATTTCATCTGTGCAGGAGCTCAGAACACTTCCAGGGCACATCAGGAAAAACCCCACGGCAGTTCCCTACCGCCTACCTCCAGAAATCCATCAAATCAGGTCATATCCATAAAGATTTTAAAACTAAAATTCAAAGAACTTTAAAATCAGAAAGCCGATGCTATTTCACCAGTTAACCGCCTCTGATAAATTTTCATAAAAATGTAGATTTAATTTGATTAAAAAGAAAAAATCCAATATTTTTTGGTGTATTTTTGGATGAATAAATGTAATCAATGTTATTGTGTTATAGTTGACCTTGTTCTTATTCTGATAATTTCACTCCCTTCATAAATTTTATGTCACCATACATGACAACATATACTACTATATGTGGAGATGGAAAACCCTTTCAACTATGGTTGCCCACGTACTAGGGAGGGGCTAGAGATTGTTAAATTACCTTTGAATATTTATGGAGCATTAATTTTTCACTTCAATTAGCCCTGAGATCTGGTGGACAATACTTCTCAGATATTAAAAATTCAATACAGATTTTCTTAGAAATAATACATGTTAATAACAATAAAGATACTGGATATTTCTGCTTATATTGATGTAGGCCTACTGTCTGCTATTTTCATTATTAGACATGTTACTGGTTTATTTTATGATATAGAAATGATTAAAAAAAAACTCGTTGACATTAAATGCCTATCTTCAAAATAGTTATTTATGTATTAAGAGCGTGAAGCGCGACTTTATCGCTCGAGTCAAAACATTTAGCCTACTGCGCGACGCATAGCAGAGTGCAGTAATTTTGCGAGAGCGATAAAGAAGCTTCACGCGCAAATTGCATACAATATTTTTCCTAAAACTGCAGTTCTGGATTCCAACACAATAAAAGCTTGTAGTTTGTAACATCACAGAACATGAGCGGATTTGCTTAGCGTTCGCCATTGTTGAGGTTATGTGAATTTCACGGATTCCGTGATCCACCAATGAGAAGACATCGAAATCAAAACAGAAGCGTAAAGAAAACAGCTGGCGAGCGTAAAGTACTTTACCGCTTGCGGAGCAGTAAAGAGGTATTTTACAATTCGTTTTCAGTACGTAAAGAACTACTTTACGAGCAGATGTAGGAAAAAGAGATTTAAGATCTGTTGACTATTATTGATAGCCGATCACTTGCAAGGATTCTTATGAGTGGTCAGAGATCAAACTTTGATTAACTTTTCCTTCTTTGCTTGACTGGAAATTGAGCTATAATAGCAAGAAAATATAAATAGATCCATAGCTGTCCATGTAATTTTGCTCTGACTTTTTTTGAGGATGAAGCCCACATAGGTCTGAGACCTGTGCGTGCGTGGGTAATGAGTTGGATGATGGTGATTGATGAGTTGAACCTACAGTTTTAGGTGGGTTCCGAACCACCGGGAAGTGATTTTACAGCAGAGAACAGTGTCTTTTTTGCTGGCCAATCTAATCGGTCACCGTTACAAACAGGTCCTACGAGAACGCAGCTTATCTCTCTGATTGAACAGATACCTGCTACGGCTCATGGCTATCACTTCCCTATCACTGATTCTCTATCACAGTTATATACATTTTTTGACCATACTCGATTTTAATTCATTTTTCATTCACTAATTCTTACATAACACTGATGGAATTCATTGTAAACAATGCAAATTACTTTTTAGATTTGTGTGATTAAAAATGAATGATCATTTTATTAAAAATTAAGACAAAAAAAAACTCATCAAACAAGTAAATTCAAAGTGATCTGGTTCCAGAAGAACAAAGTAGTACGTAAAGTAGTAAGCAATGAGTTACAATTAAAAATTACATAAACTTATAAAAGTTTGATGCATATTAGTATTTTTTCAGTATTAGAAGGTAGTAAGCGGAGTAATGAAACAATTTAAAAGACCATACACTTATTTTGGAGGATGAAGCCCACATAGGTCTGAGACCTGTGCCTGGGTTATGCTGGATGATGGTAGTGATGAGCTGGACTTACAGTTTTAGGTGGGTTCCGAACCACCGGGAAGTGATTTAACAGCAGAAAACAGTGTCCTTTTGCTGGCCAATCTAATCGGTCACCCTCACAAAGAGTGCCCAGGAGAACGCAGCTTATCTCTATTTGATTGAACAGATACCTGCTACGGCTCACTACTATCACTTCACTTATAAACGTAGGTCTAGGTTGTAAAGTTATATAAAAATAAGTTAATTGCTTTTAGTAAGCTTCAACATTGGCATTGAAAGTTTCAAGTTGAAATTCTAAAATGAAACAAATTACTGTCAAACTCAGAATGAATTTACAATAATTATCCACTGTTAGCTAATAGTTATTTATGTATTAAGAGCGTGAAGCGCGACTTTATCGCTCGAGCCAAAACATTTACTGCGCGACGCATAGCGGAGCGCAGTAATTTTGCGAGAGCGATAAAGAAGCTTCACGCGCAAATTGCATACAATATTTTTCCTACAACTGCAGTTCTGGATTACAACACAATAAAAACTTGTAGTTTGTAACATCACAGACCGTGCGCGGATTTGGTTAGCGTGCGCCATTTTGAGGTTATGTGAATTCACGGATTCCGCGATCCACCAATGAGAAGACATCAAAATCAAAACAGAAGCGTAAAGAAAACAGCTGGCGAGCGTAAAGTATTTTACCGCTTGCGGAGCAGTAAAGAGGCATTTTACAATTAGTTTTCAGTACGTAAAGAACTACTTTATGAGCAGTTGTAGGAAAAACAAATTAATGCCAAAGTCGTATTAAATTCACAATAATTTATTCACTCTGTTAACAAAATGATTAATGTGTATCACTTACTTGTTCTGTAATTAGAATAAATAAGTTATTATCAGGATCATACACCTTAGTCGAGGTTTTATCGATATCAATATTCTTCACATGAAACACAACTTCTCGCGTAGTCATCGAACAATTCAAATAAATCCATTCTTCTCCAGTTATTGTAAAATTGTTGTTGGCCAACGGAACAAACAAATTAATCCTGAAAAAAGGAAAAACAATTAATCAATTAATAAGATACAGTTTCAGTTTTAAAGAATATTATAGACGTCAAAAATTATAATAATAATAATAATAAAAATTTAATTTTTTATTTAGGCGTTTTGCCAGACTGACATGTACATGAGCATGAACTATTGGCTAAAACCACCTCCAAACCTAGAGACCGCCTGGAACTGTTTATCACATTACTTCAGAACGGCCTCTCATTCCTTTAGCTTATTCAAGCTACCCTGCTGCAACAAGATCTCTCTTCTTTGTCTGTAGTATGGTGATTATATAGTTAGCCATCTTCACCCATTGCTGCTTGCCTTGGAGCATAACAGAAACAACATTTTCTGGGGATAACCAACCCAGCTCTGCCTGCACTCTTTCTCTTAGTTCTTCCCACCTGCTACACAGAAAGAAGGTGTGTTCAACATCATCTCTACTTTTAGGACAGTAGAGACATTCAGGCGTGTCTGCTTTGCCCAACTGATGGAGAAAAGATCGGAAATATCCATGACCAGTCAGAAACTGTGTCACAAAGTACTTCATCATTTTTTCTGAGATGTTTGATTTGATAACATATTGAATAAAAACATAATATTAACTGATAAAATAAACTCATCGATTTCTTCAAATCTACTTATTTTTATTCAACAATATTCAGGCATATATTGAATATTAACTGATACAATGAACTCATAGAATGATGTCTTCAAATCTACTTATTTTTATAACAATACCCAAGCATATTCATTAAATTTATTTATTTATTTATTTAAATATACAACGAATGGGAAGGTGCAACAGCTCAACTATTCAGTGTAATTAAGGCTGTGTGCAAGGTTTTTGTCTTAATTTTTTTCGAAGTTTCTTGAATTGGATGTTATTAAGGTATTGAAATGTTATCTTTCACTGTGAGAAAATTTTTTCATCAATTATTTTGTGAAATATTGAATTCACAATTGAATTTTTTCGGTTTATGGGAGAAATAGATCTCGCCTACAAGTTATATTAAACTTTTGATCATTTTTTATAAGTAAATGCCACCTTGGGGAACAAAATGAAATATTTTTTTCCTACAACTGCTCGTAAAGTAGTTCTTTACGTACTGAAAACTAATTGTAAAATACCTCTTTACTGCTCAGCAAGCGGTAAAGTACTTTACGCTCGCCAGCTGTTTTCTTTACGCTTCTGTTTTGATTTTGGTGCCTTCTCATTGGTGGATCACGGAATCCGTGAAATTCACATAACCTCAAAAATGGCGAACGCTAACCAAATCCGCGCATGGTCTGTGATGTTACAAACTACAAGCTTTTATTGTGTTGGAATCCAGAACTGCAGTTTTAGGAAAAATATTGTATGCAATTCGCGCGTGAAGCTTCTTTATCGCTCTCGCAAAATTACTGCGCTCCGCTACGCGTCGCGCAGTAAATGTTTTGGCTCGAGCGATAAAGTCGCGCTTCACGCTCTTAATACATAAATAACTATTATTTTGACCGAACAATTAATTTTTCGGCATTAAAAAACTAATTTATTTGAGATTTTCAAAAAGTTGATTGTGAAAAATTGTTCAAAATAGATCAAAATAGAAAATATGTCATTTTATGTGTCTTAATTATAAAAAATATTTAAAACGTTTAAAATAACTCATAAGTAAGACCAATTGCCCCCGAAAACGGAGAATTTTCAACTTTTAATCTCCATATTCCACGCAATAATTGATGAAAAATTGTTTACTTCCAGCATTAGATAACATTTCAAGACCTTAATAATAATAATATCCAATACAAAAGAAACTTACTTTGAAATACGGCGGGCTGCTTAGCGCAGTTGGTTGGGGCGTCACAACTTCAGCTTGCTGCCGTTTCAGCGGTCGTGGGTTCGAATCCCACTCCTCCGTCTGGCATCTATATGTTATCATTACCCACGCACAAGTCTCGGACTCATGTGGGCATCATCAGCAATAAAAATAATAAATTATGACCAAAAACCCTGCGCATAGCCTTGATATGGCTTCTATGCGCACAGCCAGGTATAGCCATAGACGAACCATCAAGTACTATCCCTGACTATCCCTTACTATCCCTTACTATCACTGATCAATGGTATAGCTTACCTGTAAAGTGTTGGGAATATAGTCAGTGGTAGTCTTTGCTGGTTGAAATGGTGTGATCTTTCAAACGCCGGGGATCCAGTCAGCATTTTTGAATCAGCGAATTTCATCAAAGAGGGGAGAAGAAATATCAATGCCATCACGAGATAACTCATTCTCTAATCTGATGTTGCTGTAACATATTTAGATAACAAAAAAATTATGAGGTATTCACAGATTAATGAAACATGGCAATTAGAAAATAAGTCTAAAAATCCTGATAATTTAGGTATGTTTAAGCTTTTGACTTGTCAAAAATAATATCAATTTGAATTTATAATATATTTTTCTTTCTTACAAAGCATAAACAGAGCTGGCAACAACCAATACAGTGTTTTTAAAATTTAGGAAGAACCTATAGTTCCAAAACATACCGTATTGAGTTAATAACAAAAGTAGGATAAATGCAATTTAATTCTTGGATTTCTTGTTTCATAACGATCTGCGTTGTTAATATTAACTTTTTGTTGTAAATTTAACGACTTGCAGTCAGTTTTAGATTGTGAATATATAATAAATGTACTCGAAGATGAGTTTAAGGCCTTGAAGATGAGTTTCAACAACTCGAAAACGTTCGGCCTAGTGTGAGTACATTTATTATATTCATTACATTTAATCTTTTTATCTGTAATTTTTGTATATTTATTTAAAAAATGAAATTCAATATATCTGTTGTATTGCATCAATTTTGTGGAATAAATGAATTTGATTTGATTTTACTCAGCGATTATAAATATATTAAGTGGGTATTGTAGTAGAAACACAGGAATGGAGTTTTTCTAAACTCCTAAAGTTTTCCAAAGTTATTTTGTTAGTTATTAAAAGTTTCAATATATTATTTTTTTATTCAGTTTAATTTCTATGTTATACAGACTTTTTGTTACTTTTGAATTAGTTACTTTGTAATGAAATGGAGAAAAATAAAAAGATTCATTCATTTAGTAAAGCACAAAAAAGTCATGTTTGAAAGCCTTTGGGGGAGCCATTTATCATGAGTATGATATCAACAGGCTGAGGTAAGTATAGTAAAAACTTTAGTATTGGTTTAGTGCAATAAAATTATTATAGCAAATAGTAGGCTATTATAGTAAAATTATTATTTCTATTTTTTTTTTAAATCTGGTGATAAATGTGTTATAAAATTCCAATTCAATAAAAGTCATAAACCTTTTGTATCAACAAAATGCATTATGAATCTGTAACGTTTTATAAAAAATAAAATATATATTTTTTTTCTATAAAATATTTCAAAATATAGAATCTACAAATAAATTTCATAGTAGCATTTACGAATGTTATGGTCTTTAATAGTAGGCTATAATTATTTTCAGTGGTAGATGTAGATTATTCATTGTATAGGTACCGGTAGTTTCTAAATATTGTAACAAATTTCTTGTAAAAATGCTTTTGGCAAATGAATTTAAATTACAATTTATTAATACTTGTTATTGAGGAAATAAATTATTTGAATACTTTCGATCCCCCCCCCTCATTTGCAACTAACGATTTGTTTCCTCATAATAGTCTACAGTGTATAGTCATAGACTACCAAATTAAAATACTATATCATAAAATTTTTAAGATGAAGATGAGTATTGATAACAAGATAAAAATTGCTTACAATTGTTTGGCAGACGCTTTAAAAATAGACTGACAAGTTCATAACCGACAAAAATTTCGTTATTGTTAATTTGAAAATGTTTCACAAAAAATGCATTCATCTACTCCATGTTATCACTATCAAAACTGTTTGTTTTTTATAGTTTATAGAATGTAGAATCTATTTTGAATAGATTGATGACTATTTCAATATTGTCCTCAGAGTAATGAATGATGAAAATTCAACCAGATTTAATAGTAGATGAGCTATTTTTAAATAGATTTAAAAAAAAACTTTGTAAAAGAATAACAATAATGAAACATACTGATAGGTTTGATGTTTAGCGTGTGCTGAGCTAATGTAACTTAAGTGGTCGATTTCATTTTAAAGAGGCCATGATGCAATGTTTTCAATCATTGCTAACTTTATCTAGAGACTTTGTTGTTTGACACAGATTTTTTTAGATGTCAACACATTTTACAATATATTTCGCAGCATTTATGATCTGAAAAATAAATAATTATTTTATTACTAGCAGGTTGCCCGATTCAATTGAATCTTGATTTCTAGAATGTACAATAGCCTATTTACAAATTTAATTTAATAAAAGCCAGTTGCACGAAAGAAATTAAATTCAATCACCGTAAGATGACGTCATCTTACGGAGCTCAATAGGGAAGTCTTTGCACTGGCTCCGTCAAATGACGTCATCTTACGGTGGTCAAATTTAATTTTCTTTCGTGCAACTGGCAGTCTGTCTCTTTTTTATTCTTCTCTTTCTCCTTCTTCTTCATCTTCTTTTCTTCCTTCAGCTTCTTCTTACTATTTTTAATCTCGCTTTTCTTCTTCTTCTTTTTCCTCTTCTTCCAGATTCTTTTTTCTTCTTTCCCTTTCTCTTCTTCCCCCTTTTCTTCTTCTTATAATTCTTAGATACGCTACTGTTTCTTAAACCCTTTTTATACTAGCAATGTGAAGCAAAGCAATATAGAAATACAATTTTAATAAATATCGCACTAAGGATATAGGAAATAAACTCTTCACAATATTGAAAATAAAAAAGCTACAATGTTCACCCAACAAAATCAATTAGAATTCAATTAATTAAAACATAAGATCACAATAAAATTACAATTTGTATAGCATGACTCAATCAGGACAAAATATTTGTTTTTAAGGGTTCTCTTAATAATAGCAAAGACGATAGCGAGTATATTGTAATTATATATATATATAATTGTATTAGAATTTTATGTATGTGTACATTGTCTTCGATAATAGAACTTCTATAATATTATGTGTGTTTTGAGGCAATAAACCTAGTATTATTTTAAAATTTCCAATATATCAGCTTAATTTGATAAAATGAAATGTCAAATGTTGACAAATTGAACAGAAATAGTAAAGAGAGAAAGAAAAAATCAATATAAGATTATAAAGCTACCGAGAGTTATACAAATGAAATTTAACAATTTAATGGAGAGAAAAAAATAGAATAAGATTGGGAAAACAAATGAATAAAACTTACTAAGAGTTATACGAATGAAATAATAAACATTTTTTGATAAAAATTGATATTGAAATTTGATAAAATTAAATGTCAAATGTTGACAAATTGAACAGAAATAGTAAAGAGAGAAAGAAAAAAATCAATATAAGATTATAAGCTACCGAGAGTTATACAAATGAAAATGGAGAGAAAAAAATAGAATAAGATTGGGAAAACAAATGAATAAAACTTACTAAGAGTTATACGAATGAAATAATAAACTTTTCTTTTTTTTTGAGGATGAATTAAACAGAAAATAAATATTGTGTTTTCACAATAAACACTAGCTAACCAAGCGTCAAATCTGCAAGAAAGTGGAAAACAATCAGTCAAAACAATTTTTTTGAGCTTGATGCCCACATAGGTCTGAGACCTGTGCGTGGGTAACAAAGTTTTCACACTGCAGTACTTCCTGATCTATTACCCGAAACATTATTTTCTTCAACAGCGATAAAAAATTCGTTGTACTATGATATACTGCAGAGATTATTTTATAGATTAACAACTTTCAACGTTTTCGAAATTCAAATCAGGAAGATGCGGAACCTAACAAACTTAGCGACAAGGCCTATAGACAGCTTCAGATAATGAAGTGTCATAAGTTATTATAAGACATCCATTGACAGACCGGCGACATCAACGGATATTATCAGATCTGCATGCTGATAAAAAAGAAATACAAGCTCTATTCACTTTCGGCGAGTAAAGTTTTTTTTGTAGGCACTCAATTCATTGAAATGTCAACTGTAATAGTTTTTAACGCGTTGCAATAGCAGAACAGACTTTGCTTTGTCCAACGATATTAGGCTAAAAACTAGAAATCTTGGTGTCAAAACATGACTTGCAACAAATTTTAAAAAGGTTCTCTAATGGTGCTTGCACAATTTGTTTTGAGGCCCACATAGGTCTGAGACCTGTGTGTGGGTAATGATTTGGGTGATGATGATTGATGAGTTGGACGTACAGGTTTAGGTGGATTACGGACCACCGGGAAGTGATTTTACAGCAGTGAACAGATACGTTTTGCTGGCCAATCTAACCGGTCACCCTTGCAAAGAGGGCCCAAGAGTTCGTAGCTTATCTCTGTCTAATTTAACAGAAACCTGCTACAGATCATAGCTTCGCATATTGGATGGTTATAATCGCAAAACCAAACAGATTGGAGGAGCCTGAATACCACCATTGCAGAGCATGTTTTAGATTTTGTGATGGTGATTTTATCATCGTGTATTGGATTCGCCACTGTACAATCACCCTTAATAAGGCTGCTTGAAGAAGAATAGCACAAAATATGTGCTATTTATGTTTACCTAAATTCCAATGCTCTAATCAGCACCAACTCTACACATACCTTAATACAGGATTCTATAGATATAATAATTACATTGACAATGGCACCCATCGGTGCCCTTAGCCTATATATAGATATACGCCCATAGATATGAAAAAAGTTGTTTTTTGACCAAAACAAAGAGAGGCCTCCCGTTTTGAATTTTAAAATTAGCTCCTCTATTATACATAGAATTGGAATCAGATTTCAAGATAGCTCTTGGGACTTATCATTCATCTGGTTGAGCCTTCATAGGAACTTTTTTTGAGGATGAAGCCCACATAGGTCTTAGACCTGTGCGTGGGTAATGAGTTGGATGATGGTGATTGATGAGTTGGACCTACAGTTTTAGGTGGGTTCCGAATCACCGGGAAGTGATTTTACAGCAGAGAACAGTGTCTTTTTTGCTGGTCAATCTAATCGGTCACCGTTACAAACAGGACCTACGAGAAAGCAGCTTATCTCTATCTGATTGAACAGATACCTGCTACGGCTCGCGGCTTAGTTATTAATCATAAAAATAACATATTTGTTTGAGAAAAACAAATCATTTATAATATTTCAATTAAGTATAATAACAAGTGATTACTAAGTAAATTATAATTATACAAATTTTATCAATATTGTTCTATAAATTAATTCATCATACATGTAAAATCTTATCTGATTTGAGCATACAGCTGTATTGAACAACACAAGTCCAGGCCGGATGAAAATAGAAACGAAGCCTTAGTGATTTTTTTTATAGATTACGTCTTGGAGACTCCAGTTAAGGAGTATAAGACAGGTCAGATCAACAATTATACAATCTTATACACTAGTTACTATAATTACTATATTATTTAGTTGAGGTGAGGCTTAATTTTGATGTGAAAGGAACTCTTGTACACTATAAAACGCTGTATCAACTGAATATTTTCTCAATTATGATGTGATACAGAGTGACTTTTCTAATATAAAAACTGACACTGTATATCTAATAAAATATTATTTGTCACTCACTTATACTGGAGATGCTGGAGGGATGTATTTCACTTTTAAAGAGAAGCTTCCTCAGCCTAAAATATGATCTGATGAAATTTACTGGAGATGCTGGAAGGATGCATTTCACTTCTGAAGAGAAGCTTCGTCAGCCTCTTCAGAAGTGAAATGCATCCCACCAGCATCTCCAGTATAAGTGAGTGAAAAATAATATTTTAATAGAAATACAGTGTCAGTTTTGATATTAGATTGTTCATCAAGTATTTCATCACGGAAAACGTAATCTACAAAAAAAAAATCACAGAGGGTGAAATTTTGTGAAAAATATACATGAAATAGACTAAGCAAATTGAATCAAGAGTTAGGTGTAAGGCTGATGATTGTATTTAATTTTGCGATGATGAGTGCAAGCAAGGTATCTAAGGTTACTGTTCACAGAACCACTAGCTATGTGGTAAATATACCTGTATAACAGGGCAACGACAGTCGCAATTTTCAATGTAAAAAATGTCAATGGAATCCTTTTCTGTGATGTTTTCCATGACGAAATACTTAATGAACAATCTAATATAAAAAATTGACACTGTATTTCACTTTTATATAATGTTTTACTCACTTATATTGGAGATGCTTGAGGGATGCTTTTCACTTCTGAAAAGAAGAGGCTGACGAAGCTTCTTTTCAGAAGTGAAATGCATCCCTCAAGCATCTCCAATATAAGTGACTAAAACATTATATAAAAGTGAAATACAGTGTCAGTTTTAATATTGGAATCCTTTATATACAGCCGATGCTGATCTAATGTAAACTTACTCACCTATCAAATATGACAATAAAACCCTAATACTTCAGTAATCCCAAAATGTAAACACTGATTAAAAATATTGTAAATTTTGCCCTCAAAACGAAAAACCACCCATCTTTGACTTATCAGATGATTAAATTGACTAGGATATAAAAATACCCATTCAAACAAAGTTAGACCTATCTTTAAACATGGTACCAACAAATCACCTCAGTGACTAAGTAAATAAAGGTCACTATCGTAATGACACTCTTATGAATTCCATGATCCCCCTCCAGAATCGTTGTTACCAAATATTGTCACATATACTGTGCATAGAGTATAGAGAACAATGGATGACATTGAGCAATCATAACTGTTATGGAATAATTCAATATCAGTGCAACAAGCACCTGATAGAATGGTGTCACTTTTGAACAAACAGTGAACCAAAAATTATCAAGCTAAATGATTATCTTGGCATGATAACTAGGTTGGCATGATTTTTTTTTGTAGATACGTCTTGGAGACTCCAGTTAAGGAAGAATATAAGGCAAGCCAGATAAACATTTATACACAAGATACAAAATTTACTATATCAATTAGTTGAGGTGAGGCTTAATTTTGATTTGAAAGTAACTCTTGTACACTATAAAAATATTTTTCAATTGTTTTTGAAATATTTCTATATTTTCAAGACTCTTTAAAAACTGCGGTAGCTTGTTGTAGAGTTTCCTACCAATATAACTAGGTGTTTGTTTTAACAAGCTACTATTGTGACTCACCAAGTGATAAATCTCCTCGGCTTGTTGTATTATAATCGTGTACGTCAAGATTTTGGTTAATATCATTCGTTTTTACATATAAAGTAGATTCATAAATATATAAGCAGGGTACAGTTAGGAGACCAAGTCTCTTGAACAACGGCCTACATGAATCTAATCTATTAACTCTTTCTTTACACCTAACTGCTTTCTTTTGGATTTTAAACACCCTGTCAAGGTTTTGTTTTGATGAATTACCCCATACTAAGATAGCATACCTAATATGTGACAGTAAGAGCCCATGGTAAGCTGTAAAAAGTAACTTTTTGTCATTCAATCTAGCGAGCTGTCGCAGGACAAATACCCCAGATGAAATTTTACAACATATTTTCTCAATGTATCGAGCCCAGGTCAATCGTCTATACAACAAAGCTCCTAGAAATGCAATTTTTTCTTTCTGGTCTAGTTGATTATCGTTTACAAACACGTTTATAGCCTATCTTCATTTGAATTATGTTTGTTTTTGAATTGAAGGTATTGGCATTTTTTACTATTTATTGTAAATTTCAAGTGATTTAAGAATTGGACAATGGACTGCACACCTATTTGGGCACTTATTTCTAAATTATCTAGAATGGAATTACTGAAAATGAGTGATGTATCATCTGCAAATAAGAGGGCTCTACTACTGATTAATTCTTTAGGTAAACAGTTGACATAACAAAAAACAATGGACCTAGTATTGATAACTAACAAGGTTGAGTGGTAGAAAATACTTTATAGTCTTAACTTCACCTAATAACGATTTTTTTCATTAAATTTCATTTCGTTAAATTTCACATGAAAAGTTAATATTAACAACGCAGTTCGTCATGGAACGGGAAATCCAGGATTTTTTTCATTTCATTTCATAACTGATAAAATATCAGTCCTGCCTACTGCTCAGTCTATTTAAAAAAATATAATTTACGGTTATTCTCACTCTCCTATCCTTTCTCATCGACCTGAATAACTTAGCAATAGCCAAAAAAAATTTATTGAGATGCAAACTGCTATGACAAACAATTAGACAAAAGCATAAAAATAAATAAATTTAAAGCAGAAATGGAGAAATAGTTAGTAAATCAAAGCTATTGATCAGTGAAGGAGTACAATGAAAGCAACATTGTCTCTTAATTTCGAGGGTAAACCCGGATTTATTACATTTTTAAACTAAAGTATTATACGTGTGTGTTACGATATACAAAGGCTTATTGCCTTTATTATCAACAAATAAGCGTATTCTCAATCGTATCATAAGAATACCGTATTATTTTTTGTTATTTTGTATTTTGATGACATTAAAATAACTTATTACAGTAAATTATTGAATATTTTCTTACTCTTATTTTGTCCATTTTCTAGCAGCTACATTTATTACAGTCTTTAGTATTAAAAAAGATAGTATTATTACGGTATCTTTAATAAAAAAAAGCTTGGTTCCAATAAAAAAGAATATTGAGACACCTTATTGTAGTTTTGTACAATTGTAGTCTTGTCATTTATGGGGAAGACATTTTTGTTCAAGGAGATTGAAAAATGAAGCTAACTGACTGGTTATTTGGAAAATAATTCTGTAAAATCACTTCCCGGTAGTTCGGAGCCCACCAAAAACTGTAGGTGCACTTTGTCAATCACCATCATCCAATATATTATCTACGCACGGGTCTCAGACCTGTGCGGGCTTCCATATCAAGAAAAAATATTCAATAGGCTACAAGTAGTGTAGATCCAGTTAATCAGTTTTCAATCAGTTAATGGAAAGTTTTATAACGAGCTTTTAAACTTTTTGAGTTGCCAGCGCTTTTTTAATCGGTTATAAAGCTAACAAATTTAATAATATTTCGAGGTTGTAAAGGTTGTGCCATCCCGGAAGTTTTTAGTATAATTGATAGCACTCCAAGTAATTGGAAATTAATAAATTATATTCTTTAAATTATTTGTTAGTTTGATAAATTGTCGGTTCCTTCAAAAACCAATCTGTTTAAAAAAAGCTTGGTTCCAATAAAAAAGAATATTGAAACACCTTATTATAGTTTTGTACAAAAATAAATTGCGGGACACGATAGATCTTTAAAGAACGGCTCAGTTCAAAACGAATGCGAAAGATTGAAATCTCTGGAAAGCCCTGCTGCTTCCTGATTGGTCAACGCCTGAAATGCCAAATGCCATTGGCCGATGGGTGTGACTGCTTTAGCGGCCTGTTCAAAACTCTCCAGCAGTATCCTTCCAGACGTTCATATCAAACGTTTATCATGATTTCTGATTACCATCGCTGTGATAATAACCAAAATTTAAACGATCTCAACAATTGTTTATCCGAGTATTTAGAATACGATGTGGACGTTCTTAATTATGTAGATGATGGAAATGTGATTAGTGAAAACAATTGTTTCAAAAGTGATCAAAATTCCGACAATGTTTGTACAAATTTCGATTGTAAGTTAATTAAAACACATGAGCAATTTATGTTCGATAATGGAGTGGATGATAATAATGTTTTAGGTTTATTTAATGATTTGCGGCCCGATTTGAATCCTTGCTCTGGGTCTGATTATTTTTTCGAACAAAGTTCATCATCGAGTTCAGCTCAAGGAGAACAGAAAAAACGTAGAGGTTTACATCATAATAAAGGTAATGTTCAGTCATAATAAATATTATTACGGTATTATCATCTTGAAAAAAGGAACGAATCTCACAGAAACTTTGTTCATTTTACAGAAAATGTTAGGTACGAAAAATTCAGGGGCATAGGAATCGTCTTGAGGTTGAAATAAATATTTTAGCAGAACTCAGACAGTTAAACTTGTTAATGTTTTCTGCTATTCTCTGGATGGAGAATAGTATTTTCTTTCCTGATAAAATAGCAGTTATGGATCAATTTAAAATAGTACCGTACCGTTCTTATTTAAAAAAAATTATGGTGAGAAATACATATAAAAAATTCTTATTAAATTCTTTAGCCTCCGGATACCAGTTAACAAAATTATAAACGCAGGTATTTAAACCTTTATTTTTATAAAAGATTAATTACAATAATTATATGATGTTGAAGATCCATCTAATTAGAATTGCTGTGGAAAAATAAACTTGAAGCTTTATGCCTGCTATAGAATGCTATTTCTTTAATGAGTTCAAAATTACCAAACACACCAAAATAAATAATGCTGCTCATTTTCTTAAATAATAAATAAACTAGAGAAATGCCTCACTTTTTTATTAGTTAAATTCAAATTGTAAGTCTACGATTCGTATGGTACGGTACCGTATTAGATTTTTTTGTAATTAAACCCAATATTTTGTTCAGATCCCACCTAAAACTGTAGGTCCAACTCATCAATCACCATCATCATCCAATTCATTACCCACGCACAGGTCTCAGACCTGTGGGCTTCATACTCCGAAAAAAATCCAATACGGTAAGTTACCTGAGAATATTCCTATGTAGGTACTGTAATCATAAAGGAATAATAATCATTCGTATTTAATTGTTCGTTAATAATTAATTTCGACGTAAATAATTATATATATACGACGTAAATAATTAGTATTAATTTATCATTTCAATACATTGATTTTCTCATTATCGTGTCTTCAAGTGTAGAAGCCTGAAGAGAATTCCTCATTCTTATTAATGTTCGAATTATATTTGTAAAAATTTGAATAATTCAATAGTAATTGAATCACGTAAAGCATTAATTACACCGGTATAGTTTTCACATTATTCATCTTAATTATTTATATACGTTGAACGTTTTTCCTCGTTCTTATCAGTTTTAATTTGAGCTATTAGAAAACTGTAGCAAGCTCCTGCTATATTGGTTGAATAAATTATATTTAAAAAAAAGGATTACACTATCAAATTGCAATAACTAATACGAATTATAAGTAGATGATCTTTAAACTCGTATCCCAAGTCCACAATGTCAGTGTCTCATTGATATGATAAAAATATTCATATCCAACTGCGGTTCGCACATTTCAATTCAAATAAATTATTCAATGATAAAAATAAAAATATAACACACAAATAAATTAAATGCGTTTCGAATGATACGCCTAATTTCTGAAAGGTCAACAGAGCATCTAATTTCAATTAATTGATCATACATTTTTAAGAGCAAGGAAAGTATGAACTTTTTTATATTCTTGGCCTACATAAAACCAGCTGACACTGTGCTGTTGAATGATCAAGATTGTATTGAGGATAACTTTATTGTGGATATTTATTTAAAAAAAAATGAGTTCTAAATAAATAAATTTATTTCAAGGACAATTAATCTTTTATACTTTCACCACAATATATATGTTACTGATAAACATAATACTTCATATCGTAAATTCACCTGAAAAGATAATAGTACTGAGTTGCATCGATAGAGTTTTCATTTAAATTTTATGACAAGAACGGGAATTTAATATGAAAATTTAGATTTTTTTCTATTTTATTTCAATTAACTACAACATATTTAAATCTCCTTGACCAAAGGAAAATGGTGTGTTTTTGAAAACGTAAGCAATTTCAACATTCTACATAAACATTTACATCCAGATTCATGGAAATAAATTTTCCAGATTTGGAAAATCATATTATATTAAATAGAAATACAGTGTCCGTTTTAATATAAGATTGAAATTAATATTCAGCCTCAAGTAAGAAAGCAAAATTCCTATTTATTTATTTTAAACAGTTCTGCATGTTGTCTAAGTGAAAATATCTACAATTCAAATTTCATCAAGTCCTACAAATAAAAGGAGTCAAACAATATAAGCTATGAACTCTTGGGCCCTCTTTGTAAGAGTGGCCGATTGGATTAGCCAGATAAAAAGAATCTATTTTCTGCTGTAGAATCACTTCCCGGTGGTTCGGAACCCACCTAAAACTGTATATCCAACTCATCAATCACCAAATCATTACCCACGCACAGGGTTATACCTATGTGGGCTTCATTCTCCCAAAAAAATCAATCAATAACTCACCTTAAGTTCAAATAATGAATCACAACTAACAAAGTAGAAACTAAATTTGTCACGTGAAAACTGAAATAATTGGCCAGGATTTGAAGAGAATTGAACAGCAGACTGTAGCGCACATGTTCGCAGTCAAGAAAGCGACTAATTCAACTAATAAAATTGCTACTGATAAGAAACACGTTGCTAGCTGGTTGCCTAAGCTGACTGACCATCAGACCGTCGCAAAGGTTAATCTTCTTTTTCATCACTTTTATCCCCAGTCACAAAAAATAGTCTGCTCATTGGTTGTTTAATATTATTAACTGGTATTATGTAATAGTTATTATGCCTTATTGTGGCTTGAGATGAATTAAGTTTAAATACATATGAATCAAGTGTTTATCTCAAATACAAAAAAAGGCTACATTGTGTTGCTTCTCAAACGTTTCTATCAAATGATGGCTTGGGCACAGGAAATAGCTTGGAAGTATGCTAGATAGTATACACACTCACCTGTGCAGCCAGACTCTGTGTGAAGGTGGGATTAGACTGTTAGGGCCCGTTCACACGATACAGTTTCTTTTGCGGTACAGTAAATTTGCTGTATCAGTTATTTTGCAGTGCTTTCGTTTGCATGTACATTTCATATTGTATGTTCACGCAATACTGTTTCGACTGGATCCAGTAAAAAAGCTGTTCCGGCCGATTTCTACATTCAGTTTTGTCTTCAAAAACTGTATCGCTAAAATCAGCTGTAGGCCTACGGCAAATTAACAGTATCCGTATCCGGTGGTACATGTATTGTAATGGGTATGTTCAAACGATACGCTTATTACGCTGGAAGCAGTCTTCAGATCGTCAGCATTGATCTTCTTATTAGTGAATTCCAGTGTCCAGAAATGGAAGATATTAATTGAGGCACCTAAAAGCCAAGGGGGGTAAGTGACATTTTTGTCAAAATCGAGATAAGTGCAGAAATGGATAGTTAAAGTACAAGTATATTTGGTGGCAAAGGGATATAAGTGAATCTATGACAGGTGCTGAGATCTAGTGGTCAACTTTTTCACTAAGAAAAAATTCCAACAATTCCTTTGGAAGCCAACGGAGGTATCAGCTGACTTGGAGGCCAATGGAGGCAAGTGCTGCAATTACCTCTGTTGGGCTCTCACAGCTAACGTCTCGTTGTTCAATCACGTTATGGAAGATTCAGAAAGTATTGAAGATAACCTTTTCGATGATGGTAAGTTGAATATTTATTCATTATCTATTTATTTAATTCAATGAAAAAAATACGTAGTGAAAGAAAACAGGCATAGCCCTTACTATTTCCAACACAATTTTTAAAAATATAATCCGAATTTTTAGGTTATGTCCAAATTTCTATTAATGCCAATGTTTTTTCCACTCCAAGAAGGATCCGGAAGAAATTAATATGCAATTTGATACTAAGATACCTTTTCAGAGCTATTAGAATCTATGAAATTCATAAGCCAAGTTAATCAGAATAAGTTGAATGATGTAATGGATTTTGGAGGATCAAGATGAGCTCTAAATTTGTTGTAAGGTTTATTCATCTGGTGGCCAGTGTTAAATTGCTATTTTGATGCCTGTATATTGTCAATAACTAATGAAGGTGTGTTATTTTCAGACAGTGATGAGGACGAAACATATCAACCTGGAGATGAAGTTGATGCAAGGAGACAGAAAAGAAAATTGCCTTTTACACAAGATTCTCATGAAGGTAATAAGATACCCTCTTGAATAACTTATAGTCTATTATTAGTGCTGTTCAATAATATTGTTTGTATTTTATTCATCCATTCAGAGACAAATACACAATCATGAAACAATAGTAAAAGGAAAAATAGGCCTTACCATCTCAATCCCAATTTTGATGACAGATTTAGTTCAAAAATGTTTATGGTATGTTTCTTGAGCCCTTTTAAACAAAGATATTTCTATGCCACAATAATCACCAGGAAATTTCGAATTTAGAATGGAAATAGAAGAAAATTCACTCCAATCATTGGTTAAAAACTTGAAAAATATTGTTAAACTTGAAAATTTTTGAGCCACAATAAAAATAATTAATATAAAATAATTTTATTTTGTATTGTTGGACCTCATTGCACTAATGTTCAAAAATGTTCTTTTGCATTTTGTTGCAGACTTTTCAGGTGAAAGTACAGAGTCAACCAACATGACTAACCATCCAGATTTACCTGAACCTGCCACACCAGCAGCAAAACGTTTACAGAAAAGCAAATCACGGAAGAAGTTAAGGAGGCCGGAATTGTGGAAGAGAAATAAAGCACACACTTCAAGAAACTTGGGACAGACATATACTGACAGAAAAGGACATGTTCATGCTGCTAAAACCTTACAGGAATACACTCATCAGTGCAGGTTTGCATGCAATACTAATGTTCTAGAACCAAAACGTCAGGAAATATTCGACGACTACTGGAAATTGGGTAATTTTGATCTTCAAACTGCTTTCATTTACTCTGCTATTTCTCTTCAAGAGCCAAAACGGAAAAAAGATTTCCATGTGCAAAAACGGAACGTAAGTGTTTTTTACACCCTCAATGACGTAAGAGTATGCAAGGATTTTTTTTGTTTGACTTTAGGTGTGTCCAAAAAAAGACTAGACAACATTGTAGCTAAAAAGAAGCATAGCTTGCACATTGCACCAAAAGACAAAAGAGGCAAAAAAGAACCCAGTAATAAGGTCCCCCAAGAAAAAATTAATTTGGTCAAGGAACACATCAATAGCATCCCCAAATATGTAAGTCATTATACCAGAGCCAGAAATCCTACTCAGAAGTATATGCATTCTAATTTGAACATAACAAAGCTTGTTGATCTATATAAAGATTTTTGTGCAGAAAAAAATGTTGAGCCTGTGTCAGATTCATTCTATAGACATATATTCAATACACACTTCAATATCAAATTCAAAAAACCTCACACTGATACTTGTACAACATGTGACAAGTTGGAAAACATGATAAAATACAACATCAATAACAACACTGGTGATATAGATAACTACAAAATCTCCAAAGAGAAACACATCAGGAAGGCAGAAGCTGCTAAAACAGCAAAATCTGATGCTGTAGATAGATTTAAGGATGATGAAACCACATCAGTAATTTGCTTTGACTTGGAGAAAACTTTGCCAACTCCAAATTTGAGTTGTAGTAGAGTGTTTTATAGTCGACAGCTGTGGACTTACAACTTTTGTGTCCACGATTTAAAAACCAACAAAGGCACCATGTTTATGTGGCATGAAGGTCAGGGAGGTCGAGGTTGCACAGAAATTGCCTCTTGTTTACTGAAATATATTGAAAATTTGTCCCCCAGTGTGAAACATCTTGTAGCATTTAGTGATAATTGTGGGGGACAAAACAAGAGTGCACTTATCATAAGATTTTGGGCATACATAGTTGCTAATACTAAAATAGAATCAGTTGAACACCAGTTTTTTGTGCCCGGTCACTCCTTCATGGAGTGCGACCAGGATTTTGCAGTTATCGAAAATGCAAAAAAGACATATGAGGCTCAAATATTTGTTCCAGAACACTGGCGACAAGTTGTCTCAAAGGCTAGCAGAAATTTTATGGTTGTTGAAATGGATAAGTTTATTGATTCGCTTGAGGAACCTTTCGAAAATTTGCTTGTTTCCAAAGTACCAGGTATACAAAAGATGGTTTGTTTCCGGCTTGAGAAGGAAGATCCTTTCACTTTGAAATACAAAACTTGTTTCAGCAAAAGTGTTCCTTTTGAACTGAAAAGCCTAAGAGCTTCAAAAAAAGGCCGTCCAAAAAAAGGATTGAAGAAAAAAAGTACCACGGAGTGCTCAAGCACATTATTATTTCCTGATCTTGAAAAAGTTGAAAAAATCAACCCCATAAAACCGGCGAAGTTCAAGGATCTCCAGGGGTTACTTGACTTCATTCCGCCGGTTCATCACATTTTCTTCAATCAACTTGCAGTCTCTACTACATCTTCAAAAAATAAAACTACAACTTCTGACAATATCATGAATACTTCTGACAATGCAGCTACTATGGCCGATGAAAATGATGAAGAAAAAATGGAGGACAATATTATGTTCACTGATGAAGATGATGATTAAAAAATAAAGTCATGGTTAACTGACAAATTTGTGAGAGTTTTTATTACAAAAAACCTTAGTAGTTTAGTAAAACCCATGTTTTAATGTTTTATTCTGCCTTTTTGAGTAGAGGCCAAGGGAGGTAAGTGCTGCTTATCATTAGTTTTTTGTTAATAAAAAGCACTAGATAATGTCTACAAGTTCTTGTTATATTGGAAAAAGTTAACAAAGAGCCATTTGATAGATAAATATGATTGATATAACATTTTGACAAAAAACTGATTTTTGGCATGCTTTGAACTTTGAAGCTGGTTTACCAGAAACTTGTGAAATGTCACTTACCCCCCTTGGCTTTTAGGTGCCTCAATTGTGAAAATTTAATTTCTCTAATATATGAAAGACCCGCCTTGTGAGACTATACTTTTGATTTATATAAAAATAAGAGAGGAAATTATCAGCGCAATGAAAGGATGAGAGCACAGCAATAAGCAGCAAAGCCGGACCGTGTGAACATCACAGTACAGTTGTCGCCGTACAGAAAAAAACCGTACCGCAAAAAAACCTTATCGTCTGAACGGGGCAAGTATACAGTTTCACAATTGGTTTCGGTAGGCTTGGCATAGATACAACTCTGGTAGTTCAGTGAAGAAAATAATCGCAACCTAGCTCACTCCTCGTTTGCTTAGCACACTTTTTGGACCATATGGGGGAAAATATTTTTCGAGGGAATTTTTGCGCCGAATTTGTGGGATGTTCTCACATACTTCGTCATAGGATACCGTGAGTCGTAGCAGGTATCTGTTCAATCGGACAGAGATAAGCAACACTTTCCCGGGCCCTCTCTGTAAGTGTGACCGATTGGAATGGCCAGCAAAAAAGACTCTATTCTCTGTTGTAAAATCACTCCCCGGAGGTTCGGAACCCACCTACAATTGTAGGTCCACCATGTTTCCAATAACATGGCTCAAGCGGCGAGGTGGAACTACCCGTAAGGATCTCCCCACCAATAAAATCCATTAACAGTAATTTTTATTAACCGACTTTCAAAAAGAACAAGGTTCTATATTCGACCTGTTTTTTTTAACAAAAACTTAGTTATATAGGTAGGAAACTCTACAACAAGCTACCGCAGTTTTTAGAGTTTATAGAAATACTTCACTTATTAAAAATCTTATATTTTTTAGTGATTGTACTTAGTAATTTACTTAGTATTTATTGTCTTGGCCGATTCATGCAATGTTTTTATGGCTCGATAAATTGATTTGAAACATTTCAGAAGGCCGAAAAGAGAGAACAGCATTTACAAGACAACAAATAAAACATTTGGAGAAGGAATTTCTACGATGCAACTATCTGACAAGACTTCGCAGATATGAAGTAGCTGTATCACTGAATCTAACCGAAAGACAGGTGAATGTGAAATTTTATACATTTTATTATTACTTTTAAATTGAAATAAACAAAGATCATAAGTTATCTACCATAAAAACTGACACTGTATTTCAATTTAATATATTGTCTTTAATCACTTATATTGGAGATACTGGAGGGATGCATTTCACTTTAGAAAAAAAGCTTCGTCAGCCTCCAAAACATCACAGATCACAACTTAGTTGAGGAGTGAAAAGTTTCAAACCCGTCATAACATTTATTCGATAGAAGTTTATTCGATAAATGGATCTGATCAAACAATAGCTTATCAATAATGTGACTACATTTCCATGTTTTTTTCTATCTAGTTTGAATTATTTATTTGTTTTTGTAGTTTAGTTGTAGTGTGTACTACATCTTACTTTTATTTTGTTGTTTATAAGGAACCCATTGTTGGCTCTCAGGCTCACTTGCCTTGCAGTGTCTTCAAATGTAATTTGACATATTTTAGAAAACAAATATTACTTAAATTCTATCATAAATTTTGATTTTAAAGATCATTCTTGTTTCCACTAGTGTAAAAACTTGAAAAAACACTTAAATTGAAAGTGTGACACAAGTTTTGGCGTGACGGCAGTTTACTACAAGAATTCAGTTTAATTAACTGTGAGCTTTCTATCCTTGTTGTTAATCGAAAGGCAGTTGCCAACGACTCTGAAAAATCAAATTTATAGTGCAGATAACTTAAAGAATTAACTGTGAGCTTTCTATCCTTGCTAATCAAAAGGGAGTTGCCAACGACCATGAAAAATCAAATTTATTGTTTCTTTAAATGTACAAATAAAATTATAACAATTTTTTTAGTAAAATAACAAAATATAGAATATTATACAAACGTGAAAAACACTATTAAGTGGAAATTGTGACTCACGTTTTGGAGTCACGGTTGTTTCACTTTGTTCTATAGAGCATCGTCAGACGACCCACAGTACACTAAGTGTCGTCTGACGATGCTCTATACAACAGAGTGAAACGGCCGTCACGCCAAAACGTGTCACAATTTCTACTTAAAAGTGTTTTTTCAAGTTTGTATAATATTATATATTTTGTTATTTTACAAAAAAAAATTGTTGTAATTTTATGTGTATATTTAAAGAAACAATAAATTTGATTTATCAGTCATTGGCAACTGCCTTCTGATTAACGAGGATAGAAAGCTCTTATTGAAACGATACTTTTTTTATTGCTGATGATGCCCACATGAGTCCGAGACTTGTGCGTGGGTAATGAGGTGAATGATTACACATAAATGCCTGACGGTGGAGCGGGATTCGAACCCACGACCGCTTAAACGAGCTGAAGCTGCGACGCCCCAACCAACTGCGCTAAGCGGCCCGCCAAATCAGATACTGAATTCTTGAAGTTATCTGCACTATGTTCTCCAACTTGTTAGCTTGTAACTCGCTCAGTATAATCGCTACTTTACTGTTCATTCCATGGTTTATTTTACTGGTTGATATTAGTCGCAAAAGAACTGTTGATGAAGTAAGTACTAATTCTACTTTTCAAATAATAACATTTCTATAAATTCAAACTACTATTGATGGAACTGTGAATATTTACCTGTTAAATATGGTTTCATTTTGTTTCTTCCAAGACTGCATTATTGAAAGTGCTTTCAATATTTTGTTCAATTATATTTAATTTTTATGTTCAAGGTCAAGGTGTGGTTTCAAAATCGCAGGATGAAATGGAAAAGACAACGAAATGAATCAACAGTTGCAGAACAAGCGAATGAAGGAACCTGAAAGTTATGCATAAGGCCATAAACAATTATGTTTAGGGCTTAAAAATAAAAACTATGATACCAAAATGTGAATTGGACCGAGATCAATCGTATCTATTTTGTAGGCATCAGTTAATGTACGTTTAAAATAGTTATCATTAGACTATAAAAGTAGAATTTATTTTATATACTTAAAAATAGAAACAAAATCATAAGGATTTCGCTTGTTTAAAAAAAGAATTTGAAATAATATTAAAACAGCAGATTAGCAATACAGATCTTCGACCAACTGAACACTCACAAGAATTAGATAACATGGCTTAAAGAAATAGACAATAACCTACCAAACAATTCAATAGACACAGGGATATTAAAAAACAGGGTACTATTCAGAAAAACAATAAAGAGTTTAGAGTTTCAGAAGAAAATAGTTATCAGCAGAAAAGGGAGAGAGTGGACACAGGAAGACAAGGAACGCCACTCTAGGAAAATGAAAGAAGCATGGGCAAAGATTTTGATTAAGCTTGCTCTCTAAAAGAGTTATTCGAAAAAAAGAAAAAACACAGCAGAACCGTACTTTCAAAAAACAAACAAAAACAAAAAAACACAGCAGAACTACGGCTTTCAGTACCGTAGAATCACTACTTTTTAAATATGGATGGAAATATTTTGCCGCCATGATGGCAAGAGTTGTTTTTCTTATTAATTTCACTGATCAACAGAAAAAACAAATTTAAATTTCGTAATAATAAAGAATGTCATCTATATAATAAGAGAGTATGGTGTGTGTGTATTTCAGTCTTACGGATTTCACAACAACAACGATTTGGCACAAAGCTTCCTCTAAAACTTGATTCATGCACCTCGAAGCCCAATTTTTTATTTAAAACTTTTAAGACTTAAAATTTTTGATTTAAGACTTTTTTAAAATTAATTTTCACATTTCATGTATGGGCACTATTACTGTTTTGAAATGTGTTTAGATGCAGGAAACTCATAGAACAGCTGATACGTGATACATCACTATAATGCAAAAAAGCTTCGTCACAAGCAACACATTTGTTCCATATCAATATTGCAGCTCGTAATTCCCTTTTTGGTAATAATTTAAAAGTAATTGCACGATTATGCAGTCAAATATTTGAGTGGAAATTAAAATATTTTAATGACTGAGCAGATGGCTATTTTGGACCGCGAAAGGATTCCCTTTTATAATCAAACCACATACAAAAGAACCTTCGCGCATTGTATCACTGTAGTTACCACTCCCCCATGTCTCCCACTCTTGTGCGAGTGAGAGCGACAGCTTTATTGCCCTCTCACTCACTTGCTCGACCGATGACATCATACCGGAGCGTTCTTTTCAATTCATACATTATTAGTACCGATGTTCACTGTAGGACAGCCAAGCGTTGACTGACCCCCTCCACTACTCTAGTGAGCGAGTGAGATAATGTGCATAACGTGCTCTCTCTCTGTGCAGTAGAGTTCATATTTTGAAGGTTCTTTTGTCTGTGGTTGGATTATAGGAATTGTATTGGCTTTGGTGGTTCCATATATCACATGTTTAATTTAAACATCCTGATGCAAAACATGGGTAAACCACTAGTATATTGTTGGCGCACCATGAGAATAGCTTTTGCCGAGAAGTGGACAGAGAAATGTAGTGGGAGAAATGTACAGTGCTGCCAATGATGCGTACAATCTTTCTCCCTAGAAATACCGATACTGTCATGTGTAGCAAATACTATCACGGTTAGTGCGAACGACTCAGAGTTGGCAACACTGCTATTACACTAACATTTTCAGCCAAGGAAGCAATCGCACATGCGTACTAGCTATTTCCCCCTTCACGCCACTGACAATCCAGAGACATTCTCGTGGTGCGGCGACTATAGCTATATAATGCAATAATGAATAATTCTATAATACTATAGTTTCGACTGTCACTATCATTTTCTATGGCAAACTACAAACTGACATCAACTACAAATCTACAAAATGCAAACTGTAACTACAAACTGAACTTCCACAACACCAACAACTACAAACTGAACTTTCACAACATCAACAGACTACAATTAAAAACGACATCAGCTACAAACTGACAATATTATTCATTACGGATACCTACCACAATATCCCCATCACCAATACTAAGAATAACACCATTGGATAGTGTGAATAAAGTTGAGTACGTTGAGTGAGTGGACTCTGTTGAATGACTGGAGTCGACTGTTGATCAGCTGAGTCAACGGGAGTCCAATAGGAAGGCATGAGAAACAGCTGTGATTGGTCGAGTTCCTGGAAGCTTCACCGGTAACTGGTAAATGTTACCGGTGGCGTCTGATTGGTCTACTCAAATGCATAGAAGCTAACAAATTTGAATATACCAATCAGGACGCCACTGGTAACATTTACCGGTAAATGAGAAGGTTCCCATGCACTCAACCATTGACTCGGTTTTAATTCACATCCCAAGCTCCGAGTAAAAATATGAGATACTCAGCTGTCTCTACTTTATTCACACCACCCGATGTTACTACAACATTTAATATAGAAACCAAATATCTACTTCAATAGTAGTTAATGCAACGATTTTATTTTGACCCTTATTAAGGCACAAGTTAGATGTAAGTTATAACACGAGCGAATGCGAGTGTTATAAATATCTCAAGAGTGCTTTAATGGTCAAATAAAATTGTTGCATAGACTATTTTATCTATGACCACTAGTATACATTTAATTAAAACAATATTTCATTTTACCTGTGACTGTCAGAGATACCTAACCTCTCATCTCAAATATGAGAAGTTATAGTAGATTGTTAGCAGTGGCGTAACGTTTTCCAATTGGGCCCCCCCGCAACCGATTTTCCGGGCCCCTCAAAATCATATAAATATCCCCCCTCACCCTTGACACCCCTCCCTGAAAAACTTGCATAATTATTTTGTGGGCAGTTATAATTATGTAAGAACTAAACACCTTTTTATAAATTAAATTTTATAATTCAATCATGTTTCAAGGGGGGCTGCTAGTCTAATGATTTGGGCTGTAGCGTGCGGGCTTCTGAAAGATGGAAATAGTTGAGAGTTGATTATATTATAAATAATTAATGTTGAAACCTAGAAACCTTGAAATTGATGTCTTCCATAGGATCCACATTTACATCCTCCTTGTTAGCACCTTCGCTCCTTTTCCCAGAAAATGTGTTCTCTCAGAATTCGAGCATTTTGTTTAAAAATGTCCTAGTCGATAAAAAATAGAAATAACTAAAGCATGACCGTATAATATCACAATACCATAAACGCAGTATGTTGACAAATAGAATAGAAATGAAGAAAAAAAAATGGCACTCCAAATAATAAAATTCACGATCACGAACTCAATAATTAGTACGGTTTACTCTAGGCCAATTTACCGGACACGTGTATCCAACAGGACGATTCAAAAGAGACTGAATTCAAATTACTGTATGAAGAAAAATATTGACTTTGATTTCTACACAACCCCCCACTTTCCATTACTTCGTATATGCTAATATACATTGAGGAATTCGATAGGAAAATAATATTAATTTCCTCTAATATTTGCACTGTGGAGACATAGCCGTCGTGATTTATAATAGTCTAGATAAGTTTGTTTGAAGAGTGTTTTGTCCTCGGTATGTCTCCATTCCTGAAGTCACAACATCCTGCTTCTGAATTCCTTCACTATCTGCGAATTATCTGCTATCTGAGAATTAATTGATAAAATAAACAATAAACATGGCCTGACAATATTTAGCCAATTCATTCTTTCTTTCTTCCTTCAGTGTTTCAGTTTTCTTTCTTTTGTAAAAATATATATATTTCAGTCTGGGCACGGGCCATTTCTTGAAAAAATGTATTTTCATTCCGGGCCCCCTTATAGCCCGGGCCCCCCCGCGCCGCGGGGTCTGCGGGGGTGTACGTTACGCCACTGATTGTTAGGTTAAAGCAGCTGGTGTAGCAGTTTGATCAAATCAGCTGATAGTTTCACAATATTGAATTACGACACTGATTCCACCAAAAATGCTTCTGATTGGTCCAGAACCCGTGTTATAATGTAGAACCTGTACTATAATGAGCTCTTTATGCAACGGGTTTCAAAAAGCATTGCAAAAAGACAGCTGTTTTGGCATCAATTGTGAAACTGTAATGTATACATTATGACATGGTCGTAGATAAACAATTTTATACTACAAACCTTGTTATATCATAATAGTTGCAACCACATTAAATTTATTATAGAAACCAAATATCTACTTCAACCAATTTTACACTACCAACCTTGTTATATCATATAATATCAATAAATCACTATTTTCATCACAAAAAAATGTATGTATTTGATAATTTTTCCTTGTAGGATCTCTTGTATATTTTTCCAGGTCGGGTGTATATGAAGTTGCTCTGTAGCTTTAGTTTAATTAAGATAATGAATGATGTCACTAATGAAAAATACAGATGTTATCATAACCATTTGAATTATTAACACACGAAATGACATTCGAAACTGTAGTATCTTGTGTGTTAATAATACAAATGGTTTTGACAAAATCTGTATTACTCATTATGGATATCTGCCACAATAAAACCATCACCAATACTATGAAGTATGATGTTACTGATGAAACTATAGTACCGCATGTTTTAGTAATAAATTTAGTAGTGACAACATCAAGTATTATAGATATCTACTACATTACCACCAACATCAAATATTATAGATATCTACTACATTATTACCACCACCAGTCCAAAGAAGGTATATTAAGCAAGTTTTGAATACAAATTTCTCCTACAAAAATCTTCCAGCTTAATTTGCATATTAAACTTTTACTGTTTCTAAACTATTTGAATCTTTCTTGAACAATAAAAGATGTAATAGTTACCTAGATTGAAAAATAAATAAATAAAAACAAACAAGAATATAATTAGAAGAAAATATCATATTTTAAAGCTCTAGAGAAGAATGAAAACACATCAATAATGCGCTCCATAATAATTAATAAATAAATGCAGGGGAACATAGAAAGTATGATAAGAGTATGGCTCGAGTAAAATACGGTGGTTCGGAACCCACCTAAAACTGTAGGTCCAACTCATCAATCACCATCATCCAATTCATTACCCACGCACAGGCCTCAGACCTATGTGGGCTTCATACTCCGAAAAAAAGTTAAAAAAGTATGGTGTCTACTAGCAAATTGAAGGTTTCTCAAACATTTTTCCTGTAATTAATCAGAAATCTACCATCGGTCGGTTTTTAATATAGCAATTTCAATCAGCTAGAAGAATAATTGTAAAGGTCGATTCACACACATCAGTTACGGCGCGTCACAGTCACAGTTCCGTCTCAGTTCAGTCACGGTAACAATCAGTCACCTGACGGGTCGGCACCGGACGTGTGTAGACATCATAACCAGAAACTCAGATTAGAATATATGCTAAAAATAATTTTATGACTGTGACGACTCGTCACACGACGACTGTCACTGACAAGACGGATAGCTCAGATTGGGATATCTAATAATTTTATGACTGTGACGAGACGGATAGCTCGGAACTGAGACGCGCCGTGACTGATGTGTGTGAATCGTCCTTAAAGGAGAAATTTGTAGTCTAACTCGCCTTAATGATGGTAAACAGAGAATGAGTCTACGAGTCTAACTTATAATAAAATTAATTTTTATTGAGAAAAAACACAAATATACATACTTAAAACTGGAAGATTTCAAACTGCCGTAACTTGTTTCACTTTTTTAGAACTGTTTTTGAGTCCCTTTTTTGTGCTGAGTACCTTCTTTGTGGTGTTTTTGAGTACCTTTTTCGCGATGTTTCCTAGCACTTCTTTCTTATTATTTTTTTGCACCTTTTTCGTGGTGTCCTTAGATGCTTTTTTCTTGGCGTTTTCTAACTCTTTTTTCATAGTATTTTTGAGTACACTTTTCGTCGTATCCTTTGTTGCTTTTTTCTTGGAGTTTTCTAGTACTATTTTCTTAGTATTTTTGAGAACTTTTTTCGTGGTGTCCTTGAGTGCTTTCTTCGTGGTATTTTTCAGTACTTTTTTCGAACTATTTTTGAGCACTTTCTTGACTGCAGCTTGAGCTAGATCGCTTTTTGAACGCTTTTTCAGTTTCCTGACTTTAATTTCTTCATCAGTGTCATCTCCATCATTAGCAGTACTTGGCTTTGCATCGTCAGGTTTTTTAGTTACTTTGATCAGTTGAGCATCATCGTCAACCTAAAAATAAAATTAAAAAAATTAATCACTATTAGATACACAAAAGGTAATTAGAAGACAAGGTAGTGTTCAACAGCATGATGCGCAGTAGCAAGCTACAGTCAGCTGAAGCAGTGTGATGCAGAATTTCTTTTCACGATTTCGCCCATCATAAAGCTACGTTTACACTAGCATGTAGCACTTGCGCAAGTAGATGCAAGTTGATGCAAACTGTACTTGCATTCAAGTTAAGGTTTACACTACACACCTACCTTTGCAAGGGATACTTGCTTAAATTTACCATCTGTAACCAGGCTTCTTTAAAATTCATGTCTTTGTATTCAGGCAATTTATAGTCCCACAAATAATGGTGTCCCTCATGAAGTTCCAAAAAAGTTTCAATAGTACCGTTTATCTAACTTTGAAACCGTTTTGCCTCCCTTCTTTACTTTATCCCTTCCTATCACTGGTTTATCACCTTCATTATTGAAGTCTGGATGAGCCATGACAACTCACAAAACAAAATTTAGAACTCAATGCACAGAGCACACGACCAAACACTCTTGTCACTTGCTTACAAGTAGTAGTTGCCTGCAAGTAACAGGTTTACACAGGAAAGTACAGCTAGCGCGCAAGTGGAGCTTTCGCGAAAGCTGTTAGTTGCGCAAGTAATATATGTAAAAACAGATATTACTTGCGCAAGCAACACATGCATGCAAGTCCGCGTTGCAAGTTAAACTTTCGTGAATTTTAGTGTTTACATTTGCAAGTTTTTCTGCAAGTTGGATGCAAATAAAACTTACGCAAGCGCTACATGCTGGTGTAAACGCCCCTTCACCAATGTAATCGACCCTTTATACATGTTAAATTGCATAAATTTTCAAGTCTTTTTCTCAAAATATATATCTTTTCAAAAAAATCGACGTCTCCGATGGTTTATTGTATACTTGACAGTTAATCTTCGGCATTTTTGATACGACCATACAATTATTTGAATAAGAATAATAATATTTATTCGCCATTAAATGTTTGTACAATAGGCTTCGTCATTGAAACAAAAAATAAAATAAAAGTTTTTAGACTGTCCAACCAGACATATTGTAATTGATGTATTCACTACTGTCATAGAATGCTCTGTCCTTAATCCACTGTGATATCACTGCCTTAAATCTTGATATTGACAATTGTCTCACTGCCTGAGGTAGCTTATTAAACAATAAGAATTGCTGGTATTTATGACTCTGATTCAGAGCTCTCGATAATGTTATAGCATGCACATCACATCAAGGATAACACTTCTCGGGTATTTAAATTATTTTATTTGTCTTCAAACTCACGTCAATTAATTTTCAACTACTGTGGAACATTAAATATCCATTTTTTAAAGAAAATTGATTAGAGAATTATATAATGCAATTCCGGTAAACACATAATAATGAGTTGAAGATCAATTATTTGATTGAGGTTAATTGAATATATTTTTCACAAATAAATTTCCATAAAAAATTGAATATTTAATCTTTCACAGTACTTAGAAATTACTGTAGTTGAAGTGAATTTATGATCGAATAAAATAACTCAAATACCCGGGAAGCACTATACTTGATGTGATGTACGTGCTATAACATTATTGAGAGCATTAAATAATAATCTATGTCTATTACTATGAAATGAATTTGAATGACTACAATAAATTTAATAAAACAATCCAACGTTTAGGAAATGAATGTAGGTGGTCTCAAAGATGTGAAGCAATGTATGATCGTATAAAAAATGTTGCAGTTTGAAAGTTAAATATACCATAAACCATAGGAGACGTCCAAGTTTCTTGAAAAGTGTATATATTTTGAAAAAAGATTTATAAAGTTATGCAATTTAACATATAAAAGATAGGTATCGTAAAAAGAGAACCCGGATGACGTCACTGCATCAGCTGACAAGGCTCGACAGATGAGCTGAGATGCGCGTGAACACTACCTTGTCTTCTAATATTACCTTGGATACAACTATTGATAATATAATATTTTCTATACTCCACGTCATGAGACGATTTATCAAACTAATGCTTTGTTTTTCAGTCGTTTAGTAGCTATTAATTCAATAGCGGCACTAAGGCTTGTTTCACATATAACTTACATGGCCGTTGGGTCATTTACTCGGCATAATTACATTGTATCATATGATTTCAAAAATAGGATGTGTGAAGCACTATGGCATAGAGGCCCGTATTTGTGAACGTGACTTACGTTGATCTAAGCACAACTCATCTAAGTTTGGAAAGGCTCTATTACATTGAACGTGGTCACAAGATAACCTAAAATTGTGTCATATTATCAGGTGCTAATGAACATAAAATAACATGCATGAAAAGATAAAGATACTGCACTGCACGTAAATTTACAGTTACTGTTACATAATAAATACCATGCCAACATCTTTCAAATCATTATTTTCTGTTTCCCGAATTTGAAAAATGAGCATACAAGACAGTTTAGTGAACGCTATCTGCCAGCAGACCTAAATACTTCATCCATTCTATTTTGCAGAAAGAGAATTCTATTCTAGTGCCAAAAAAATGTATATGTATATAAAATAGGTAGGCTACAAATAATTTCAATAAGTCAAATATACAGTGAATTACATTGCAATGGTGCAAAAATTGAATATGATGATTTTATTTTATTATTATGAGCCGATGCTATACTAAAAAATGAAATCAAAATATGATGCAACACAACAATCTAAGAACGGCTTCAAGTCAGCTCTGTACCTAGCTTGGCTAAGAACGGATTTGAGACTCCAATTATAAGCACGACTCGACTTATAAGTTAAGATCATCTTTAAGTAAGGTTCATGAATACGAACTTTAGTCTAAGCTTTACTTATACTACGTGAGTTTACTAGCTGAAAAGTGAGGTTATAAGCCGACCCAGTTGTCCCTGCAACATTTACGTAGTGTAAATTAGAATTGCAGAATCGTAGTGTAAATTATCAATTTTAAATTATTTATCAGGAGTCAGATCTTTGTTGTGGGAGCTGGGTTGGCTTTTAGGGTTACAGCTGCTCGCTGGCTTGAACCTGTTAGTGTAAGTATGACTTATTGCCGCTAAGTCTGACTTATCTGATCTGACTTAAGTCGATCTTTAATAAGTCACGTTCATAAATACGGACCAGAATGTGTCTTCTCTACGGTTGGGTAAATGATGCAAGTTAACGACTGCCGGGTATGTGTGAAACAAGCCTTAGGGCCGCTATTGCATCAATAGCCACTGAATGATCTACAGAGCGAACCAGGCATGAATGAGCTAGATTTGCCTTTTCCCTTTGAATCGATCGTCTTAAACGGAAATATTCATCATAACATGACAATTGTTATCCTAAGTTTTATAAATATAGTGCTACAAAACTTCAAAATATTCTACAAGGTAACGTCATTTAATACTCATTTAGTTACGACTACGTTATGAAGTAGTTTTTAGAGGTTAGGTGGTTCGGAACCCACCTAAAACGGTAGGTCCAACTCAATAGCCAAGCACAGGTCTCAGACCTATGTGGGCTTCATCCTCCAAAAAAATCTTCTAATAGCTTTTCTTATTCATTCTTCCTTTTCTCAATTTCATCTTCCTTCTCAAAAAATACTTTTTCTTCTCTTTTTATAGATATATTTTTTTGAACGAACGAAGAGAGCTCTGTTTCAACTCGACCGTTTTGCATTCTGTCTGTCTGTTTGTAACGCGTGAACCAAATTCAATTAAACTTTGCATGGATCTTCCTTCAAGGAATCCCCAGCGATGCAAGTGTAAGGATTTTCGAAATTGGCTTGCATTTAAAAGAGAAAAAAAGTATGGCTAATAGGCTATAAGAACATATGATTTTTAAAATGAGCTTCTACACCATAATAATTATGCAGTTGGAAATAGATTCATAGATACTCCTCAGGCCCCCTTATTCATCTGAAGTTATCATTGATGAGAATTACATATTTGTTTAAGAGAAACAAATTGTTTCTAATATTTTCATTAAGTATAATAACATTGAACTTGTCTGAACAAGAACGGAAAAGATGGGGATAAGTGCTGCGAGATTATCATCAAATATTAAAAATGTCTAAATTGTTAAATCGTGGTACTAAGTGACCAATCACGAAAATAATAATAATAACAATAATAATAAGAAAAAAATAATAATAATAACAAGTGATTAATAAGTGAATGATAATTATACAAACTTAATTAGTATTGTTCTATAAATTCATTCATCAGACATGCGAAATCTAAACTTATTTTAGGAATCAGCTGTATGGAACAACATAATATAAGTACTGGATAAAAATAGAACCGCAGCTTTGGTGACGTCATACAGAATGACGTTTTGTGAAATACAGACATGAAATAGACTACGCGAATTAAATGAAGGGTTAGGCGTTATATATATATATATATATATATTTGTTCTACAGAAACTCATCCAGCATCACATTACTAATCCCGTGTGTAGAATAAATTGTATGTGATAAACGATATTTTTTTATTGCTGATGATGCTCACATGAGTCAGAGACTTGTGCGTGGGTAATGAGGTGAATGATTACACATAAATGCCTGACGGTGGAGCGGGATTCGAACCCACGAACACTTAAGATATCAATTCAATGTTATATTGTGGGTTGTGGTTTACATTGAGTTCTGCTACTCTGTAACTTAAAAAGGAGGATTCATTCAAACATAATTCTTTTATATACTTAATAAATGAGAAGTTATACCCGAGACAAAACCTCCAAGAGTTGGAACAAAATGCAGCGAAAAGAGAAAAGCTGAATTCGCACAAAAATGAAAAGCTGGTGAGCAAACAAGAAGAACAAGTCCAAAAAATGAACCATCTTTACCCAGCGTCTTGAATTTTGTGAGTTTTACGTTTAATAATAATAATAATTATTATTTTTTGCCAATTGTGCATCTCATTTATCTGTGCCCGCCTCCAAACCAGCTGCAGAAAGTAAAAGGCTGAATAACATTTTTCAAGCAATACTAGAAATAACAGCTGAATTTTAATTGTGACACTTAATGGGGATAAGAAGCTTTTTTAAGGTGGTTATCCCTCTCTCTTAAATTTTTTCCAAGTTGTGTTCCTCCTCCTGAAGGGTTCGCTTCAGGCAAGGGTGTCTAATAAATTGTGTTAGATCTGAAAAAATTCTCTGAATGTGATGATTGTGTTTACTTTTGCGACGATGATGATGATGATATCATCAAGTACATTAAATATGTTCTCTGCACAAGCCTACTTATTCTTGGGCGTAAAGTATACTTTTCACGGAACTACTAGTTTAGAAAATGGTTTTTCGATCAGCATGAAAACTAAACAAAAAATAAACAGAATGAATTCAAACTCGCCTGAAATTCGTAGTCGATTCCTGATTTAGTAAGCTTTTTGTGCATTGCAGCAACGCTCTGTTTCACTCTTGCGGTGAACTTCTTCACATCCTTGGCAGCCCTCTCTTTCAACAGTTTGTCTTTCTTCCGCCTCAGGTTCGCGGCATGAGTTGGACTACGATTAACCCACGGCTTTCCAATCCTATCGAATGCAATTGGCCTTTGCTCTTCCGGTGGAATGTACTTAGCTGCAAAAATTAATAAATTTGTTATCAAAAATAACCAGGAAAAATTCTATAACTTTCCATAATTTCCAAAGTCTCAATCAATGCCCCAGCATCCCAGGATAGATCTCATCATCTATATAATAAGAGAGGGTGAGGGTGTTTGCGGTTTTTTTTCTTACGGATTTCACTAAAACGGCAACGATTTGGAACACTAAATTTGTCACAGCTTCCTCTAAACTCGATTCAGTGCATCTCGAAGCCTGACTTTTGATTTTCCTTTCAGATTTTTCAAAATGAATGTTAAATTTCACTTGTGGGCACTATTACTGTTTCAAAATGTGTTGAGATACAGGAAGCTCATAGAACACGATACGTCACTATGATGATAATATAGATATACCGATATATTTCTTAGCCAAAGCAACAGATTAGCTCTGAGTTAATACTACAGCTGCTAATTACCCCGCCTCATATGAGCTTACTTATTGTGTGTCTTGAGCTTTTCCTGCAATACATTAATCTAATGAACTTAACATAAAAAATATGCAGGTTAGTAGAGCTGCAAAGTTGCTAAAAAGGTAGGCTAGTTTACTTGTAAATTAAATACAATACAATTTAAACACAGTATTTGTGAACTCTCTTTTCAAGCAGATGAACTGTATGGTATAAACACTGTATGGCATTTCACTCACCCTTCCCAATTTCGTAATTTTGTAACCACTACAATAAGTTACCTACGTAAGAAAAGCAAAACTCCAAACTGGATTCTCAGGCAAGACTGGGTAAAATGCTAGTAATACATAAACTTACATAAAAAAAGAAAAGGTCAGCCTACTCTAATTTAAACTTGATCAGGATGGCTGTGTCGCTGACAGGTTGTTAAGATCATCACTGAAAAACTCCTCCACCCTATAATAGCATCTCTCCACCAGCCAGCGTGATAACATGCCTTTAAAACTGCTGTATTAGGCCTCTAAGATAAACTAAGGAATGATTAAACATCCTCAATTCTAATACAGGAAAGCAGTCCTTCACCTTTGACAACCAATATCGAGGTATATCACAATCTATCCATCCTCTTGTGTTGTAAGCAGGTATCTGCCTTCTCCCTTCATTTGTGAACTCTCTTTCCAAACAGATGAACTATATACATTAGAAACATTATTCAATATGCTCTTTTTCTTGAGCCCACATGAGTCCGAGACTTGTGCGTGGGTAATGAGGTGAATGATTACACATAAATGCCTGACGGTGGATTCGAACCCACGACCACTTAAACGACAGCAAGCTGAAATTGCGACGCCCCAACCAACTGCGCTAAGCGGCCCGCCATAAACACTGTATGGTATATCACTCACCCTTCCCAATTTCGTAATTTTGTGAACACCACCATAAGTTATCTACCAGAAATGTTAGTGGTAAAATAAGTTATCTACCAGAAATTCTAGTGGTAAAGGATTAGTACTGTCTTTTAACATACAACAGCGATGCTTATATATACTGTCCAGACTTTAAAATAAATCTTATCAACAAATATAGGTTATTGGCTTGAAGTAAGACACCCGAGCTAAGGTATAAATACCAGGTACACGCACCTGACATTTTGGTTGCAATGTGTTGTAGGCAAATTCAAATAGGATCTGCATCCTATTTAAAATCGTATCAGCTGGATTATTATGACTCAGCATTGCATTAAAACCATTGAAAACAAAATGTCATGTGCGTGAACCTGATAGTGTTTATAGAGCCTTAATACAGTATTAATATTTAGATTGGAATAATTCATATTCGCGTCCCGACATATAGTTTCCGTAGTGGAATGCTACAATTGTTTAGCAAAATGCAGTATTGAAAATATTTTTCATTTATTTTTGTGTTTGATAAATGTCTCTGTTCTTGGGTTACAAGACAGAGAAAATAATTATAATAACTTAATAGTCGTCAAAATACATCTTGTAAAGAAACAACAGGCTTATAGGCCATAAATCCTTCTATTACTGAGTTTTTAGAGTACAAATATTTTTGTAAGCGAAGGTTATGTACAAGTTTTATGTTTTACATAATTATTCACAATTTAGTTGTACTAGCTTGATAGAACTAACTAATAATAATTTAATGTTCTTACTTTTAAGAAGGCAATCGAACATTAGGTAGTTGTCCATGGCATCAGCAGCTACTTTTGCCACATCTTTGTCTTGAAATTCCACAAAAGCGCATCCTTTTGAATTCCCGGTCTGTAATAAGTCAAAATTATTGTAAATTTGGAACCAGAAACTCTCCATCAAATGATAACAACTCTCAGGCCTTATTGTGTGAGACAACACACGTCACATAATACAGAGTGACAGACATATTAATGTGTACAGAAAGATCAGTACTGATGTACTGATGAACTGCCTGTAAAAATGTAAACACAGAGAATCGTGACTCATATACATAGTAAAGTATCGATAATCTTCTCTCCCCCCCCCCTTTTTTTAGAGAATGGTAGATATGCCTATCATATTTTAGCTTAAATCTGGAAATGGAGGATTATCTCACTTTTTAAATCAAGACATTCAACTACAATTCATGTTACTGTATTTTTTTTTTATCTACAAGTTGGTGGACTGCTCATGTAATATGTAAACCAATTTTTTATCAACCTATAGATTCGTCTGGATGAAGTTGCGCTTGCCCTGGGCTGCCAGGGGGGACGTGCAACATAAATATGATAAAAAATGGACAAATATTTATGTTTTATTTGTAGCGATATGAATGTATTGACAGCATGTCTTTTGGGGAAAGCTCAAAGATGCAGCTTAACGCCATGAATTTTAATAACAATAATAAAGTAAAAAATTGTTCATGGGAGTTGTACCGCTTACCAGAAACTAAGGCGGTCTATTCAAACATTCATCGACCAATCAGACGCCTAGTTTCTGGTGCACCGGTAAGTTGTGCGGGTCCCATAGACGATTTTTGAGAGATTACCCGTTACTAGGACATTGAGTGGTCGATATCAGGGAGGTTCATCATTATGGGCTTGAATTGAAAATGTAAGTATTAATATAAGTTTCTGAAGGTTTCTTCATTACAAATGGGAAGTGATAGCCGCGAGCCGTAGCAGGCATCTGTTCAATCAGATAGAGATAAGCTGCGTTCTTGTAGGACCTGTTTGTATCGGTGACCGATTAGATTGGCCAGCAAAAAATACACTGTTCTCTGCTGTAAAATCACTTCCCGGTGGTTCGGAACCCACCTAAAAATGTAGGTCCAACTCATAAATCACCATCATCCAACTCATTACCCACGCACAGGTCTAAGACCTATGTGGGCTTCATTCTCAAAAAAAAAAAATAATAATTAAGATAGCATTGAAATTCACTTAAATAACCTTGAATAATGTCTTAGACATTAGACATATCTAGAATACCATATTATATATTGAAACTTAGTCAAACTTATTCTTGAACAGCCGATAATTGGCAGGTTTATCTATAACAATCTAGTCCTACATTGTCTAATTAGCAATATCCTACTAAAACTGAATGAGTTACCTACCAGATTACTGCGTGGAACCTTCACGGCGGTTATAGCACCAAACTGAGAAAAATATCCGAACAGTTCTTCCTCGTAAAATCCATGAGGAATGTGGTTAATGTAAACAACTCCACGATTTTTACAAAGTTGTTTCAGTACTTTCTTCTTTTGAATCTGTGAATGAAAAAATAATTTTTAAATAAAACTAGCTATAATTCTAGCAAATAGGATGGACTGTTTCAATATCTAGTATATTGCCACTCAAGATTAAACGGTTGCAGTTGCTTCGTGGAGGAGATATGGAACTGCAGCCGATTAAACTATAACTAAACATTCTCTTTCATCCTCAAAACTCAGCAGGCTGAACGGATCAACATTTTCTGGTAGATTAAAAACAGAAAACAAACCTTCTATTCACGATGGAAATATCCATAAGTTATTATAAAGATCATGACCAAACATTCTATCGAATCTAACCTGTAAATTAGAAACCTAACCTATGAAATCGATGCCTACAGCGGAGTTAGTATCTATTATTATGGGTATTCGATAAGTCCGAGAGTTCTTATTGCAATATTGTGACTCAAATCGAGAGTAAATTCGACTTAAACTACAATATAAATTCAAGATAATCTACATTACGTTGTATGTTGACGACTCACCACGCGGAATTTTTTCTTTCTCTTTAGTCTTTTATCCTTCACCAACGTCAAATTTGTTTTCACCATAATGAAATTTGAAAACTGCTTCTCAATTCGCAAATAAATCAATGATATTTTGTATTCAATAAACCCGAAATAAAATGAATACACAAAAACACGTGAATTTACGAAATGCAGACGCAGTTACCACTTGCGTCTTGCGACTTGCCACTTGCATAGCTCGTAGCAACCACTACTACAGCGCTACGTATAGCGGCGAAAATTACAACAGCACAACAATACGTATGGTGCGGTGCAATTTGGAACTAAAACAGCATACATTTCACTGCAAGCCAACAGTTTTTTTTCATTTATTTGATTTTTATTCGTTTAAAAGATCCTATGAAACAAAAACCTATGTGCTGCTCTGATTAAAAATATTATTAATCATGAGGATAAAGCTAAAGTGCTCCTTTCAAATGCAACTATCGATAAAATAAAAGATGTCTACAATTATATGGCAAGCGCTATAAACGTGAGAAATTACATTTTAGAGACTACAGGATGACTTTCTTAGCTGGTTGATAATTATTATTATTAAAAATTATAATTATAAATTATTATTATTATTAAAAATTATAGGCTAATTATAAATTATTATTATTATTATTATTATTATTATTATTATTATTATTATTATTATTATTATATGTATATTCTAGGTTTCGGATGGTATTAATTGGTAAAATTATTGTTAGATATAATGTGTTTATATAATTTCATGTATTGTACGTTCGTTTGTTTTTTGTTTATGGAAAAAATTTATTAGGTCTTCTAGCCATGAAATTTTTAATATTGTTATATTTTCATGTCGATGGCAACTCGATTTGTGTGAGTGCAAGCTCGTAAACAAATAAAATGATTATTTATTTATTTATTTGCTGCTCTGTCGATAGAGCTCTAGCACTGGAAGACTATGGATTGGAGGAGGGGAGAAAGAAGAATGAGGGGAAAAATGATGTTGATGAAGAGAAGTAGGATGATGATGAAGATTATGCGTGGAAAAAGATGATGGAGAAGAAGAGGAAAAAAGGGAAAAGAATAAGATAGTGGAGAATAGAAGAAGAAGAAGAAGAAGACAGGTCAAAGAGGAGTAAGAGAAGGAGGTGGAGGATGAGGAGAAGGAGGAGGAGGTAAAGAAGAGAAGGAGAAGATAAAGCAGAATACGAAGAAGAAGGATAATTATGAAGCTGATAGGAAAAAAGAGACTCTTATTTGACTCCTCAAAAAAGAGACTCAAAAACAACAAATCCACATCAAAAAACATTGTCATTGAAACAGAAACAAGCATCCAACGCACAGACCCACAAATACATGATGAACTTAAAATAGAAACCTACAACACAATAAAAACAAACAGCTCACAACCACACCCACCCATAAATTCAGAAAACCACACCATAAAAGAATTGAAACACAAAGCTCTAACTCACAATCTCACCTATATCAAAGCAGACAAAGGCAACACTACAGTTATCATAAACAATGAAGAGCTCAACAAAAAAACACTTGACTACATAAACAAAAACAACATTAAACAACTACACACCGATCCCACAAATGTTTACCAAACAAAAATCAAACAAATAATCAACAAGACAAATCATATAATTAATAATTCACAAAAAAGAAAACTGAAACAAATACACCCTTCTGCACCATCACTTCAAACACTTCCCAAAATTCACAAACCCGACATACCTATTAGACCAATTGTAAATTACCAAGAAGCACCTGCCTATAAACTAGCAAAACACATAGATCAAACACTGAGAAAACTAATTAATATCAACAACAACAAATACATAAAAAACAGTAGCGATCTTATCGCAAAAATAAAAGACACACAAATTCCTCACAACTCCACTCTTGCATCTTTTGATATAACAATCCTATACACCAAAATACCTGTCAATGAAACAATAGAAATAATACAGAACATCCTTATTCACAACAACACAACTACAGAACATATAAATGAAATAATAGACATCCTAAAAATCATCACTCAACAAAATTACTTTACCTTCAACAACAAATTCTACTCACAACCTGATGGACTGCCAATGGGCTCACCAATCTCAAGCATATTTGCTGAAATCTATCTCCAACACTGCGAAAACACTCATATACTCTTTAATAACAAATTTTCACAGAACATAATATACTGGCACAGATACGTAGATGATGTTCTATTGCTATACAGAGGAAACAAAAGACAATGTGAACAACTTCGATCATACATAAACAAAATACATAAGAACATTCAATTCACAGCTGAATATGAGCAAAACAATTCAATAAACTTCCTAGACCTCTCAATTACAAAGAACACAAACCAACAACACAGATTCAACATCTACAGACAACCAACAATGACAGATACCCTAATACACAGCACCTCCAATCATCCAACACAACACAAACACTCAGCATTCAGGTCAATGCTACACAGACTCAACAACACACCGCTATCCACCGACAATTACCACACTGAACTAAATACAATAAAATACCTAGCACAAGAAAACGGCTACAAACACGACCTAATTGACAAACTCAATCATAAAATAAGAAACAAAAAACAAAACACCAACACCACTGACAAAAAATCACTAATATTACATCACTAATATTATCAAAATCAGACCAGTTTTCTTCCTTGCGAAATTTCTCAAAAATCTTGAAATCAACCTTCTGTCCATTTTTTATTTTATTCTTAACAGAAGGCTCGACTAAACTAGCAAAATTAGTATAGAATAATGGTAGGTTTTATTTTATATTCAAATTTAGAAGACAACAAATTATTCAGTTCACTTTTAACAATTACAAGGTCAAGATAATATTTGCCTGTATTGAATAAACTTGGCCCAGTTATGGTGTTAATAAAAGGAATAAAGAGGAATCTAAAGTAAGAGTCTTGGAAATATTGAAGTATTTAAAGAAATTATTAATTTCTTTACTTACAAAATGATAATTTCCACTGGGTCTGATTTAACCCGTAGTGGTACAAAACTAATTAAATAATAATTTCTCTAGTTGTGAGTACAGCACCACCAGAGGAGTTTATTCACAATAAAAAATTAACATTGCAGAACATACCGTATGTATATATAGACTTTAATATAAAGTCTTCAATCTAATATAAATCATTGAAATACTGAATTTTGTGGCTCCCACTATATAAATATGTGTCGGGATGCCACTATTAAATACTAGTCCAGGGGTGCCTAGAGGGGGGGTCAGGTGCGCAATTTGCGCTCCTGGCATTTTTTGGGGGGGGGGGGATTTTTTTTACATATTATTCTTGGTATTTTATAACTTTTTGTAATTGTGGGGGGGATTTTTGGGGAGTATTATTTGTTTTAACACAATTTTATAATTATAATAGAATTTTTGTTTTTCATATTAACATTGACAGTTCGTCGCAACAATACTGTGATGTATTTTGCTCTGCAATTTCCATAGATGGCTGCCTGCTAGCTTGCTTTTGCCCTTCCCGCACAGATCATTGCAACCAGTAGCACCAACTTTGTGGGGGGGGGGGGGGGAGCAAGTCAAGTCACTTTCGGCTACCTCAATAACCAATCGGAGGGGGGCAGACCAGACCCTAAATTCCCCCCCCCCACAATATTTTTGCATAAGATTTTACTTTTCAATCACGATTTTTAATTTAAAAAAAACTCAAATTATCTCATTTACAGCTGAAAGTATAAATATGTTTATGAAGCTTATTTATTAACAAGTGAAATGTTTAACTTCCTGCAGAATGCATGTATTATGAGCTGGATGAAATACTTGTAGCTTCAGACCTAGAAACATTCTCCTCAATTATGAACTGACTCTTAGAGAATATTTTTATATGTGTTAAATATAAAAGGAGAACCTGGCACTCAAGAAGACAGCAGCGACAAAGAAAACACAGTTGAAAATTGTGATAAAATTAAGCTAGTCCAGTGGATATTGAGAGGGTTTGTAAAGACATGTATCTTGCATTGACGTAATGACGAGGGGGGGTTCCGGGCTACAAACCCCCTTACTTGAGTCTGTAAAAGAGGCCTCAAAAACGAGTAGGGAGACATCAATAAAAATAACGATAATATTGGTTACTGGACGTAAAAAGTTTTCATACGTGAACTGTTACAGCTAGAAAAATACAATAATTCTAATACTTTAAATTAACTAAAAAAATGAATTGATCAAGATTTCAGAGGGGATGGGGTGAACAAGCGAAGTTTTCTTGGGCCTCAACGTCAAGGGGCCACATCATTTTACAAAATGTAAGCAAGTGACAAATAAATTTAAGCCAAACTAGTGACAAATTGTCCAACTAGGGCCCTCCAGGGCCCCTTTTTTCACCAGTTTAGATCTCTCGAGGCTCCTTAGAAGCCTAAAAGACCCTAGAGGCCCCTGGCGGCGCGGGCCCTTTGAGCCTGTTTTCATTGCCAGGTTAGTCATGTCAAGTAGAAATTCAAAAGTAGGCTGCACCTAGAATATTTCAAATTTCTACATTTATAAACAAAGGTTCCCTAATTGACTCGGCTTTGGGTCATCAAAGGCCACAAGATGCTGGTGGGTCCCAGTATTTTCGGAGCCCCCAAACATGGGTTTGAAGGTCCCCCAGACCACTTGAATGAAGTTGACGCTGTAGGCTTGAAAGGAGAAAAGGTTTCTCAATATTTTTGCAGACGGGTTTCAAATGCTAATTTCTGTTACCGTTTATGGTATATTGTTCAGATCTGATACCCCATAGAGTTTATTGCGATCGTGAAATTTGTCACACCATGAAACAAATAATATGAGGGAAGAGGTTGATAACCACAAAAAAAGCTTAGTCGCACTTTCAAGACCTGGATAACAATCCTTTTCTCCGGTGGAGATCCCTCAGAATCCCCAATGTTTTGGGGTTCCGTCACCATCTATATGTAAGTATAAAATTATTATAAGTCAAAGTTTGGAATTGGATGTGTTATTAATTTATTCTCTCTCCAAGTTGAATCAAGTTCCATTCAGTCATATTCCAGTATTAGTGTAGTTCGATGCGAATTCAAGAGATTAACAAAAATAGAAGAGAAGGTTATAGCTCTCTCTGGTGCCACTCATTGCCCTTTTCCCTATAGCTTCCACAGCTTTTACATGGAATGGTTTTCAGTTGGCCTACACTCCATTTCATCTTTAAATTGAAAAAACAATTCAAATTAGTTAAACAGATTCTTTTGAATACAGTCGGCAACTAGGCATAGCTGAAAGACAATCAATGCTATATATGGGGAAATCGAGTCATTAATTGAAAATTGGTGTTTAGGGTGAAGGTGTAAGGAAGCCGCAACTCTGCCCTGGGCCACTAAATAAAATGTCTCTGGGTGGCCCTGCAATAATAATTTGAAACCACTATAACTTGTTAAAATGGCATTATAAAAGTAGTATTTTTTATATTTCATACATTAATATATTTGTTCACGACTAATTAATGAACTAAAACAATATACGAAAAGTGGGTTCAAGTTCTTAGGCAAACGATTCATGGAAGCCATGATTTATTGAATTTAAGCTTTCAATTTGCCCAATTTATAAACTCAATTTTAATACATACTCATATAAAACTACTGATTTTAAGCCACAAATCAAGCTCTCAATATCGAAAATTCAAAAAAAAAAAATTCCACAATAAAGACTAAAATGAATGGGTTTAAGCTTTTCCAGACATGAGACTAGAATCTCTTGGAATACGATTTTAGAGGGACTATTTATAGCCGGGAAAATTTCAGCTCAATGGCTAAAGTCTTTAGGGATGCAAGCGAGTCATTTCACAGATAGAAATTTCATATTTAATGTCAATCCCTAACAAATGTGTCTTAATAAAGGTAGTATGCAATTGAATTGCATAAAAATAGAATTCATCAATAGTGAAATAACTATCTTAAAACTCACAACAAGAAAATTTATTGCAATACTGTATTTTTCATTTTATTTTGTGTAAAATATTTACACTTTCAATTTCTCATGTTAATCTGAAATTTCCAGTTGTATGCTGTGATGTTTTAATAAATGAATTTAATTTTCAATAATGAAATAAATAATTCTTATTTTGTGAAATTCAAAGTGTTAATGTAGAGAAGTATTTTGTGAAACCCACATTGCAATTGAATAAAAGTAATGCATAATTCAGTTAGAGAACTTTATTACTTTGCTTTTTGAGGAATTTTGTTTTAAATTTGCAGCCAGCACACAATTATCCTACTTTGCTTGCCGTGCACAAATAATTTTTTAATTTATCTATATTCAATGAATTATTATATATGTTTTTATATTGAAGAATGTAATATGTGCATGATATGTACTGTATATAAATATGTTGAATTAAATGATTATTATTGCATCAAATTGGTGAGATAAATTTGATACAATCATTTAAATTTCATTTTTTCATTAGTACCTAATAGTGTCTCCTGTATTTGGGAAGGGGGCAGATACCCAATTTGGGGGGGGGTGTAAAAGGGGGCAGTATGAAATGGGGGGGGGGGATTTGCGCTCTTGACCTTGGGGGGGGGGGGGGAGATGGGCACCTCTGTACTAGTCTACAGAATAATTATATTGTATAAGTAACTATATAAATTGACAAAATTTTTTGTTGATAAATAGATAAAAGCTCCTTTCAAGTCAAATTGTGCCACACCTCAGCTAATTTAGATTGTATTTGTGGTAACTAGTGAATAAAAATGGTAATATTGTATATAATTAATTATTGATCTGACTTGATTTGCTTTATACAGAACAACATAACTAGAGTTTTCAAGACGTAATGTTCAACAACAAAATAAAAGGAATTTCTTTCTATAAAATAAATTGCAGCATCAAAAGGGCGTAGCTTTCGAATCTGGAGCTCGTGACATTTGGTTCGACTTTCGTCCGCTACGAGCGCTGCTGTCGGAACACTTGTAGATTCTTTTATTTTGGTGCCGACTGAAAAAGCCAGTTGTACAGCTGTGCTGCTCTGAGCTCAGTCAGTGTTTGTAGTGCAGTGGTGCGGAGTCCAAACTATTAGTGATAATACCGTGTATCAGTTTGTGACTTTCAGATAGAGATTGAACAACAAAAACAACTTATTTCTCGTCCTGGATACAAACAAACGAGAAATCCGTTCAAAAATAAGGTATTTACAATTGTTTCTAATCACAAAAATACTGCAGTAACATTGTTGGAGTGTTTTTTTTTTTTATTATAAGAAGTGAAAACAGTAATAAAATTCTTAGGGTTTTCTTATCTCAAGAATGATAATAATTAACTAGACAAGAGTATTATTTCTTCACAGTAGAGAACACTGATGTTTGAGTCACCTTCTATACATTCTTTTAAAAGGTGTTGGTATATTTGAAACATTTGGTGGCATGAATAAAAATAAGTAATTAGTAAATATTCTTTCTATTCTTGCTGTTTTTTGAAATAAATACTGGACAGTAGGTGAATAAAATTACAGTATTCATTTACTTGTTCAGTTTTGAAATGGATGAAAAAAATATTTATTAAACGGAGTTGAGACTATAAAGTTCTGTAATGCTTTCCATGACTAAATACTTGATGAACAATCTAATATCAAAACTGACACTTTATTTCAATTAAATGTATGATTACACTCACTTTAGCTGGAGATACTGGAGGATATTATAAAGTTATTAGACTATAAGACTAAAAGTTATTAACTAGAGGAATTCACCAATAACTATATAAATACTGAAATTCTTCAACTATTTAGTAAATATTTCATGAAACAAATAAAGTTATCCATTTAAGAAAGTTTGTTTTAAAGGCAGTTGTTGAATGATTCAACAATGATTGTTATCGTATAACTTCTGAATCTAATTTCTAATTCCAACTTTACTCATTGAAATATTAGTTTCTTCTCTTCAGTTCCTCAATTCTCATTGACATTGTAGGAGTTCAATTTTATATTCCTATGAGAGAATAATTCATTAGTTATATTACCCTTGGAATTTGACAGTTGTTGAATGCTCAAACAATTTATATTCCAATTAAAGTAAAAGTAATCACACTGTTAAGTTTTGGTGTTAGTGATATTGTGGTAGTTAACCATAATGAATGGAACTGATGTTGTTCAAACCACTTTCATTATTTATTTATGCATTAAGACTGAATAATACAATCGAGCTTGAAGGTTATTTATGCTCCCACATAAACTGTGGTACTGTATATTCCAGTAACTTTCATTGGAGGATGATGCCCACATAGGTCTGAGACCTGTGCGTGGGTAATAAATTGGATGATGGTGATTGATGAGTTGGACCCACAGTTTTAGGTGGGTTCCAAACCACCAGGAAGTGATTTTACAGTAGAGAAATAGTTTAGTAATAGAGTCATACAGAGCTAGTATGGTATTTAGGTTTGGGGTGGTGCAATAAACACGCATATTAAAAAACTGTTCGTCATACTAAAACATAAATAGGCCTAATAAGAGCCGGATTTCTTGTTCCATAACGATCTGCGTTGTTAATATTAACGTTTTGTTGGAAATTTAACGACTTTCAGTCACTGACAAAAGTTAATAAGAGCCACTCTTGGTAGACCTAGGCTTTACTCCAGTAAGCTGATTTTTCAGGGATTTCAAGTCTTATCTCAAGGCATGCATGTTAAAAATTTATTTTTTATATAGATAGTAACCGTGAAATCTTTTGAATACGACAGGTAGTTTTCAATAAAAAACGTTAATAAATAATAATGTTGTCATACCAAATAGAAGAAAAAGTAGCCTTGAAAACATTCGGCCAAGTGGGAGTACAATTATTATACATTCACAATTTAAAACTGACTACAAGTCGTTAAATTTACAATAAAAAGTTAATACTAACAACGCAGATCGTTATGAAACGAGAAATCCAAGATAAGAAAAAGTATTTGCAACACCATACTCAGCACCCAAACTACAGCAAGCCATATTTGCTGTTAACCGATAAATATAATCCCTATTGATGTATTGGCAACAAGAAATTGCAAACTACATAATTTCAAATTAAATTAACCTAAGAAGTTACAAAATTTTGCCAAAGTTCGCTCAAAATTGACGGTTTTTGAAAGTAATTGAGTGATTTTTAAGCAATATAATTGTTTACTTACTTTTTTGAGAAGTGGTTGTGCTGATAAGTTTATTGATATATTAACTACTAAATTTTCCAATATTAATATAACATATAACTATCAATAGTAGAAGTATTAAAAGGTTTTTTGATGTTTAATTTTGTAAGGGTACACTTAATCATCATAACCGATAGCCGTAGCAGGTATCTGTTCAATCAGAGATAAGCTACAAAACTCCTGGGCGCTCTTTGTAATGGTGACCGACTGGATTGACCAGCAAAAAAGACTGTTCTCTGCTGTAAAATCACTTCCCGGTGGTTTGGAACCCACCTAAAACTGTAGGTCCAACTCATCAACCACCATCATCCAATTCATTACCCACGCACAGGTCTCAGACCTATGTGGGCTTCATCCTCCGAAAAAAATATTTTGAACAGCGTGTACAGGCACGTTAACCTAACTAGAAGCTTCCTTAGCTCAAGGATAACTTGAAAAACCTTTTGATTTAATGCTATCCAGATCTCCCTTCAGTTAAGGAAGCCTTGAACTTACCTTGAAGATTCCTCAAGGAAGACTTGAAAACCTTTAGAGTGAATGCTTTTCAAGTCTCCGTCTCAAGGTAGCCTCAAGGCTGGTTCATAAATACGGACCTAAGCCATCGTGTCTTTTAATCACGAGCTGCTTCACTTGACCTTGACAATTGACCTTTGACCTTTGAGGAGTGCTACAGCTACAGGTCACCTGTTGATGATGTTTCGACCTTTGACCTTTGACCTTTAGTGGGTGGTGACCAATGAATAACTCATGTACGCCTTGTTAGGTTAATCAAGTAGACTGTATAAAATTTTAATAAAAATAAAATAATAAGTAAAGAGAATCAATCAAATAATAAACGTAGAGTGGGAAAATCACCCAATTTGTTACAGAGTTTTTGAGCCCGTTTTTTTAACCTCCCTTGAGGTTTCTTTTTTTGGCGGGCCGCTTAGCGCAGTTGGTTGGGGCTTCGCAGCTTCAGCTTGCTGTCGTTTAAGCGGTCGTGGGTTCGAATCCCGCTCCTCCGTCTGGCATCTATGTGTAATCATTCACCTCGTTACCCACGCACAAGTCTCGGACTCATGTGGGCATCATCAGCAATAAAATAAAAATAAAATCAAAATGGATCTGCTTGACAAAGGTTTCAAACACAATTTGAATATAAATATGAGGTCCAAAAACACCCTAAAAGAAATTATAATAGAGACAGAAATTGCTGTCACTAACACAGTACTTTTATTAATTTAACAGATCAGTTCTGCACAGCAAGTTTATACCTATGAATAGACTTGAAAAACATTCACAAATGTTTTTACGTCTCCTCTGAGATAGGGAACATCAAGCTAGTTGCATGAATACTGGCCTTAATCGTAATAAGATGACTAACAATTGTGCCGATTATTGTAGAATCGTTTAGCTAGACCCTAGATTGCTCTACGAGAGCGCTCTATCGTCACCTATCTGCGCTCTATCGTGCTCTTTTTAGACAAGTTGGCCAGTTGGGCTGTGGCTCTTTTTAGACAAGTTTTTGGATTTTATTTAAAAAAAATTTCTTGTAGAAAGCGGAAATAGATGTTAAGATGAATTAGAATATGAATTAGATGTCGAATTTACAAGTCAAAATACTGACAAGAAACCCTAAACATTACATAAAATGCTTATACAGTGGAGCATGCAATATTCAATGATAATCACCATCGCAAAATCTAGCACATGCTGTGGAATGGTGATATTCATCCAATCTGTCATCAATTTTTTTGTGTTACGTCTTGGAGACTCTAGTTAAGGAGTATAAGGCAAGTTAGATTCTATACACTCTTACACTTAGATTCATACAATCTTATACACTAGTTCCATGAAAAATAAAATAAATAATTACTACTGTATATCAATTAGTTGAGGTGAGGCTTAATTTTTTATGTGAAAGGAACTCTTGTACACTGTAAAACGCTTTATCAACTAAATATTTTCAATATTTCTAATATTTCTATATTTTCAACACTTGAAAAACTGCGGTAGCTTTTTGTAGAGTTTCCTAACAATATTTATTTATTTCAATTACATACATATAACTAGGTTTTTGTTCGAATAAACTATTTGTGACTCATAAACTATTGTGACTCACCAAATGATAATCTCCTCAGCTTCTTGTATTATAATCGTGAACGTCAGGATTTTGGTTTATGCAACTCTTTTTTACATATAAAGTAGCTTCATACACATATAGGAAGCAGGATACAGTTAGGAGACCAAGTCTCTTGAACAACGGCCTATATGAATCTAATCTAATCTATTTACTCTTTCTATACCCCTACATCCAATCTGTAGTCCGCACATTTACCGGTAAATGGAATTTTACCGGAAACTAAGGCGTCTGGTTGGTCTATTCAAATTTCTTAACGTCTGCATTTGAATAGACCAATCAGACGCCTCGGTTTTTGGTAAAATTCCATTTACTGGTAAACGGTAAGGTTCCCACAAACTTACCAAAGTTGAAGTTAATTATAGCCTCTGATCTATTCAAATTTTTAAACGTCTATGAACTTGAATGAACCAATCAGACGCCTTAGTTTTTGTTAAAATTCCATTTTAAAGGAAAGGCTTCCATGAACTCAGCCAATGGCGCCATAGTCATTGGTTGAGTTCCTGGGAGCCTACACCGGTACACCTCTAACACTCCAAGGAGTCAGACTGGTCTACTCAAATTCATCGACCACTGGTTGCCACTGGTTGAGTTCTTGGGAGCTTTACCGGTAACCGGTAAATGTTACCGGTGGCGTCTCATTGGTTAATTTAAAGACGTTGAGAAATTTGAATAGATTAATCAGACGCCATCGGTAAAATTTACCGGTAAACGAGAAGGCTCCCATGAACCCAACCAATAGCGGTGCAACCGGTGCAGGCTGTCATGAACTCAAACTCAACCAGCGACAGTTTATTTATTCATTCATTCATTCAACTAAAATACAGTCAATGTGAATACAACAGGCTATTACCCAAAACTGCTTTTCACAGAATTTTAAAGTGACGCCTGTGACGCTTGGTGATGGCTCCCTATGCAGTCGTTGACACTTTAAAAAGATTTATGCACTTTGTATCGTCTAATGCCTGTAGTTTCATAAGAAATACGTGATCGGCTTTAAATCTGAAATTTTTCAAACCTTGATTGAATATGTTCAACATGAACTATGTATTCTGCTCACGGATTGTAGTCTTG